>CM035811.1:6665604-7865604 GCA_020458035.1 Magallana ariakensis
ATAAAGATCTTCTTCTAAAAAAGCGTTAGGCCAGGAAAGCTGAAACTTATGTGGCAAGATCCTCAGGTAGGTGACTTGGATATCAAAGTTAGTGAAAGTCCAGGTGACCCCCGGGGGTAGGGTGGGTCCACAATGGGGGGGTAGTCTTTTTACATAGGAAATATAGAGTAAATCTTTAAAAATCTTCTTCTAAAAAACCATGTGGCCAGAAAAGCTGAAACTTATGTGGAAGCATCCTCAGGTAGTGTAGATTCAAAGTTGTGAAAATCATGACCCCTGGGGGTAGGATGGGGCCACAATGGGGGGTCGACTTTTTACATAGGAATATATAGAGTAAATCTTTAAAAATCTTCTTCTCAAAAAGCGTTTAGCCAGGAAAGCTGAAACTTATGTGGAAGCATACTCAGGTAGTGTAGATTCAAAGTTGTGAAAATCATGATCCCCGGGGGTAGGGTGGGGCCACAATGGGGGGATCAACTTTTTACATAGGAATAAATAGAGTAAATCTTTAAAAATCTTCTTCTAAAAAACCATGTGGCCAGAAAAGCTGAAACTTATGTGGAAGCATCCTCATGTAGTGTAGATTCAAAGCTGTGAAAATCATGACCCCTGGGGGTAGGATGGGGCCACAATGGATGGTCGACTTTTTACATAGGAATATATAGAGCAAATCTTTAAAAATCTTCTTCTCAAAAAGCCTTAGGCCAGGAAAGCTGAAACTTATGTGGAAGCATACTCAGGTAGTTTAGATTCAAAGTTGTGAAAATCATGATCCCCGGGGGTAGGGTGGGGCCACAATGGGGGGATCAACTTTTTACATAGGAATAAATAGAGTAAATCTTTAAAAATCTTCTTCTCAAGAATCATTTTGCCAGGAAAGCTGAAACTTATGTGGAAGCATCCTCAGGTAGTGTAGATTTAAAGTTGTGAAAATCATGACCCCCGGGGGTAGGGTGGGGCCACAATGGGGGGTCGACTTTTTACATAGGAATATATAGAGTAAATCTTTAAAAATCTTCTTCTAAAAAAGCGTTAAGCTAGGAAAGCTGAAACTTATGTGGAAGCATCCTCAGGTAGTGTAGATTCAAAGTTGTGAAAATCATGACATCTTGGGGTAGGGTGGGGCCACAATGGGGGGTCGACTTTTTACATAGGATATATAGAGTAAATCTTTAAAAATCTTCTTCTAAAAAAGCGTTAGGCCAGGAAAGCTGAAACTTATGTGGAAGCATCCTCAGGTAGTGTAGATTCAAAGTTGTGAAAATCATGCCCCCCGGGGGTAGGGTGGGGCCACAATGGGGGGTCGACTTTTTACATAGGATATATTGAGTAAATCTTTAAAATCTTCTTCTAAAAAAGCGTTAGGCCAGGAAAGCTGAAACTTATGTGGAAGATCCTCAGGTAGTGTTGATTCAAAGTTGTGAAAATCATGACCCCCGGGGGTAGGGTGGGTCCACAATGGGGGGGTAGTCTTTTTACATAGGAAATATAGAGTAAATCTTTAAAAATCTTCTTCTAAAAAACCATGTGGCCAGAAAAGCTGAAACTTATGTGGAAGCATCCTCAGGTAGTGTAGATTCAAAGTTGTGAAAATCATGACCCCTGGGGGTAGGATGGGGCCACAATGGGGGGTCGACTTTTTACATAGGAATATATAGAGTAAATCTTTAAAAATCTTCTTCTCAAAAAGCGTTTAGCCAGGAAAGCTGAAACTTATGTGGAAGCATACTCAGGTAGTGTAGATTCAAAGTTGTGAAAATCATGATCCCCGGGGGTAGGGTGGGGCCACAATGGGGGGATCAACTTTTTACATAGGAATAAATAGAGTAAATCTTTAAAAATCTTCTTCTAAAAAACCATGTGGCCAGAAAAGCTGAAACTTATGTGGAAGCATCCTCATGTAGTGTAGATTCAAAGCTGTGAAAATCATGACCCCTGGGGGTAGGATGGGGCCACAATGGATGGTCGACTTTTTACATAGGAATATATAGAGCAAATCTTTAAAAATCTTCTTCTCAAAAAGCCTTAGGCCAGGGAAGCTGAAACTTATGTGGAAGCATACTCAGGTAGTGTAGATTCAAAGTTGTGAAAATCATGATCCCCGGGGGTAGGGTGGGGCCACAATGGGGGGATCAACTTTTTACATAGGAATAAATAGAGTAAATCTTTAAAAATCTTCTTCTCAAGAATCATTTTGCCAGGAAAGCTGAAACTTATGTGGAAGCATCCTCAGGTAGTGTAGATTTAAAGTTGTGAAAATCATGACCCCCGGGGGTAGGGTGGGGCCACAATGGGGGGTCGACTTTTTACATAGGAATATATAGAGTAAATCTTTAAAAATCTTCTTCTAAAAAAGCGTTAAGCTAGGAAAGCTGAAACTTATGTGGAAGCATCCTCAGGTAGTGTAGATTCAAAGTTGTGAAAATCATGACATCTTGGGGTAGGGTGGGGCCACAATGGGGGGTCGACTTTTTACATAGGATATATAGAGTAAATCTTTAAAAATCTTCTTCTAAAAAAGCGTTAGGCCAGGAAAGCTGAAACTTATGTTGAAGCATCCTCAGGTAGTGTAGATTCAAAGTTGTGAAAATCATGCCCCCCGGGGGTAGGGTGGGGCCACAATGGGGGGTCGACTTTTTACATAGGATATATAGAGTAAATCTTTAAAATCTTCTTCTAAAAAAGCGTTAGGCCAGGAAAGCTGAAACTTATGTGGAAGATCCTCAGGTAGTGTTGATTCAAAGTTGTGAAAATCATGACCCCCGGGGGTAGGGTGGGTCCACAATGGGGGGGGTAGTCTTTTTACATAGGAAATATAGAGTAAATCTTTAAAAATCTTCTTCTAAAAAACCATGTGGCCAGAAAAGCTGAAACTTATGTGGAAGCATCCTCAGGTAGTGTAGATTCAAAGTTGTGAAAATCATGACCCCTGGGGGTAGGATGGGGCCACAATGGGGGGTCGACTTTTTACATAGGAATATATAGAGTAAATCTTTAAAAATCTTCTTCTCAAAAAGCGTTTAGCCAGGAAAGCTGAAACTTATGTGGAAGCATACTCAGGTAGTGTAGATTCAAAGTTGTGAAAATCATGATCCCCGGGGGTAGGGTGGGGCCACAATGGGGGGATCAACTTTTTACATAGGAATAAATAGAGTAAATCTTTAAAAATCTTCTTCTAAAAAACCATGTGGCCAGAAAAGCTGAAACTTATGTGAAAGCATCCTCATGTAGTGTAGATTCAAAGCTGTGAAAATCATGACCCCTGGGGGTAGGATGGGGCCACAATGGATGGTCGACTTTTTACATAGGAATATATAGAGCAAATCTTTAAAAATCTTCTTCTCAAAAAGCCTTAGGCCAGGAAAGCTGAAACTTATGTGGAAGCATACTCAGGTAGTGTAGATTCAAAGTTGTGAAAATCATGATCCCCGGGGGTAGGGTGGGGCCACAATGGGGGGATCAACTTTTTACATAGGAATAAATAGAGTAAATCTTTAAAAATCTTCTTCTCAAGAATCATTTTGCCAGGAAAGCTGAAACTTATGTGGAAGCATCCTCAGGTAGTGTAGATTTAAAGTTGTGAAAATCATGACCCCCGGGGGTAGGGTGGGGCCACAATGGGGGGTCGACTTTTTACATAGGAATATATAGAGTAAATCTTTAAAAATCTTCTTCTAAAAAAGCGTTAAGCTAGGAAAGCTGAAACTTATGTGGAAGCATCCTCAGGTAGTGTAGATTCAAAGTTGTGAAAATCATAACATCTTGGGGTAGGGTGGGGCCACAATGGGGGGTCGACTTTTTACATAGGATATATAGAGTAAATCTTTAAAAATCTTCTTCTAAAAAAGCGTTAGGCCAGGAAAGCTGAAACTTATGTTGAAGCATCCTCAGGTAGTGTAGATTCAAAGTTGTGAAAATCATGCCCCCCGGGGGTAGGGTGGGGCCACAATGGGGGGTCGACTTTTTACATAGGAATATATAGAGTAAATCTTTAAAAATCTTCTTCTAAAAAAGCGTTAAGCTAGGAAAGCTGAAACTTATGTGGAAGCATCCTCAGGTAGTGTAGATTCAAAGTTGTGAAAATCATGACATCTTGGGGTAGGGTGGGGCCACAATGGGGGGTCGACTTTTTACATAGGATATATAGAGTAAATCTTTGAAAATCTTCTTCTAAAAAAGCGTTAGGCCAGGAAAGCTGAAACTTATGTGGAAGCATCCTCAGGTAGTGTAGATTCAAAGTTGTGAAAATCATGCCCCCCCTGGGGTAGGGTGGGGCCACAATGGGGGGTCGACTTTTTACATAGGATATATAGAGTAAATCTTTAAAATTTTCTTCTAAAAAAGCGTTAGGCCAGGAAAGCTGAAACTTATGTGGAAGCATCCTCAGGTAGTGTAGATTCAAAGTTGTGAAAATCATGACCCCCGGGGGTAGGGTGGGTCCACAATGGGGGGGGGGTAGTCTTTTTACATAGGAAATATAGAGTAAATCTTTAAAAATCTTCTTCTAAAAAACCATGTGGCCAGAAAAGCTGAAACTTATGTGGAAGCATCCTCAGGTAGTGTAGATTCAAAGTTGTGAAAATCATGACCCCTGGGGGTAGGATGGGGCCACAATGGGGGGTCGACTTTTTACATAGGAATATATAGAGTAAATCTTTAAAAATCTTCTTCTCAAAAAGCGTTTAGCCAGGAAAGCTGAAACTTATGTGGAAGCATACTCAGGTAGTGTAGATTCAAAGTTGTGAAAATCATGATCCCCGGGGGTAGGGTGGGGCCACAATGGGGGGATCAACTTTTTACATAGGAATAAATAGAGTAAATCTTTAAAAATCTTCTTCTAAAAAACCATGTGGCCAGAAAAGCTGAAACTTATGTGGAAGCATCCTCATGTAGTGTAGATTCAAAGCTGTGAAAATCATGACCCCTGGGGGTAGGATGGGGCCACAATGGATGGTCGACTTTTTACATAGGAATATATAGAGCAAATCTTTAAAAATCTTCTTCTCAAAAAGCCTTAGGCCAGGAAAGCTGAAACTTATGTGGAAGCATACTCAGGTAGTGTAGATTCAAAGTTGTGAAAATCATGATCCCCGGGGGTAGGGTGGGGCCACAATGGGGGGGATCAACTTTTTACATAGGAATAAATAGAGTAAATCTTTAAAAATCTTCTTCTCAAGAATCATTTTGCCAGGAAAGCTGAAACTTATGTGGAAGCATCCTCAGGTAGTGTAGATTTAAAGTTGTGAAAATCATGACCCCCGGGGGTAGGGTGGGGCCACAATGGGGGGTCGACTTTTTACATAGGAATATATAGAGTAAATCTTTAAAAATCTTCTTCTAAAAAAGCGTTAAGCTAGGAAAGCTGAAACTTATGTGGAAGCATCCTCAGGTAGTGTAGATTCAAAGTTGTGAAAATCATGACATCTTGGGGTAGGGTGGGGCCACAATGGGGGGTCGACTTTTTACATAGGATATATAGAGTAAATCTTTAAAAATCTTCTTCTAAAAAAGCGTTAGGCCAGGAAAGCTGAAACTTATGTTAAAGCATCCTCAGGTAGTGTAGATTCAAAGTTGTGAAAATCATGCCCCCCGGGGGTAGGGTGGGGCCACAATGGGGGGTCGACTTTTTACATAGGATATATAGAGTAAATCTTTAAAATCTTCTTCTAAAAAAGCGTTAGGCCAGGAAAGCTGAAACTTATGTGGAAGATCCTCAGGTAGTGTTGATTCAAAGTTGTGAAAGTCATGACCCCCGGGGGTAGGGTGGGTCCACAATGGGGGGGTAGTCTTTTTACATAGGAAATATAGAGTAAATCTTTAAAAATCTTCTTCTAAAAAACCATGTGGCCAGAAAAGCTGAAACTTATGTGGAAGCATCCTCAGGTAGTGTAGATTCAAAGTTGTGAAAATCATGACCCCTGGGGGTAGGATGGGGCCACAATGGGGGGTCGACTTTTTACATAGGAATATATAGAGTAAATCTTTAAAAATCTTCTTCTCAAAAAGCGTTTAGCCAGGAAAGCTGAAACTTATGTGGAAGCATACTCAGGTAGTGTAGATTCAAAGTTGTGAAAATCATGATCCCCGGGGGTAGGGTGGGGCCACAATGGGGGGATCAACTTTTTACATAGGAATAAATAGAGTAAATCTTTAAAAATCTTCTTCTAAAAAACCATGTGGCCAGAAAAGCTGAAACTTATGTGGAAGCATCCTCATGTAGTGTAGATTCAAAGCTGTGAAAATCATGACCCCTGGGGGTAGGATGGGGCCACAATGGATGGTCGACTTTTTACATAGGAATATATAGAGCAAATCTTTAAAAATCTTCTTCTCAAAAAGCCTTAGGCCAGGAAAGCTGAAACTTATGTGGAAGCATACTCAGGTAGTGTAGATTCAAAGTTGTGAAAATCATGATCCCCGGGGGTAGGGTGGGGCCACAATGGGGGGATCAACTTTTTACATAGGAATAAATAGAGTAAATCTTTAAAAATCTTCTTCTCAAGAATCATTTTGCCAGGAAAGCTGAAACTTATGTGGAAGCATCCTCAGGTAGTGTAGATTTAAAGTTGTGAAAATCATGACCCCCGGGGGTAGGGTGGGGCCACAATGGGGGGTCGACTTTTTACATAGGAATATATAGAGTAAATCTTTAAAAATCTTCTTCTAAAAAAGCGTTAAGCTAGGAAAGCTGAAACTTATGTGGAAGCATCCTCAGGTAGTGTAGATTCAAAGTTGTGAAAATCATAACATCTTGGGGTAGGGTGGGGCCACAATGGGGGGTCGACTTTTTACATAGGATATATAGAGTAAATCTTTAAAAATCTTCTTCTAAAAAAGCGTTAGGCCAGGAAAGCTGAAACTTATGTTGAAGCATCCTCAGGTAGTGTAGATTCAAAGTTGTGAAAATCATGCCCCCCGGGGGTAGGGTGGGGCCACAATGGGGGGTCGACTTTTTACATAGGAATATATAGAGTAAATCTTTAAAAATCTTCTTCTAAAAAAGCGTTAAGCTAGGAAAGCTGAAACTTATGTGGAAGCATCCTCAGGTAGTGTAGATTCAAAGTTGTGAAAATCATGACATCTTGGGGTAGGGTGGGGCCACAATGGGGGGTCGACTTTTTACATAGGATATATAGAGTAAATCTTTGAAAATCTTCTTCTAAAAAAGCGTTAGGCCAGGAAAGCTGAAACTTATGTGGAAGCATCCTCAGGTAGTGTAGATTCAAAGTTGTGAAAATCATGCCCCCCCTGGGGTAGGGTGGGGCCACAATGGGGGGTCGACTTTTTACATAGGATATATAGAGTAAATCTTTAAAATTTTCTTCTAAAAAAGCGTTAGGCCAGGAAAGCTGAAACTTATGTGGAAGCATCCTCAGGTAGTGTAGATTCAAAGTTGTGAAAATCATGACCCCCGGGGGTAGGGTGGGTCCACAATGGGGGGGGGGGTAGTCTTTTTACATAGGAAATATAGAGTAAATCTTTAAAAATCTTCTTCTAAAAAACCATGTGGCCAGAAAAGCTGAAACTTATGTGGAAGCATCCTCAGGTAGTGTAGATTCAAAGTTGTGAAAATCATGACCCCTGGGGGTAGGATGGGGCCACAATGGGGGGTCGACTTTTTACATAGGAATATATAGAGTAAATCTTTAAAAATCTTCTTCTCAAAAAGCGTTTAGCCAGGAAAGCTGAAACTTATGTGGAAGCATACTCAGGTAGTGTAGATTCAAAGTTGTGAAAATCATGATCCCCGGGGGTAGGGTGGGGCCACAATGGGGGGATCAACTTTTTACATAGGAATAAATAGAGTAAATCTTTAAAAATCTTCTTCTAAAAAACCATGTGGCCAGAAAAGCTGAAACTTATGTGGAAGCATCCTCATGTAGTGTAGATTCAAAGCTGTGAAAATCATGACCTCTGGGGGTAGGATGGGGCCACAATGGATGGTCGACTTTTTACATAGGAATATATAGAGCAAATCTTTAAAAATCTTCTTCTCAAAAAGCCTTAGGCCAGGAAAGCTGAAACTTATGTGGAAGCATACTCAGGTAGTGTAGATTCAAAGTTGTGAAAATCATGATCCCCGGGGGTAGGGTGGGGCCACAATGGGGGGATCAACTTTTTACATAGGAATAAATAGAGTAAATCTTTAAAAATCTTCTTCTCAAGAATCATTTTGCCAGGAAAGCTGAAACTTATGTGGAAGCATCCTCAGGTAGTGTAGATTTAAAGTTGTGAAAATCATGACCCCCGGGGGTAGGGTGGGGCCACAATGGGGGGTCGACTTTTTACATAGGAATATATAGAGTAAATCTTTAAAAATCTTCTTCTAAAAAAGCGTTAAGCTAGGAAAGCTGAAACTTATGTGGAAGCATCCTCAGGTAGTGTAGATTCAAAGTTGTGAAAATCATGACATCTTGGGGTAGGGTGGGGCCACAATGGGGGGTCGACTTTTTACATAGGATATATAGAGTAAATCTTTAAAAATCTTCTTCTAAAAAAGCGTTAGGCCAGGAAAGCTGAAACTTATGTTGAAGCATCCTCAGGTAGTGTAGATTCAAAGTTGTGAAAATCATGCCCCCCGGGGGTAGGGTGGGGCCACAATGGGGGGTCGACTTTTTACATAGGATATATAGAGTAAATCTTTAAAATCTTCTTCTAAAAAAGCGTTAGGCCAGGAAAGCTGAAACTTATGTGGAAGATCCTCAGGTAGTGTTGATTCAAAGTTGTGAAAGTCATGACCCCCGGGGGTAGGGTGGGTCCACAATGGGGGGGTAGTCTTTTTACATAGGAAATATAGAGTAAATCTTTAAAAATCTTCTTCTAAACAACCATGTGGCCAGAAAAGCTGAAACTTATGTGGAAGCATCCTCAGGTAGTGTAGATTCAAAGTTGTGAAAATCATGACCCCTGGGGGTAGGATGGGGCCACAATGGGGGGTCGACTTTTTACATAGGAATATATAGAGTAAATCTTTAAAAATCTTCTTCTCAAAAAGCGTTTAGCCAGGAAAGCTGAAACTTATGTGGAAGCATACTCAGGTAGTGTAGATTCAAAGTTGTGAAAATCATGATCCCCGGGGGTAGGGTGGGGCCACAATGGGGGGATCAACTTTTTACATAGGAATAAATAGAGTAAATCTTTAAAAATCTTCTTCTAAAAAACCATGTGGCCAGAAAAGCTGAAACTTATGTGGAAGCATCCTCATGTAGTGTAGATTCAAAGCTGTGAAAATCATGACCCCTGGGGGTAGGATGGGGCCACAATGGATGGTCGACTTTTTACATAGGAATATATAGAGCAAATCTTTAAAAATCTTCTTCTCAAAAAGCCTTAGGCCAGGAAAGCTGAAACTTATGTGGAAGCATACTCAGGTAGTGTAGATTCAAAGTTGTGAAAATCATGATCCCCGGGGGTAGGGTGGGGCCACAATGGGGGGATCAACTTTTTACATAGGAATAAATAGAGTAAATCTTTAAAAATCTTCTTCTCAAGAATCATTTTGCCAGGAAAGCTGAAACTTATGTGGAAGCATCCTCAGGTAGTGTAGATTTAAAGTTGTGAAAATCATGACCCCCGGGGGTAGGGTGGGGCCACAATGGGGGGTCGACTTTTTACATAGGAATATATAGAGTAAATCTTTAAAAATCTTCTTCTAAAAAAGCGTTAAGCTAGGAAAGCTGAAACTTATGTGGAAGCATCCTCAGGTAGTGTAGATTCAAAGTTGTGAAAATCATAACATCTTGGGGTAGGGTGGGGCCACAATGGGGGGTCGACTTTTTACATAGGATATATAGAGTAAATCTTTAAAAATCTTCTTCTAAAAAAGCGTTAGGCCAGGAAAGCTGAAACTTATGTTGAAGCATCCTCAGGTAGTGTAGATTCAAAGTTGTGAAAATCATGCCCCCCGGGGGTAGGGTGGGGCCACAATGGGGGGTCGACTTTTTACATAGGAATATATAGAGTAAATCTTTAAAAATCTTCTTCTAAAAAAGCGTTAAGCTAGGAAAGCTGAAACTTATGTGGAAGCATCCTCAGGTAGTGTAGATTCAAAGTTGTGAAAATCATGACATCTTGGGGTAGGGTGGGGCCACAATGGGGGGTCGACTTTTTACATAGGATATATAGAGTAAATCTTTGAAAATCTTCTTCTAAAAAAGCGTTAGGCCAGGAAAGCTGAAACTTATGTGGAAGCATCCTCAGGTAGTGTAGATTCAAAGTTGTGAAAATCATGCCCCCCCTGGGGTAGGGTGGGGCCACAATGGGGGGTCGACTTTTTACATAGGATATATAGAGTAAATCTTTAAAATTTTCTTCTAAAAAAGCGTTAGGCCAGGAAAGCTGAAACTTATGTGGAAGCATCCTCAGGTAGTGTAGATTCAAAGTTGTGAAAATCATGACCCCCGGGGGTAGGGTGGGTCCACAATGGGGGGGGGGTAGTCTTTTTACATAGGAAATATAGAGTAAATCTTTAAAAATCTTCTTCTAAAAAACCATGTGGCCAGAAAAGCTGAAACTTATGTGGAAGCATCCTCAGGTAGTGTAGATTCAAAGTTGTGAAAATCATGACCCCTGGGGGTAGGATGGGGCCACAATGGGGGGTCGACTTTTTACATAGGAATATATAGAGTAAATCTTTAAAAATCTTCTTCTCAAAAAGCGTTTAGCCAGGAAAGCTGAAACTTATGTGGAAGCATACTCAGGTAGTGTAGATTCAAAGTTGTGAAAATCATGATCCCCGGGGGTAGGGTGGGGCCACAATGGGGGGATCAACTTTTTACATAGGAATAAATAGAGTAAATCTTTAAAAATCTTCTTCTAAAAAACCATGTGGCCAGAAAAGCTGAAACTTATGTGGAAGCATCCTCATGTAGTGTAGATTCAAAGCTGTGAAAATCATGACCCCTGGGGGTAGGATGGGGCCACAATGGATGGTCGACTTTTTACATAGGAATATATAGAGCAAATCTTTAAAAATCTTCTTCTCAAAAAGCCTTAGGCCAGGAAAGCTGAAACTTATGTGGAAGCATACTCAGGTAGTGTAGATTCAAAGTTGTGAAAATCATGATCCCCGGGGGTAGGGTGGGGCCACAATGGGGGGGATCAACTTTTTACATAGGAATAAATAGAGTAAATCTTTAAAAATCTTCTTCTCAAGAATCATTTTGCCAGGAAAGCTGAAACTTATGTGGAAGCATCCTCAGGTAGTGTAGATTTAAAGTTGTGAAAATCATGACCCCCGGGGGTAGGGTGGGGCCACAATGGGGGGTCGACTTTTTACATAGGAATATATAGAGTAAATCTTTAAAAATCTTCTTCTAAAAAAGCGTTAAGCTAGGAAAGCTGAAACTTATGTGGAAGCATCCTCAGGTAGTGTAGATTCAAAGTTGTGAAAATCATGACATCTTGGGGTAGGGTGGGGCCACAATGGGGGGTCGACTTTTTACATAGGATATATAGAGTAAATCTTTAAAAATCTTCTTCTAAAAAAGCGTTAGGCCAGGAAAGCTGAAACTTATGTTAAAGCATCCTCAGGTAGTGTAGATTCAAAGTTGTGAAAATCATGCCCCCCGGGGGTAGGGTGGGGCCACAATGGGGGGTCGACTTTTTACATAGGATATATAGAGTAAATCTTTAAAATCTTCTTCTAAAAAAGCGTTAGGCCAGGAAAGCTGAAACTTATGTGGAAGATCCTCAGGTAGTGTTGATTCAAAGTTGTGAAAGTCATGACCCCCGGGGGTAGGGTGGGTCCACAATGGGGGGGTAGTCTTTTTACATAGGAAATATAGAGTAAATCTTTAAAAATCTTCTTCTAAAAAACCATGTGGCCAGAAAAGCTGAAACTTATGTGGAAGCATCCTCAGGTAGTGTAGATTCAAAGTTGTGAAAATCATGACCCCTGGGGGTAGGATGGGGCCACAATGGGGGGTCGACTTTTTACATAGGAATATATAGAGTAAATCTTTAAAAATCTTCTTCTCAAAAAGCGTTTAGCCAGGAAAGCTGAAACTTATGTGGAAGCATACTCAGGTAGTGTAGATTCAAAGTTGTGAAAATCATGATCCCCGGGGGTAGGGTGGGGCCACAATGGGGGGATCAACTTTTTACATAGGAATAAATAGAGTAAATCTTTAAAAATCTTCTTCTAAAAAACCATGTGGCCAGAAAAGCTGAAACTTATGTGGAAGCATCCTCATGTAGTGTAGATTCAAAGCTGTGAAAATCATGACCCCTGGGGGTAGGATGGGGCCACAATGGATGGTCGACTTTTTACATAGGAATATATAGAGCAAATCTTTAAAAATCTTCTTCTCAAAAAGCCTTAGGCCAGGAAAGCTGAAACTTATGTGGAAGCATACTCAGGTAGTGTAGATTCAAAGTTGTGAAAATCATGATCCCCGGGGGTAGGGTGGGGCCACAATGGGGGGATCAACTTTTTACATAGGAATAAATAGAGTAAATCTTTAAAAATCTTCTTCTCAAGAATCATTTTGCCAGGAAAGCTGAAACTTATGTGGAAGCATCCTCAGGTAGTGTAGATTTAAAGTTGTGAAAATCATGACCCCCGGGGGTAGGGTGGGGCCACAATGGGGGGTCGACTTTTTACATAGGAATATATAGAGTAAATCTTTAAAAATCTTCTTCTAAAAAAGCGTTAAGCTAGGAAAGCTGAAACTTATGTGGAAGCATCCTCAGGTAGTGTAGATTCAAAGTTGTGAAAATCATAACATCTTGGGGTAGGGTGGGGCCACAATGGGGGGTCGACTTTTTACATAGGATATATAGAGTAAATCTTTAAAAATCTTCTTCTAAAAAAGCGTTAGGCCAGGAAAGCTGAAACTTATGTTGAAGCATCCTCAGGTAGTGTAGATTCAAAGTTGTGAAAATCATGCCCCCCGGGGGTAGGGTGGGGCCACAATGGGGGGTCGACTTTTTACATAGGAATATATAGAGTAAATCTTTAAAAATCTTCTTCTAAAAAAGCGTTAAGCTAGGAAAGCTGAAACTTATGTGGAAGCATCCTCAGGTAGTGTAGATTCAAAGTTGTGAAAATCATGACATCTTGGGGTAGGGTGGGGCCACAATGGGGGGTCGACTTTTTACATAGGATATATAGAGTAAATCTTTGAAAATCTTCTTCTAAAAAAGCGTTAGGCCAGGAAAGCTGAAACTTATGTGGAAGCATCCTCAGGTAGTGTAGATTCAAAGTTGTGAAAATCATGCCCCCCCTGGGGTAGGGTGGGGCCACAATGGGGGGTCGACTTTTTACATAGGATATATAGAGTAAATCTTTAAAATTTTCTTCTAAAAAAGCGTTAGGCCAGGAAAGCTGAAACTTATGTGGAAGCATCCTCAGGTAGTGTAGATTCAAAGTTGTGAAAATCATGACCCCCGGGGGTAGGGTGGGTCCACAATGGGGGGGGGGTAGTCTTTTTACATAGGAAATATAGAGTAAATCTTTAAAAATCTTCTTCTAAAAAACCATGTGGCCAGAAAAGCTGAAACTTATGTGGAAGCATCCTCAGGTAGTGTAGATTCAAAGTTGTGAAAATCATGACCCCTGGGGGTAGGATGGGGCCACAATGGGGGGTCGACTTTTTACATAGGAATATATAGAGTAAATCTTTAAAAATCTTCTTCTCAAAAAGCGTTTAGCCAGGAAAGCTGAAACTTATGTGGAAGCATACTCAGGTAGTGTAGATTCAAAGTTGTGAAAATCATGATCCCCGGGGGTAGGGTGGGGCCACAATGGGGGGATCAACTTTTTACATAGGAATAAATAGAGTAAATCTTTAAAAATCTTCTTCTAAAAAACCATGTGGCCAGAAAAGCTGAAACTTATGTGGAAGCATCCTCATGTAGTGTAGATTCAAAGCTGTGAAAATCATGACCTCTGGGGGTAGGATGGGGCCACAATGGATGGTCGACTTTTTACATAGGAATATATAGAGCAAATCTTTAAAAATCTTCTTCTCAAAAAGCCTTAGGCCAGGAAAGCTGAAACTTATGTGGAAGCATACTCAGGTAGTGTAGATTCAAAGTTGTGAAAATCATGATCCCCGGGGGTAGGGTGGGGCCACAATGGGGGGATCAACTTTTTACATAGGAATAAATAGAGTAAATCTTTAAAAATCTTCTTCTCAAGAATCATTTTGCCAGGAAAGCTGAAACTTATGTGGAAGCATCCTCAGGTAGTGTAGATTTAAAGTTGTGAAAATCATGACCCCCGGGGGTAGGGTGGGGCCACAATGGGGGGTCGACTTTTTACATAGGAATATATAGAGTAAATCTTTAAAAATCTTCTTCTAAAAAAGCGTTAAGCTAGGAAAGCTGAAACTTATGTGGAAGCATCCTCAGGTAGTGTAGATTCAAAGTTGTGAAAATCATGACATCTTGGGGTAGGGTGGGGCCACAATGGGGGGTCGACTTTTTACATAGGATATATAGAGTAAATCTTTAAAAATCTTCTTCTAAAAAAGCGTTAGGCCAGGAAAGCTGAAACTTATGTTGAAGCATCCTCAGGTAGTGTAGATTCAAAGTTGTGAAAATCATGCCCCCCGGGGGTAGGGTGGGGCCACAATGGGGGGTCGACTTTTTACATAGGATATATAGAGTAAATCTTTAAAATCTTCTTCTAAAAAAGCGTTAGGCCAGAAAAGCTGAAACTTATGTGGAAGATCCTCAGGTAGTGTTGATTCAAAGTTGTGAAAGTCATGACCCCCGGGGGTAGGGTGGGTCCACAATGGGGGGGTAGTCTTTTTACATAGGAAATATAGAGTAAATCTTTAAAAATCTTCTTCTAAACAACCATGTGGCCAGAAAAGCTGAAACTTATGTGGAAGCATCCTCAGGTAGTGTAGATTCAAAGTTGTGAAAATCATGACCCCTGGGGGTAGGATGGGGCCACAATGGGGGGTCGACTTTTTACATAGGAATATATAGAGTAAATCTTTAAAAATCTTCTTCTCAAAAAGCGTTTAGCCAGGAAAGCTGAAACTTATGTGGAAGCATACTCAGGTAGTGTAGATTCAAAGTTGTGAAAATCATGATCCCCGGGGGTAGGGTGGGGCCACAATGGGGGGATCAACTTTTTACATAGGAATAAATAGAGTAAATCTTTAAAAATCTTCTTCTAAAAAACCATGTGGCCAGAAAAGCTGAAACTTATGTGGAAGCATCCTCATGTAGTGTAGATTCAAAGCTGTGAAAATCATGACCCCTGGGGGTAGGATGGGGCCACAATGGATGGTCGACTTTTTACATAGGAATATATAGAGCAAATCTTTAAAAATCTTCTTCTCAAAAAGCCTTAGGCCAGGAAAGCTGAAACTTATGTGGAAGCATACTCAGGTAGTGTAGATTCAAAGTTGTGAAAATCATGATCCCCGGGGGTAGGGTGGGGCCACAATGGGGGGATCAACTTTTTACATAGGAATAAATAGAGTAAATCTTTAAAAATCTTCTTCTCAAGAATCATTTTGCCAGGAAAGCTGAAACTTATGTGGAAGCATCCTCAGGTAGTGTAGATTTAAAGTTGTGAAAATCATGACCCCCGGGGGTAGGGTGGGGCCACAATGGGGGGTCGACTTTTTACATAGGAATATATAGAGTAAATCTTTAAAAATCTTCTTCTAAAAAAGCGTTAAGCTAGGAAAGCTGAAACTTATGTGGAAGCATCCTCAGGTAGTGTAGATTCAAAGTTGTGAAAATCATGACATCTTGGGGTAGGGTGGGGCCACAATGGGGGGTCGACTTTTTACATAGGATATATAGAGTAAATCTTTAAAAATCTTCTTCTAAAAAAGCGTTAGGCCAGGAAAGCTGAAACTTATGTGGAAGCATCCTCAGGTAGTGTAGATTCAAAGTTGTGAAAATCATGCCCCCCGGGGGTAGGGTGGGGCCACAATGGGGGGTCGACTTTTTACATAGGATATATTGAGTAAATCTTTAAAATCTTCTTCTAAAAAAGCGTTAGGCCAGGAAAGCTGAAACTTATGTGGAAGATCCTCAGGTAGTGTTGATTCAAAGTTGTGAAAATCATGACCCCCGGGGGTAGGGTGGGTCCACAATGGGGGGGTAGTCTTTTTACATAGGAAATATAGAGTAAATCTTTAAAAATCTTCTTCTAAAAAACCATGTGGCCAGAAAAGCTGAAACTTATGTGGAAGCATCCTCAGGTAGTGTAGATTCAAAGTTGTGAAAATCATGACCCCTGGGGGTAGGATGGGGCCACAATGGGGGGTCGACTTTTTACATAGGAATATATAGAGTAAATCTTTAAAAATCTTCTTCTCAAAAAGCTTTTAGCCAGGAAAGCTGAAACTTATGTGGAAGCATACTCAGGTAGTGTAGATTCAAAGTTGTGAAAATCATGATCCCCGGGTGTAGGGTGGGGCCACAATGGGGGGATCAACTTTTTACATAGGAATAAATAGAGTAAATCTTTAAAAATCTTCTTCTCAAGAATCATTTTGCCAGGAAAGCTGAAACTTATGTGGAAGCATCCTCAGGTAGTGTAGATTTAAAGTTGTGAAAATCATGACCCCCGGGGGTAGGGTGGGGCCACAATGGGGGGTCGACTTTTTACATAGGATATATAGAGTAAATCTTTAAATATCTTCTTCTATTAAAAAGCGTTAGGCCAGGAAAGCTGAAACTTATGTGGAAGCATCCTCAGGTAGTGTAGATTCAAAGTTGTGAAAATCATGACATCTTGGGGTAGGGTGGGGCCACAATGGGGGGTCGACTTTTTACATAGGAATATATAGAGTAAATCTTTAAAAATCTTCTTCTAAAAAACCGTTTGGTCAGGAAAGCTGAAACTTATGTTGAAGCATTCTCAGGTAGTGTAGATTCAAAGTTGTGAAATTCATGACCCCCGGGGGTAGGATGGGGCCACAATGGGGGTCGACTTTTTACATAGGAATATATTGAGTTAATCTTTAAAAATCTTCTTCTCAAAAAGCGTTAGGCCAGGAAAGCTTAAACTTATGTGGAAGCATGCTCATATAGTGTAGATTCAAAGTTGTGAAAATCATGACCCCCGGGGGTAGGGTGGGGCCACAATGGGGGGGGGTAGTCTTTTTACATAGGAAATATAGAGTAAATCTTTAAAAATCTTTTTCTAAAAAACCATGTAACCAGAAAAGCTGAAACTTGTGTGGAAGCATCCTCAGGTTGTGTAGATTCAAAGTTGTGAAAATCATGACCCCCGGGGGTAGGGTGGGGGCAACAATGGGTGGGTCGACTTTTTACATAGGAATATATAGAGTTAATCTTTAAAAATCTTCTTCTAAAAAACCATGTGGCCAGGAAAGCTGAAACTTATGTGGAAGCATACTCAGGTAGTGTAGATTCAAAGTTGTGAAAATCATGACCCCCTGGGGTAGGGTGGGGCCAAAATGGGGAGGTTGACTTTTTACATAGAAATATATAGAGTAAATCTTAAAAAATCTTCTTCTAAACAACCATGTGGCCAGAAAAGTTGAAACTTATGTGGAAGCATCCTCAGGTAGTGTAGATTCAAAGTTGTGAAAATCATGACCCCCTGGGATAGGGTGGGGCCAAAATGGGGGGTCAACCTTTTACTTAGGAATATATTGAGTAAATCTTTAAAAATCTTCTTCTCAAAAACCAGTGGAAAAAATTGATTTTTATTTATACAGGATCTACATGTATTATACTACATTGTCCATACAGTTTTTATTATGACTCCATTAAGCTGATTTTATCATACCTATTGTTCCTCAGGTGAGCGATGTGGCCCATGGGCCTCTTGTTATTTTTTTCTCAGGGTAGAGCATTTTCATCAGTATGCAGCTAAATTAAGTGCAATTAAAATTTGAAGAGATGCATTTAAAAGGATTGCACCGCCCGAAACACCAGCTTGCATACTCTGATTTGTAAACATAGGCAATCACTAATTTTGTCTTTTTGGACGTACTAGTATAAGAAAACAACAATGCTAGTTTTATTATTAGATTCTTCATTCTCATAAATATATCTCAATAAACACACTTACATGTATATCATCACATAGTTGGACAAATTACACATTGAATTAAGTGCTTCAATAATTGCCTGGCGTCATGACGTCAGGGATTTCTAAGGTTTGAAAGTTGTTTTCTCCGAAACAGTGCAGGCAAAGGGAACTAGGAATATCAAAAAAAAATAAAAATAGCAAGATGCATGTAAATGTGTCAACATTTAATTCGTAAATAATAAAAATGTTATGTTGGATGTAATAATCGAAAATGGTCAAGAAAATGAAGTTCACAATGCACCTGTGTAGCCCTGATTCAAAAATAGATAGCCCTGCTTTATCGGTGCAAAAGATGGGGGGGGGGGGACACGAAGTTATTGTATATGACTACTATGGCAGAATTGAAGTAATATGATTATCGTTCTTAAAAAAATTATAAGTGTGGATTAAAGTAAAGATATTGCATTAAATACTTACTGAAGAAATTAATTTGCCGAAGTGGGGCGTTTTGTCTTGTAAATGACCCGAATTTGTCGATCAATTGGGTGAATCCATTTCTCTTGAAAAGAATGTAGCTTGATGAAATGTACGTTAAACAATTAGCTCGAAAGTTCATTCTATATTTTGTTTTTTAAACGGTTGATCTTGAGTTTAGGTTATTTCGTTGTTTGAACAATTTTCAAGATATTGATTAGACCCCCTCCCTATGGAACCATAGTCGAAGACTTCGCGCCATAATGTGTCATTCATAATCTATACGCATTGGTATCGTGACGAGTACAAAATGGGACAATCATGTTAAAACTGTTTAAAAGGCTCTGAAATATACCATGTACATGCGGATTTATTTGAAAAGAAATAATGCAACGTTAATCTCCTATGCTTAAGATTAACATTTTGCTTATTTACTCGATATTTATAAATACCTTAGGGTTCACACGATATTCACTCAAAGGTATGCATTTTTTTTCTTGAAACGCCACCTCTGACTTATCAATACATGACTAAAAAATATGATGTCTGCGGGGATTTTGCATTTTGCCTTGCAACAGACATTAAAAGTACCTGGATTATTTTAGTGTTCATATATTGAGCTAGGTATTCGGCATGACTTCCGAATGGAGAAAAACAATTCCCATTATAAATATCGCTAATAAATATGTTTTTGATCCTGTTATTTTTTCTCATTGAAAAATTGTAATGTCTCTTGGATATTTATTTCCCCTTTCAACAATTTTAATGTTACACCTATTTCACATATGAATATTTTAATTAAAAATCGTCCAAATGTGACAGCGCAGTAATTTTTTTACAATATAATAATAAAAAAAACAATGTATGTTCCTTTCCTGTTTCGAAAAAATGACAGAAATGCTTTTGATGTTGCTATCATAAAATAACAAATATACAATTTAAAACTTTACTGTTTTCTTTCCAAGTTTCAATCTTAAAAGTATGTGATACTTTTAATCGTCAGTAATATTTTTAAAATACTTATAAATAAATGGGCACATTGAGACATTTAGATTCCGTTTGAAGCGAAAATTAAGATTTATTTTTATAAAATAATTGATATAAGCTTTCTATGGAATAATTTTGATTTGTCAGGCAAGCTTTTTGTAAAGCTAATACTTGTTGTGAATTACGTCGCAAAAACACACGTTTTCATCTGAATAGCCGAAACTTAAGTTTTGTATGGGGCATTATTTTGTGTTTAATATTTTTAGATACAACAATATGCAATATTAGGTCGAATAATCGATGTTGCATGGTTATTGCATATTTGTCAAGTGACTTGTCAGTGTGGATTGACAGGATTCATCCGGATACCGTGTATTTTCTACATCGCAGATCTACACAAAAATACTCATATCATTATCATATACATTTTAACTAGAACGTTGTTGACATGATTTCATCTGATAATAAGTTGAAATGAGTGGTTTGTTTGTTTGTTTGTAATTATGGATATTTTTCAAATCGAATCGTTTAATAGATTTTTTTTGTATTTCATATTTACAAGTTGACTATAATACTGTTATTATCCTTCTCAACACATGATTAAGGGGATACAGAGCACTGGTCACGTGACTCTCTTTGCATTTACCGCATTAAGTAATGTTATTACGAAAAAGAGTGTTGCGGTCAGTATACCAATGTTTTATGTACCTTAAAGATTGATTGAAATATTTACTTATTTATCATATCAAATAAACTAGCTAAATAAACTTTCTTTCATATTTTTGAAGAAATACAAATACACATGAAACTCACATAGAAGTGTGTGTGTTTAGTTTACATTTTTCACCAATGACCTTACTCTGATAAATTTAAGGCATTTCCTCTCTCTCTCTTTTTTTCACATTCATTTTAGACCTTAACTTGAAATTTTCCTTTCAACACTAAATGTGAAAAACATGGCCTTAACTTTGTTTACATAACAAAGAGTTATGAGTTATGTATCTCGATTAAAATTCGACTACTGACTCTAAAAATTTGCTTCAGTATTAAAAATCTCTTACTGAAGCATGTGACCATGTCCTTTTCAAAGATTGCAAGGAAGTAATAAACTTATATAGAAATCGCTTGTTTTCCACATTACAAATGAAATATGGATAGCTGCTCTCGGCATCATTTTCAATTACATGTACATGTTATAATTATGACCAAATATATGTTTTCAAAGTGCTTATCTAGCAATAGAACAAAACGAACTCAATAAGTTAAAGTTTATGAAAACTACAAAAATTGTACTTAATTAATTAATTGAATATAAATTTTATTTCTTAATATATATATTGTATCTAATCAATAAATACATTTTATCTAAAACACTTTAAAGTGTTGAGAGGACCAGATGTATTTGAGTATTAAATTTGCAATTTACACTAACATGTAGTGGATTGATTTTATCATTTCATATTGAATATATATTGCTCAAATTTCCTTGAAAACAGGTGTTGTAATCTGTGTACACGTAGTTAATACGAGTACCATATCCGATTGGAACCTATAAACCATTTTGATATTTTTATATTGTCAACAAATGATCCAGGATGATATAAATATCGAATCCGAACTAGCTATAAGATTTTGTTGAAAGAAACTTATAGTTGAAAACGAAAAATTAATCTAATTTTTAAGGAAATATCAATACCTTGTTTTAACTCACAAACTCATAGAACTCATCGAACATGAATACTCAACTATATACAAATTGATAGTCATTAATAACGACTGAGTTGCATACTTTTTAAAACAATCGCTGTATTGGATACTGTTAATTCCTGCTAAAAACAAACCCTTAACTACATATTTTGAATGTGAAAAAACATAGTACACATATAAATCTCATTATACTTGTACTTTTAAAGTTATCGATATGCGACATTGGTTGTGACAACATATAAATGTAGAAGAAATTTGAAAAATTATCAGGCGTAAAAAATTTTCCTGATGAATCGGACTTTGTAATGAGGTATCATTGGATACTTGAAAAATATATGTAATGGTTTTATACACATAACAGTGTATTGATCACTAGAACATATTTCTGTAGAGTATTTGATACATGTAATATATGTTAAATTTGTAAGAAGTTTTGAAAATATTATCAGCAAGTAATCATATATTTATTTTGGAAATATTTTTTTTATTTTTGATTTTCAATAAACAAGTCAAAAACAAAAGGTGTCAAATAGATGGACTGCTTTTTCATGTCCAAAACGTATGTTATATCGCTATTACACTTCTAATCAGAATCTTAATCGATGAAATGAAGTGTTTCAAAATCAAAAGCACAAAGGAAAATGCAAAATAGGATCAGAGCAAACACGGACCTCTACAAAAAAATTATGGGTAGGATCAGGTGCCATAGAGGAGTGAGCATCCTCTGCTGACTGGTCACATATGCCGTGTGTTCTTTGTCGTAAACGGGAAAACGGGAAAATCTGTAGATAATTTGCTGATTCGGTCAGCACTCGACCTAGCGGAGGACTTCAATCGAGACTGTTGATAATCTTGTTTTCTCAACTTGTTTGTCAGTAGCTTGCCTCATTTTATAAATTGTTCACACGTAGAGAATGCCCTTGCGTATATACCGAATCAACTGAGAGACAAAAATCTCCATATACAGGTGATGAAGGTATATTGCTACTTAAGTAAGGAAAGTTGACGATAGAAAAATTAAAGTCATTACGTTTATCATAAAGTTTCGAATTTGATTATTTGCATGCCTTTTGCACTCGATATACTGATGTAACATGCATGCATACATGAATAGTTTTGTAATTGCATCGTTGGACTCAAAACGGATTTTGTGCCGTACAAATTCTGAATTAACAATTGGATATACGTTTTAACAAAATGAAAAATTGACGGAAGGAAGACGGAAGTTTTGTGCTTTTATGTGTTATTTAAACGATTTGATGTACAAATTTCCTGTTTTTCTTTACAGCTTAATATGGGAGTGCTAGCAGATTCAATCTATAAAGGAAAAGTTTTCGTAGAGAATTTAGTAATACTTTTGTCAGTATTACAGATTAATATTGTCTGTGAAGGCTCAAGATGTGAAGGGTATGCTTTGTATAATTAATGTAAACAAAGAAAATGTACATCGCGAAGAATATAATATGATCGTATTAGTGTTTATTGATTTAATGTGTGTTTAGAAAATCACTGTCGACTTGCTTGTAAATGAGAAATTCAATAGTATTATTATTATTAATTTATTTTAACTTACAGTTTTTACAAAGGTTGCTGTCCTGGTTCATCGTGGAATCCAACGTCTCAACAATGCGAACGTATGTTAAATTTTGTTGTTGATTCGTTTTAACTTTTGTTCTAGAAAGAAATAAAGGTAAGATATTTAATAATGACAAAATTTGCATTGATAATGATCTGAATAATAATATCAGATATTCATGATTAGTTTCTTTATTACAGACATAATTTTTTATTGTTTAACTCTGAACTAAACATATGTGTTTTTCTACTTAGCTTGTATGCCGGGTTACAGTGGTGTGAACTGCTCCCTTCAGTGTCCTTATCCATTCTATGGAGTAGAATGCCAAAAGAGTTGTTACTGTATTAAAGATTTGTGTGATGTGTCGACAGGATGTCATAAAACTACCACAGGTAATTAACAAATATGTTTCTCAACTGCTTAATGTGTATGATGGATGTATTAATTATAGCAAAGGTAAATACTTTAAAGGTAAATATACTTTATAGGTAAATACTAAAAATAAAGGTAACAACATGCCAGATACTCTTAAAAATCAATTTGCTAATAACCGCATCATATATTGAATCTATATCATATTTGAAGTCACCATTCAAATTTATTTCAGTGTAATTTTGTATTGAACACTACATAAAATGCTAAAAAAGAACATTCGAATAAAGAAAAATAAAATAAAATGCGTATGAAAATCATCTTAATATCAAAATTCCATATATATATATGTTTCTTCAAAGCTTAATATAAACAAAAAAATCAAAAAAAGAATGCTTCTATGAAGCTTTGGATTTCTTGATAAGCGTATATTTTTATGAATTGTCAATTATATACAGCGTCTGCCCCGTACCATATTATGAAAGTAAAGGAATCGCTTTTTATGTTAAAGTAATAAAAATCAATGTGCTGAAATTACTGAAGAGAGTTGATTTCTATTCATGAGTGAACACTTTCTGTGTATTGATGTACTGTACAGATAGATATAATGTGGGTTAGGATTAAACGCATCCACAGTAATATTGAAAAACTTCCAATAAATGCGGTTTGCTCCACAAACTATCAATTTTGTGATTTTTATAGACAGGAATTGTTGGTTCAGATATAGCTGCAGGTCTGAAGTTTCCGGTCTTGAAACATTTGCATGGACGACCTGGGAGCTACAGTTTCGAAGTGTTTAAAAGTTTCAGTTTACGGGGCGCGAAAATTGCGCTAGTTTGGACTGATAAACCTTATTTTCACACAAATTCTGTACAAATATTTGATTTTAAAAATCTCGGACATTTCATTACAGATATCGTCACTTTAATTGCCTTTGATGTTCTTTAAAACACCATCACCATGTAAAAATAAATTTTCGTTCATTTTATTTGAATCTCTTTAAAACCGACCAAATATGACTTCATCTCATGTTCTCTCTTGAATGACGATATACATGTAAAGATAGTGAACATCACGGATCTCAAATATTTTAGCTAAAGTTTACAAAACTAGCTGTACAACATTTATGGTACAGACATATTAAAACATGTGCATGATTGCCATCTGTACAGACAAGACAGGATTATCAGGACAATAATCAAACAAATAATCTGCTGATATATTAAACATACCTTACAATGTATATGTCCGAAACAATTATATGCTTCAGTTTTAAATATCTTTTTTTTTTTAACTTTTTTAAGATGATGCAATAACAGCAGCAACTATGAAAGCGGAAGAAAACAACACAGTGACTTTCATTACAGAGCAGAATCAAAAATATAGTAAAATGCCAAATTCAATTACATTGACCATGTCCACAGAGCAAATGCTCATAGACAGAATCTCACAGTCAAATGAATTAAATTATATTTTGCTCCTGTTAATAAAAATAATTGGATATGTTGATACATTTTTGATCTGCACGTACATTGGTTTGTGTATATATGATCGAAAGCATCGAACTCTTCAAGTCACAGACATTAATGATACAGTTTCTAGAAATACAACACCGTATGAAAATATTGAAATAGTGTTCTTCCCAAGAACAGGAAACCACTTGTCGTAAAGCAATTGATTGGATATGTGTGCTTGTTATACTCTCAGCTAACGTTGAGCGCCAATAATGTGAAGTGTTGTTTGATGAGTTCAGACACCAATGTGAATATTAGACTGCATTTCATTTTTGTCAATTTGTTACTGCTGTCTTGTTTGTTGTTGTTTTTGTTGTTCTGTTGGATTTTTTTTATGCACATGTTATTCTCAAATTTTGATTAATAGAGTCTCTGGTGCAAAAATCAAATTAAAGTAAGAGTCACTGTACATGTCATACATTTGTATACAAATTCTAATTTCCAAAAAAGGGTCGGAATCTTTTAGTACAAAGCCAAAAAAAAAACCCCAAAACAAATTGATGGTTGATTTTACCAAAAAAATGTTTAATAGTAAAAAAAAAAAAAAAAATTAAGAGGTAATTTTCTTATTTCATCTTGAGAAATTAGCTTACATGTAGCTCACTCTCCCTCTTGTAGAATTTTGAAAATAAATACCGATTGGTCACTTAACTACAACACAAATTGGTTAAATTGAAAGTGTTTTTTTTTCTAGCCGTTTCTTCGGGTATGAAACCATTCGGGTTGTCCGTTATAATTCAATGAAGGATATTGTGTTGGGGTTATATTTTTAAAGGGGCATGGCCACGATTTTGTTCAACAAATATTTTTTTTCCAATTGTAATGTTAACAATTCATCAGCAATGCATTTTTAACAGGCAACCAAAATCTAAGTGTCATTCGTTGAGTTATAAGCGAGTCACAGGGCTTACAAATCTTTGCTATGTAAACAAAGCTTTTGTTTACATTTTGAATGTTGAAGTGAAAATTCCAATTTTAGACCTTAAATGAATGTTTTAAACGCTAGGAACTGTTTATTTATGCTTTATTTTTGCTTAAGGTAATGATTCATACCTCACTACATAAATAAAATATGTACAGAATTTTTTCAGATTTCTTAAACATGTATCTAATGATATATACTTATCAAATTTTACCCAGTTGGCTGGTCTACCGGTATTATGATAGCTAGGGCCGTTGCTAAAAATAGAATCGATTGTGGAAAATGGTGCTTTTTTCATACATTAAGGATATTAGTCTAAGCCTGAAATTTGACTTTCAGAAAATCATTCTTTGAATGATATCCTATGTAAAATGAGCGAATTTATTTTTCAAAACAAATAATTTCATGAAACATTTGCCTATTTATTAAAATATAGATAAATTTGCTTACAAATGAGATAAAATGAAAAAAATTTCAAAGAGAATTTAATCTCTAATAATTTTATTTACCTACAGAATTCTCTGAAATATTGCTTATGTTTACCCCTCAAGGCCCTTAATCAATTGAAAATAAAATTACCTAAAGGACCGGCCTTTTCAGCATCACAGGGGGCGTATTTTTGGTAAAAATCATTAAAATACAGATTTGGAAAAAAGTTCCGTAAAAACAAAATGTTGCATAGGTATATCATTTCATCTCTCTAAAAAGTATGTTTAGCCTTTTGTTAGGTGGAAAACATGATTTGAACAAACCGTAGATCAATCTTTATTATATAAATCGCATTAGATATTTTTTTTTTGGATATCGGTAAGTATTATGGATCGAGATCGGTATTTAGAAATTGCAGTCATATACGCGGAAAACGCTAATTACCTGATATGCTTTCAAGACAAAACCTCTATCAAACTATTTTTACTAGTTTTAAAGACTGTTCTAAAATATGAAATAACTTTTCTTCAACGTATAATTTTAATTCTGAATGGAAAAAATATGGGAAAAATATATTTATGCTCGTTGCTAATAGTATAGAATAAAGATGATATAGCTTTAACAAGTAGGTCAAATTATTCCCCTTTGTGTATTTATCCCCCTTCTTGCACTGGAATCGATCTCGGTCAGGATTTCATTTTGGATGTTTAATGGACGTTCAGGGATTAATGCTTAAAAGTTCGGATTAAATTCAACATTACAGCGCAATGATGTTTATACAGTAAAAAAGTAAGCGGTCTATATTTTCAAAAAGAGTACGCAATCGACACAACCAAGTCATGTTTTCATTCTGTTGATTAATAATTAGTTGCAGTTGTCAGGTTTTTTAATAGATTTGTTTTAAATCAATTTTAGGTCAGCTTTGTTTCTTTGTTAAATATATCTATTAGGTCTCAATTAGATCGGGCACGGACAAGACGTAATAACGCGTGAATTACGTCAGACGTTGTTTCGTGACGTATG
The DNA here is from genome assembly GCA_020458035.1 of Magallana ariakensis. Classification (NCBI taxonomy): domain Eukaryota; kingdom Metazoa; phylum Mollusca; class Bivalvia; order Ostreida; family Ostreidae; genus Magallana; species Magallana ariakensis. The sequence goes on from CM035811.1 coordinate 6,692,589, forward strand.
AATAATTACCTCAAGGTATCCCACTCCTCAATGTTGTTGTATTAAGAATTTCTTGAGAAGTATATCATTAAAATCTGTAAACAAAACATACTTAAAAAATACAAAAATAATGAGGGGTCAGTATTCATCCCTCTGAGTTATGGCCCATTTAATTTTACCTTTTTGCACCTAAAATGCAATTTCAGCCTGATTAGGATTTGTTGTCAGTATCTTTTATCAAGCAAACTCATTTCTACAAATATTGTTTTTTAATTATGCACAATGGTCACACTGAATACAGGGATTACGAAAACATTTTGTACGAAACTGCATCAATTTTTTGTGACCTTTTTGCACTTAAAAATAGACAATTTCTATAAAATTTACAATTTGATTTGAAATAAAAACTTTTTGAATATGAAGAATTTTATGAGATTAATCCAGTTTGCGTAGATATGTATTCAGTATCATTTTGACATGATATAACATGGGGGTCAGTGATGTCAAATTTTAGATATATGGCTTCAAAGGAAAAATTCACGCAAAATTTGGTTTTAAAAAATTCTCTAATAATCTAAAAATTTTCTATGTATTGGCATGATTTTATGCTAAACGTCTATCACTCTCAAGATTTAATTTTGTACATGTCACATGTAACACAGAACCCATATAATGTGATACAAACCTATCAAATGTTAAAAATGTGAACAATGAATAAAGTATGATAAGAAGAAAAGTAGGTATATTGAAATTTCATAAAATTGCTTGTTTCTGTCATTTTCGTCTAAAAAACCTTTCGCACGAAAGAATAGTTCCCCTAAAAACGTGTTTGTTTCTTAAACTTAAATTGATTTTCTTTATGAATGTTGTGTAATTATGAAATTATAATCTTTCTGTGATGATTAAATAAATAAAATCATATTCATTTTAAATATAATGATCATATGCGCAATGAAATCAAAACGTGAAGAGTAGAATACCTTAAAATGAATAAGAACATAGAAACATCAGCTTCAAAAAAGTTTTTTTTTACTGTATATTGAACTTATGTAAACAAAAACAGGGCCTTATTTACATGACAAGATTTGTGAGCTCTGTATCTTGCTTATTACTCTACGATTGACTCCTAAATTTCATTTGATCATTAGAAATGCAATTCTAAAGCATTGTAAAAAATAAAAACAGAAAAATAGAATTTGACCAAAATCGTGAACATGCTTCTTTAAAGTTCTTGGTTCAGTTTATTTGTTGATAAAAAAATTTACAGAATAAAGATACAGGTACAAAATAATGATGAAAAGATATGATTTTTTTTCCAAGTGATGTACATATTAAGTCAATGCACGGTGTTGACATTGTCAAGGCTTCCATATATGTTTATATTAAGTAGGCTCTTCAACTTGAAATATCTCTGACAAGATGGTGCATGTTCGGGGCAATAGAGTAAAAATCAAAATCTTACCAAAACAAAAATCTTGAATTTGTCGCTTGCATCTTCAAGCAAGAAAGATCATTATTTGTACTGGTATCTGACATTGAAACAGGAAAATTAATTCGGATTCATATTAATTAATGTACATGTATATCAAATTATCAAATACCCCGAAATTCTAATTCTTTTCCTAACTGTTTGATTCCAATTTTAATTTTTTAGACAGGAATTGTGATCACATGCCAATAAAAGCGATGGCAAAAGCAGTCAGTTGAGAAGGTTCAATGGTTGAGGCGAGACGATATTAATCTCATTGAAAAGAAGATCTTGTATAGACTCAATATATATATATATATATATATATATATATATATATATATATATATATATATATATATATATATAGTGAAAGATTTTTGCATTGATTTATTACTAAAAAAAAGCTAAACAAACCGTTTTTGGAAATTTAAAGCAGATCAGATGGCTAATTTATTGACCAATGAATCTTTTTAACACACGAAGTTCTTGGTTTAATTTCGACGGCTAGTAAGAAGAATTGAATAAAACTGCGTTAAATATCCCGTAAAATTGGAATACAAGTCATGTATTTATATTCTAACCTATTCTATTCAAAAACGTCAACATTTTTTGCAGTAGCCAAATGATCTTCTAGAATATGATTGGGGGGGGGGGTCATTTTAAAGTGTGATCAGGTTTCAGAATTTTTTTTTCATCCCAGGGATCGGAAAGCAACAAAAAATGACGTTTTTTGCAAAAAAAGTATGGTTCCCAGAACTCCTCTTACAATTTTTGGAGTAGCTACGTCATCTCTTGGGATATGATTGTGGTGTGTAATAAGGTTTTAAAAATTTAAATTTCATCCAGGGAGTCAAATACTAGCAGAAAATTTATCACTCCTAAAAAAAACATAGATCCCAGAACTCCTCTTATGATTTAATCAAAAGACATTTTGGGATATGATAGGGGCTGTCCTATAGATGTGTAATAAGGTTTTAAAAAATTAGATTTCATCCAGGGAGTCGAATAATAGGAAAACATTGACGTTTATCACTCCAAAGAAACCTACATCCCAGAACTCCTCTTATGATTTAATGAATAGACACATATATCTTGGGATATGATAGGGGCTGTCCTATAGATCTGCAATAAGTTTTGAAAAATTAAATTTAATCCTGGTAGTCAAATAGTAGCAGAAAATTAACAGTTATCCCATTTGCGGATCTAGAGATGGGGTCCGGGGGGGGGGGGTCCAGATCCCACCTCCAAAAATGAAATTTCTTTAAATTACATTATAAAATTGCCAAAACTATGCCTCGAAACCCATTCACCCACCCACTCGGCAAACTCATTTAACTGTAAAAAATACCTTGCTCTTATTTTTGCCTTAAATAAAAAAATCTTACATTTACACTTTTCTTTATTGTCGAATGATCTATCAAATTCAAAATATAATATGGGGTCTAAAAATGTTTATAAACTGGTAAAAAATGTTTTTAAAAAAATCACATTACACCTTGCATAATTGACAAATGATCTATTGATCTTATTTTCTACCTGGGGATCAATAACTAATATTAAAGTTCAAATTAATAACAATAAATGATTAAAATCAAATGTTTATCCTCCACATCCACCCCCCCCCCAAATCAAACCTGGTTCTAAAGATCCAGTCTTCCAAAATTCTTACATGTTGTACAGTAGCAAATTATAAATCATTTCTTGATTGGTATTTTTCTCTAGAAATGCACATTACGATTTTGGAAATTGTTTTTTACTTTTTAAGATAAACAAAATGTTATATGTATTCGGGGCATTTGTAAAGTTTCCTAAACAAAGCAGGTTCATCATTAGGCTAGGAATTACCCACATGGGTCAAACACTACATATGAATAAGATAAAATACTTTATTATTTCCAGTTCTAGAAAGTCAGGGTGTCTCCAAGAAGGTATAACCTATATACCATTGATGCGCAATGACACAAAGAGCAAGAATAAATATGGTTTAGGGATGGGGATCTCAAAATTTTTCAAAATATATCATTATTTACTATTTCAGAGGGGGAGGGGGGTAGGGGTGGTTTAAAGACAACACCTGGGGGTCATGTACTTTACACCATTTGATGCATCATAATGACATTAGAAACAAGAATATATATATATATATATATATATATATATATATATATATATATATATATATATATATATAAATGGTTCAGTGGTGGGGATCTCAACAGTTTTCAAGATATTTGGTATTTTCCTGTTTCATGGGGTCAGAACAATTCCCACAGGGTCATGGCCTACATTATATTTGATGCATCATAATACATTAATAAAAAAAGACCCCTTCCTTCCTATTATAACTCATATAAACATTATAAGTCTCTACACTTACTTACATGTAATACACAAATTTAATACAAGATGTCACAGGGTCAATATGGGGTCAACTCAATAGTGTAATTTTAAGTCTAACAAATGAAAAAATAACTTTTGCAATTAAAATGACAGAAACTGTACAAATGCGATAGGATAGGTAATGATGATAAGCTTATTTAAATATTAAAAGATAATGATACAGACATTTTGTAAAATACTAGTATGCTGGCAAAGGGAGATCACTTATCTAGATAGTGAAAGTAAAACTTATACCTATACCGGTGGCTCATTATATTGTTCTACTACATGTTTTATGCTTACCTATATTGGTCAACATCATAATGATAATCCAATTAGAGCACAATATGAATCCCTTTTGCTGATCATCACAAAAGAAACGTTTATGCATGTTAATTAATCCTTTTCCGGACACCTGTTTATTGTGATGTACTCCCTATTGAAATAAACAATAAAGTATACAGTAAATATAATATGTCCCCCAAAAATAATGTTACCTAACAGTGAGTCACAATGGGTTAGAGTGTTAACTACGTGTCTGTAAGTAGAGAATTCAAATCCTGCTGGGGCTTTTCTATATTTTTTACTTAAGTTTCAAAAAATTTAAAAACTTATTTTTTTTTTGGCCAAATACATGTATTGTTAAATTTTAAAATTCTAAAACATCACCAGAAAGAATTTTGATTAAAACGCACTGTTATCCACATAAAGATCGACATGTGTCTTATACCACCTTAAATCAGTAATTATATCTTCTGTCCTGGCAGTTTTGTATTGAAAATCATTGTGCAATATAATTATGTCATTTATTTTGCACTGTTTACAATCTTCTTTGTTGCAACTACATGTACAGGCAGGCTTTCGTTGTTATCAAAATATTCTGCTGTTTATTTATCCATGAGGAGTGTGTGTGTGTGTGTGTGTGTGTGTGTGTGTGTGTGTGTGTGTGTGTGTGTGTGTGTGTGTGTTTGTAAACACCTTCAACCCACTACAGTACCTTGTTTACACATCAACCAACTCAATTCATTTCGGAAACTCACTACACAAATCACTGTAGTGAGTTGCAATTCTTTTGGAATAGCTATATTTTGCCTTATTATACCCCAAAAAATCAAAATTACGCTTGGTGTCTTTTGACGGTATACACACGTTTTTTCACACTCCAATTCCATGGTCATTTTTATTCGTTACACACTTTGCCATGTTGACAGAATCTGCGCATGCGCAATCGATGTAAAAATGGCGTCTATGAAGTGATGCAGATAACAAATTCACTCTGGATTATTTCTGTAATACATTCGCAACATCAAGGTAAGCTTTAGTTGCAACTCAATCAATTTAATCTGATGGAATAGAAATATTAAATGAAATTAAACGTGAACACGTGCTTTTCAGTTATAGTCAATGATTATAATTCCGATAGTGAATCCTAAATAAACACATCTTTCATTAAATTTCATGACTTAAACAATGTAAAAATTTTCGTTACAATTAAACCTAATTTAGTTTTAAACTTGTTAACGTACAGAAAACAATCTTGAATTAAATTCTTTTAATAATAGGAACCAGTTTGTTTTTTTCGTATGGTGTAGTGACTTGTTGTGAGTGTAAACAAAGTGTCATTTTTGTAACTTTAAATAATATCATGTTTTATAAATATTTGAAAGGTATGGTATCTAATAAAAGTTAACTTTATTCTTTATAATTTTTTAATCATTAATTTAAAACAAAAACAAACATAAGATTATCCAGGAAGTTTGTATAGCACTATGTAGTGATTTGATGGGTGTGTAAACAATGTAAACACATGATATTTTGTTAAAGTCAATGTTATTCAGAATGTATATTCTAATCAAACACATCTTTCATCATTTTTAATGACTTAAACAGGGTTAAATATTTCAATATACTTAAGCTTAATTAAGTTTTTAACTGAATGACGTACATAAAAAAGCAGCCATTCAATTTTTAAGATGACGTGTTTGTTTTGTTTTTGTTTTTCGTATGGTGTTGTAACTTATTGTGAGTGCTTACAGAATGTCATTTTTTTAATTTAAATACTTTATCGAAATTGTTAAATATCTAAAGGAAATCGTATCTGATATGAGTTAATTTTATTCTTTATAATTGTTTAGTCATTATTTTAAAACTAAAACATTCAGGTACATGTAATGATTTGATGTGTTTGTAAACAACGTGGCGTGACTTTTTGGATGTAACTATTTTTCATATCTGCATTGCAAAAACTAATAATATCTTAGCACTTTTTATCGGTATGATCAAACAATACGAGCTTATTTTTATCATTTTGATTATTTTAAAATCCATTGATTTCAATTTTAAAATGTGCCGTTTTTAGTAATAAAAGTTACACAATCATTAAATTTACTGATTTCATTTCAGAGTATTTTAGACCAGTTATGGGCGACTTTAATTTGATTTTATGATTTATTTCTCTGTATTTCTCTGAAACAATCAATAATTTTATGTTGTTTTCGGGATTTTGTTTTAAGTAAAGAAAAAGAAGGTTTATTACTCCTAAAATATACATTCATTCTGGATTTATTTTTAACATTTTTAAAAAGTTAAAATTCAGTTCATTTTACACCATTAATCCAATGATGCACATCTGCAATGCCCCTGTCATATTTCAGTTAAATCGATAGCTAAGATTGAAATGAAAAAAAAAACAGTTATTGATTAAAAGGACTTAATTTTTCCTACTCCAGAAAAGACGAAATAGTTTGTTGAAGAGGAGGAACGTGAAGACGAAAATGAAATTTAGTTAATGAAAAGGAGAAACATGGTATTGTTTCTATACCCATGAATCTAATTTAAGTTCTCAGCTTATCAAGGAACCTATAAGATAAGGAGTAAACATTACACAAGTTGAGGAGGTATGTTTTAGATATTGAATGTATTTAAATTCCACAATATAAATGTATTAAATGGCGTACGCATTAAATATTAGGTATACCGTAATTTCCTTATTTTACACTGAATTCCGCTGTTTTGTATCAAATCGCGAGAGTAAGATATCGCGATCACAATTTTGTTGTTATTATTTCCTCTAGTTCAAACCGTCTGAAAAATGATAGCAAGATTTTAAAATCCACGAGGAATGCTTCTCGCGATTTTACGCGGAAGTTAATTCCTCGCGTTTAATTTGGAATATACAGTACACAGTGCTGCATTTCATGAGCTATGTGAGGATGAGCAATTCTGTAACTCATCGCAAAATTTTAGAATGTTTAAAATACTTCTCACCTGCAGTAATAACTGACCTTGTATTGTAGAATGTAAAGCATCAACAGAACATGGAGTATTAAATGAAATAATTTATCATCTAAATATTATTACATGTATTTATAAGTTGTAGATAAATAGATACATATTTCTTTTTTTTCTGACAACTTCTTGATATCAAACATTTTTCAATAAGCACTATTTTATAATGTAGTTCTGAACTCTATGTACGAGGGTTCGATTCCCTCCCTAGGCATAACTAAAGCTGGTGCAAAGTGGGCAGAAAGCCTAGTGGCCCCGCATAGTCAGAACCGCACAACTCTGTGTACAGGCACACATTTTATAGGGGGAAGAATTTAGCCGTGCTTACATAACACTATACACAAATATAAATAAAATATGTACACCATTGCCAGTTGAAACGATCGAGGTCAAGCTTGAAATACATTACGTTTATATCAGCTACATGTAAGATTTAACATATAACACAAACAGACACAAGAAAATACATTTTCACCATAAAGTGGCCTCCGGATATAACGAGCTTGGATATTACGAGTTACCGCTTACAACGAGATGATTTTTTGGTCCCAAATTATTTCTTTATTATTTCCTTTTTAAAAATTCCGGATACAACGAGATCGTTTATAACGAGACTCCGTATATTATGAGGTAGAAATTTGTGCCCGTTAGTGCCCGCTATCGGATATAACGGGGTACTCGCTGCGCGCTTGATTGCACACGCTAGTTACAGGTAACTAACGGTATGGCCATGTATGGCCATCCAATTTCTACGTAGCTCCCGCGGCGTGTAACTGCGTTTCCACAGAGTTCTACTTAGCGATAGACTGCGCTCTCGCTGAGTATCCGCCGAGCGCTCATGACATGCTAAAAAATTTACCTCGCATCCACAGCGTGCTTTACTTATTGGTAGGTGAATCAGTATGTGTACAATTGTGTGGGAAACAACTTTACATCTAGTAAATATATGATAAAAACATTGTTTTTGTTTTAATGACATAAGGTACCTTGTAATTGAAACGTAACTAATTTTTAAATACTTTGTGAAAGACCAAAACTTAGTTAAAGAACCGTTATTAGTTGTTATAAACCAAAGAAACAAGTGAAAACACCAGAACAAAATGCCACGCGCTTTAATATGCCCTGTAATATTTGCAAATGCTACATTTTACTTAGTCATCCACATCAAGTTTGAGAATACTATACATGTACTGTTGTTTCATCAATATTCGTTGAATAATCCAATTTTCGTGGATTTCGTTGTTAAGTTGATCCACAAAATAAAATGTTCATTGATGTGCAATTTCTATAAACATTTTGTAATGATGGGGTCATTAGCCACGAATTTACGTATCCTTGAGATTTTGATTTACACTTTCTTCGAAAATTGATACCCACGAATATAAATGAAACCACAGTAGTATGGAAGGGAATTACCGCCAAAATTCTATGTATCTTGCTTTTATTCTTATTATGCTTACTTCTTTATTCTTCATTACATTTACACTTGCATGTCACTTTATTGTTTTCATATTCATGCTTATTCAATTTCACTTTGATTCTTTTTGATCCTTCATTGTTTGCTTAATTCTATGTTGCAACATTGTCTTCTTATTCGTGTAAATTCTTTCTTCTATCTCTGTTACAAACGTGAATTCAAACACGCAAACCATAAAGCACTTTCAATAAAGACGAATACAAGTTGCATGAATTTAATGCTGCATTATGACGCCAGGCGGCAGTGTGCGCGCTACAATTGCTGCTCCCCGAAAAAAAACCCCAAAACAACGTATCTAGCTAAATGTGGGATGTTTCGCACCATGACATTTCGCTCCAATGTTTATATGTTCAGATCAAGAAATGGAGGGGAGGTTTATGTACTAAGGGATAATTTATAATTTTGTTTGCCGGGTAGGGGGTGGGGGTGGGGGTAGGTCGAGTTCTATTTTCAGAAGGTTTACTATGTGAATTTAAAAAAGTTTGAATTTGACTTTGACTGGTCCCCCCTCCTAAAATAAAATAAAATTCTAAGTCTGCGCATCAGTTGTTTATATGAGACGATATAATCTTTCAGTTCTCATAATTAGCACCCGTATCATAATTATCATCATCGCAAGCTTGATATGGGAGTCGGTCAATTCAACTCTTCATTTAATGAAGACCAGTTGACAGGTAGACATGTATGAGGTTCATGTCTCTAAGTTACATGTATCATAGCTTAAACACTTTCAAATCTAAACATGGACATTCAGTTACATGTACATGATTTATATTAAAATAAACAAACCTACAATAAGCATGGCTGTGAATGATACATACACATTTTTATCACTTCGAAACTTTGTGTAAATAAGAAGCATACATTATTTATGTTTTGTATTTTGGAAGATAACAAATATTTTATTTAGAACTTTATATAAGAATTTTTATTAAGATTTTGATTTAGATTTTAAACCAAAACGTATAAACAGTCATATCACATACCGTATTTTAATCTTTTTGCCTAGTTTGTTTTCGTTTACTCATTGTGTAATTAAGTCACTGATAATTTAGATTCGTTAATTTTACCGCGTATACGTACAAATTTACTTCCGCGACTCAACCGCTCTGTGCCGAATCGCAAGAATATAAAATCGCGTGCACCAAACTTTGTTTTCATATCATAAGTTCAAAACTTTTAGAAAAATAAGTGAGATTTTAAAACCTGCAGTTTTAAGTTTTTTAACCCGGAATTTCACGCGGATATTAATTCATCGCATTTAATCAGGGATACACAGTACTGTAGCCTAACGAGAGGTACATAGTGATTCATGCAAGTGATAATTTTCACACGTACTAGAGTACAGGAAAAGCTACTTCTAAGCATTTCGTACCCCAGTCCTTTTATTGTTTTTCAAAAACATCTTTAAATTTGGTTTAAATTTATTTCTATTTCATCTACATGTTCCACGGGTACCTCTGGACAGAACCGTGCATCACCCCACCTCTTTTCACCTCAAATGAAAATAAAGTCCTGTGGACAAGTACTTATGACATGTTCCTCTTCTAAAAATTGATCGTTCCAGTGCAAATAAATTACAAATAATTTGGTACTGCATATATATATATATATATATATATATATATATATATATATATATATATATATATATATATACACACGGTACATTGCATTGCGGATCTAGAATGAAATCAGATCCACCCCCCCCCCCCCCAATGGAAAATTCACACTTATTTAATCAACCAATAAAAAAATTAATACAAAATTATCTCTCAGACCCCCCCCCCCCCCATGATTTTTTTAGAACCGCGCGGAGGCATTTTACATGTATACCAAAAAAACCCGTATCTTTTTGAGTCTGCGTATATCGTGGCTTGTTAAAAGTTGACTATATTAACATGTATTTCATATTCCTATACTAAGCCCTTAATTTGAGATGTTTTCACGAATTTATTTTTATGCCAATTGTTAGTTTCGTTTTAATAAATCTTCGGGAGCAGCAATTGTAGCGCACACACTGCCGCCTGGCGTCATAATGCAGCATTAAATTCATGCAACTTGTATTCGTCTTTATTGAAAGTGCCTTATGGTTTGCGTGTTTGAATTCACGTTTGTAACAGAGATAGAAGAAAGAATTTACACGAATAAGAAGAGAATATTGCAACATAGAAATAAGCAAACAATAAAGAATTAAAGAGAATCAAAGTGAAATTAGATAAGCATGAATATGAAGACAATAAAGTGACATGCAAGTGTAAATGTAATGAAGAATAAAGAAGTAAGCATAATAAGAATAAAAGCAAGATACATAGAATTTTGGCGGTAATTCCCTTCCATACAGTATCGCTTAGTATTGTACAACAGCAATTGTTCTTTCTGTGGCCTGACTGACAATGCACTAGAAACGTCGTGGAAGCGCGGTATAATTTAAAAGCATTGAATGCTTATTTCTGGATGTCGTCGGTACCTAACACACCAAGCGTTGCAGACAAATTGAATACGGCGCGTTAGCGTGATATGATAATAGATTTTGTCTGCATCGCTTGGTGTGTTATTTAGCATTCAATGCTTATATTTATATTTTCATACTGATGTCTATTTGTATAAAATATTGTGTATCGTCGCTATAAAGCCATTATATGCGCTCGTACTCAGGAATATGAAACATACATGGAACAGCAATATTAACATGCTATTTAGATCGCCTCCGCCAGAAACTTTGTCAAATTTTTTTTTTTCGAGGAAATGATATGATTTAACGAATATTTTCAATTAGTACATATCAAACTGGTTATGTAAGTTTAAACGTTTCAATTAATCTTACATTAAAGAAACATACTCAAAACGCGTGATGACGTTTATATTTGTGCTCTTGGTGCATGAATTAGCTAAGTGTATTCACAGGAAATTGAACGTCGAACATGAGGGGAAATACACACTGAATGTAAATATACGCTAATATTTACATTTTCCAATGTATCGCCTGTGATAACACTACGTATCGATTTTGTACAATATAACCCATAACTTCAAATGACGCCAAATTGAGGCGCCAGCGGGGTTTGCTAATTTATATTTAAATATTTAATCGTACGATGGCTTAAAATAATGTAAATATAAGTAATAAGGAATCAGTGTTTTAATATTATGAGGTGATAATTTTAGTTGGGACGTGATCAAATCTATCTTAAAGCCCTTCAGGCTTTATTGGATTTGTTCACGCCCCGACCGAAATTATCACCTCATAATACTCAAAGAATGATTCCTTATTCCTTAATTGAACGCAGAAGAAATTAAACGTCAAGAGAGCGCAAGACTCCGAGAGGTCTCTGTGCACGCACTATCGACCAATTACTGCGTCTATATTCGATTAGGTGCGTTCCTTTAGCGCGCCAACGGAGCTCTCGTGACGCTCTTGGATACCTTACGGCGCTGTCACGGCGACCTCACTCCGTTACTACTGCGTGTTTATCAGAACGCAGAGCCACGGCGCGTTCCTTGTGCGTGTTCAAAGTGTGCGCCGACGCATGGCGTTTTACAATTTTTTTGGCGATCCCATCGTGAAAAAAGAAGATGCCGTTGCGTTGTTACGGCACTGCAGGAGACTATTCTGCAAGTACCTTGGCGTTTTACATTATTTAAGGACGCAGCGGGATGCAGCCCCGGTATGACAGGGTTTTACTTCTTTCGCAAAACGCATTCACACAAGTTTCTGCTAAAATATTTTGTCTGTTATGATGAGGACCAGAATCAAATGAAGGTCACCATGACAAAAGAATGAATAATGTCAACATTTTATGTTAACACACAGCCAACTTGCAACACTATTTAACGCACTTGCAACTAACTACATCTGTGTTAAACAAAATCTTTCAGTTCCTTTAATTGCAAAATGGATTCAAACCAGTATCTATTGGGATATTTCTTAACGTAGCTGTTTGTTATGAGAATCAGAATACAATGAAGGTCAGCATGACAAATTAAATGAAATTGGTCGGCATTTTATACACATGTACATGAACACACACCGGCAACTTACTACACACTTTTACACATTCAACTCACTACACATTTAAATTAAACATTCCCAACAGTATCATGAAATCGCAAGGTGGATTCAAATTAGTGTCTTTTGAGCTTATCTCTTAAAGTGTTTCTACAGAGAATCGGAAAAAATTGTCACAAGTTGAAAAAAATAAATATATTCCGTTTTTACTTCTATTCGTATACACACCAGCAACTTACGTCACCATTTAACACACAAGCAACTGAATACATCAAACTTTTATTTCGCAACAAGAATTAAACCCAGTACTTATACGGGATCAATAGGGTCTAAAAAGGGCCACGGCCATTGAGCCCTCTTAACACACGTGCAACTAACTACATTTATGTTAAAATGTTCTTGCAGTTCCCTTCACTCGCACAACACATTCAAACCAGTGTCATTTTAGTTATTTTTTTCCTAAATGTAATTGTCTGTTGTCACCATGACATACATGTATTGAATTAATGATGTCCTCATTTTTTTTCCAACAACTTACAATGCATATGAACACAAATACAACAGTCCTTTATCAAACCAAATATCGTTACATTGTCCTTACTCCTCATCAAGGTTCTAATCAGTGTATTCAAAAATTCTGCATGATTTTGTATGATGATCAGAACGGACATCATGGCGACATATTAAATTGTAATATTAAGCATGTAATTTTTTAGTAGACTGGTCTGCATCCTAAATACATGTACTTACATGTACGGATACATAGGACAGCTCCTACTTTCGAGTATATTACATACCATGTGATCCTTGTAGTTACTAGTTGGCTGGTAGTTACTATTAATTTCTTTGCATTGTGCCGATAGAGTTATAAAATTAATAAAGTTGGAAATAATATAAATATAAATAATAAGGAATCATTCTTTGAATATTAAGAGATTATAATTTCGGTCGGAGCGTGGTCAAATCTATCATAAAGCCCTCCGTGCCTTATTGGATTTGACCACGCACCCACCAAAGTTATCACCTCATAATATTCAAAGAAGGATTCCTTATTCCTTTAACAAAGCAGTTGATTCTGCAAATTAAATGTATCGATGTCTTATTGCAAACGAACACTATTTATAAGGCAGGGGGTTCCATTTGAATGATCATTGCACATACATCACAAGGTTGTCGTTTGTTCCCAGTGCACTTTACAGTATGTACATGTATCAGTAAAATTGCATCTAATTAGCATTTTTCACACACGAAAACAATACTCCGAGATCGTAAGCCATACCCTCCATGTAGATTCCCAGTTCTGTTTATATTACCGATACGTTTACCCACTTAACTGGCCCGCTCCAAAATTGTTTTTGTTTTTGAGAATAACCATAAAAGAATAAAAAATTTCTACACATCCCCCCGTTTACGAGTTCTGTCTTCTCGATCAATGAAAAGCATTGTCCTTGGTACCATACATTTACCATCATGGAACCCTCTACCACCTACGTATCCCCATCGGCGCTTAATCCGTACTAAGAATTTCTCGTATCAAAATTGAATGTTATCAACTGAAACTACTAGTTCTTCAATTTTTAATGAAATGAAAAACGAATATGTTGACAGAGTTTATATATATATATATATATATATATATATATATATATATATATATATATATATATATAGGGCGCCTCAATTTGGCGTCAATTGAAATCGATATAAAGGAGAAAATCAAAGATTTATCAATTCAATTTGACACTTTTTACCCAGAGAAAATTAACATATCTTACGGAGATTTATAATGGGCAATGTTTACATTTTTTTCTCCATTCGGAAGTATTCGGGACACCATGCACAATTTTTGAGCGTTATAATCCGGGTACTTTTCATGTCTTCTGCAGTGCAAAATCCCCTTACTCTTACTATTTTTGGTTGTGTATCGCAACCTGAAGCGGTAGATGGGGCGTTTCAAAACATTATCTGGACTTTTTTTCATTCTAGTGGATAGAAGTAGTTTGCGCACCAAGGTATTTATGTTTATCATAAAGCAAAAATGTAAAACGAATGTATCGACTTAACAATATACCCTTCTAGGAGGAAAGGTAAATCGTTATTCAGACACGTATCAACTTTTTTTGCAGTGTTAGCGGGTTATGTAATTTTTTTCTGCAATGATCGCTACCTTCATAATTTGCATAAACCATCAAAGAAAGCATTATATTATTTATCATTACATCTTTCTTTTAACATATTAATGAATTGATCGTAAAAAGTAAGAAAAATTTACAAAATCATTTGTTAATGTACATCAGTACTTTAGATAAAAGAAAGAGCCAAATCGACCTCTATAGGAATTTGAGTCTGACATTATCTTAAAATTTTAAACGTATTGTTATTCAAATGATATGAATGAATAATTGAAACTTTTTTTACAGGAATTTAATTCATAATGCATTTAATTTTGCTGAGTACTTATCAAGGTAAGACAAAAATGAGCATTTAATAATAATAAAGGGCGATTAAATTTCTATGAGATATCTAGGCCCAGCAAAGCCTATAAAATTGCACATTAAATAATATTACTGTAAAGATAATTAAGATCAGTGATACAAGAACAGACTCATTTGTGTTGAGTGTGTACTGTAGTATGTATAGACGTACGTATAATTTCTCAATCCTTCTCTTTCTTTCTCTTACCAATTTATAGAGTGTATCGATATTGCCCTTTCCGATATATTTCATTTTATCAAATAAAATATACAACATGACTACCGAAGGCTAGCTTCCTTGCTTCTTTTTTCAGGTAAAATCTAATTTATGGTTTTTTTCTCTTCAATTTTAAGGTTAATTTAATAGCATTTTCATTTCTTTATTTTGAATGTATAACAGTTCTTTTCATCGTTGAAGTTAATTTGTTTTTAAGCTTCCGGCTCTGTTAAAGATTAATTTTCTTAATCAAGTTCTCTTTGGTTTAAACCTTGCTTTTCTATTCTAAATTGTTAACTTTAGTTGCAATTCTGTTTTGGGTAATGAATTCATTATTTTAATCAGTTAATTATAGATATTTTTGTTTATTGATTCATATCTGACATTTGCGGCACTAGCGCTTCATTTCTTTTTACAAAGTCGGAAATAGTTTTTCCGGTTTTGGTTCTTGATTTTAAGACTTGTGTTAATACAGTTAACATTTATATAGTAAGTTTGTACTTTAATACTTAATTGATCCATATCTAAAAGAATACTCAGGTAAATTAATGCATTGTTTGAAGTACTGTGTCGTTTGTGTAAAGCCTTGTTCACCAGATAACTGTTGACTTTATTTACTTCAATAAGTTCGAATTTCCTCGACAGAAAAATGTTATTGTTTAGATTTTTTATACAGAGTGAGTGTTTTTATTCTGTTTAATCACTCTGATAGACACCAGCGTTAGGTAGGCTAGGGCACCCACATTTGTAATGCGTAATGCAGATAGTTACATGTATGTATACCATATTTTTACTGGTGACTAAAATTTTGTTCATTTTGATCGGAGACCTGCATCAATAAAGTAATCATCATTTTCTAAAGGTTTTTCTGCTTCTATTTTCAGTGCAAAAGTCTCAAACCTTTTTTGGACCGGACATTGCCAAACTGGTCCTCCACAACAAGCGAGTTTTCAAAAGAATCGATCCCCATGCATATAACATTGTAGTAGTTCAATCAACACAACAATATCTATATGTATCGGTAGGTAAGTATACAGCCAAATTGTTCTCACCTGAAAAGAGCTTTGCAATCAAAATATGCGATCTTTATAGTATACAGTATAACATAAGCATATTAACGCGGGATAGGGTACGTACTCCGTTCTCTTGCTCTTTCTTTCTATCGGTCTTCCTCTGTCTCTATCTCTGTCTTTCTCTCTCTCAGAAATTGGAGGATGATAAGTTTTATACTAACATGGACCTAATGCTGTGTGTATCAACGATGTAGTGACTTGTATTGACATCTTCTGGTTGTGTGCTGTGATAATGACATAATGACTTGCCCCTTAGAGCAATGCTGTTTCTTAGATGTAACACAGTATAATATGCAGATATTGCTCATGTTTTACATGTGAACATATTATTTTTGAGAAAACTTCAAATATTTGTCCACATATATGACAAAGGTGTAGTAACTTGCTCTGCATCAACAATGTAGTGACTTATTGTGTGTGAAATAATGATCTCTCTCTCTCTCTCTCTCTCTCTCTCTGCAATGCAAATGTTCTCTAACAGCTTCCTATTCAAAATATGCAATCTTTTGAATACTAGAATGCTTCAGTTCTCGAAAATGTTCTACCTTCGCATTTGTGCGTTTGCTCACTGTGCGTTCATCGAGCATTTGCATTTGTTGTGCGTTTATCGTTTACAATTCACCTTTCACGAAGCATTCAGTATTCGCTCATATTGAGTTTTAGAGTATGCATGCGCTCAGCAATCATTCAGCGTTCGCTTATACTGTTTAATTTAATTTTCGTCTTCATTGTCATTTGGGACATCATATTAGCAAACAGACTGGATAACAAAATTGAGCATTGGCAGAAAATTCATATAATACAGCAGGGATGCCTTTATATATGTTTTATTACATGTTGCAAAGTATGAAGATTGTTGGCAGTAAGTAAATAAATTTATTATGAATTGGCTAGTTAAACTTTTTTAATTATAAAACATCATCACTGTTTGGTTCTATCTGTCTGAAAAGATGTTGTTTTAAGGGGAGACAGGACACGTATCACGTGACTTTCATTGCAATGATACTTCGATGTGCTAACTCTATTATGACGTCATAATTGATTTGATTGTATGATGTTATGATGTCATTTATCCATTATGACGTCATACAGAATTTGATAGATCTTTTTCCCGTACTCAATGGCTCTAAAGTAGTCATTTTCACAACATGAGATGGGGGAAATTTTAAATTTTAACTTTAGAAATGTAAATGTATAAAATCATAAGCGGTTAATATAATCAGGTATATATTCTGATAATGATCCGTTCATGTTAATTGATAAATCTAAATAATGCATTACTTTTTTGATTATAGTTTAAAACAGAAATTGTCACAAAAGGTCATAATTCCAGAATAAGGGGTATGGGTGATTTCTATTGTAGTATCTCTCTTGAATGGCAAGAAAGTGGCCATGAAAATTTTATAAGTAATAAAGCGCATGCTAAGGTTGATATATGAAATTTTGTTCAAAAATTAATTGACAGTTTTTTTTGTGCCATCACATTTTGTTCAAATTTAGAATCAAAAACTTCAAAATTTGAAGCGCTGATTTGAGCAATATTTTGATAAAATTATAATATTGCTATTGTAAAAAGGCCAATGTTGTAATTGATTTTGAAATTTGTTTCCATTCTTAAAATTAATGAATATAATTTGCAAATAAATTCCATCAAATAAAATATTTATTGCAGAAAATTGAAATTGTTAAAAAAAATCATAATGACAGACAAGGGGGATAATTCCTATCAAAATATCTTCCTTGCAAGGTAAGAAAGTAGTCATGAAAATGATGCATGTTGTAGTGGACATCTAAATATAAACGTGCTAAGAAAAGCAAAAAATTTTATTGACAAATAATTTTACACTGCAACGTCCTGTCTCCCCTTAAAAAATATTCTATCCACTTAATCAAAACTATGTTGTTAGCAATTTTGTATATAATGATAATGAATATCGAGTCTGATGCTTTACACAAGCCGTCAGCATGTAAAGGCATTATTGCATACTTGTTGTATGAAGAGTTTTAAGGAATTGTGGATTTAAATATTTAGTGCCCATGGGCCACATCACTCACCTGAGCAACAACAGCCTTATATACTAATATCAGATTTATGGAGGCATGTACAAAATATCTGAACAATGTACAGTAAAACACGGTTATAGTGAACACAGTCGTTTAAAATGAATTGACGCTTGAAGCGAAGTGAATTTCATTCCCCGTAACTTTATTACAAGTTGTAAACTTGATGGATATAACGAATTACGCTTATAACAAAGTAAAATTGCCCGTCCCTGGGACTTCGTTATAAGCGTGTTTTACTGTAGTAGAATAGATCCTAATATAATAGATTTGTAAATTTTTCTCTGGATATTCTCATGTTAAATATTACCATAAAGTCCCGTGTATAACACGCACTTTTTTCAGTCAAAATTTGATCAAAAGTGGGGTGCGTATTTTACATAGGACCAACATTTTACCTCATTTTTTTCAAGCCGTGATTCCTGATACCATGGAGGTAGTGACAGCTGATATAGCGTGTTATGCAAGTTGTATGAATGTATACTAAATTTACTGCGTCAGAAATACCTTATTCTTAGTTTTATTTCCATGTATTGAAATATTTATCCTCTCCAGGTACTTAAATAACAAAATTATTTACGTCTCTGTCCTCTCTCAACACTATTCCTTGCATCAAACAAATTTAAATATCGCCAGTGTATTCCCTATTATGTAAGCAGCCACCTGTTGACTCTGCGCATGGTCAATGTTTGTTTAACAATTTCCGGTGTCAGAGGCATGCACCGTTTTCATGTCGGACTTCACAGGGTGTTTTCAAGTGCATGTAGATTAGCAATAATTATGATTTTATTTAACTTTATTAGTTTATGTCCAGTTATGCAACTTAAACGTTATTGCTTTACATAGACTCTGCTAAAAATACATCGATCATTTGTACGACTTGATAATGACGGTATATGACATACATAAGTTTCTTCACAATGTTTATTTAACAACAATCAAACAGTTTGATTATAATTAATCAATTAAATCATTTCTCTTGATGTTGTTTTGGTTTATATCTGCAAACATTATTACTTAAGCACTAGGCTCAGTTGCCGTTCTTCTCTACTTATGATGATCTTCAACTTCTAGTTAAGAAGTTAAGAAACTGTATCTGTACGAAGTGTCGAATGATAGGCCCTATTTGATACCACTTATGTAAATCATACCATTTTTTAAAGTAGAATTGTAAGAACTTTGACTCTAATATCGCTTGGGCCATGTTCCGACCACAAAATTACAGTAAATTGCGCTTGGGTTATAAAATTATCATTAAACATCGATAGTTATTTGGAAAAATGGCAGCCTTCGATTTTCATCGTCTGTCTAGCTATGTTCTGATTACAAAATTACAGAAATTGCTTATGGATTATAAAATTATCATGAAACATTGATAGTTTTGGGGGAAAAGGCGGCTGTTGATTTCGACATTTTTTGAGTGCGTATTATACATAGGACCTGCTGTTTTTTCACCATTTTTTGGACAACTTTGGGGGTGCGTATTATACACGATACTTTACGGTAAGCCCCTGTTGTAACAGGATGATATCATCATATCACATTTTGAGCTTTGCAGTTCACGAGAAGATCTTAAACAAATAAACCTACATCAACCTTTGGAATCCTTGTCGGCCACAAATATTGTACAGAGGCCAAACTCTAAACAATTAAGAGTCAACAATGTCAATACTTTGCATATAAGTAATACTGTATATGTATATCTTATCATTTGAGTTTTTGAAAATAATTTAATTTTTTTCCTATGCAAAATTGTACCCTCTAGATACTGTGGTCCCAACCAACCCCCAATTTGAAAGAACATGATTTTGACAAACTTGAATAAACATTATCTGAGGTTCTTGAAATCATTAAAGTAAGGTTTAAAAAGAATAATGGTTTGTTTCCGCTTTCATGCTTTAAAAAAGTAGGGTTGGTAGGTCAGAATTTTTGTTAATTTTTACCAATTTTTTTTTTACCGTTATTGTAGTATGTTTACATGTATGTGCCTGTTTGATACTGTAAAAAATAATAAATACTTATAATATTTAACCATAAGTTAAACAATGCCTGAATTCTTCAAATTGATATTTATTTTCATTACAATACATGCTACATGTACATACAACAAACATTGGCATAGTCATTCAAATGAAATTTATTGCGGGAAGCCATTGTCTGTTTTCACTTTTAAAAAATAACAAGATTTATCTTGCTTAAAAGACAGCGTCATTGTTTGGTGGATAACATCTACCATTAGACCATATAAAATTAATATTTAGATTCTCATCCTGATTTGCAAAAAATATGGGGTGGGTGGGGGGATTTTATTTATTATTTTTTATTTAAAAAAAAAAAATTCACCGGTCATGTTCTAGAAATAACAATTGCTCTATTCTTTTAAGTTGTAAATGCTTAAATGAGTACACAAACCCAGTTATAATCTTTTAATTCCATTTTATTTTAATGCATGAAGAAATTGGTATCCTTATGATAAGAAACATGACTAGAATCAAAACGGTAATCAACATACCGGGGTATTTAGGCATGTTTTGAATTTTTAGTATACGAGCCAGACTTTTTTTCCCCAAAATTTTTTCCACACATTTTTTTTTTCAAAATGAAATAAAATACATCGGGGCGGGCCATTTTCAGAGGGGCGGGCGTGGATGAGAATCTAAAAATTAATTTTGTGTGGCCTAACAGGTGTTTGCTAATAAGGGCTGAGTGTTTCGTGAAAGTGGCCAACCATCCATGAGAGTTGACAGAGGTGTAAGCTGAAAGTCATATATGCAAGACATTTCAATAAATACTTTCTCATGGATGTCACCTGACTATTTAGCTGGCCTATCAATATATATTGTATATATGGTATATTCTCTCTCTCTCTCTCTCTCTCTCTCTCTCTCTCTCTCTCTCTCTCTCTCTCTCTCTCTCTCAGTTCCTATCATTTTTGCTCTTTTATTTTTCTGATGTAAAGTTTATTGTCATTCTTCGTTTGAATTTTTTTGGGTGAAATTTGCACTGAGATCGACACATGTTTTTGTCATCATAAACAGGGTGATGAAGCTCACATTTGTCATTTGATAATGCATGTTTTCTGCTGTATGGAACATGGCAATGCTAACAAGATTATGTTGATCCAAATCTTGATATCAATTACACACATTTTATTTTGAAATAAAGTGTTTTTATGGTATAGCTCAAGAAAATTGCATTTTAACAAAAGTTTAGTTTTCACTTACTTTCTCAAACCTGCAAAGCTTATTCCTTTTTTTTTTTTTTTTTTTTTTTTTTACAATTTTCACATTCTATCTAGGCAAAACCATCATGTTGAACAAAATTATGAAAAAAAAAAATGAAGTATAAATAACTGATTGTAAATCCAGTGTTTAGTCTCTATCAATTTGAAAAAAGCTATCTGGCAATCTGAGTCATTGTAATAATTCTCTTTTATAATTACATAATGTAAAAGCAGCATAGCAATTACTAAGGGTCATACAATGCAGAGAAAATAAGATCAATTTGTTTAATGCCTAGTTTGATTTTAAAGTAATTTTTTTTAATTACATATATAGGTCAAGTAAACTTTGAAAAAAATCTGAGAGCTTTTTGGAATGTAAGTGTGTTAAAGAAAAGGTAGCAAGACCCAGTAACTTCATACTGAGTTTAGGATAAAGTACCCTATAATGTTTTTGTAAAATTGAGAGTATAATTTTATGTATTTGAAGGCTTTTGAGTGTTGCTAGAATTCATTAATTGATTTTAAATGATTATCATGCGAGAGAGAGAATGAGAGAAAGAGAGAGGTGATATACATATCATATATATACTAATGAAATAAAGTTGAATAAAAACAATTTAGTAAAATAAACCATGATATACTTTTGTGCATTAATCAAAAGTCATAATTTAAAATGTAATTTGTAATCATGATCATGTAATTTTATGTAGATTATGCTAAACATTTTGATTTTGATGATTCTTTAACATACCTTTAAACTATTATATATTATTCTCTTGTTAGTTGTCAAGAAAAGTTACTTGGTTCATAAAGGGAGGGGGTCCTTCTATTCTTCACATTTTCAAAAGTTCAAATTTGGTTCATTTTACACCACCTATCCAATAATCCACATTTGCCAAGATCCTGACTTAAACTTGGTCATATTTCAATCAAATTGATAGCTTGGTTTAAAGTGAAAAAACATTTTTTGATTATTAAAAGGACTAAATTGATATTCTTACTCCAGAAGAGATAGATTTCTTTTTAAAAGGAAGAAAGTGAAGATGAAAAAGAAATTTAAAGAATCATGGTATTGTTTCTTTGCCTATGAATCTATTTTCAGTTTTCAGTTTATTAAGGTTCTCCGATCTGTCAGCCTCAAGTTTTTTTCATCATAAGAATGATATTTTTCTTTCAACCTTTATAAATGAATTGATATAAAATGAAAGTTTTAGAGGGTATCCATGCATTTTACAAAGTTATTGCAAATTTACCTACGTTGGATATATAACGGAATATATAAACAAGTTGAGTTTTAAAAAAAAAATGCAGATGCATCGATGGCTCGAACTCTATAACAAGATGTATCTACATGGGAGAGCTCCGCGGATCCACTACGCCAATCATGTAGTTCTATGATTATTTGTTATACTAGCAGTATAATACTAAATTAAATTGTCTGTATATTAAAAGTCAGATTTATGGTACGAATAAAAGAAATCCGGATAATTTAGAGTTATCGAACTTAGCTGAGGATCGGAGATCGTTAAGGAACCTTTTACATAAATAGTAAACATTATTAAATTGAGAAGTTATGCTTAATAGATATTAAATGTATTTAAGTTTCACAATATGTATTACATGCTATAAGCATGAAATTGTAGGTAAACATTGTGCTGCATTTGATGAGATATGTGTGTATCAAATGCATGTGATGATGAGCTTATCTGTAATTCATTGCAAAAAAACTTGCCTCCTGCAGTGATAATTAAGTTTATTTTGTTGTTTGCTATACATCAGAAGAACAGCAAGTAAATCTGTTGTCCTCATAAAGCTTCCTTGTTACCAAATGCACATAAAAAGAGAAACAACAGGTAGTCATTAATTAATTCAAAATGTTTTAAATGACATAATTTATCATTACAAATATATTCATTTAAACAATGCAGATAAACCTTCCTGTCTTTTTGACCACTTTTTCATATAAAACATTTTTTAATTGATAAATGACATTTTTATGGTGTAGTTCTGTACTTTGACTATGTATGAGGGTTCGATTCCCTCCCTAGGCATAACTGAAGCTGGTGCAAAGTGGGCAGATAGCCTAGTGGCCCCGCATAGTCAGAACTGCACAATTATAATTATATTCTGTGAGGCACAAACTATAAATTATATTGGGTGGGAGGGAATTAACTCCTGCTTGCAGGAGACTACAGAATTTTCAACTGAGCTAAATGTAGCAATTTACATGCAAAACACTCAGGTGGTCTATAAATACAGTAAATATATTTTCGCTATATGTATTTTAGTGACTTTCCTGTGTGTATAAACATTATGTAGTGACATTACTTGTATGTATCAACAATGTAGTGACTTGGCTGTGTGTCTCAACAATGTTGTGACTATGTCGTGTGTATCAACAATGTAGTGACATTGCTGTGTGTATCAACAATGTAGTGACTTGGCTGTGTGTCTCAACAATGTTGTGACTATGTCGTGTGTATCAACAATGTAGTGACATTGCTGTGTGTATTAACAATGTAGTGACTTTGCTGTGTGTATCAACAATGTAGTGACTTTGCTGTGTGTATCAACAATGTTGTGACTATGTTGTGTGTATCTGAGCAATGTAGTGACTTTGCTGTGTGTATCAACAATGTAGTGACTTTGCTGTGTGTATCAACAATGTAGTGACTTTGCTGTGTGTATCAACAATGTTGTAACTATGTCGTGTGTATCAGCAATGTAGTGACTTTGCTGTGTGTATCAACAATGTAGTGACTTTGCTGTGTGTATCAACAATGTAGTGACATTGCTGTGTGTATCAACAATGTAGTGACTTTGCTGTGTGTATTTACAATGTAGTGACTTTGCTGTGTGTAAATAAAATATGTAGTGACTTTGCTGTGTGTATTAACAATGTAATATTTACATTCAGTGTATATTTCCCCTTATGTTTGCATTGGACGTTCAATTTCCTATGAATACACTTTGCCAATTCATGGGCCATGAGCACAAATATAAACGTCACACACGTGTTTTGAGTATATTTATTTTTGTAAGATTAACCGAAACGTTCAACCTTTCATAACCAATTTGATATGTACTTTTGAAAAATAATCATTGCATTATATCTACTCCTTAATTAAAAAGATTTTTTTCTACAAAGTTTATGGCACTATATTTTTTAGCCATGGAAGCGTACTAAATAACATGTTAATATGGCTGTTCCATGTATGTTTCATATCCCTTACTGAGAGCGTATATAATGGATTTAAAGCGACGAGACACATATATTTCATAGAAATAGACATCACTATAAATATAAATATAAGCATTGAATGCTTATTTTTGGATGTCGTCGGTCCTATGACACACAAATGCGGTGCAGATAAATTATCATACCGTGCTAACGCGCTATTCAATTTGTCTGCACCACATTGGTGTGTCATAGGACCGACGACATCCAAAAATAAGCATTCAATGCTTATTATAAGTGACTTTGCTGTGTGTATCAACAATGTAGTGACTTTGCTGTGTGTATCAACAATGTAGTGACTTTGCTGTGTGTATGAAAAATGTAGCAACATTGCTGTGTGTATCAACAATGTAGTGACTTTGCTGTGTGTATCAACAATGTAGTAACTTTGCTGTGTGTATCAACAATGTAGTGACATTACTGTGTGTATCAACAATGTAGTGACTTTGCTGTGTGTAATAATCAACAATGTAGTGACTTTTGTTGTGAGACTAATGCACCATTGAGCAATGCATCTTCTTGGTTGTAACAAAATATGTAGATACATGTACTTGTTATTGACTTTGTGAACATTTGAATGTTTTGCTTAATGGATGACATCAGTGTATAATTATAATGTAGTGATATTTCTTTGTGTATCAACAATGTAGTGGCTAATGTATGTGTAATTATGATAAATATCTTGCTGTGTGTATTAACAATGTAATGACTTGTGTTTGATATAATGATACACATCTTTCTCTTTTCTGTCTGTCTGTCTGTCCATCTGTCTGTATCTCTCTCTCTCTCTCTCTCTCTCTCTCTCTCTCTCTCTCTCTCTCTCTCTCTCTCTCTCTCTCTCCATTTCAATATACATCTAATGTACCTCAATTGTTTAAACTTTTCATCATTATGATATATGCTGTTTGAATGATGGAGAAAAGAATAAAACAGGAATATAAAAGAGAGAAAAATAGACTAAGATTTAAGGTACTTCACTACACCCAGACTTATACTTTTTAAGACACTACATCACAAGATGGCGATTTAAATGTTTTGTTAAACTGTTTATATCGTTCGATTCGGTTGTATATCTTCGTAGCTCAGTGGTTAAAGTACTGGGCTTCTAAACCGCAGATCATGAGTTCAAATCCGCCTGGAGCTTTTGTTCATGTTTACTGAATTGATTTTTCGAAAATGTTATTTTTCATCCAAAATTGCACTTTTTTTTGCCTATTTGACTTAAATACTTCTTATCCATTATATTATCTATCATAATCAAGTAATTTTCTGCTGATTTGAGAAAATACTTAAAGGTGTAGTGAGCCACCTTAAGTCAAGCCTCAGTCACAACTGGCCGTACGTGTTTGGTGATCGTGCTTGCCAGTCGTGGCTCCCGTGGCTGGAAGCGTTAAAAATCGTATTGAAGTGATTGCGAGTGTAACGTAAGACAAACGGACGTTTGACGTGCCAGTCGGATGTGTTACGTACAATTTTTGTTTAAAGACGGGTTGCCACTCGCAACGTGCGATGCCCGTAGGAACCGTACTTCCGTCTTACGATTGTCTTGCACCATACGTACGTTTGCCTTGCGAACGGCAGCAATAACATCCGCGTCGTAGGTTACCTGCAAGTCTTAATGTGCCCCACGACAGCTGCACGGACCATTATTAGTTTTCAGTTAAATAAAGAACAGTTTTTCTCTAAACATGTACTGAAATATAACTACTGTAAGCAAGTAAATATTGAAACGTCAAAAAGAACTCGAAGAAAAGAAGACTATTATTCTGTAATTGCTGTTTTGGTGATTAGACTAGCTAAACTGGTCGACACAAATTAAGAATGTTTTGAAATCATAATTAATCTTTTATATCTAATACCATAAAATATTGAAAACTTTTCTGAAATCTAGAAGGAAGTCTTTGCAAAATCTCACATCAACGAATTAATTATCAACTGATAATATTTTTGGACACTGTAATGTCTTTAAGGTGGAATAACACATCATCACAAAATGGCTGACCTCTTATCATGTAAATCACTCCATAGCCGAATGGATAACGTGTCGTGCTTGTGATCCGTACATTCCGAGTTCGAATCCCACAAGGGCTTTTGTTGTTACTTACTGATTTGAAATTTTTAGATTATCATTTTTTATCCCCAAACTGCAAATTTTTCGCTTATTTGACATATGTACAGTCTATTTATCATTATATCTTTCATAATCAAATAATTTACTGTTAATTTGAGTGACTTTTTCCAGGTATGTTATTCCATCTTAAATGAGTTTACAATTTTGTTTACTCTTTGTTGAACTTTACAATATCTTCGAAAAATGCCTTGACAAATCTTTCAATTTAAGTAAAGAAAGCCACATTGAATTACATTGTTTTTACATATGTTTTTTTATTAAAACACCATTTACACTTCATATATTTTAAAAAAATCAAAGTCTACCTATTCTTTTCTGATATTCTGATTATGATCCAATTATGAAAACATTTTATAAAGTTTGAATGATCAAATGAGATGATAATCAATATTTTCAAAATGGAGAAAGTAATTTGTTTACAAACAAAAATTACATACTCATGAAAACAACAACTTCTTCCAGTAGAGTGTGTTGGAGTTTTTTGGGGTTTTTTGTAGTTGGTTTTTACTTAGTTAGAAATATCGTCTGCGTGTAAAGATCATTTTTCCTCTCCTTACTCCGAAAATGTACATATGATTCTATCTTAGCACGCTTGCAGATCAAAGTGATTAGGAAATCCTATGCCTTTTTTTCTACTTTTACGACTTAAATATCTACTTCAATATTCAGTTCTTTCATGTCATGTCCCGTTTTTCTTCTTTGCCTTCCATCTTTTTGTCCAAAAGAACGTATTTGTTTGTTTGATTTTGGTTTTAAGAAGAGGGTTTAATACTAGAATCTTTAATTTGATTTTGATAAATGGTTAAACCGTTAATTCTCTTATCTCTTATATTCGCACGTACCACGAGCAATTGGTGTACGCATGACGTAAGTGTGACGTACGTTTACTAGATGCGTTTAATTTATATATATTGATGGTGAGCACATGCGACTTGCAGTCAACGTACGTATAACGCAAGGGACGAATGAGATATCATTACGTCAGTCGTGCAATTCAAATCGTACGGTCATCTTACGAGTTCCTTGAGTGAAGCGCAAGTGCAGCGTACGTATTTAGATCTCGCAAGGAAACCGTGGTGTTGTTGTGCATGTCCAATAGCCACTGTACGTGCTTACGGAATGCGTACGTCTTTCCAAATTTGTAAGATGCACTTGCATGTCTCGCAAGAATTTCATTAAAATCAGCCCCTAGACCACCCGTAGATGCACGTACGACCAGTTGTGGCGAAGGCTTTAACAAACATACCTAGAGTTACAATTATTCCTAATAAGTTTATTTTAAAAGCAATATCACAGTAGTTAAGCTGAGCAGCACGTGGTACATCTCGTTTCTGATCTAAAAGATTAATTTTAATTGTTGTATATTCAGTATTATAAACTGCTAGGTTTGATTAAGTTTGCATTCCATTGTTGTCAATTTTAAATAACATTGAATTATCTATTCCACTCCTAAAACTTATTATTTGATATACAATCAATATATATGAAACTATGCCTAGAGCTTTCTCTCTCTCTCTCTCTCTCTCTCTCAGCGCCGATCAACGAAAAATCAGCCCGACGTCCAACTAAAATCACACGTACAGCAGTGTCTCCCCAAAAATGTATTTTCAGTATTAAATCACATAATTAATATAAATACAATGATAAAGTTCATTTTTGTAGAAAATAAGAAATAAATAAATACATAAAATAAACATATTCGTTATGCACTCGCGTTTGCGCTCTATTTGCGTTCTACGTGCATTCACCATTCATCAATGCGCGTCGTACAATCACCGTTCACTTGGCGTTCGGTAACCGTTTGCCCTTCCTTCATGTAGGAAAAGTACATGAAAAGACAGATTACAATGAATGAAAAATCAACAA
This sequence comes from Magallana ariakensis, assembly GCA_020458035.1. NCBI lineage: Eukaryota > Metazoa > Mollusca > Bivalvia > Ostreida > Ostreidae > Magallana > Magallana ariakensis. The sequence goes on from CM035811.1 coordinate 6,721,475, forward strand.
ACGTAAAAAATAATTAAAACCAAGATAATGTAGAACGTTTCATGGACTGTATATACTAGTAGCATATATCTCTCTCTCTTTCTCTCTCTCTCGTACAGCACGGTTTATTTTACAAAGTTATTTCATTAGTATATATGATATGTATCTCACCTTCCCCACTCTCTCTCTCTCTTTCTCTCTCTCTCATTCTACGCGTGCTAGGGGAATCGATCCGTACTCTCGCTCGCTTGCTCTCTTTCTCTCTATCTCCTCTTTGTTTTCTTTCAAAGAAGTTGGATTATAAGAAATTTTACATGCGCATTGATTGCATATAAATACATGGTAAAATATTTTTACCTCTGTTTCTTATCTTTATGGGAATTTTTGCGTTTTATAGTGTAGTGACTTTTCTGTGTGTATCACAATGTAGTGACTTGTTCTGTTGTGTCTTTGATAATAATGGCTTTAATTACCTAGATGTTATACAGTGGGAATATAGTGCTTATAAAAAATGATTTTGTAAAAACAGTGTAAAGTATTGCAAAATTTTTGACAGATGTATAGTAACTGTGATGTATGTATTAAAAGTGTAGTGACTTGATGTGTTGTGTGTGTGTGATAATGACATGATATAATGGACTCTCTCTCTCTCTCTCTCTCTCTCTCTCTCAAAAACATGGAGTTTGAAACTTTATACATGAAAACATGCATTACAGATACCGGTATATTGACAATATTGTAACCTCTGTTTCTAATTTTGTGTAATACCTTAACATGGTCGGCGCATTGATAATGTAGTGAATGCGAGTTTAAACCTTTTAGTAGGCCGTGATCTGAGCAAAAGCGCAGTCATTTTTTTTTATTTTTATAATTTTCATAGTTTATAGAGCTCATTATATGTTTATGATCAAAATCTGTAAAAATAACCTACACCCGTTTTAATATTTCTTGTTTAGCTGACGACTCTTTTTTAATTGGTTTAAAACTTTATATATGCAAGACATTAAACTCCTGTACAATATTAGGTATTGTGTGGACTTATGGTGTGACATAAGACATAAAACATAGGTCGTTCGTGCCGCGCTAAAGTGGCGAAAAGGGTTTTTGGTCCAGTGGGACCCCTGTGGTTTGTTCTTCTAATGTTGTAGTAAGCAAAATGTTTAATATGAATGTGGAATTTTGTCTCTAAGATGCGTTGTCTAAATCGGCACCAAAAAATTAAAAAAACGCACCAAAAACAAAACAAAACAAACAAAAACAAAAACGACTAACAAATCAAATCAATACAATATGCATGTCATTCCTGCAAAAATACAGCCGTTGGAATATGGAGTAGGCTTTCTTCATTTTATATGTTCACTTTAATTTATTTACTAACTAAAGACTTATGGATTTTTCAGAATCTAATATTACCCATGTTCAATCTGATATTATTTACCAATTTCCAGGGTGTTCTGTCTATATCAGCACACGTAAGTTTTAATTTTGTACATTGTACTTGTACATGTATGCCCATATTATCTGTGAGACAAAGATGTATGAAATATGGCAAAAATGTACACTAATCATGATAAAAAATCCAGCAAAATACCGGGTATATAAAGAGCAAACGCTGACATATAGAACATCAGATGGTGGATCAAGTACAACTGATTCCCTGATGACCGATCGCACTTGTTGTTTAATTTGTTCATTAATGGTCATGATTCCAAAATGGAAAAATACATAAACAGTTCGTTGTTTGCCATTAATGAGTGATGCTTGTCAAAAGTTAAAGCGTGAATGATTCAAAGGTAGTAAAAAAAAAATAAACAAAATGATGACCGTGCGACATGGAATTTTCACTGTGGCACTTAAGAACTCAAGTTACACCGGGTGCGTTCTCAATGCAGTCCTGCTGCGTTCTTTTAAAAATGTAAAGCACCAAACTGCAAGCAGTAAAAGCTCATACAGCTCACACAGCGCCGCAACAATGCAGCAACATCTTCATTTGTCGCGGTGGGATCGCCTAGAACGGCATGAGACGGCGCCCAATTTGAGCATACACAAAGTTCGCACCGTGTTTCTGCATTCTGATAAGCACACAGTAAATTATGAAATGTGTTGTCATCATGACAGCGCCTTAAGGTCTGCAACAGCATCACTACTATAGATCTCCGTCGGCGCGCTCAAGCAACGCACATATTTGCAGTAACGATAAGTTGATTGCGCATGCACAAAGACCTCTCGGAGTCCAAAAAATTTGGGATGTCACTGCGTCTCTGTCGCGCTCTCACTGCGCATACACAGCGTTTGAACGTGTTATTTTTATTTTCGCGCGTTCATACAGCGACCTCTATGAGCTGTAGTTGCGATTATTGCGCTCTCTTTGCGTTCCTTCTGCGTTCAGTTTTCTTAACGTAGAAAAATTCTGCTGAGTTTATGTAATAACACATTTTTTACAGGCAAAATGGGAATTTTTTTCTATGTAAAATAATAATCGTTTTTTGTTTAATATATTAGAAGCGTAAAGTTTTTCAAAGTGGGAGAATGACTGGGGGATTTTGTTCTCATAAAAAATATCTTGACCAACCTTGTAAACTGTATTTGTTTGTTTTCAGTGTTTAGAATACGTTGCAATTGTCAAGTATATATAGCTGCGTTAACTATCATGATTCACAGTGTAAAATTCAACAGTTTAGTCAATAATGTTTTATAAAAAATAGCTTAATATGTATTTTTTTCAGTTGATGTACAAACGATCACTTGTGGTGATTATGTTTTCTTGCTGACCAGCTATGATTTTTTTATGTAACTGTATTTTGATTTTGCTTGTAAAGCACTGCAATGAATAGAAAATTCAAACCCACATTCAGATGCGCAAGTATAAGAAAATCGCTTAGAATTAAAACGCAGATAAGATTATTTATGAGATTATAATGGGATAGATAGTATATACATCAAAATGTAGTGATTTTCATGTGTGTTGTCAATAGTGTAGTGAAATGCATGCCATTCTGTCAGTATTGAGTTGCATGTGTGTTTTCATAAAGTGTAAAAATGTAGTGAGATGCACGGCATTTTACAGATTCTTATTTTAAATGAAAATAAAAATCGCAGTATATAGCGATCATTAGGATACTCTTTTAAATAGAATTCTGAATTTTCTTCGCTGTAAGTATACGAGAAAGCAGTGTAGTCAGTTGCATGTAAATTTTCAGGTGTAGTCAATTGACGGTGTTTACAAACCTGTGTGTGTGTGTGTGTGTGTGTGTGTGTGTGCGGGGGGGGGGGGGGTTCAGAGCAATACATGTAATTGTGTTTGCAGGGGGAGGGGGTTGTGGGGATTGGGGTCCGGGTGTATTTTTGGTAACTTTACTATTATGGTAATATAAATGAATTTTCAAGGGGGACGAGGATCTGGACCCCTCACTACCGCCCCTTCTCTAAATCCGTGCACACGATGATGTTGGCACACAGATGCAAATTTAAAGCCGGCAACCGCCGAGGGGAGGGGCAGAATTTAATTTTGTTTGTAATAATTATATAGACCATACTTTCTATAACATGAAATGTTAAGATTTTTGATTAACTTAAAATTCACATGCAAAAAAATGAACCCTTGATTGTACATTAAGGGTCGTTCATGTGTTTTATGGGATGGGATCTCAATTTATGAAAATTATAATTAAAATTTACCGGAAATTACATGTATCCTTCGTTTTTACTAAAACTGGTACAAAACAGTGTTATTTAGGGGCAAACACTTGGTGCGGGTATTACTGTCTAATGACAGCATCTAGTTTTAGATGTTGTCGATCCTATAACACACCAAGCGGTGCAGACAAATTGAATAACGCGCGTAGCGTGGTATGAAAATTTGTCTGCACCGCTTGGTGTATAAAGGACCGACGACATCCAAAAATAAGCATTCAGTGCTTATATTTATATTCATACTGATGTCTTCTTGTGTGAAATATTTGTGTATCGTCCCTTTAAGGTATCCGACCCATATTAGGACCTAATTTTTCTAACCCTGAATATCAATCACATATTAAATACTCTGATATTAATTTACAGCATTTTAGGGTAAAAAAAGATTTACCGAGAGAAATTTTCAAAAATATTATTAACTAAGCAGTAATTAATTAATGAAAATTGCATTAATGTCTATGGGGACATGCACATTTTTTAAAATAAAAAATTAAATATTAAGAATATCAATAAATGCTTCGGTGGAAAGATGCATTTCATCATTAGGAATACAAAAACTATTGAAAATAAATTTTAAACCGTATATATTTTTTTAGAATTAATTTTTATTAATTAAAAGTAAAGGGGAGCAACCCTTCAAAACAAGGAAAATGTCAAATATTAGGACACATTCTGCTCTTACATACTGACACTTAAACATGAAAATTATGTCCCTTTATACTAAGTACGAAGTCAATATATATCTGTTATGCATCCAGATTCAATGAATCTGGGGCTATTATGGATCGGATACCTTAAAGCCATTATATACGCTCTTGGTCAGGAATATAAAACATATAGGAACAGCAATATTATACAGTATTATTGTTAAATGATAACATTTATGTAAACTTTGTGAGATTTCCTTTAATGTGATTTATTAGTATGTATAGTGCCTTCGGGGGTTCAGCATCAGGGGTTACCCGCAATGCTTGTTGACCAATCAAATGTGTGGGTCAGTACGGGTGACAAGTTTCATCGTAATTTTGGCGGACTTTAGTGGTCAGTGTAAACAAACAGAATTTCTCGTCAGAATTAGCGTCTAATCACCAGTTTATTGTTTGTTAAACAATAAAAAGTGCTTTAAGGACTTATTGGAAATCCTTAAAAAGAACACCATTAAGTTATTATGTGAATTTAACGTTTAATTTCCCAGGATTGTCAGGTCATCGTCCAGACCTAATTGGTAAACAATGGCGTCAGATTCAGTGACCCGCGTATGTCTATTAGGTCATTCATATATCCGTCGACTTAGAGACTTTATGGATTCGAATGTGTCTTACAAGGATTTAAATTTGGACGCTTCGTTTGTGGTGGACATCCGAGCTCGTGGAGGATTGACATTTCTTAGAATACCGAACTGCCCCGAATTCTTAAATTTCACATCGCCGCCCCCGTCGATTTGCTTCATGTAGCTAGGCAGCAATGATCTGTGTACGGATACCCCGGAAAAGGTTGTCAAAAACATTCTAGCGTATGCTTCGTATTTAAAGGAAGGAGTAGGAAAGCAGCAAATCGTTGTTGGTCAGCTTTTACGTCGAAAACCTTGGGCATCCACGCCATCATTCAACGAGGATGTCGTCCGGGCCAACATCCTATTGAAGGAACAGACAAAGGATATGGCCGGGATCAACTTATGGGCGCACCGAGGGTTTTGGGCAGACCTGACATACCTGGGAAGAGATGGAGTGCACATTTAGAGTCGTTCCAGACATATGAGGAAGTTCATGCATAGCATACGGATAGCTGTTATTCATTTTTCCAGGTCAGTTAATAAGTATCGTTGGTTTTTAGGTTGAATGTATGATTCAAAGTAGGGTTGTTATTATTATTGTAATATACATTACTCCACTATTCATCATGCAACATGTTAAGAGAACTGATTGAATCATGAATGATTTAAATTGTTTGTGCTATAGGTATTTCACAGACAGTATATACATGTACTAACATAAAATGCTGTTCTGATGCAGTAATTTGAAAGTGGTGAGTTTACACTTAGTATGTTATGCTGCGAATAAACTTCACTATGACCTTTGTGTACAATATAGCTATAAATATAATTTCAAGTTCACACACAGAGAAATGTGTTAATTTGTAAGACCTGACACACATAGTGCAGTGTGCATATTTGCATACTTTGTAGAGCCCACGCAGAGTAGTGTGCAACTTTAGACCACATGCAGAGTAGTGTGCAACTTAAGTCTACATGCAGAGTAGTGTGCAACTTTATGAACCACACGCAGAGTAGTGTGCAAAATTTAGAATCACACGCAGAGTAGTGTGCAACCTTCAATCACACGCAGAGTAGTGTGCAACTTTCAATCACATGCAGAGTAGTGTGCAACCTTTTAAGATCACCTTTCAGAGAAGTGTGCACAATTTTTACGAGCATACGCAGTTAGTGTGCTATCCAGTATTACTGGTAGAGTAACATGTAGAGTAATAGTCATACACATAAAGTAGAAGTGTGTGTGTGTGTGTGTGTGTGTGTGTGTGTGTGTGTGTGTGTGTGTGTGTGTGTGTGTTCGTAAACACTGCCAACTGAGAGCCGACGTCAAGTTACACAGCAACAACTGAGAACACAAAATTCAAGTGAGGACAAAAATCTGGTCCTCACTTGAATTTCACCTTAGAAATGCTTAAAATCATGCCATAAACCATATATGTGAAAATTGGTGCATGGACCAGTTGGAAGTATTTTTCCGTTTTGTGTATGTTGTGTGTATATAATAATCAGCTCGTCAGCATGTCGGTATACACACCACAAAGTGTAACACGCATGCTCGGGTTAAAACGGAAGTTTACATTCTATCTGGATCATATAAGCGCTTGAAAACATACAGATATCAAGGACGATCAATGTCGCCTAAAAAGATAAAGGTAAGTATTATTTGTTTCGGTTTTTAAAAAATATTTTATCGCATAGTGTGTGTAAAAAATATGTTAAGGAATTTATTCAACAAACGGAAATTTACATCCATACTTGTTTTATCGATTAAATTGAATCATACCTTCAGATACAAAAACAGTGCAAGAAGCCGTGTATGATCGATACAAACTGGTATAATGGTAAATTATTTCTAACAGTATAAGTCAGTATTTACTTAAAAAACGTTAATATTATACATGTACATAAACCATCAGATACAATTTCATACAACTAACCAAAGACGTCACAACAAAAATTGCTCATTATACTTTAAAGGCATCCATATTAACAGCCATTGTCTTTGCAGGATGATCATTGTATTCATATACATGTATTACATACAGACAATGTGCAATTTTCAGAGCAATATTAATTAATGTGTTATCAAACGAAAAGCTAGATATGCACAATAAATATGTCATACAAATTGCATGGCGTTAAAGAAAATATCCATGTAAACATGAAATCAGCAAGTACTGGGGACGTGTAGAGGAAAATAAAAGCAATAATTTCATTTTTAGAAGTTGCTAACCTAGCTATCATGACATGAAAACGTGTTATAACCATTATAGTTTGTACATTGTTGATTGTGAAGTAGTTTGTACTATGTAAACACAATATATCAACATCATTTTCCCCCAACACCCCTCCCTTAAGTAAATTTTAGATCCGCGCCTGTTTGCATATCATTACATCATACAACTTATATATGAATTTATATGATATCCCAGAAATTTATCCTTTTTTAAATGAAAAGATATCAACAAATCAATTTAAGCTATAAATGCACAATCAATATAACATACCAATTGCAAGGCGTAAAAGATTATTAAATGAAAAGATACCAACGAATTTAATACACACATATAAATATAAAGACTCAACAAAAAAAACACACATTGTAACCGCTGGCAATTGGAAAAAAATGAAGGCATTACAATTAGCGTCAATTATCAAAAATTAATTATGTAATGACTAAGTATCCATCATTATATTTTTAGTGAAATATATCGTTGTGTATGATTTTAATTTTTGTGATTGATTATTTGTGGTGAATCTTCTCGTCTAAGGCTTTAACTAGGGTTTTTAATGCGTACAGTTTTTTTTAAAATACAATTTAAATAAATCATAAGACTTGCCTTTAATGTTACAGTTTAATTTGTATTACGTTTAAAAATATTGCTGTTTTCATTTTTATCTGTCTAAACATTTGCATAAATATAATAACATGTGCTTTAATAAATTATATTATGCCAGGCGCGGATTCCACTAAAAAATAAGGCCGTGAAATCTAAAAGAGGAAAAAACTTAGCAGGGCTGCGTTCAGGATCGTAGCGGCTACGTGGGGCTACGTAGCAGCTACGCTGTTGAACAAAAAGCTAGCCAAACCGCTACGTAGATATACCTAGCCTACATTTTTAATGCTAAGCATCAAATTCGAAATTGCTACCTTAGTTATACCACTGGTAGCTTATAGTTCAATATACCTAGATATCCATCTACGACCTAGCGGCTAAGTTAGCCGCTACGCTGTTGAACGCAGCCAAGTAGTCTAGGATACGGGGTTTCTGAACCGGAATGTATGTTCGTTCGCCCTAAAACGCGTTCGCCCTTGACGCCGTTCGCTCTAATTTCCGTTCGCCCTGAAATTTGTTCGCTCAAGGTCCGTTCGCAATATTAAAACATAATTTTAAAGCGATATTTTTAAATAAAGTTTCAAATTATATTAGATAAAAAACCGTATTCAGTGGATTCAACACATATATTCTAGTGTCCAGACTGACCTACATGTAGCTGCATGGCCAACTTAGAAGATTAATTATTAATTATAAATAAAATTCTTTTGACAAAATTAGGGCTATAAAAACTATTATTCTGAATCAAAAAAGCCGCTGCTCGTTTCCTCATTGGATTAAATTGTTTTCAAAACAAAGCGAACATATAGAAAAAAGCTTTCCACAATTTTCAGTTTAAATTATTAACCATTAATTAACATTATCCACTGTTAAAATAATTACGTCTTAAACATTTAAAAAAAGATACTTTGATTTCAGTTAAAGTCAGTTATTTAAAGAAAATTTAGTTTTATTGAACAATTGTAAACATTGTTAACGGAATTAAAAACATAACATCGATGATAAATGTTGGATGAAAAAGATAGAAAAATGAAAACTTCTTTATTTTCTTTAACTGACTTTAATTGAAATCACAGTATTCTTTTTTTAAACGTTTAAGACGTAATTATTTCAACATTGACAAGCAAAAAAAAAAGAAGACGTAATTCACCAATCGTTATTATGCCTATTTTGTTAATTTGCAATCCCCCCCCGATGCTATGGCGAACGGACTCGGGAGAACAGGTAGATGGGCGAACGAACCCGATACCTATTTGCGCATGCGTTAAGGATCATCAAAATGGCGAAAGTTGACTGCATGCCTATCTTTCCAACTAGTAAACACTAAATACGAAACACCTTACAACACCTTTTGCAGCTAGAGCCCTCGGAAGGTATTTATCCTATGTTTGCCTGTGTGAAGGGGGGTTTAATCTATTTTTGCCGAAACGATCGATTCGGTAGGGGGTACCATCCCGTCATGGGTCCTGCATGAAGTACACTCGTTGACGTTGAGAGCCTTCGTCGTTTTTAAACTCTCTCTCTCTCTCTCTCTCTCTCTCTCTCTCTCTCTCTCTCCTGCTTTTGACGAAGCTCCCACTGGACACATTAAAACATTGAATGTTGTGATGCTCTAACCGTCAGGATTTGTTATACACAATTTTGGTGTAAATTAAAAAATAAAGTTTGAAAGAACTTAATTTTTAGCTAAAGAAGAAACCCATTTTCACAATAATGAGGCTTATTGTTATTTCTTGCACAAACCCTTGACAAAAGTTGAGCTCATGAGACATAGTACACCATCATTAAAAATAAAACACCCAATGAAATCGTAGCGTCTATTTGTTCTTTACATTGTTAAAGTTTAAGGACAGTCAAATGATATAAACATTATTATGTTCCCACACCCATACTGGTACTGTACCAGTTATCGGCTAGGACCAGTTATCGGCTAAATTGAGAGTTCGGGTTTTAAGCACGCGACTATCCGAATTTTTTTAATTCAGTCCTCTGTTTTGTATAAAGAAAAGTAAATTTGTTTGACAACTTTCTTGAATATGTTTTAAACATGAGCTTAAACGATCATTGTTTACCACTGATTTAGATATTTGCACTTTCAGCAGTTGGGGGAAGTGACGTAATAAGTTTAAAATAGAATTTAACCCCTTTCTGATACATTATCATATCCCTTCTTTGATTTGACATATAATATCACTACATATAACATGTAGAAACAGAAGGAATTTACTAAATTCTAAAAAATTCATAGCGCAGTATAACGCCTGGTTGCTAGTATGCACTGAATAGTCTACGATTTTGTGTACTATATACCGTATGATAACAAACGAATAATTTTATGAGTTTTGTTTATGCATCATAACCCCTACGACCTTTAGTCTGACCCCAAAAGGGACATAATTTAAATTACATTTTGCAGAGTATCAAATCAACATGTACAGGGATTTTACTACGTTATTATCGCGAAGCCGATAACTGGTACAGTAAATCGTAAAAACTCGGCAAATTCGGGGCGTGCTGAAAAGCACAAAACAAAATGTTTTGGGTTCTAAAAAATGATTTAACGTAACGGGTGCATAAACAAGAAGTTCACCATTTAAAGTATGTGAAGTTGTATTAAAAAATATCAAGAAATAAGGAAATACGAAAAGAAAACAAGAAATTTTAGCCGATAACTGGTACAGTGCCAGTAACTACTATTTAGACTCATCTATAAAAGTTATCTAACAGTTTCTTGTTATTCCACAGAATGATAAGGGTTTTTTTCTGTTTACTTTTATGATCACCAGTTTAAAATTTGTGATTATACACAGAGAAAACTGTTTTATAAACTACAGGGATTTACTATAAGCTCTCAATCTTTGCAGTGTGGAAAACAGTAAACAAACAAAAAAATGGATGTGCTTTAGCATATTGAAAACCATGTCAAGAAAAGATCGAAAAAGAGTTAATCCCATTAAAGAGTCAAGGAAATGGAGTGAAAAGAATATTGATCCACCAGGATTTAATATAAGTTTATTTGAGAACAAAGGTAAGAAAAAATTTTTGAATTGCCCTTTATACTGCTGAATTTTGTTTGGAGACCAATCTAGTTGGTATTATTCCTCTATTGTGAGTTAAATATTTCATGAATCCTACAATTACTTTTGTGTGCTTCATGGTTATCAACAGGTATTACTCCAAATCAATAAATTCTGCTATATGGCCCGCTGATAGCTGCACAAATATATATACATTAAATTTAAAACCAAGGAACTTCATTTTCCAAGGAAGTATATGTAATATTGAATAAAAAATTGAGTTGACTAGTGACTACTGTGGATTCATCATTGTAGAAGACCATTTTCGGTATTAAAATTTTCACAGAATATGTTCCTAAATTAGTTTAATTAGTCCAAAACCATGTGCAACTTTTTGTGTGCAATAAATATACAATTTGATAGATAGCCATTTTGGAAGCCATTGTGGTCAAAAAATCTCGTCGGGTTTGAAATTAGCGCGTGACTTTGAATCGGAGGCACACAAACGCTTTTTTAAGTCGCTTGAATGACAAGTTTTCAAGCATGCGTTTTACATTGAACGATGAAAGAAGCCACTTCCCGTGATTACATTAGTTACAAGACATGTCGATATTATCCTCGCAAAGGAAAAAGAAGCTTTGCAATTCCACACGTGGTTTTAACGATGACTGAATATATCTTTTAACTTTGCCATAACAGTAAACTTCATTTGAAGTTTTTGAATCCTGCATGATTTGTAATAAGCATGTAAATAAACATCGCTTTGATGCTGAAAAAGAATATACGATTTCCTATTAGTTCTTCTCTTATATGTTAAATTTTGGCAACTTAACCTATTTTTCTGAACAAAGGCATTTGTTAAAGTCTCTGCACTCAAATATTTTTTCCTAAAAAAAATTAAACTTACCGGTAATCAATATATGGTAAATGCATGCAAACATTTTTATTGCTTGTGTTGATATTAGTAAATTTCAAAAGTCTTTTATATTTTAATTGATATCATTAATTACTAAACAGAACCCCTTACTACATATGTAGTACACAAAAATTTGTGCTTTGAAATATAGGCAAAAAAAAAGCTACCGCTTTTCGGTTCAAAATCTACCTATTTTTCATCACTGGAGGTTAGCATGTATGCATGTACATATGACAATATAATAAATTGAAGTCAACAATTACTTTATAATTTTCATGTAGCTTCCTGTACGCTTATATTATTTTCATGTAGCTTCATGTACGCTTATATTATGTATTATAGGCAGAGGAGTCAGAACAACTGTCCGCAGAAATGCAGGCGACTTTTTGTTAGTGTATACAGGAAAGGTTATAACAAAGAAGGAAGGTGAGAACATGGAAGAAGGGTTCTCATCTGGCTACAGATTTTTTACAGCAATTTGTGGTAAGTGTCTAGATTCTCATGAAATACTTTTTTGTTTTCTTACCTAAATATATGGATATTGGTTTAATGCCAGGCCATGGCTTAATCAAGTATAGCTATACATATTTGGCTGGTTTTATGGCGGTAGTCAAGGGTTCCAGCAGTTGGAAGAGGCATACCCAATCAGACTTTCAGAGTTAATATACCAATTGATGTGTAATATAGAGGAAGCTTCAGATACAAAACTTGATCTTGATTAGGCCTTAAAAAAATAATTCCATGGTTCTCAGGCCGGCCCGCATATGATTTAACATTGCGCATTGCTCATTTTTATCAATAAATAAATAAAATAAAATTCTCTAGTGCACTTGTGGGGAAAAAAATTTGGGACCGCATGATGATTTGTTTATTTCATTTAGTGAGTGCTAATAAATCTAAGACCAATACATTTACTGTAAGGTAACTATATTTACATTTATATTTATTTGTTGAAAACATAATTGCTTTTTCTGCATTTTGATAAGAATTGCACCTTGTTGAAATCAAGTAAAAAATCTGGCATCCTTTTTTTATGAAATGAAAAGGAAAATATGCCACCACCCGGCTGCATCTGCTTTTGAAAATACATGTAGTAGAAATCATCAATTGCTGAGGAAATTACACTATCTAGAAATACATCGTAATAATACAGATTGGTTAATAGGCATATCTCATACCTATTCACATTGAATTTAGCTAGGTTCGGTTATTATTATAGTCTGGTTAATATGATAATTTTGCCAGACAAAATAACTATTATATTAAGCGGGGTCCACTGTATTGGCCTGAGAACCAAGTGATAAAATTATTGCCTTATCTTGATCCAGGTGTAAGTCTTTACAGTAGTTTAGAGCAGGTTTGAATGTTGGAAGAAAATGCTGTCCTGACCAACTGTCATGTTTATGCAACAATATTGTTAGATGTGATACAATATCATATTGTATCACGATATTATAGTTTATTTTATACTTGTTACAAGTATCCTGGATCTTTTTCTCTTTTTCGGTGCATATCTACTGTTGAAAATATAGCATATAACATATGAACTTTTCAATATAGATGTCGTCATGCAAATACATTTGAACATCAAACATATGCCGGTTTCATTAGATAGGAAAACTAGGATAAAGCAGGATAAAGTTTTGTACATGAAAAGGAAAACTAGAATAAAGCAGGATAAAGTTTTGTACATGAAAATGAAAACAAGTTTAAATTCCTATTCAAATATAGAATAAAAGCAACAATACATGTCAAAATCTGTATCACACCGCATATCAACCCCCGGGGCTGTCACAGCACATTTTGGTACAGGGACCGGGTCCCTATCCATTGGGAAAATTATCGACATTTTTTGTCAAATTGGGAAAATTTAAGATACTTTAATATATCATCAAAATGACTTCTGTATTTAATAGCTTAATCTGTTGTTCACTTCTTAAAATTAAAGTTTTACAGCTCACATGATGTTCTGAGAACTAACCAAGACTAAAAAGAAGACAAACTAAAAAAAATAGGGAAATTTTCAGAATTATGAAGAGTTCAATTTAAAAAAAAAATTATTTATACCTATTGATTTACAAATTTAAATTTTTGATTTGACATTTTACAGTGGTCAGTAAAATAAAAAGTCTTAATTTTTTCACATGATTGATACATGTTGGTTTAATATTTTTTTCAATCAAGGTAACCCACAGGCGTATATATAAAAAAAAACATTTCTTCAAAAATAGCAAATAAAAAAAGATAATCATCAAATTTGGAAAAGGGAACCAAATCTATATGATGTGGAATTATTATTTTTCATTTAATAGATTAAATATTTCAAATATCTTACAAGCAAAATTCTGTGTAATACATGTATGTTAATGACATCTTGTGTATTTACGGGTATTAGTAAAACCCTGTGACCCAATTACAGCCCTAATGGAAAAGATCTGTTTACGAAGTCTAAATGATTTTCTGATAACCAAAGAATTTACTTGGAAGGCTTATTATCTAATTACAATATATCAACCAATGATACTGTGATCACAATAATTTATAACCATCATTAGTAAATTTCTGAGCACTTTAAAATGCATCATTCATGCCCCGCAGTGCAGGTGCCGTATAGCCGACTCTGCTAGTTGGGCTTGTTAGGTCACCACAGGGGTTAAGTCCAGTTGTGAGAACCTTTTAATTAAAATAATCATCAGTGTCATCCCCATTACTTGATCATTCATGATATAATTAAGTCAGCTTTAATCAATTACGGTTAACCTACTGACCAAAAAAACAATCAGCTTTTGCAATTCGCAAGTTGTAAATAATTATGCATTTGGGAATTTTTATCCTGAAAATCTGCAGCTTTTTGCCATTGGGAATGGGTCCGATATTCGGTTCAAATTTGAGGGGAGTGATGGCCCTGAACCCTCAACCAATAATGATTCGGACTGATATTGGAGTCTTGGGTTGATATGGGATGTGATACAGATTTTGCCGTGTATTATTCTCTATCATTCAAATATTTTAGAAAAGTGAACACTTTGCACTAATTATTTTTATGGACTACATAATATTGTCAAAGAGATAGCTGTCATTAGCTCACCTGAGTTGAAAGCTCAAGTGAGCTTTTCTGATCAAAATTTGTCCGTTGTCTGTCGTCCAGAACCACTGGGCAGATTTCAACCAAACTTGGCACAAAGAATCACTGGGTTAAGTGGATTCAAGTTTGTTCAAATGAAGGGCCACACCCTCTTTAAAGGGGAGATAATTTAGATTTATTAAAATATTGTAGGTATTTTTCAAAAACCTTGTTCTCAAAAACTATTTGGCCAGAAAAGCTGTAACTTGTATGGAAGCATCCTCAGGTAGTATAGATTCAAGTTTGTTCAAATCATGGTCCCTGGGGGTAGGGTGGGGCCACAATGTGGGGATGAATTTTTTACATAGGAATATATAGAGAAAATCTTTAAAAAATCTTTTTCTCAAAAACTATTAATTAGGCCAGAAATGCTCCAATTTGAGTGGAAGCATCCTCAGATAGTGCAGATTCAAGTTTGTTCAAATCATGCTCTCTGAGGCTAGGGTGTGGTCACAATGGGGAGATGAATTTTTACATAGGAATATATGGAGTAAATCTTTAAAAATATTCTGGAAAGTTTTCAGTCCAAAAAGCAGTAACTTGTGTGAAAGCACGGGTTGTGCAGATTAAAGTTTGATAAAACCATGGTTCCCTAGAGAAAGGTGGAGCCACAAAGTTTGGGGGGGGGGGGTTATATATAGGAATAGAGAAAAATCTTGCAGGTACAACAAAAGGGGCTTGGTATTTACCATAAAAATATGTGGATAAAATTTGGCAGATATTTTTAATTTTTTGAGCAAGATCTACTGTACTTAGTTGTCAAGATATTTTGATTTTGTTACTGTTATGATAATTTGATCAGAGTTAAGGCTATTGTTGCTCAGGTGAGTGATGTGGCCCCTGGGCTTTTGTTTCTCTTACGGTAATTAATTTAAAACACATTTTTCCATCACTGAATCTCGCAAAGACAAATGAATCTAATTACAACTTTATTTACATCATCCCAGAGGGTAGTCAAATTACATACTTTATTTATTTCTGTGCACTGTTTAAATTTCAAATAAAAATCCCCTCTGTTATACTACTCTGGCTCCAATTGATGACTATCTCAGATCATTAGCTTCAATCTATTGATAAACTAGTTCCATTTCTACATCACTCTAACTCTATAAAAATCATAAAGGCCGAAAAAAAAAATAGGTTTGTTTCCGCTTTCCCAACCGACCCTGAAAAATACTGCCATCTCAAAACTTTTTTTTTTTGCCATTTTTCAGCGAGGGTGTTAAATTTTCGTTTTTTCCGATCATCTATTTTTTTTTAATTTAGTCAGAGAAACGTTTGGACAAACTGTTTATTACATCGTTGAAAAAAACACTTGAAATTAAAAATGGCAGGACATGGTGCCTGTTGAAATCACAAAATGTGCCCATAAACCAGGAAAAAAGTTTATAAGTTTATAAGAACATTTTCTTCAAGTCTGTCATTGAACCAGCTCTTTAATGAAATCCATGGGACCTCTAGTAAATGAAATATTAAAACAAACCAGTCAACAAATATTTTTATTTTCTTATACAATTTGAAAAATGTTCGATATCATTTTAAGCACAATTGTTCTTAAGTTTCGAAGAGGTTAGGACAAAAAATAATAATAAAAAAAAGCCTACCTACTGACCCTAATTTTTTTCAGCATGAAAGCGGAAACAAACTTATGTATTTTTATAAGCCAAATCACCCTGTCTGCACTCTAACATGACCATGACTCCCAATTCTGCAAACAATAGCACACAAGGCTCCGATAATCAAAAGCTAACTCATAAAACTTGACCACTCTAAATGCTAATTTGCTTCATTCTTAATTACCCTAACATGTACAGCTTGAATTGTCTGAATAACGCATTCTAAAATCACTATAATAATTACAACTAATACACTAAAATTTACTTCTACATGAATAAACACCACAACTACTTAGCAAAGCATATTAGTATACAACAGTCTGCATAATATTATAATAATGAGAGTGTTGTGTTGTGCAGTACTATGCTTATATATAATAACCAGGAATTGATTGCATGCACTTGCTTCTTGTTTGTGTGACAGAGAAAGAAAAAATATGAAAACATTGTCAAGTACTGTAAGGCCTAACATGCATTTCTGATAGATGTATATTTATATTTTTGTACTTTAAGTTTTTAACATGTCTTAAAAAAATCTAAAATAGTTTACACAAGCCTATATTATTTTTATTTCTTTGATTTAAACAAAGGCTCTATCAAACTTTTTACTAAAGAAAATGAGTTCTTCTAGTATTATATACATATATTTTGGTATGAATCTTTTATTAATGGAAGCAATTAATTTAACTCTTTTATAGTGTTGATGCAACAGAAGAAGATGGGAGATTGGGAAGGCTTGTGAACCATGGGAGCAAGAAAGAGATCAACTGCAAAATGAAATAAATAGGGGAAGTGCTATGTCTTTTTTGCAACCAGGTATCTACAAAATAATTTTACCTGTTTACCGTGCTTATGCTATACCCTCGGCGTCGGCGTCCGGACCTGGTTAAAGTTTTTGTTGCATGTCCTGTATCTAAGTTATTACTTGTCCTATCTTTACCAAACTTGCATGCACCATCTGGACCTACTTATGGACTTGAGAGACTTGGATGCTGAATCTGGGCCATGAATTTCAGATGCTGGAGGTGGTTGAAGGTTTTTTCGAGCAGTTTTTAAAACTTTTGTTGCAGGTGCTGTTTGATAGGCATTTCTATGTTACTACTGGTCCTAACTTCATTAAACTTGCATAGATGGTGCATCTTATGATACTGATGCACCTGACGCTGAATCTGAACCATAGATTTCGGATGCTGGATAAGGTTAAGTTTTTTAGAGCTGTTTAAAGTTTATGGAGCAGGTGCCCTCTGATGATTATATCTTAGTCATTACTGGTCCTAACTTCACCAAACTTGCATGGATGATGCATCTTATTATACTGATGCACCTGACAGGCTTGAATGCTGAATCTGAGCCATAGGTTTCGGATGCTGGATGAGGTTTAGTTTTTTTGGAACATGTCACATGTTAATAGGTAATAGCACTATTTCAAACTTGCATATATGATCTAACTATAATATAAATGAATGGCAGAGGTAGCTTCAGATGAATTTGAAGGCCGTATATACCAGGTTTCTGGTGTGTGTCTATTTCAGAGTTGTGTTCAGCTTTAATATGTTTAAAAGTGGGGCTCTTTGAGATGGCTACCATCTCAACGATGTAGTTTTCTTTATGCTTTTGAGAATTGATTTGAAACTTGCTCGACAGCTTCTTAGTGACAAAGTACATCTTCGCTAGCCAAGGGTTTTCGGTCCACTCTGCTCCCCATAAACCCTTGGCGGATTTCATTACGAAAACTCTGTGATGCGGTGTCGCTATCTAGCGAGCAACTTGAGTTGCGCCCCTTGTATATTTACATTTTAATCGAAAGAAACACGCTACGGTTTAAATACAACTTGAAAACATGTTGACTAGCAAGAATAGGAACATAATTAACGATGCTATTCAATTGGAATGAAGATATAACCTAGAGAAAGCAAGAAATGTTTTATTTATAAGCCTAGTGACTGTTTGTAGAGACCTGTACCGGGAGTGAAAAAGTCGCTATATATAAATGCATTCAAGCCATAAAACCAGGTATCGTTGTCGTAATTATTGTGGACAAAAGAAATAAATAAAATACAGCTCATTGAACAATTGAAACTCTAACCATAAGCAGGGACGTACATGTATATAATGGGATAGGCAACTTCTTCATTCATCATGTTTACTTCCCATACTACGATCGCACGAGCCTAGCCTTGACAAGTTTGTAAATTCTGTTAAATCCAGAAAAATATATCATTTTTTAAAGTGATCTGGTTAGACCATCCTTGTAGAGATATTGTACTCGAGCACTTGTGCCTCAACTTGTGAAAAGCACCGAATGTTTTACCAAAGATCACACGTGCGTTTCTTTTAAAAGTTTATTTATAAGCGAATGTTTACAACGCTGCGATTGGATCAGCTACTCGCAGCTGCAGCCAATCATTAAACGGAGCTTGTCACCGAGTTTTCGTAATGAAATCCGCCAAGGGTTTATGGGAAGCAGAGTGGACCGAAAACCCTTGGCTAGCGAAGATGGACAAAGTACTGATCAAGTGTAAATATTTTCATTCTGATTGACAGGTGTTAAAGCTTCAAGTGATAAATTTTAGATGTTCCTCTTTTTATAATCAGGTTCATGATTGTTTAGGGATGCACTTAAGTATTGTTCCAAAACAAAGTAGAACTTGAGTAGGCAGAGTAGGCTGCAAGCATTAGATGCTGTAAAAGAGGTATAGCGTACTTTCCCACTTTTTCGCCCTTTCTCATTTTTAAATGGAAAGTACCTGCTTCTATAAATAGATTTTTCTGACACATTGAAATTTAAGGCCTAGTTTAATACCCTTACCGCATACAGTGCATTTTAGTCTAATTTCAAGCCTTAGGGTAGGAAACACGCTTCTTGTTTATTCTTTCTCAGTTTCTTCTTTCCTTTTCTTTAAATACCCGTGCAAAAGTGAATCAAGTGCGGTACTATTGTTTGTACACGTCTTTCTTTATTTTTTCTATACACAATACTAGTATCACATTTGTGATACTAAAGCGATATACAGTTTCTTTAATGCTTTTAATTATTAAAAAAAGGATTTTTTAAATAAAAAAACAATATTTGAACAAAACCATCATAATTACGGTGGTTTAATGTTTGTTTTTGTTATTTGCCAATGCCACATCACATCACATGTTCCCAGATGGTCAATACAAAAACTGATTATTTTATAGGATTTTTATCGACACTACTATAACATTTTTTACCAAGTTTCTTTGTGATTTGTATGCGCGAACTGTAAAATAATTGAAACATTTGAAAAAATTCAATAAAAATTCATTTTTTAAAATGCGCTATATTGTATGCGATATTCCATTATATGTGTGCTATACTCCTTTATTAATAAACAACAGTTCTATTGATTTTTAATACACAGAGTCTTATAAGAATGACACCCTTAAGAGAAAAAGGCGCGGGTTACCAGTATGGGATATATATCACCCAGAATGCATGTTGTGTTTAGGTACTGCATGTAAATAAGTCATTAATCCTCACACTGAACTTGATGTTTTTACCTGCTTAATTGCAAAGCATACATGCTCACAAAAAATATCCAATAAATTCATTAAATTTCCAAAAATCTCGATTGTTATCCTCCACCACCGTGCATGGAGTTGCATCTTCTTAAATTCCATTGATCATTTGGTTCATAACTGGTTAATGTTGGGCCATCATTTTCTTGATTCTTACCTTCACATTGTGTTTCTTATGATTTTGTTTTATGATTGTCTAGAAATGGTGTTTGGAACTGGAGATAAAGAAGATCCCCCAAGCAAAGAACTTAAAAAAGCAAAGAGGTATTTGTCTGAATTAAAACAGAAAGTAAACAAAAAACTAAAGTATAAGCTTCTGCCATACGAAATAGCCACGCAGAGAGTAATGCATGTTTATGTATTTTTGAAGCTGGATTTTATGTCAATATGTTATTTGATTAAGGCAGTTGAACTTGTAAGTTGTAATTTGTTGTGTTACTTCCAGGTTTTAAAAGAATAAGTGGAAAAAGAAAACCTTGGACAGCAGCTGAGAAAGCAGCAGTTAAGAGGCAAATGGGCCAGTTTTTAATTCTAAGGACCCTGCCAAAAAAACATGACTGTGACCTGGCTCTTCAAAAAGAAGAGAGTTTGAAAAATCGAACCTGGAAACAAGTCAAAGACTGTTAGAAATACAAACTTGAAGCTACTTAAACAGTAGGATTCAAAAATGAAATGTATGAAGTGTTTAGTGTAAACTTGTTTCTATAATGCAAAGAAATTTTATAATATTCAGAACTAGAGACAGATCAGAAATGTAGTATATGTGCATTGATTTACTTGTAAGTTTTCTTGAGAGAAGCTGTAAGCTCCTGTTAGCCTTCATGATACACATAAACCTGATAAAAGCCTTAATTTTTATAGTGACACAGATTTTGTGTCTGATGTATATCATGTTGGACTACCTACTGACATGAATGCTAAAATATTGATGAAAATAATGCCAGATCTTAGCTGTTATATACATGTATTTAATGATCTTTCCATATGAAATCTTTACTACATATATGTACTATATCCTTAAGGATTTAACCATTTCATGTTCTGTTTTGCATGTACATGAAGTTAAAATGAAGGTGCATTTGGAATGATAAAGATCTACAGCAAGAACGTTGTTGAATAAGCTATAATTGTTAATTAAATGAATTCATTCAATGTTATTTTTTTATATTAAGAATGAATTTGCTATGCTTAGTGTTCAATTAGCTCTTGTTGATAAAAGAAATGTTATTAAAGTTGTATTTTGCCATTTTGTGATTTTCTTTTTGATTTCTTTTTAGGTCATTCTTTTTAAAACTAGTAAAGAGATGCATTTATTTATAATAATTTTTAGGTATAATAAAGTTTTGGGGATATTGGAATCACCTTGTCTGTCCGTTTGTCTGTGCAATCATGTCCGGTCCATATCTTTCTAATGGAGGAACATTACAATTTCCCACTTCACACAAAGATTGCTTACAACCTGAGGGTGTGTCGTAATCTTGACCCAAGGTCATTTGTGCAAGTTCAAGATCACTGGAAGGAAAATTGTATAATTTGTGTCTGGTCTTTATCTTTCTTATGGAAAAACAAGGGAAGTTCTTACTCCACAAAAAGATTGCATATGACGTAAGGGTGTGTCATGATCTTGAACCAAGGTCGTTTGTGCAAGTTGAAGGTCACTCCAAAAAATTGCATAATTCATGTCTAGGCCATATATTTTGTAATGGATAATTATTAGAAGCTGAAACTTGACACAAGGATTGCCTGTGACCTGAAAATATGTCATGACCTTGAGCTTTTGTCATTTGTGTGAACAAGTTCAAGGCTACTGGAAGGAAAATGGTGTATCCATTAATTAAAACGAGTAAATTCTTCATTACATTAGGCTTTTAATACCCCACAACTTCGGTAAATCATATTTACCGAGTTCCTTCCCATATTGAAACTGCCGTTACTATTTCATAACATTATATGATTGCCCAAAATGTCCTGCTTTTATTACTATACCCAGGGGTGCGTTTTACTAAAGAACTAGCGACTAAGTCGTAAATCTTTTAAGTCTCACAAAATGAATCTCAACAAATGGAATAGTTACGTTAACATTCCTGTCAAACAGTTTTAATATTTGTAGGTATTTTTTTCTGGCATTAACTTAAAATTCTAAATAAATTTTGCAATATGTGCATTTTTAACTTTGGTCATATTTTGTAAGTTCTTTTGTAAAACGCGGCCTTTTATATTTCTGTGTAGAACAGCAAAAAAAAAAAAAATGGTTTAATCACAAAATGCAATTTTTAATTTTCTATTTAGATTTACTTCTATAAATTCAATTGCAAACCTCTAGGCTCTTCAGTGAATTACAAATTGTAACAGTAATAACCTCATTTTAATGTGCATGGTTACAACTCGGCTGGGTAAAGAACAATTAACCACTTTTTAAGCAAAATTCTTTTTGCCTGTGTGTGTATGTAAAATGAAGTCCTCATTTGTCCGCGTGTGTATCAAATTGACCTTATTTGATTGTGAGTATATTAAAGTCCTCATTTGACAGTTTGTGTATCAATTTGAGCTCCACTCATCAGTGATCATAAAGTTACGCATGTTTATATCAAACAAATTAAATCGACGCTGTCGATCAAACTGGTACTTAAAATGCATGTACATGTTGTATACATGTACTTTTCCAGCAAGCAATAGAAAAACTGTTCCGGAAAAATAAGTTAACTATAGGACCAAAAGATAAGCCATGGTTTGATTCAGCTTTGCGTAATGAAATTACATGTATAATAAGAGACCTTTTAAGGAAAGAATGAATCTTCTAAACGTCAACAACCCTCCCCCCCCCCCCTCCCGTAATTTGCAAAAGAAATGAAAGATTTTCTACACATTGAGGTTTTTCAATTCTTACTTCCATGCAGTGTAATTACACATTGCCTTGATTAATATAGCAGGGGTATGTTGTTTACATCGATTTCATTTTGAGAGCATGTTTTCTATATGAGCGCATTTATTTTAATGTTTCAAGTTTTCGTAAATATGGTAAATGAAAACAGTTACATTAATCATTCACATCCATGGAAGAAATTGAAACAGCCGTGCGTTCATTTGTTTTTTATTTAAAAAGTGCAAATCTTGTGTGCGTGTCTCTATAGTAAAGGTACCTTGTTTACGAATTTCAACCCGTCTTGACCTCATGAATAACAATCACGTGACTCGATCAACTCTATTCACATTCACGCTTTTAGCATACCTATTCCACATCGTGATCGAAAATCAAATCACGTCATGTCTCGTCAAAATCCTATTTGTGGGTGCAGTTTGATGCATTGGACAAGGAGGACCCTATCAAATATTGGTACTGCCAGTTCAAGTCTGGAGCACGCTTAGTGAGCAGCTGTGCGCATGTTGCATCAGTACGCATGTTGCATCAGTACTGTGGTACACAGAAATTCAGAGACATACAATGTACTTCAGAGTCAAATTATGCCCGTTAGCTTTCTGGACTGTACCTACAGTGATGATACTGATATTTAATTACAATTTTTCAAAACGATTTATTTGCTATACAAAGAGCGTAATTCAATTTAATCGCATATTTGTCGGAACACTCAGAATTTTCAAAATTATATGCTTTTAATAAAATATATTCTAGAAATTCACGGAAATATAATAAGATCTAATTATCTCTTAAGAAAAAAAGGTTCTGTAAATTATGGAAAATATTGTATCCATTGTCAGGCGTTCTGTTTACATATTCGATTTGTATTTTAAGCGTACATTTTAATCCAACGAATTAATTGCGATTAAATAATTTCAAAGACATCTCGTAAGTCAAGCAGTAAAAACAAAATCTAACCTTGCCAAAATCTAAATTTCTATTTATACTTTGTCGGTCTCAAGCTTGAAAAAGGTGAGAGGGTTTTTAGATTGCTTTCTTTGGTATCACTTAAAAAAAATGATATACACCTCAAACACACGCTATTCGCACGCTTGAATGACGCCCCGCCTTCTTATTCAAATAATACAATGACCTACATAGCCGTAACGGCTAAGTCGAGGTTTTGCACTGAATTATACAATTTTTGTGATCGGCTTCGGTCGATCACAGTGCATCCGGCAAACTTCACTATCTGCGCATACATAACGTCTCGCGCTACTTTATTAACTATGCTATGCCAGCTTCGTATAAATCCTTATTCGATACTTTTATAACTAAGGAACCTTTTTGATGCATTTATCTTGACATTTAAACATTTATTTTACACAAAACATTTATCAAGTTACACAATGATTCAGAATTTCACTAAATGTTTATATTTCTTTCCATGCGTAAGCCGAAGCACGACCTTGCTATTTCGGACCCCCCCCCCCCCAAAAAAAAATATATATAAAACGGTGCGATTTAACCTTATTTAGTTCATACTGACAACTGATATTACATGCCGATTATTCCTTTAAAAGGAATACTTGTATTTAATTGTTACTATGTTTATAATGAGAGTCTCTCTGACAGTTTTTAAATTTTTCCATAAAGACACTTCCTGGAGCTTTTAGATAAAACATCACAATATTTTCGTTTGAAAGGTAAATTTTGGTGTTTAAAAAAGGGACAAGATCGCAGTGTTAAGAGGATTCATTCTTTGCAAAGAAATTCGTATATGAAAAAAACATTGTAAGAAAACTATGATTTTTGTTATGTTATATGTACAGCATAACATTTAAGCCGCATGATGTTCTTTAATAATTCGTTTATAAGACACTAAGTTCAAAATAAGATTTAAAAAACAAAAACAAAACATGAATCCAAAGGAAGGAGGATCGCTCCTCTGCCTTCGACTTTCACTCTTTCTTGTATACTCGCGCTTTGCGGTCGCATCTTTGCAATATCGCAAATGCATACCCGCATGAATCACCAAAGAAAGTTAAGGTGGTATGGGACAC
Source organism: Magallana ariakensis (assembly GCA_020458035.1). Lineage (NCBI taxonomy): Eukaryota > Metazoa > Mollusca > Bivalvia > Ostreida > Ostreidae > Magallana > Magallana ariakensis. Next base: position 6,746,390 of record CM035811.1, read on the forward strand.
CTGGCGATATTAAAGTGAATAAAACTACATTATAATCAAAATGCTTTCATCGGTTTAGAATTTTTAAATTTTACAATATTTGCCAATACGTTAATTAAATTTTTTTTTTGAAAGGTAAAAATTGTTAAAGCCCCGAAGGATACGAACTCATGACGTACAGATTCGCAACCGACGATCTAATTGATTGCGCTAAGCTGTTAGGTAGTACATACTTGTGAAAGAAAAATTATATAGAATTAAACTGATTTTTTTTTATTTCGATAGGAAGCACGTCGCAATATGGAGGTGTCCCATACCACCTTAAAAGAAAGATGTAAATATATCCACGCGGGTTATGTATTTTTTCTCCAATGTCGTTTCCTTCATTCCCGCGTAAATCATCAAAGACAGCATTATATTGTTTAAGTGAAAATAATAAATCAATAGTTTTCACTATACATGCACAGCAACAATAGCCGCCCCATGACCATAAACTTAATCACTGGTGAAATCCGTGCATCATTCACTGATTGGTTGCAGTTATCAAAGTTGTGCGAAAAATACCGATGAAATGGAAGTGATAATAATTAGCTGCAGGCATATAGCGGGGAGGAGGGGGCAGGCCCCCTTCTTGGGCAACAGAGATTTTTTAAGAAATATATAAATTTGAATTTGGAGGCATCTGCCCCCCCCCCTCCCCCCACACACACACACACGCACTTTGTAAAAAATGGTATGCATATGGAAATGAACAAAATAAGCACTATAGTGCAAGTTTGAGTAACTTTCAGACCCAATTGGCGAATTAGGTTTTTTTGCTTGTGAATTGTGAAGTCTGCCCCCCCCCCCCCCCCCCACAATTTCAAAAACGATGCTACGTGCCTGAGTTGTGTGTATATTTTTTACCGTAATTTAATGTGTTTTTCAGTTATGTGCTCACGAAGCGATTGGTAGTGGACTTTGGTGTTACTAAATTTGAGACAAACTGATTCTCAGTTGGCAGTGTGTGTACGTATATTAAAGTCCTCATTTGACGGTATTTGTATCAATTTGACCTCATTTGAGAGTGCGTATATAAGAGTTTTCAATTTGACGGTGCATTCTCTAAAAATTTTCCGTTCGTTCTCCGTGCGTTCAGTCGAGCGTCGCTAACCGTGCGCTCTCCGTTCACAAAGCGCTCGCGCTCACCGTTCATAAGGCGTTCACCATTCGCTCACCGTGTGTTCAACTTGTGTTCACAAATCGTTCACTCAATGTTCAGGAGTCATTGTCATTCGGAACTCCAAAGTGAAAAGATCGTTCTCAGAAAAAAAAGATATGAAAACAGTTGTATGCACGCGATGAAATCAAATTGAATTAATTCAGCGAGATTATCAGAAACTGGAGTAATTATTGTAAAAACTAAAAACTTAAACCTACTACGAATTGTGCCGATGTCATATAACATCATAGCCTGTCTTTAAAATACGCTAAATGCACATGTATCCGGAAATTGGTTACACGATTGACGACGTACATTGTTTAGTTTTTATCTTCATAACGCTTTATTTACTTTATCATCTGCAATACAAATGAATGTAAAATGAATCAAGTTTTCCAGTATGTCCAAGATCCCAGCGTGTTGTTAATTTTTAATAAATATGACGCAATAAAGAACACGTAAAATAAAAAGCCTTGAAAAAGATACAATATTTTTATAATTTATATTAAAGAATGATATATGTTTAAGTATATTTTCATATTCAATAATATGCGATGCAGTTTTAAGATACATGTATTTGTTTAATAGCTCGCAATCATGTATCGGTAAATAAAATGTTTTTTCCGTGATCTTGTTTTTATTTACTTCTTTGATATAATTCAAGGCCCGATTAAAAAAATCATTCTCATAAAGAATTTAAAGTACAATACATGTTTTAAATTTATATTCTCTAATATTTAATGTATAGTCTTAAATATGTGCTTCTTTTTAAAAATTGTTCCCTCCCACGACAGGAGAGAGATAAAAATAGAGAGAAAGGTGTACATGGAATTTAACATAAACGAACATGTATATCAATTACACTATCTCATCACAATGCATAAAATTTCAGTTTACATAAAATTAATCGTTTAATGATAATACTTAAATTCAATCAATTAGTTATAAGCGAGTCCACGTGCTCCTATAACTGGCAAAACTCACTGTTTAATTATAACTTAATTTTGGACCTTACTTTTTACATTCAGTTCTATTTGTAAGTAATATTTTCTCACAGCTTATTTCGTACAGTTACTTATTTAATTAATGATTGACACTTTTCGGACTCCATGTGTGATTTCAAAGAGACATAGTGCCATGTCTCAAGGACTGTTAATCCGTTAAAACAACATCGTGCAATTATCTGTTTTTCATGTCTAGGACATCAAAGACGCATTGAGTTTATTTAATTATTTTATACCTGTCAATCTTTCCATCAGCTTTCTTATGTCATCACCTCTCAAGTTACACTTATTGTTTAGATTCTTATATATAGTCATGTAAAATTGTCAATCGTCATGCTTTGTTGTTTTGTTTCTTCATTTCTTTATCCCCTTTCAAGTATCCCTGTAGAACAGGGACCTATATAGGTGAATATGGTTTATATTTTATATACATATGTAAGCAATGCCCCTACCCCATTCCATCGCTCTCTTCTCTCTCTCTCTCTCTCTCTCTCTCTCTCTCTCTCTCTCTCTCTCTCTCTCTCTCTCTCTCTCTCTCTCTCAAAATTTACTTTCACTATGTAAAGACCGTTCAGTATGGAATATTCAAATAGTCAAAAGTTTTCCAATATGATTGTATAAACTAATGTTTGAGATATATCACTTATGTAGATGTTAATGTTGTGAAAGTGGAAAATTTAATTTAAAAAAAAAACTCTCGCGGATTAGGATTTTGAAAACTGGCGAAAAATGTTTTCCTTTTTTTCTTGTCCTGATTTCGGATTAGTCTGTCCCATCCCTTTAAAAAAAAACAATGATGCGTGCCTGTACTTACACAACTTTATTAAGCATAATTATATAACAGTACTATTTACACGAGATTCGCTGTCTGATATGTACCTGTAACATAAGTCTATTGGTGTGACGGTGTTTTGTTGGTTATCAGACATTCAGTGTAGCTAACTAGAATAGATACTATTAGAATAGATACTAAAAAACCGCTTTATTTGTCGAAATTTCACATATGTCTTTTGGTTTTTTCTTCTGAAAATATGCAATACTGAGTCATTACTTAGGTTTGTCCATGAAATCATCTACTATAATAATGGGGCCTATTAAGCAAAGCGAGCATAATGCAAAAAGGGAGAGCATGCGAGCACATCATAATGCATATACCTCGGAGGGGAGGGGCACAATCCTAAAAAGGCATAGCGAAGGGGTTCCACAAGGTAAACTCATGTTGTCATCAACAAGTACTTCAAGATATAACACAGGCATCGCTATGTTCAAACTGATGTTATATATGTACATGTAAAAGGGTAAAACGGGAGGCGCATACATGTACTTAGTTCTGTCTATTCGCTGCCCCCCCCCCTTCCACTCCCGGGACACTCGCCAAAAATGAATGCGACACATATCGCCATAAATTTCTAAAATTTCTATGTAGTTTATAAGCGAGGTCAAAAAATCTATGGGGGTCAGTTTTCAACGTGTGGGAGGTCGTAGATCTACAGGTCTGGACTGGTTTTCTACTGTAGAAAAAGGACCCTACTTGTCATAAAATACTGACCCTAGGTCAGTTTTCTCCGTAGAAATTTGACCCCCGGGTCAATATTCTACGGGGGTCACTTTTCGTCGTTACACCGGGCCCTAAAAGAAACTGACATTTTAATAGGTATAATTTAAAATAGGACTCGTTTAATGCCCCCTCCGGGCCATGGGGTTGAAATCACCCCTCCCCCGTCAAAAATATGCGAAAATCTATTTCCGTCACCTTGATTTATAATAATGTCATGTCATGTAGCTAGCTAAGATAGACCGCAGTTCCCAACAACATTTTTGTGCCCTGGTTCGAATCCACCTGTTGGCACACTTTTACTCTTAAAACTTTGGCATGTAAAAAGACCATTTTAAGTTTTTAGATACAGGCTTCTTTATTTTACTTCAATTTCTTAAATCCATGTTAAATTTGCTCTTGATATAAAAGTACGAAATTCCAGATCTTTGTTGGAGGACATGTATCATTCACTCTGTTACTCGATACAAGTCACCCCTGCAAATTTCTTAATTGTTGTTTATTTAGTTCACGAGACTTTCACGAGATTAACACAATTCCTGCAAACATTTCTACCAGAAGTATTAATGTTCGAATTATTCTCTCAAAATACATAATTATTAATCCGTTTTCATGTCATATTTCATGTTAAATCTTTTAAAAAAAATACAGAAAGAGGAGCATATATCGGTTATTTCTACTAAATTGAATGTGGTCGGGAAATAGTTATGTTGAAAATTTTGAAAAAATCCTTCCATCGTTTGCGACAGAAAAGATGGACTATGCGTCAATTATTTTAAGGAAGCTCGATTGTTCTTGTTAATAAAATTAATGCCTTAATATTCAGTACAGGTGATTGAATAATAATAACATTTTTAGAACAATGAAGAAAAATAATAGGAAATAAAATCATTTGTAATAAACAGTTTGAATAGAACATTTTCTTGTATATTCACCCAAATGATAATAGATTTAGCCAAGACATCATTTTATTCCATCATTGCTGTTCTGGTGTATGTTCAGGTATAGATCGTATATTGATGCATGGTGTTACGTGTATTTGACAGTGTGTAGTAAATGATACAGCAATTACCGTAGATGCACGAGAAATTATGTTTTACAGTTAATTCTTATTTCTTCGCATTGATTTGAGATATTTTTATGCTTTTAGCACAAACACGCTACATGTATTGGTTTATTTTTTTGTTAAAGTTTGCGAATATTAATGCTTAATAAATGCTTAATTATATACATTTTGCTTCTATCATTTTCAAATAAATGATAGCTAGGCAATCATACAAACATGTAGCAACGGTCGTAAGGCAGATATCTGTCTAGACTTTTTTTGAAAAAGCGTGATGCTGATATATATATATATATATATATATATATATATATATATATATATATATATATATATATAAAAACATCGGATAGGAACGTGGCAACTACATCTTTGTATTCAAGATCAAAAACCCGAGAAAGAAAAATCCCGTCCGAAGCAGCGGACGGTCTGTGTGGAAGTGCTGAAAGATAACGCGAACGAATTAATTTGCTAATTGGGGGTTGCTGTTAATTAAGTTGTACTGGTAAGATAATTCGTAATTAAGGTTTGTAGGGGAGACAGGCTCTGTAAATGATCACATAAAATATTCACAAAAGTGTAAAAACTAATAGGAGTTAAATAAAGAAAATAAAATGGATTAAAAACAATTAAAAATAGCGAAATAAAAACAAAACAAAGCAAAAAGAACCCGTACAGATTAAACCGATTAAGGAGTAAGCTTGTTTTTATTTCGCTATTTTTAATTGTTTTTTTATCCATTTTATTTTCTAAATCTAACGCAGTTTGAAAAATAAATTTCAAAGTGCGTTGATTTCATCCCAAATTTAACGCACTTTGAAATTTTTTTTCATTGTGCTTAATTTTTTCAAAGTGCGTTGCCACAAACCAACGAAACGGAAGGAGGGGGTAAAGTTATATCTAAAGATGTTAATGCAACAACAGACAAAATATAATCGTGCCGAGCAAAACTGTCGAATTTGTCTTTTAAGAACATTACTTGGAAATAATACTTGAAGAAGATACTGCAAAGAAGATGCAGCTATTTCTTTATAAGACAATACCATATACCCTGATCAGGGTTTTCAGCTGTGGGGCTACATTTCAATAACGACACTTTATTTCTTTAATTTCATTTCATAGTATGTTTAATTTACAACAATGACTCTTTAAAATATTATTTCCAAAGAAATGAGTTGTAAGTAAACGCATTTGAAGTAATTGCATTGTTACAAGTGAACTGAGAAATACAAGATGATATTTTTTTAATGATAGGAACTAGCATTGCGTCCACATTTCATGTTGCTCAGACAACGACTGTGAAATAGTTTATTCTATCTTTAAACGTTACGTGTATTGACTACAGAACTAAAGCGATGCATGAGAAACAAATAACAAGTGGCTTGAAGTCATTGACCGAAACGGAAACTGACATGCTTTTTGTCAAGACTGAGACCAATGCCAGTCCTATATTTCAACATAGAAGTGTTGTTGTACGTCTTATCAAAGAGGCTGGGTGGACAGATCTTCCTTTAATTTTAAGATATGATTTGTTCTGTTGTAACCTATCATTTAGTAAAAAAAAATACATAGCTCTTCTTCCTAGGAGATTAATAAAGTCTAAAAATGACCACTACAATCCAGCCCTCTTAAATGCGATTTTTCTATCTTTTCATAATTATAACATATGTACAATCAATTAAAACGCCCGATGTATTCCTAATCAATCGTTCATCTAGCGTTTATCGTACGTTCACCGTTTCTAGCGCTAGAGTCTGTCCTTCGTTCGCGCGCTCTGTATAATCATTGTTCACTAAGCGCTCACCAAATTCCGTTTAGCGTTCAAATACCGTTCACAGTCTGTTCGTTATCCGTTCGTTCAGCATTCGTTTGTTTTAGTCCCCATTCGACGGTGTGTGTATCAATTTGACCTCTGTTGACAGTGTGTATATCAAAGTCCCCATTTGACGGTATATGTATCAATTTGACCTGTGTTGACAGTGTGTATATCAAAGTCCCCATTTGACAGTATGTGTATCAATTTGACCTCTGTTGACAGTGTGTATATCAAAGTCCCCATTTGATAGTATGTGTATCAATTTAACTCTGTTGACAGTGTGTATATCAAAGTCCCCATTTGACGGTGTGTGTATTAATATGACCTCTGTTGACAGTGTGTATATCAAAGTCCCCATTTGACGGTATGTGTATCAATATGACCTCTGTTGACAGTGTGTATATGAAAGTCCCCATTTGACGGTGTGTGTATCAATTTGACCTGTGTTGACAGTGTGTATATCAAAGTCCCCATTTGACAGTATGTGTATCAATTTGACCTCTATTGACAGTGTGTATATCAAAGTCCCCATTGGACAGTATGTGTATCAATTTAACTCTGTTGACAGTGTGTATATCAAAGTCCCCATTTGACGGTGTGTGTATTAATATGACCTCTGTTGACAGTGTGTATATCAAAGTCCCCAATTGACGGTATGTGTATCAATATGACCTCTGTTGACAGTGTGTATATGAAAGTCCCCATTTGACGGTGTGTGTATCAATTTGACCTGTGTTGACAGTGTGTATATCAAAGTCCCCATTTGACGGTGTGTGTATCAATATGACCTGTGTTGACAGTGTGTATATCAAAGTCCCCATTTGACGGTATGTGTATCAATATGATCTCTGTTGACAGTGTGTATATCAAAGTCCCCATTTGACGGTATGTGTATCAATATGACCTCGGTTGACAGTGTGTATGTCATAGTATCAATATGATCTCTGTTGACAGTGTGTATATCAAAGTCCTCATTTGACGGTTTGTGTATCAATTTTACCTGTGTTGACAGTGTGTATATCAAAGTCCCCATTTGACGGTGTGTGTATCAATTTGATCTCTGTTGACAGTGTGTATCAAAGTCCCCATTTGACAGTATATGTATCAATTTTACCTGTGTTTACAGTGCGTGTATCAAAGTCCCCATTTGATGTGTATTAGTTTGACTATGTAATTACAGTACTCATTAGTAGATGATTTACCGCGTATTTGTTACTTTTCTTGCACTGTATTAATCAACTGTCTATATATTATTTTGTTTTTATTACAATGACTGATGAAAGTATTATTTTACATTATTGTAAAACAACGTTGATAGATTGCAGTTTGTGCGTACGAATAAAGTCCTATTTAAACGACAAAAATGATCCAATGCAATCTTAGTAAACGACATTGGGGTATACATATCATTATTTAGAAAGAAATGATTTTATCAAGAATAGGTATCAATAGTTCTGTTAAAATATACATGTATATAATGTTTTTAAAAGTTGCGTTGATAAGTAAAAAGATTGGAAGGCCAGTACAATTCTATTGTTTTTACTTTTATTTTTCATAGAATATTTAGAACTCGGATATCATGACAGATTAAAATTTTGCATTTTGACTATGATAACCCTTGCGAAAATAGAGGTCAAACCGAGAAAACTTAAGTCATTTCATTGACATACACTATAACTGTATATAAAACCATTGGTTTTATTTAAAAGTGTTTGCATTTCATGGAAAGCAACGCATTTAATTTTTGTTTGTTTGTTTATTTTGCTCAACGACAGATACGTTGCTCGCACTTTGTCTCATTTATAAGACATGGCCTATATTAAAAGTACAACTAATAAAAGGCCAAATAACTCCACAGAAAGTCTCGTTCCGCTAATGTTCTCAGTTACCACTGTGTATAAGGTGTCCTCAATTGATCTTGTGTATCTTGTGGTCTTTAGTAGGCAGGATGTATCTGAACCGGAAATCCTCACTTGAAGGTGTTTTGTCTTATTATTAAATACTTGTGAAATCAAAATTTCAAATAGCACATGTCAATAGTAATAGTAAAATAAATACGTAGCAGAAAAACCATTTCAAAATACCAGCTAGAAAAGGGGGTTCCCATTCGCCCGTGTTACGTTAGAGGACCTAACTTGAAGGTTCTTACGCGTATGTGTGTGTGTGTGTGTGTGTGTGTGTGTGTGTGTGTGTGTGTGTGTGTGTGTGTGTGTGTGTGTGTGTGTGTGTGTGTGTGTGTGTGTGTGTGTGTGTGTTCGTAAACACTGGCAACTGAGAGCCGACGTCAAGTTACACAGCAACAACTGAGAACACAAAATTCAAGTGAGGACAAAAATCCGGTCCTCACTTGAATTTCACCTTAGAAATGCTTAAAACCATGCCATAAACCATATATGTGAAAATTGGTGCATGGACCAGTTGGAAGTATTTTTCCGTTTTGTGTATGTTGTGTGTATATAATAATCAGCTCGTCAGCATGGCGGTATACACACCACAAAGTGTAACGCGCATGCGTGGGTTAAAACGGAAGTTTACATTCTATCTGGATCATATAAGCGCTTAAAAACATACAGATATCAAGGACGATCAATGAGATAAAGATAACGGTAAGTATTATTTGTTTCTGTTTTTGAAAAATATTTTATCGCATAGTGTGTGTTATAAATATGTTAAGAAATTTATTCAACAAACATACTTGTTTTATCGATTAAATTGAATCATACCTTCAGCTACAATTTGAAATACATTGCAAGAAGCCGTGTATGATCGATACAAACTGGAATAATGGTAAATTATTTCCAACAGTATAAGTCAGTATTTACTTTAAAAAACGTTAATATTATACATGTACACAAACCATCACATACAATTTCATACAACTAACTAAAGATGTCACAACAAAAATTGCTCATTATACTTTAAAGGCATCCATATTAACAGCCATTGTCTTTGCAGGATGATCATTGTATTCAGATATTACATACAGACGATGTGCAATTTTCAGAGCAATATTAATTAATGTGTTATCAAACGAAAAGCTAGACATGCACAATAAATATGCCATACAAATTGTATGGCGTTAAAGAAAATATCCATGTAAACATGAAATTAGCAAGTACTGGGGACGTGTAGAGGAAAATAAAAGCAATAATTTCATTTTTAGAAGTTGCTAACCTAGCTATCATGACATGAAAACGTGTTATATCCATTATAGTTTGTACATTGTTGATTTCGAAGTAGTTTGTAAACACAATAAATTAACATCATTTCCCCCAGCACCCCTCCCTTAAGTAAATTTTAGATCCGCGCCTGTATGCATATCATTACATCATACAACTTATGATATATGAATTTATATGATATCCCAGAAATTTGTCCTTTTTTTAAATGAAAAGATATCAACGAATCAATTTAAGCTATAAATGCACAATCAATATAACATACCGATTGCAAGGCGTAAAAAATTATTAAATGAAAAGATACCAACGAATTTAATACACACATATAAATATAAAGACTCAACAAAAAAAAAACACACATTGTAACCGCTGGCAATTGAGAAAAAAATGAAGGCAATAAAATTAGCGTCAATTATCAAAATTTAATTATATAATGACTAAGTATCCATCATTATATTTTTAGTGAAATATATCGTTGTGTATGATTTTATTTTTTTGTGATTGATTATTTGTGGTGTATCTTCTCGTCTGAGGCTTTAACTAGGGTTTTTAATGCTTACAGTTTTTTTTTTTAATACAATTTAAATAAATCATAAGACTTGCCTTTTATGTTACGGTTTAATTTGTATTACGCGTTTAATAATATTGCTGTTTTCATTTTTATCTGTCTAAACATTTGCATAAATATAATAACATGTGCTTTAATAAATTATATTATGCCAGGCGCGGATTCCACTAAAAAAATAAGGATGTGAAATCTAAAAGAGGAAAACACTTAACAGGGTTGCGTTCTGCTACGCTGTTGAACAAATACATGTAGCTAGCCAAGCCGCTACGTAGATATACCTAGCCTACATTTTTAATGCTAAGCATCAAATTCGAAATTGCTACCTTAGTTACCACTTTGTGCCAAACATGATATTTATCCTATTTAGTTATATTTAGATCATATGATAAGTTATTATGAATTTTAACTTGTACTGTACGTTATATTTCCGCTTGAAATTAACACAATATGTAAGTTTAATAAGTGATTTAAAGACCTAGCGGCTAGGCTGGTAGCTTATAGTTCAATATACCTAGATATCCATCTACGACCTAGCGGCTAAGTTAGCCGCTACGCTGTTGAACGCAGCCAAGTAGTCTAAGATACGGGGTTTCTGAACCCTTATTTTTGCTGGAATGTACATGTATGTTCGTTCGCCCTAAAACGCGTTTGCCCTTGACGCCGTTCGCTCTAATTTCCGTTCGCCCTGAAATTTGTTTACTCAAGGTCCGTTCGCAATATTAAAACATAATTTTAAAGGGATTTTTTGTAAATAAAGTTTCAAATTATATAAGATAAAAAAACCGCATTCAGTGGATTCAACACATACCTGGTATATTCTAGTGTCCAGATTGACCTACATGTAGCTGCATGGCCAACTTAGAAGATTAATTATTAATTATAAATAAAATTCTTTTGATAAAATCAGGGCTATAAAAACCATTATTCTGAATCAAAAAAAGCCGCTGCTCGTATCCTGATTGGATTAAATTGTTTTTAAAAAAAGCGAACATATAGAAAAAACGCTTTCCATAATTTTCAGTTTAACTTATTAACCATTAATTAACATTATCCACTGTTAAAATAATTACGTCTTAAACATTTAAAAAAGAATACTTTGATTTCAGTTAAAGTCAGTTATTTTTTTTTAAATTAGTTTTTATATTGAACAATTGTAAACATCGATGATGAATGTTGGATGAAAAAGATAGAAAAATGAAAACTTGAAATCACAGTATTCTTTTTTTTTTAATGTTTTAAAAGACGTAATTATTTCAACATTAACAAGCCAAACAAAAAAAAAATAGACGTAATTCACCAATCGTTATTATGCCTATTTTGTTGATTTGCAACCCCCCCCCCCCCCCCCCGATGCTAGGTTCCTTTAGTGCGAATGATAATTATGGCGAACGGACTCGGACGAACCCGATACCTTTTTGCGCATGCGTTCAGGATCATCAAAATGGCGAATGTTGACTGCATGTCTATCTTTCCAACTAGTAAACACTAGATACGAAACACCTTACAACACCTTTTGCAGCTAGAGCCGTCGGAAGGTATTTATCCTTATGTTTGCCTGTGTGAAGGGGGGTTTAATCTAATCGACCGTCCCGTCATGGGTCCTGCATTAAGTCCACTCGTTGACGTTGAGAGGATGTACCCAAACCTTCGTCGTTTTAAAACTCTCTCTCTCTCTCTCTCTCTCTCTCTCTCTCTCTCTCTCTCTCTCTCTCTCTCTCTCCTGCTTTAGACGAAGCTCCCACTGGACACACTGAAACATTGAATGGTGTGATGCTCTAACCGTCAGGATTTGTTATACACAATTTTGGTGTAAATAAAAAAATAAAGTTTGAAGGAACTTAATTTGTAGCTAAAGAAGAAACCCATTTTCACAATAATGAGGCTTATTGTTATTTCTTGCACAAACCCTTGACAAAAGTTGAGCTCATGAGACACATTACACCATCATTAAAAATAAAACACCCAATGAAATCGCAGCGTCTATTTGTTCTTTACATTGTTAAAGTTTAAGGACAGTCAAATGGTATAAACATTATTATGTTCCCACACCCATAACTACTATTTAGACTCATCTATAAAAGTTATCTAACAGTTTCTTGTTATTCGACAGAATGATAAGGATTTTTTTTCTGTTTACTTTTATGATCACCAGTTTAAATTTTGTGATTATACACAGAGAAAACTGTTTTATAAACTACAGGGATCTACTATAATTTCTCAATCTTTTCAGTGTGGAAAACAGTAAACAAAAAAAAATGGATGTGCTTTAGCATATAGAAAACCATGTCAAGAAAAGATAAAAAAAGAGTTAATCCCATTGAAGAGTCAAGGAAATGGAGTGAAAAGAATATCGATCCACCAGGATTTAATTTAAGTTTATTTGAGAACAAAGGTAAGGAAAAATTTTTGAATTGCCCTTTATACTTCTGAATTTTGTTTGGAGACCAATCTAGTTGGTATTATTCCTCTATTGTGAGTTAAATATTTCATGAATCCTACAATTACGGTACTTTTGTGTGCTTCATGGCTATCAACAGGTATTACTCCATATCAATAAATTCTGCTATATGGCCCGCTGATAGCTGCACAAATATATATACATTAAATTTAAAACCAAGGAACTTCATTTTCCAAGGAAGTACATGTAATATTGAATAAAAAATTAAGTTGACTAGTGACTACTGTGGATTCATCATTGTGGAAGACCATTTTCGGTATTAAAATTTTCACAGAATATGTTCCTAAATTAGTTTAATTAGTCCATAACCATGTGCAACTTTTTGTGTGCAATAAATATACAATTTTTGCATGGGTGGAACTGTAGCTCTACGGTCCGTCAACCTGAATTTCACGTGGAGCTACTGTTCTGCAAAAATACAAAAATTTTCTTTTGTACGAAATCTTTGACATGATATCAGTGCAATTCATCTACCGGTAATAGTATTTACATGTACATATGACAATAACATATAAATTGAAGTCAACAATTACTTTATAATTTCCATGTAGCTTCCTGTATGCTTATATTATGTATTATAGGCAGAGGAGTCAGAACAACTGTCCGCAGAAATGCAGGCGACTTTTTGTTAGTGTATACAGGAAAGGTTATAACAAAGAAGGGAGGTGAAAACTTGGAAGAAGGGTTCTCATCTGGCTACAGAGTTTTTTACAGCGATTTGTGGTAGGTGTCTAGATTCTCATGAAATACTTTTTTGTTTTCTTACCTAAATATATGGATATTGGTTTAATGCCAGGCCATGGCGTAATAAAGTATAGCTAAACATATTTGGCTGGTTTTATGGCGGTAGTCAAGGGTTCCAGCAGTTGGAAGAGGCATACCCAATCAGACTTTCAGAGTTAATATACCAATTGATGTGTAATATAGAGGAAGCTTCAGATACAAAACTTGATCTTGATTAGGCCTTTAAAAAATAATTCCTTGGTTCTCAGGCCAGCCCGCATATGATTTAACATTGCGCATTGCTCATTTTTATCAATAAATAAATTAAATAAAATTCTCTAGTGCACTTGTGGGAAAAAAATTTGGGACCGCATGATGATTTGTTTATTTCATTTAGTGAGTGCTAATAAATCTAAGACCAATACATTCACTGTAAGGTAACTATTTACATTTATATTTATTTGTTTGAAACATAATTGCTTTTTCTGCATTTTGATAAGAATTGCACCTTGTTGAAATCAAGTAAAAAATCTGGCATCCTTTTTTTATGAAATGAAAAGGAAATTATGCCACCACCCGGCTGCATCTGCTTTTGAAAATACATGTAGTAGAAATCATCAATTGCTGAGGAAATTACACTATCTAGAAATACATCGTAATAATACAGAAAGTTAATAGGCATATCTCATACCTATTCACATTGAATTTAGCTAGGTTCGATTATTATTAATATAGTCCGGTTAATATAATATTTTTGCCAGACAAAATAACTATTATATTAAGCGGGGTCCACTGTATTGGCCTGAGAACCAAGTGATAAAATTATTGCCTTATCTTGATGCAGGTGTAAGTTTTTACAGTAGTTTAGAGCAGGTTTGAATGTTGGAAGAAAATGCTGTCCTGACCAATTGTCATGTTTATGCAACTTTGGATTTGAAACAATATTGTTAGATGTGATACAATATCATATTGTATCACGATATTATAGTTTATTGTATACTTGTTATAAGTATCCTGGATCTTTTTCTCTTTTTCGGTGCATATCTACTGTTGAAAACATAGCATATAACATATGAACTTTTCAATATAGATGACGTCATGCAAATACATTTGAACATCAAAAATATGCCGGTTTCAAGATAGGAAAACTAGGATAAAGCAGGATAAAGTTTTGTACATGAAAAGGAAAACTAGAATAAAGCAGGATAAAAGTTTTGTACATGAAAATGAAACAAAGTTTAAATTCCTATTCAAATGTAGAATAAAAGCAACGATACATGTCAAAATCTGTATCACACCGCATATCAACCCTCAACCAATATTAGCCCTCTGGCCTTCGGCCCTCGGGCTGATATTGGAGTCTTGGGTTGATATGGGATGTGATACAGATTTTGCCATGTATTATTCTCTAACATTCAAATATTTTAGAAAAGTGTACACTTTGCACTAATTATTTTTATGGACTACATAATATTGTCACAGAGATAGCTGTCATTAGCTCACCTGAGCTGAAAGCTTAAGTGAGCTTTTCTGATCAAAATTTGTCCGTTGTCTGTCGTCCAGAACCACTGGGCAGATTTCAACCAAACTTGGCACAAAGCATCACTGGGTTAAGTGGATTCAAGTTTGTTTAAATGAAGGGCCACACCCTCTTTAAAGGGGAGATAATTTAGATTTATTAAAATTTTGTAGGTATTTTTCAAAAATCTTCTTCTCAAAAACTATTTGGCCAGAAAAGCTGTAACTTGTATGGAAGCATCCTCAGGTAGTATAGATTCAAGTTTGTTCAAATCATGGTCCCCGGGGGTAGGGTGGGGCCACAATGGGGGGATGAATTTTTTACATAGGAATATATAGAGAAAATCTTTAAAAAAATCTTTTTTTCAAAAACTATTAGGCCAGAAAGGCTCCAATTTGAGTGGAAGCATCCTCAGGTAGTGCAGATTCATGTTTGTTCAAATCATGCTCACCGGTAGGGTGTGGTTACAATGGGGAGATGAATTTTTACATAGGAATATATGGAGAAAATCTTAAAAAATATTCTGGAAAGTTTTCAGTCCAAAAAGCAGTAACTTGTGTGAAAGCACGGGTTGTGCAGATTAAAGTTTGATAAAACCATGATTCCCTAGAGAAAGGTGGGGCCACAAAGTTTGGGGGGGGGGGTTATATATAGGAATAGAGAAAAATCATCTTACAGGTACAACAAAAGGGGCTTGGTATTTACCATAAAAATATGTGGATAAAAATTGGCAGATATTTTTAATATTTTGAGCAAGATCTACTGTACTTAGTTGTCAAGATATTTTGATTTTGTTACTGTTATGATAATTTGATCAGAGTTAAGGCTATTGTTGCTCAGGTGAGCGATGTGGCCCCTGGGCCTTTTGTTTCTCTTACGGTAATTAATTTAAAACATATTTTTCCATCACTGAATCTCACAAAGACAAATGAATCTAATTACAACTTTATTTACATTATCCCAGAGGGTAGTCAAATTACATACTTTATTTATTCCTGTGCACTGTTTAAATTTCAAATAAAAATCCCCTCTATGTTATACTACTCTGGCTCCAATTGATGACTATCTCAGATCATTAGCTTCGATCTATTGATAAACTAGTTCCATTTCTACATCACTCTATAGCTAACTCTATAAAAATCTTAAAGGCCTTAAAAAAAAAAAAGGTTTGTTTCCGCTTTCCCAACCGACCCTGAAAAATACTGCCATCTCAAAACTTTTTTTGCCATTTTTCAGCGAGGGTGTTAAATTTTCGTTTTTTCAGATCATCTATTTTTTTTTTAATTTAGTCAGAGAAACGTTTGGACAAGTCTGTTTATTACATCAACGTTGAAAAAAACACTTGAAATTAAAAATGGCAGGACATGGTGCCTGTTGAAATCACAAAATGTGCCCATAAACCAGGAAAAAAGTTTATAAGAACATTTTCTTCAAGTCTGTCATTGAACCAGCTCTTTAATGAAATCCATGGGACCTCTAGTAAATGAAATTTTAAAACAAACCAGTCAACAAATAATTTTATTTTCTTATACAATTTGAAAAATGTTCGATATCATTTTAAGCACAATTGTTCTTTAGTTTCGAAGAGGTTAGGACAAAAAATAATTAAAAAAAAAAAAGCCTTCCTACTGACCCTAATTTTTTTCAGCATGAAAGCGGAAACAAACATGTATTTTTATAAGCCAAATCACCCTGTCTGCTCTCTAACATGACCATGACTCCCAATTCTGCAAACAATAGCACACAAGGCTCCAATAATCAAAAGCTAACTCATAAAACTTGACCACTCTAGACGTTAATTTGCTTCATTCTTAATTACCCTATCATGTACAGCTTGAATTGTCTGAATAACGCATTCTAAAATCACTATAATAATTACAACTAATACACTAAAATTTACTCCTACATGAACAAACACCACAACTACTTAGCAAAGCATATTAGTATACAACAGTCTGCATAATACCGGTATTATAATAATGACAAGAGGTGGTTAAAGGTTTTTTTGAGCAGTTTTTAAAGTTTTTGTTGCAGGTGCTGTTTGATAGGCATTTCTATGATGCTGGATAAGGTTAAGGTTTTTAGAGCTGGTTAAAGTTTATGGAGCAGGTGCCCTCTGATGATTATATCTTAGTCATTACTGGTCCTAACTTCACCAAACTTGCATGGATGATGCATCTTATTATACTGATGCACCTGACAGGCTTGAATGCTGAATCTGAGCCATAGGTTTCGGATGCTGGATGAGGTTTAGTTTTTTTTGTACAGGTCACATGTTTAATAGGTAATAGCACTATTTCAAACTTGCATATATGATCTAACTATAATATAAATGAATGGCAGAGGTAGCTTCAGATGAATTCGAAGGCCGTATATACTGGGTTTCTGGTGTGTGTCTATTTCAGAGTTGTGTTCAGCTTTAATATGTTTAAAAGTGGGGCTCTTTGAGATGGCTACCATCTCAACGATGTAGTTTTCTTTATGATTTTGAGAATTGATTTGAAACTTGCTCGACAGCTTCTTAGTGACAAAGTACATCTTCGCTAGCCAAGGGTTTTCGGTCCACTCTGCTCCCCATAAACCCTTGGCGGATTTCATTATGAAAACTCGGTGATGCGGTGGCGCTATCTAGCGAGCAAGTTGAGTTGCGCCCCTTGTATATTTACATTTTAATCGAATGAAACAACGGGTAATATACACGCTACGGTATAAATACAACTTGAAAACATGTTGACTAGCAAGAATAGGAACATAATTAATGATACTATTCAATGGGAATGAAGATATAACCTAGAGAAAACAAGGAATGTTTTATTTATAGGCCTAGTGACTATTTGTAGAGACCTGTACCGGGAGTGAAAAAGTCGCTATATATAAATGCATTCAAGCCATAAAACCAGGTATCGTTGTCGTAATTATTGTGGACAAAAGAAATAAATAAAATACAGCTCATTGAACAATTGAAACTCTAACCATAAGCAGGGACGTACATGTATATAACGGGATAGGCAACTTCTTCATTCGCCATGTTTACTTCCCATACTACGATCGCATGAGCCTAGCCTTGACAAGTTTGTAAATCCTGTTAAATCCAGTAAAATATATCGTTTTTTAAAGTGATCTGGTTAGACCATCCTTGTAGAGATATTGTACTCGAGCACTTGTACCTCAACTTGTGAAAAGCACCGAATGTTTTACCAAAGATCACAGTCACGTGTGTTTCTTTTAAAAGTTTATTTATAAGCGAATGTTTACAATGCTGCGATTGGATCATCTACTCGCAGCTGCAGCCAATCATTAAACGGAGCTTGTCACCGAGTTTTCGTAATGAAATCCGCCAAGGGTTTATGGGGAGCAGAGTGGACCGAAAACCCTTGGGTAGCGAAGATGGACAAAGTACTGATCAAGTGTAAATATTTTCATGTTTGATTGACAGGTGTTAAAGCTTCAAGTAATAAATTTTAGATGTTCCTCTTTTTATAATCAGGTTCATGATTGTTTAGGGATGCACTTAAGTATTGTTCCAAAACAAAGTAGAACTTGAGTAGGCAGAGTAGGTTGCAAGCATTAGATGCTGTAAATAGGTATAGCGTACTTTCCCATTTTTTCGCCCTTTCTCATTTTTAAATGGAAAGTACCTGCTTCTATAAATAGATTTGTCTGACGCATTGAAATTTAAGGCCTAGTTTAATACCCTTACTGCATACAGTGCATTTTAGTCTGATTTCAAGCCTTGGGGTAGGAAAATCGCTTCTTGATTATTCTTTCTCGGTGTCTTCTTTCCTTTTCTTTAAATACCCGTGCAAAAGTGAATCAAGTGCGGTACTATTGTTTGTACACGTCTTTCTTTATTTTTTCTATACACAATACTAGTATCACATTTGTGATACTAAAGCGATATACAGTTTCTTTAATGCTTTTAATTATTAAAAAAAGGATTTTTTAAATAAAAAAAACAATATTTCAACAAAACCATCATAATTACGGTGGTTTAATGTTTGTTTTTGTTATTTGCCAATGCCACATGTCACACGTTCCCATATGGTCAATACAAAAACTGATTATTTTATCGGATTTTTATAGACACTACTATAACATTTTTTACCAAGTTTCTTTGTGATTTGTATGCCCGAACTGTAAAAATAATGGAAACATTTGAAAAAATTCAATAAAAATTCATTTTTTAAAATGCGCTATATTGTATGCGATATTCCATTATATGTGCGCTATACTCCTTTATTAATAAACAACAGTTCTATAGATTTTTAATACACTGTGGAGTCTTATAAGAATGACACCCTTAAGAGAAAAAGGCGCGGGTTACCAGTATGGGATATATATCACCCAGAATGCTTGTTGTGTTTAGGTACTGCATGTAAATAAGTCATTAATCCTCACACTGAACTTGATGTTTTTACCTGCTTAAATGCAAAGCACACATGCTCACAAAAAATATCCAATAAATTCATTAAATTCCCAAAAATCTCGATTGTTATCCTCCACCACCGTGCATGGAGTTGCATCTTCTTAAATTCCATTGATCATTTGGTTCATAACTGGTTAATGTTGGGCCATCAGTTTCTTGATTCTTACCTTCACATTGTGTTTCTTATGATTTTGTTTTATGATTGTTTAGAAATGGTGTTTGGAACTGGAGATAAAGAAGATCCCCCAAGCAAAGAACTTAAAAAAGCAAAGAGGTATTTGTCTGAATTAAAACAGAAAGTAAACAAAAAACTAAAGTATAAGCTTCTGCCATACGAAATAGCTACGCAGAGAGTAATGCATGTTTATGTATTTTTGAAGCTGGATTTTATGTCAATATGTTATTTGATTAAGGCAGTTGAACTTGTAAGTCGTAATTTGTTGTGTTACTTCCAGGTTTTAAAAGAATAAGTGGAAAAAGAAAACCTTGGACAGCAGCTGAGAAAGCAGCAGTTAAGAGGCAAATGGGCCAGTTTTTAATTCTAAGGACCCTGCCAAAAAAACACGACTGTGACCTGGCTCTTCAAAAAGAAGAGAGTTTGAAAAATCGAACCTGGAAACAAGTCAAAGACTGTTAGAAATACAAACTTGAAGCTACTTAAACAGTAGGATTCAAAAATGACATGTATGAAGTGTTTAGTGTAAACTTGTTTCTATAATGCAAAGAAATTTTATAATATTCAGAACTAGAGACAGATCAGAAATGTAGTATATGTGCATTGGTTTTCTTGAGAGAGAGAGAGAGAGAGAGAGAGAGAGAGAGAGAGAGAGAGAGAGAGAGAGAGAGAGAGGAGAGAGAGATCTTGCTTTAAAAGTATTTTTTAGTATCTTTACAATGATTTTAAATATTCATTGTAATAGTGGTTGTCTTGCGAAGAAATTTTTATGATAAGTAAAATAAAGCTGTAAGCTCCTGTTAGCCTTCATGATACACATAAACCTGATAAAAGCCTTAATTTTTATAGTGACACAGATTTTGTGTCTCATTTATATCATGTATATCATGTTGGACTACCTAGTGACATGAATGCTAAAAAATTGATGAAAATAATGCCAGATCTTAGCTGTTATATACATGTATATATACATGATCTTTCCATATGAAATCTTTACTACATATATGTACTATATCCTTAAGGATTTAACCATTTCATGTTCTGTTTTGCATGTACATGAAGTTAAAATGAAGGTGCATTTGGAATGATAAAGATCTAAAGCAAGAACATTGTTGAATAAGCTATAATTGTTCATTAAATGAATTCATTCAATGTTATTTTTTTATATTAAGAATGAATTTGCTATGCTTAGTGTTCAATTAGCTCTTGTTGATAAAAGAAATGTTATTAAAGTTGTATTTTGCCATTTAGTGTGATTTTCTTTTTGATTTCTTTTTAGGTCATTCTTTTTAAAACTAGTAAAGAAATGCATTTATTTATAATAATTTTTAGGTATAATAAAGTTTTGGGGATATAGGAATCACCTTGTCTGTCCGTCTGTCTGTGCAATCATGTCCGGTCCATGTCTTTCTAATGGAGGAACATTACAATTTCCCACTTCACACAAAGATTGCTTACAACCTGAGGGTGTGTCGTAATCTTGACCCAAGGTCATTTGTGCAAGTTCAAGATCACTGAAAGGAAAATTGTATAATTTGTGTCTGGTCTTTATCTTTCTTATTTAAAAACAAGGGAAGTTCTTACTCCACAAAAAGATTGCATATGACCTAAGGGTGTGTCATGATCTTGAACCAAGGTCGTTTGTGCAAGTTGAAGGTCACTCCAAAAAATTGCATAATTCATGTCTAGGCCATATATTTGTAATGGATAATTATTAGAAGCTGAAACTTGACACAAGGATTGTCTGTGACCTGAAAATATGTCATGACCTTGAGCTTTTGTCATTTGTGTGAACAAGTTCAAGGTTACTGGAAGGAAAATGGTGTATCCATTAAAGCTGAACACCGCTCGTAAATAGGCACTGTCCGCCATATTTCTCTTTCATCATTGCTGTCCCTACAACCCTTATATAAGGGGCAGACCTCTAAACAGTTCAAAGTACTTCGCTGTAGAGGTCTCACCTGTGTGGACGTACATCTTGTCTCGCCGTGTTACTCGGTCGCGATGAAATTATAAAATTTTACGCACTTTTTTCAAGATTAGAGAATACTAACATCAAATAAATTGGTCAAGTCATTATTTACAAACAGAATATGCACATAGTTTAAGAAATAAATGCATAAAATCCAAAGACGACGAAAGGAATACTACATGTCGGCCACGAGTTTCAGGTGTGCAATCGGGTGTAACGAAATCGAAGGGTTTATATACCAGGTACCTGTGTGACGGTGCCTATTTACGAGCGGTGTTCAGCTTTAATTAAAACGAGTAAATTCTTCATTACATTAGGCTTTTAATACCCCACAACTTCGGTAAATCATATTTACCGAGTTCCTTCCCATATTGAAACTGCCGTTACTATTTAACAAGCGTATCTTTTAAAAAGATTGGTGAGCTAGCGCTGTAGCCATCATAAAACACAGAAGCATCGGCAATGGCATAGCTCATTGACTGTGCCTTAATTATTATGTGTATACTGTAATTTCAACTTCCAGGTGAAAATTTTCAAGAACCATTGGTACCGTTTTGTAGCAATCGTATCTTCTCGGGCCTTTCCGTCAAGCTCGGAAAACAGATCCGAGGTTGTTTTCCGAGCTTGAAGGTAGTTAAAATAAAGCTAGCTATTTATTATAATATTTAAAATAACTTTGCATAATAAGACCTAAACGACTGTTACTATTTTGACATTTACAATATAACACAAAACTTCGTGTGAAGATGATAAAACGAAATTCACATGGTACAGTTTATCTACAGTAGTACAGTATTCCCAGAACCCCCTACTATGGAGTCGAGCATGCGTATTCAAGTGAAAAGGACTAAGTAAACGTAGTTGCTAGCGCTCGAGAGCGCTAGCAATAACATATGATTGCCCAAAATGTCCTGCTTTTATTACTATACCCAGGGGTGCGTTTTACTAAAGAACTAGCGATTAAGTCGTAAAGTCTCACAAAATGAATCTCAACAAATGGAATTGTTACGTTAACATTCCTGTCAAACAGTTTTAAAATTTGTAGGTATTTTTTTCTGGCATTAACTTAAAATTCTAAATAAATTTTGCAATATGTGCATTTTTAACTTTGGTCATATTTTGTAAGTTCTTTTGTAAAACGCGGCCTTTTATATTTCTGTGTAGAACAGCAAAAAAAAAAAAAAATGGTTTCATCACAAAATGCAATTTTTAAATTTCTATTTAGATTTACTTCTATAAATTCAATTGCAAACCTCTAGGCTCTTCAGTGGATTAAAAATTGTAACACTAATAACCACATTTTAATGTGCATGGTTACAACTCGGCTGGGTAAAGAACACTTAACCACTTTTTAGGCAAATTCTTTTTGCCTGTGTGTGTATGTACAATGAAGTCCTCATTTGTCCGCGTGTGTATCAAATTTACCTTATTTGATTGTGAGTATATTAAAGTCCTCATTTGACAGTTTGTGTTTCAATTTGAGCTCCACCCATCAGTGATCATAAAGTTGCGCATGTTTATATCAAACAAATTAAATCGACGCTGTCGATCAAACTGGTACTTAAAATGCATGTACATGTTGTACATGTACTTTTCCAGCACACAATAGAAAAACTGTTCCGGAAAAATAAGTTAACTATAGGATCAAAAGATAAGCCATGGTTTGATTCAGCTTTGCGTAATGAAATTACATGTATATTAAGAGACATTTTAAGGAAAGAATGAATCTTCTAAACGTCAACAACCCCCCCCCCCTCCCGTAATGATTTTCTACACATTGAGGTTTTTTAATTCTTACTTCCATGCAGTGTAATTACACATTGTCTTGATTAATATAGCAGGGGTATGTTGTTTACATCGATTTCATTTTGAGAGCATGTTTTCTATACATGTATGAGCGCATTTATTTTAATGTTTCAAGTTTTCGTAAATATGGTTAATGAAAACAGTTACATTAATCATTCACATCCATGGAAGAAATTGAAACAGCCGTGCGTTCATTTGTTTTTTATTTAAAAAGTGCAAATCTTGTGTGCGTGTCTCTATAGTAAAGGTACCTTGTTTACGAATTTCAACCCGTCTTGACCTCATGAATAACAATCACGTGACTCAACTCTATTCACATTCACGCTTTTAGCATACCTATTCCACATCGTGATCGATCGAAAATCAAATCACGTCATGTCTCGTCAAAATCCTATATGTGGGTGCAGTTTGATGCATTGGACAAGGAGGACCCTATCAAATATTGGTACTGCCAGTTCAAGTCTGGAGCACGCTTAGTGAGCAGCTGTGTGCATGTTGCATCAGTACGCATGTTGCATCAGTACTGTGGTACACAGAAATTCAGAGACATGCAATGTACTTCAGAGTCAAATTATGCCCGTTAGCTTTCTGGACTGTACCTACAGTGATGATACTGATATTTGATTACAATTTTATAAAACGATTTAATTATTCCCTATACAAAAAGCGTAGTAGGGACAAGATCGCAGTGTTTAGAGAATTCATTCTTTGCAAAGAAATTCGTGTATGAAAAAAACATTGTAAGAAAACTATGATTTTTGTTATGTTATATGTACAGCATTACATTTAAGCCGCATGATGCTCTTTAATAATTCTTTTATAAGACACTAAGTTTAAAATAAGATTAAACAAACAACAACAAAGAACATGAATCCAACGGAAGGAGGATCGCTCCTCTGCCTTCGACTTTCACTCTTTCTTGTATACTCGCGCTTTGCGGTCGCATCTTTGCAATATCGCAAATTCATACCCGCATGAATCACCAAAGAAAGCATTTTATTGTTTAAGTTAAGGTGGTATGGGACACCTGGCGATATTAATGTAAATAAAAGTACATTATAATCAAAATGCTTTCATCGGTTTAGAATTTTTAAATTTTACAATATTTGCCAATACGTTAATTTAAAAAATTTTTGGAAAGGTAAAAATTGTAAAAGCCCCGAAGGATACGAACTCATGACGTACAGATTCGCAACCGACGATCTAATTGATAGCGCTAAGTTGTTAGGTAGTACATACTTGTGAAAGAAAAATTATATAGAATTAAACTGATTTTTTTTTGTTTATTTCGATAGGAAGCACGTCGCAATATGGAGGTGTCCCATACCACCTTAAAAGAAAGATGTAAATATAACCACGCGGGTTGTGTATTTTTTCTCCAATGTCGTTTCCTTCATTCCCACGTAAATCATCAAAGACAGCATTATATTGTTTAAGTGAAAATAATAAATAAATAGTTTTCACTATTAATGCACAGCAACAATAGCCGCCCCATAACCATAAACTTAATCACTGGTGAAATCCGTGCATCATTCACTGATTGGTTGCAGTTATCAAAGTTGTGCGAAAAATACCGATGAAATGGAAGTGATAATAATTAGCTGCAGGCATATAGCGGGGGGGGGGGGGCAGGCCCCTTTCTTGGGCAACAGAGATTTTTAAAGAAATACATGTATATAAATTTGAATTTGGAGGCATCTGCCCCCCCCCCCCCCACACACACACACACACCCACTTTGTAAAAAATGGTATGCATATTATGGAAATGAACAAAATAAGCACTATAGTGCAAGTTTGAGTAACTTTCAGACCCAATTGGCGAATTAGGTATTTTTGCTTGTGAATTGTGAAGTCTGCCCCCCCCCCCCCCCACACACACAATTTCAAAAACGATGCTACGTGCCTGAGTTGTGTGTATATTTTTTACCGTAATTTAATGTGTTTTTCAGTTATGTGCTCACGAAGCGATTGGTAGTGGACTTCGGTTACTAAATTTGAGACAAACTGATTCTCAGTTGGCAGTGTGTGTACGTATATTAAAGTCCTCATTTGACGGTATTTGTATCAATTTGACCTCATTTGAGAGTGCGTATATAAGAGTTTTCAATTTGACGGTGCATTCTCTAAAAATTTTCCGTTCGTTCTTCGTGCGTTCAGTCGAGCGTCGCTAACCGTGCGCTCTCCGTTCACAAAGCGCTCGCGCTCACCGTTCATAAGGCGTTCACCATTCGCTCACCGTGCGTTCAACTTGTTTTTACAAATCGTTCACTCAAAGTTCAGGAGTCATTGTCATTCGGATCTCCAAAGTGAAAAAATCGTTCTCAGAAAAAAAAAATATGAAAACAGTTGTATGCACGCGATGAAATCAAATTGAATTAATTCAGCGAGATTATCAGAAGCTGGATTAATTATTGTAAAAACTAAAAACAAACCTACTACGAATTGTGCCGATGTCATATAACATCAAAGCCTGCCTTCAAAATACGCTAAATGCACATGTATCCGGAAATTGGTTACACGATTGACGAGGTACATTGTTTTGTTTTTATCTTCATAACGCTTTATTTACTTTATCATCTGCAATACAAATGAATGTAAAATGAATCAAGTTTTCCAGTATGTCCAAGATCCCAGCGTGTTGTTAATTTTTAATAAATATGACGCAATAAAGAACACGTAAAATAAAAAGCCTTGAAAAAGATACAATATTTTTATAATTTATATTAAAGAATGATATATGTTTAAGTATATTTTCATATTCAATAATATGCGATGCAGTTTTAAGATATTTGTTTAATAGCTCGCAAACATGTATCGGTAAATAAAATTTTTTTTCCGTGATCTTGTTTTTATTTACTTCTTTGATATAATTCAAGGCCCAATTAAAAAAATCATTCTCATAAAGAATTTAAAGTACAATACATGTATTAAATTTATATTCTCTAATATTTAATGTATAGTCTAAAATATGTGCTTCTTTTTAAAAATTGTTCCCTCCCACGACAGGAGAGAGATAAAAATAGAGAGAAAGGTGTACATGGAATTTAACATAAACGAACATGTATATCAATTACACTATCTCATCACAATGCATAAAATTTCAGTTTACATAAAATAAATCGTTTAATGATAATGCTTAAATTCAATCAAGTAGTTATAGGCGAGTCCACGTACTCCTATAACTGGCAAAACTCACTGTTTAATTATAACTTAATTTTGGACCTTGCTTTTTACATTCAGTTGTATTTGTAATATTTTCTCACAGCTTATTTCGTACAGTTACTTATTTAATTAATGATTGACACTTTTCGGACTCCATGGGTGATTTCAAAGAGACATAGTGCCATGTCTCAAGGACTGTTAATCCGTTAAAACAACATCGTGCAATTATCTGTTTTTCATGTCTAGGACATCAAAGACTCATTGAGTTTATTAAATTATTTTATACCTGTCAATCTTTCCATCAGCTTTCTTATGTCATCACCTGTCAAGTTACACTTATTGTTTAGATTCTTATATATAGTCATGTAAAATTGTCAATCGTCATGCTTTGTTGTTTTGTTTCTTCATTTCTTTATCCCCTTTCAAGTATCCCTGTATAACAGGGACCTATATAGGTGAATATGGTTTATATTTTATATACATATGTAAGCAATGCCCCTACCCCTTTCCATCGCTCTCTTCTCTCTCTCTCTCTCTCTCTCTCTCTCTCTCTCTCTCTCTCTCTCTCTCTCTCTCTCTCTCTCTCAAAATTTACTTTCACTATGTAAAGACCGTTCAGTATGAAATATTCAAATAGTCAAAAGTTTTCCAATATGATTGTATAAACTAATGTTTGAGAGATATCACTTATGTACATGTTAATGTTGTGAAAGTGGAAAATTTATTTAAAAAAAAAAACTCTCGCGGATTAGGATTTTGAAAACTGACGAAAAATGTTTTCCTTTTTTTCTTTTGGCTTGTCCTGATTTCGGATTAGTCTGTCCCATCCCTTTTAAAAAACGATGATGCGTGCCTGTACTTACACAACTTTAGTAAGCATAATTATATAACAGTACTATTTACACGAGATTCGCTGTCTGATATGTACCTGTAATATAAGTCTACTGGTGTGACGGTGTTTTGTTGGTTATCAGACATTCAGTGTAGCTAACTAGAATAGATACTATTAGAATAGATACTAAAAAACCGCTTTATTTGTCGAAATTTCACATGTGTCTTCTGGTTTTTTCTTCTGAAAATATGCAATACTGAGTCATTACTTAGGTTTGTCCATGAGATCATCTACTATAATAATGGGGCATATTAAGCAAAGCGAGCATAATGAAAAAAGGGAGAGCATGCGAGCACATCATAATGCATATACCTCGGGGGGGGGGGGGGCACAATCCTAAAAAGACATAGCGAAGGGGTTCCATAAGGTAAACTGATGTTGTCATCAACAAGTACTTCAAGATAAAACACAGGCATCGCTATGTTCAAACTGATGTTATATATGTACATGTAAAAGGGTAAAACGGGAGGCGCATACATGTACTTAGTTCTGTCTATTCGCTGTCCTATCTCCCCCCCCCCCCTTCCACTCCCGGGACACTCGCCAAAAATGAATGCGACACACATCGCCATAAATTTCTAAAATTTCTATGTAGTTTATAAGCGTGGTCAAAAAATCCATGGGGGTCAGTTTTCAACGTGTGGGAGGTCGTAGATCTACAGGTCTGGACTGGTTTTCTACTGTAGAAAAAGGACCCTACTTGTCATAAAATACTGACCCTAGGTCAGTTTTCTCCGTAAAAATTTGACCCCCGGGTCAATATTCTACGGGGGTCACTTTTCGTCGTTACACTGGCCCCTAAAAGAAACTGACATTTTAATAGGTATAATTTAAAATAGGACTCGTTTAATGTCCCCTCCGGGCCATGAGGTTGAAATCACCCCTCCCCCGTCAAAAATATGCGAAAATCTATTTCCGTCACCTTGATTTATAATAATGTCATGTCATGTAGCTAGCTAAGATAGACCGCAGTTCCCAAACAACATTTTTGTGCCCTGGTTCGAATCCACCTGTTGGCACACTTTTACTCTTAAAACTTTGGCATGTAAAAAGAACATTTTAAGTTTTTAGATACATGCTTCTTTATTTTACTTCAATTTCTTAAATCCATGTTAAATTTGCTCTTGATATAAAAGTACGAAATTCCAGATCTTTGTTGGAGGACATGTATCATTCACTCTGTTACTCGATACAAGTCACCCCTGCAAATTTCTTAATTGTTGTTTATTTAGTTCACGAGACTTTCACGAGATTAACACAATTCCTGCAAACATTTCTACCAGAAGTATTAATGTTCGGATTATTCTCTCAAAATACATAATTATTAATCCGTTTTCATGTCATATTTCATGTTAAATCTTAAAAAAAATACAGAAAGAGGAGCATCTATCGGTTATTTTTACTAAATTGAATGTGGTCGGAAAATAGTTATGTTGAAAATTTTGAAAAAATCCTTCCATCGTTTGCGACAGAAAAGATGGACTATGCGTCAATTATTTTAATGAAGCTCGATTGTTCTTGTTAATAAAATTAATGCCTTAATATTCAATACAGGTGATTGAATAATAATAAAATTTTTAGAACAATGAAGAAAAATAATAGGAAATAAAATCATTTGTAATAAACAGTTTGAATAGAACATTTTCTTGTATATTCACCCAAATGATAATAGATTTAGCCAAATGACATCATTTTATTCCATCATTGCTGTTCTGGTATATGTTCAGGTATAGTTCGTATATTGATGCATGGTGTTACGTGTATTTGACAGTCTCTAGTAAATGATACAGCAGTTAGCACAAACACGCTACATGTATTGGTTTATTATTTTGTTAAAGTTTGCGAATATAAATGCTTAATAAATGCTTAATTATATACATTTTGCTTCTATCATTTTCAAATAAATGATAGCTAGGCAATCATACAAACATGTAGCAACGGTCGTAAGGCAGATATCTGTCTAGACTTTTTTTGAAAAAGCGTGATGCTGATATATATATATATATATATATATATATATATATATATATATATATATATATATATATATATAAAGCACTAAATACAAATAAACAACACTAGGCATCTTTAAAGTGTCGGATCTAATGTAATGCCACATTGGCAAAACCTTATCAACATTGATCAGCAAAACTGTATAAAATGTAGTTATTATTTTTTATAGTTTCTTTAGTATTGTTAGTTGTAGTGCTAGATTTTGTTTTCTTTGTTTTTACCTATGTAATTCTTTTTGTTTCTCTTATGTCCTGAAGAAGGGACTGGTTGTCCCGAAAATTTGACAATTTCAATTGTTCGTGTCGTTTGCCATTTTCAGTGCTTTATATATATATATATATATATATATATATATATATATATATATATATATATATATATATATATATATATATATATATATATATATATATATAAATAAAACACCGGATAGGAACGTGGCAACTACATCTTTGTATTAAA
The DNA here is from genome assembly GCA_020458035.1 of Magallana ariakensis. Taxonomy (NCBI): domain Eukaryota; kingdom Metazoa; phylum Mollusca; class Bivalvia; order Ostreida; family Ostreidae; genus Magallana; species Magallana ariakensis. The sequence continues at coordinate 6,776,363 of CM035811.1, forward strand.
GATCAAAAACCCGAGAAAGAAAAATCCCGTCCGACGCAGCGGACGGTCTGTTTGGAAGTGCTGAAAGATAACGCGAACGAATTAATTTGCTAATTGGGGGTTGCTGTTAATTAAGTTGTACTGGTAAGATAATTCGTAATTAAGGTTTGTAGGGGAGACAGGCTCTGTAAATGACCACATAAAATATACACAAAAGTGTAAAAACTAATAGGAGTTAAATAAAGAAAATAAAATGGATAAAAAACAATTAAATATAGCGAAATAAAAACGAAACAAAGCAAAAAGAACCCGTACAGATTAAACCGATTAAGGAATAAGCTTGTTTTTATTTCGCTATTTTTAATTGTTTTTTATCCATTTTATTTTCTAAATCTAACGCAGTTTGAAAAAAAAATTCAAAGTGCGTTGATTTCATCCCAAATTTAACGCACTTTGAAAATTGTTTTCATTATGCTTAATTTTTTCAAAGTGCGTTGCCACAAACCAACGGAACGGAAGGAGGGGGTAAAGTTACATCTGAAGATGTTAATGTAACAACAGACAAAATATAATCGTGCCGAGCAAAACTGTCGAATTTGTCTTTTAAGAACATTACTTGGAAATAATACTTGAGGAAGATACTGCAAAGAAGATGCAGCTATATGTATTTCTTTATAAGACAATACCATATACCCTGATCAGGGTTTTCTATGGAACGCCTGGACTGTCTTATCATGGCAAAACTAAATTCGTTATGTGGTTATATTATTATGTAGCGTGCTTTATTCGTTATGTGATGTCCTTGTATCATTATGTGGTGTACTCCTTCAATTATGTGATGTGCATTCATTATTATGGCATGTGCATTTGGTATTGTGTGATGTGCATTTGGCATGATGTGATGTATATTTGGCATTATGAGATGTGTATTCATCATTATGTGGTGTGCAGTTATCATTATGGCATGTGCATTCATCATTATGGCGTGTGCTTTTCTAATTATGTGATGTGATTTCGTCTTTACATTATGTGTTTTAAACATCATTACGCGATGTGCTTTTTTGTTCATTACGTCATGTACAAACATCTTAATGTTATGTACAAACTTCATTATGTGGTGTGCAAACCTCGTTATGATGATGATCAAAGTCACGTGACAATTTTGTGTATCAATTTGACCTCTGTTGACAGTGTGTATATCAAAGTCCCCATTTGACGGTATGTGTATCAATATGACCTATGTTGAGAGTGTGTATATCAAAGTCCCCATTTGACGGTGTGTGTATCAATATGACCTCTGTTGACAGTGTGTATATCAAAGTCCCCATTTGACGGTGTGTGTATCAATATGACCTGTGTTGACAGTGTGTATATCAAAGTCCCCATTTGACAGTATGTGTATCAATATGATCTCTGTTGACAGTGTGTATATCAAAGTCCTCATTTGACGGTGTGTGTATCAATATGACCTGTGTTGACAGTGTGTATATCAAAGTCCCCATTTGACGGTATGTGTATCAATATGGCCTCTGTTGACAGTGTGTATAACAAAGTCCCCATTTGACGGTATGTGTATCAATTTGACCTGTGTTGACAGTGTGTTTACAAAGTCCCCATTTGACGGTGTGTGTCTCAATTTGACCTCTATTGACAGTGTGTATCAAAGTCCCCATTTGACGGTATATGTATCAATTTTACCTGTGCTGACAGTGCGTGTATCAAAGTCCCCATTTGATGTGTATTAGTTTGACTATGTAATTACAGTACTCATTAGTAGATGATTTACCGCGTATTTGTTACTTTTCTTGCACTGTATTAATCAACTGTCTATATATTATTTTGTTTTTATTACAACGACTGATGAAAGTATTATTTTACATTATTGTAAAACAACGTTGATAGATTGCAGTTTGTGCGTACGAATAAAGTCCTATTTAAACGACAAAAATGATCCAGTGCAATCTTAGTAAACGACATTGGGGTATACATATCATTATTTAGAAAAAAAATGATTTTATCAAGAATAGGTATCAATAGTTCTGTTAAAATATACATGTATATAATGTTTTTAAAATTTGCGTTGATAAGTAAAAAGATTGGAAGGCCAGTAAAATTCTATTGTTTTTACTTTTATTTTTCATAGAATATTTTGAACTCGGATAACATGACAGATTAAAATTTTGCATTTTGACTATGATAACCCTTGCGAAAATAGAGGTCAAACCGAGAAAACTTAAGTAATTTCATTGACATACACTATAGCTGTATATAAAACCATAATGTTTTTAAAATTTGCGTTGATAAGTAAAAAGATTGGAAGGCCAGTAAAATTCTATTGTTTTTACTTTTATTTTTCATAGAATATTTAGAACTCGGATAACATGACAGATTAAAATTTTGCATTTTGACTATGATAACCCTTGCGAAAATAGAGGTCAAACCGAGAAAACTTAAGTAATTTCATTGACATACACTATAGCTGTATATAAAACCATTGGTTTTATTTAAAAGTGTTTGCATTTCATGGAAAGCAACGCATTTAATTTTTGTTTGTTTATTTTGCTCAACGACAGATACGTTGCTCGCACTTTGTCTCATTTATAAGACATGGCCTATATTAAAAGTACAACTAATAAAAGGCCAAATAACTCCACAGAAAGTCTCGTTCCGCTAATGTTCTCAGTTACCACTGTGTATAAGGTGTCCTCAATTGATCTTGTGTATCTTGTGGTCTTTAGTAGGCAGGATGTATCTGAACCGGAAATCCTCACTTGAAGGTGTTTTGTCTTATTATTAAATACTTGTGAAATCAAAATTTTAAATAGCACATGTCAATAGTAATAGTAAAATAAATACGTAGCAGAAAAACCATTTCAAAATACCAGCTAGAAAAGGGGGTTCCCATTCGCCCGTGTTACGTTAGAGGACCTAACTTGAAGGTTCTTACGCGTATGTGTGTGTGTGTGTGTGTGTGTGTGTGTGTGTGTGTGTGTGTGTGTGTGTGTGTGTGTGTGTGTTCGTAAACACTGCCAACTGAGAGCCGACGTCAAGTTACACAGCAACAACTGAGAACACAAAATTCAAGTGAGGACAAAAATCTGGTCCTCACTTGAATTTCACCTTAGAAATGCTTAAAATCATGCCATAAACCATATATGTGAAAATTGGTGCATGGACCAGTTGGAAGTATTTTTCCGTTTTGTGTATGTTGTGTGTATATAATAATCAGCTCGTCAGCATGGCGGTATACACACCACAAAGTGTAACACGCATGCGCGGGTTAAAACGGAAGTTTACATTCTATCTGGTTCATATAAGCGCTTGAAAACATACAGATATCAAGGACGATCAATGTCGCCTAAAAAGATAAAGGTAAGTATTATTTGTTTCGGTTTTTAAAAAATATTTTATCGCATAGTGTGTGTAAAAAATATGTTAAGGAATTTATTCAACAAACGGAAATTTACATCCATACTTGTTTTATCGATTAAATTGAATCATACCTTCAGATACAAAAACAGTGCAAGAAGCCGTGTATGATCGATACAAACTGGTATAATGGTAAATTATTTCCAACAGTATAAGTCAGTATTTACTTAAAAAACGTTAATATTATACATGTACATAAACCATCAGATACAATTTCATACAACTAACCAAAGACGTCACAACAAAAATTGCTCATTATGCTTTAAAGGCATCCATATTAACAGCCATTGTCTTTGCAGGATGATCATTGTATTCATATATTACATACAGACGATGTGCAATTTTCAGAGCAATATTATTTAATGTGTTATCAAACGAAAAGCTAGATATGCACAATAAATATGCCATACAAATTGCATGGCGTTAAAGAAAATATCCATGTAAACATGAAATCAGCAAGTACTGGGGACGTGTAGAGGAAAATAAAAGCAATAATTTCATTTTTAGAAGTTGCTAACCTAGCTATCATGACATGAAAACGTGTTATAACCATTATAGTTTGTACATTGTTGATTTTGAAGTAGTTTGTACTATGTAAACACAATATATCAACATCATTTTCCCCCAACACCCCTCCCTTAAGTAAATTTTAGATCCGCGCCTGTTTGTATATCATTACATCATACAACTTATATATGAATTTATATGATATCCCAGAAATGTATCCTTTTTTAAATGAAAAGATATCAACAAATCAATTTAAGCTATAAATGCACAATCAATATAACATACCAATTGCAAGGCGTAAAAGATTATTAAATGAAAAGATACCAACGAATTTAATACACACATATAAATATAAAGACTCAACAAAAAAACACACATTGTAACCGCTGGCAATTGGAAAAAAATGAAGGCATTACAATTAGCGTCAATTATCAAAAATTAATTATGTAATGACTAAGTATCCATCATTATATTTTTAGTGAAATATATCGTTGTGTATGATTTTAATTTTTGTGATTGATTATTTGTGGTGTATCTTCTCGTCTAAGGCTTTAACTAGGGTTTTTAATGCGTACAGTTTTTTTTTAAAAATACAATTTAAATAAATCATAAGACTTGCCTTTAATGTTACAGTTTAATTTGTATTACGTTTAAAAATATTGCTGTTTTCATTTTTATCTGTCTAAACATTTGCATAAATATAATAACATGTGCTTTAATAAATTATATTATTCCAGGCGCGGATTCCACTAAAAAATAAGGCCGTGAAATCTAAAAGAGGAAAAAACTTAGCAGGGCTGCGTTCAGGATCGTAGCGGCTACGTGGGGCTACGTAGCAGCTACGCTGTTGAACAAAAAGCTAGCCAAGCCGCTACGTAGATATACCTAGCCTACATTTTTAATGCTAAGCATCAAATTCGAAATTGCTACCTTAGTTACCACTGGTAGCTTATAGTTCAATATACCTAGATATCCATCTACGCCCTAGCGGCTAAGTTAGCCGCTACGCTGTTGAACGCAGCCAAGTAGACTAGGATACGGGGTTTCTGAACCGGAATGTATGTTCGTTCGCCCTAAAACGCGTTCGCCCTTGACGCCGTTCGCTCTAATTTCCGTTCGCCCTGAAATTTGTTCGCTCAAGGTCCGTTCGCAATATTAAAACATAATTTTAAAGCGATTTTTGTAAATAAAGTTTCAAATTATAATAGATAAAAAACCGTATTCAGTGGATTCAACACATATATTCTAGTGTCCAGACTGACCTACATGTAGCTGCATGGCCAACTTAGAAGATTAATTATTAATTATAAATAAAATTCTTTTGATAAAATTAGGGCTATAAAAACTATTATTCTGAATCAAAAAAGCCGCTGCTCGTATCCTCATTGGATTAAATTGTTTTCAAAACAAAGCGAACATATAGAAAAAAGCTTTCCACAATTTTCAGTTTAAATTATTAACCATTAATTAACATTATCCACTGTTAAAATAATTACGTCTTAAACATTTAAAAAAAGAATACTTTGATTTCAGTTAAAGTCAGTTATTTAAAGAAAATTTAGTTTTATTGAACAATTGTAAACATTGTTAACGGAATTAAAAACATAACATCGATGATAAATGTTGGATGAAAAAGATAGAAAAATGAAAACTTCTTTATTTTCTTTAACTGACTTTAATTGAAATCACAGTATTCTTTTTTTAAATGTTTAAGACGTAATTATTTCAACATTGACAAGCAAAAAAAAAAAAAGAAGACGTAACTCACCAATCGTTATTATGCCTATTTTGTTAATTTGCAACCCCCCCCCCCGATGCTATGGCGAACGGACTCGGGCGAACAGGTAGATGGGCGAACGAACCCGATACCTATTTGCGCATGCGTTAAGGATCATCAAAATGGCGAAAGTTGACTGCATGCCTATCTTTCCAACTAGTAAACACTAAATACGAAACACCTTACAACACCTTTTGCAGCTAGAGCCCTCGGAAGGTATTTATCCTATGTTTGCCTGTGTGAAGGGGGGTTTAATCTATTTTTGCCGAAACGATCGATTCGGTAGGGGGTACCATCCCGTCATGGGTCCTGCGTGAAGTACACTCGTTGACGTTGAGAGCCTTCGTCGTTTTTAAACTCTCTCTCTCTCTCTCTCTCTCTCTCTCTCTCTCTCTCTCTCTCTCTCTCTCTCTCTCTCTCTCTCTCTCTCCTGCTTTTGACGAAGCTCCCACTGGACACATTAAAACATTGAATGTTGTGATGCTCTAACCGTCAGGATTTGTTATACACAATTTTGGTGTAAATTAAAAAATAAAGTTTGAAAGAACTTAATTTTTAGCTAAAGAAGAAACCAATTTTTACAATAATGAGGCTTATTGTTATTTCTTGCACAAACCCTTGACAAAAGTTGAGCTCATGAGACATATTACACCATCATTAAAAAAAAAACACCCAATGAAATCGTAGCGTCTATTTGTTCTTTACATTGTTAAAGTTTAAGGACAGTCAAATGATATAAACATTATTATGTTCCCACACCCATACTGGTACTGTACCAGTTATCGGCTAGGACCAGTTATCGGCTAAATTGAGAGTTCGGGTTTTAAGCACGCGACTATCTGAATTTTTTTAATTCAGTCCTCTGTTTTGTATAAAGAAAAGTAAATTTGTTTGACAACTTTCTTGAATATGTTTTAAACATGAGCTTAAACGATCATTGTTTACCACTGATTTACATATATGCACTTTCAGCAGTTGGGGGAAGTGACGTAATAAGTTTAAAATAGAATTTAACCCCTTTCTGATACATTATCATATCCCTTCTTTGATTTGACATATAATATCACTACATCTAACATTTAGAAACAGAAGGAATTTACTAAATTCTAAAAAATTCATAGCACAGTATAACGCCTGGTTGCTAGTATGCATTGAAGAGTCTACGATTTTGTGTACTATATACCGTATGATAACAAATGAATAATTTTATGAGTTTTGTTTATGCATCATCACCCCTACGACCTTTAGTCTGACCCCAAAAGGGACATAATTTAAATTACATTTTGCAGAGTATCAAATCAACATGTACAGGGATTTTACTACGTTATTATCGCGAAGCCGATAACTGGTACAGTAAATCGTAAAAACTCGGCAAATTCGGGGCGTGCTAAAAAGCACAAAACAAAATGTTTTGGGTTCTAAAAAATGATTTAACGTAACGGGTGCATAAACAAGAAGTTCACCATTTAAAGTATGTGAAGTTGTATTAAAAAATATCAAGAAATAAGGAAATACGAAAAGAAAACGTGAAATTTTAGCCGATAACTGGTACAGTGCCAGTAACTACTATTTAGACTCATCTATAAAAGTTATCTAACAGTTTCTTGTTATTCCACAGAATGATAAGGGTTTTTTTTCTGTTTACTTTTATGATCACCAGTTTAAAATTTGTGATTATACACAGAGAAAACTGTTTTATAAACTACAGGGATTTACTATAATCTCTCAATCTTTGCAGTGTGGAAAACAGTAAACAAACAAAAAAATGGATGTGCTTTAGCATATTGAAAACCATGTCAAGAAAAGATCGAAAAAGAGTTAATCCCATTAAAGAGTCAAGGAAATGGAGGATTTAATATAAGTTTATTTGAGAACAAAGGTAAGGAAAAATTTTTGAATTGCCCTTTATACTGCTGAATTTTGTTTGGAGACCAATCTAGTTGGTATTATTCCTCTATTGTGAGTTAAATATTTCATGAATCCTACAATTACTTTTGTGTGCTTCATGGTTATCAACAGGTATTACTCCAAATCAATAAATTCTGCTATATGGCCCGCTGATAGCTGCACAAATATATATACATTAAATTTAAAACCAAGGAACTTCATTTTCCAAGGAAGTACATGTAATATTGAATAAAAAATTAAGTTGACTAGTGACTACTGTGGATTCATCATTGTAGAAGACCATTTTCGGTATTAAAATTTTCACAGAATATATTCCTAAATTAGTTTAATTAGTCCAAAACCATGTGCAACTTTTTGTGTGCAATAAATATACAATTTTTGCATGGGTGGAACTGTAGCTCTACGGTCCGTCAACCTGAATTTCACGTGGAGCTACTGTTCTGCAAAAATACAAAAATTTTCTTATGTACAAATTCTTTGACATGATATCAGTGCAATTCATCTAATAGTATATATATGTACCATACATGTTAACTCTACCGATTTACGCGGAAGTCTACCGCTTTTTGGCTCTGTCTCCCGCCTACCGATTTTATTAAAAAATCTACCGCTTTTCTTCAAAGTACGTTCTTTGTTTTGATAGATAGCCATTTTGGAAGCCATTGTGGTCAAAAAATCTCATCGGGTTTGAAATTAGCGCGTGACTTTGAATCGGAGGCACACAAACGCTTTTTTAAGTCGCTTGAATGACAACAAGCATGCGTTTTACATTGAACTATGAAAGAAGCCACTTCCCGTGATTACATTAGTTACAAGACATGTCGATATTATCCTCGCAAAGGAAAAAGAAGCTTTGCAATTCCACACGTGGTTTTAACGATGACTGAATATATCTTTTAACTTTGCCATAACAGTAAACATCATTTGAAGTTTATTGAATCCTGCATGATTTGTAATAAGCATGTAAATAAACATCGCTTTGATGCTGAAAAAGAATATACGATTTCCTATTAGTTCTTCTCTTATATGTTAAATTTTGGCAACTTAACCTATTTTTCTGAACAAAGGCATTTGTTAAAGTCTCTGCACTCAAATATTTTTTCCTAAAAAAATTAAACTTACCGGTAATCAATATATGGTAAATGCATGCAAACATTTTTATTGCTTGTGTTTATATTAGTAAATTTCAAAAGTCTTTTATATTTTAGTTGATATCATTAATTACTAAACAGAACCCCTTACTACATATGTAGTACACAAAAATTTGTGCTTTGAAATATACGCAAAAACGGCCGCGCGCGATGCTACCGCTTTTCGGTTCAAAATCTACCTATTTTTCATCACTGGAGGTTAACATGTATGCATGTACATATGACAATAACATATAAATTGAAGTCAACAATTACTTTATAATTTTCATGTAGCTTCCTGTACGCTTATATTATTTTCATGTAGCTTCATGTACGCTTATATTATGTATTATAGGCAGAGGAGTCAGAACAACTGTCCGCAGAAATGCAGGCGACTTTTTGTTAGTGTATACAGGAAAGGTTATAACAAAGAAGGGAGGTGAAAACTTGGAAGAAGGGTTCTCATCTGGCTACAGATTTTTTTACAGCGATTTGTGGTAAGTGTCTAGATTCTCATGAAATACTTTTTTGTTTTCTTACCTAAATATATGGATATTGGTTTAATGCCAGGCCATGGCTTAATCAAGTATAGCTATACATATTTGGCTGGTTTTATGGCGGTAGTCAAGGGTTCCAGCAGTTGGAAGAGGCATACCCAATCAGACTTTCAGAGTTAATATACCAATTGATGTGTAATATAGAGGAAGCTTCAGATACAAAACTTGATCTTGATTAGGCCTTAAAAAATAATTCCATGGTTCTCAGGCCGGCCCGCATATGATTTAACATTGCGCATTGCTCATTTTTATCAATAAATAAATAAAATAAAATTCTCTAGTGCACTTGTGGGAAAAAAAATTTGGGACCGCATGATGATTTGTTTATTTCATTTAGTGAGTGCTAATAAATCTAAGACCAATACATTTACTGTAAGGTAACTATATATTTACATTTATATTTATTTGTTGAAAACATAATTGCTTTTTCTGCATTTTGATAAGAATTGCACCTTGTTGAAATCAAGTAAAAAATCTGGCATCCTTTTTTTATGAAATGAAAAGGAAAATATGCCACCACCCGGCTGCATCTGCTTTTGAAAATACATGTAGTAGAAATCATCAATTGCTGAGGAAATTACACTATCTAGAAATACATCGTAATAATACAGATTGGTTAATAGGCATATCTCATACCTATTCACATTGAATTTAGCTAGGTTCGGTTATTATTATAGTCTGGTTAATATGAGGTTAATATGATAATTTTGCCAGACAAAATAACTATTATATTAAGCGGGGTCCACTGTATTGGCCTGAGAACCAAGTGATAAAATTATTGCCTTATCTTGATGCAGGTGTAAATCTTTACAGTAGTTTAGAGCAGGTTTGAATGTTGGAAGAAAATGCTGTCCTGACCAACTGTCATGTTTATGCAACAATATTGTTAGATGTGATACAATATCATATTGTATCACGATATTATAGTTTATTGTATACTTGTTACAAGTATCCTGGATCTTTTTCTCTTTTTCGGTGCATATATCTACTGTTGAAAATATAGCATATAACATATGAACTTTTCAATATAGATGACGTCATGCAAATACATTTGAACATCAAAAATATGCCGGTTTCATTAGATAGGAAAACTAGGATAAAGCAGAATAAAGTTTTGTACATGAAAAGGAAAACTAGAATAAAGCAGGATAAAGTTTTGTACATGAAAATGAAAACAAGTTTAAATTCCTATTCAAATATAGAATAAAAGCAACAATACATGTCAAAATCTGTATCACACCGCATATCAACCCCAGGGCTGTCACAGCACATTTTGGTACAGGGACCGGGTCCCTATCCATTGGGAAAATTATCGACATTTTTTGTCAAATTGGGAAAATTTAAGATACTTTAATATATCATCAAAATGACTTCTGTATTTAATAGCTTAATCTGTTGTTCACTTCTTAAAATTAAAGTTTTACAGCTCACATGATGTTCTGAGAACTAACCAAGACTAAAAAGAAGACAAACTAAAAAAAAATAGGGAAATTTTCAGAATTATGAAGAGTTCAATTTAAAAAAAAATTATTTATACCTATTGATTTACAAATTTATAAATTTTTGATTTGTAATTTTACAGTGGTCAGTAAAATAAAAAGTCTTAATTTTTTTTCACATGATTGATACATGTTGGTTTAATATTTTTTTCAATCAAGGTAACCCACAGGCGTATATATAAAAAAAAAACATTTCTTCAAAAATAGCAAATAAAAAAAGATAATCATCAAATTTGGAAAAGGGAACCAAATCTATATGATGTGGAATTATTATTTTTCATTTAATAGATTATTAATAAATATTTCAAATATCTTACAAGCAAAATTCTGTGTAATACATGTATGTTAATGACATCTTGTGTATTTACGGGTATTAGTAAAACCCTGTGACCCAATTACAGCCCTAATGGAAAAGATCTGTTTACGAAGTCTAAATGATTTTCTGATAACCAAAGAATTTACTTGGAAGGCTTATTATCTAATTACAATATATCAACCAATGATACTGTGATCACAATAATTTATAACCATCATTAGTAAATTTCTGAGCACTTTAAAATGCATCATTCATGCCCCGCAGTGCAGGTGCCGTATAGCCGACTCTGCTAGTTGGGCTTGTTAGGTCACCACAGGGGTTAAGTCCAGTTGTGAGAACCTTTTAATTAAAATAATCATCAGTGTCATCCCCATTACTTGATCATTCATGATATAATTAAGTCAGCTTTAATCAATTACGGTTAACCTACTGACCAAAAAACAATCAGCTTTTGCAATTCGCAAGTTGTAAATAATTATGCATTTGGGAATTTTTATCCTGAAATTGGGAAAATCTGCAGCTTTTTGCCATTGGGAATGGGTCCGATATTCGGTTCAAATTTGAGGGGAGTGATGGCCCTGAACCCTCAACCAATAATGATTCGGGCTGATATTGGAGTCTTGGGTTGATATGGGATGTGATACAGATTTTGCCGTGTATTATTCTCTAACATTCAAATATTTTAGAAAAGTGAACACTTTGCACTAATTATTTTTATGGACTACATAATATTGTCAAAGAGATAGCTGTCATTAGCTCACCTGAGTTGAAAGCTCAAGTGAGCTTTTCTGATCAAAATTTGTCCGTTGTCTGTCGTCCAGAACCACTGGGCAGATTTCAACCAAACTTGGCACAAAGCATCACTGGGTTAAGTGGATTCAAGTTTGTTCAAATGAAGGGCCACACCCTCTTTAAAGGGGAGATAATTTAGATTTATTAAAATATTGTAGGTATTTTTCAAAAACCTTGTTCTCAAAAACTATTTGGCCAGAAAAGCTGTAACTTGTATGGAAGCATCCTCAGGTAGTATAGATTCAAGTTTGTTCAAATCATGGTCCCTGGGGGTAGGGTGGGGCCACAATGTGGGGATGAATTTTTTACATAGGAATATATAGAGAAAATCTTTTAAAAATCTTTTTCTCAAAAACTATTAGGCCAGAAATGCTCCAATTTGAGTGGAAGCATCCTCAGATAGTGCAGATTCAAGTTTGTTCAAATCATGCTCTCTGAGGGTAGGGTGTGGTCACAATGGGGAGATGAATTTTTACATAGGAATATATGGAGTAAATCTTTAAAAATATTCTGGAAAGTTTTCAGTCCAAAAAGCAGTAACTTGTGTGAAAGCACGGGTTGTGCAGATTAAAGTTTGATAAAACCATGATTCCCTAGAGAAAAGTGGAGCCACAAAGTTTGGGGGGGGGGGGGTTATATATAGGAATAGAGAAAAATCTTGCAGGTACAACAAAAGGGGCTTGGTATTTACCATAAAAATATGTGGATAAAATTTGGCAGATATTTTTAATTTTTTGAGCAAGATCTAATGTACTTAGTTGTCAAGATATTTTGATTTTGTTACTGTTATGATAATTTGATCAGAGTTAAGGCTATTGTTGCTCAGGTGAGCGATGTGGCCCCTGGGCCTTTTGTCTCTCTCTCTCTTACGGTAATTAATTTAAAACATATTTTTCCATCACTGAATCTCGCAAAGACAAATGAATCTAATTACAACTTTATTTACATCATCCCAGAGGGTAGTCAAATTACAAACTTTATTTATTCCTGTGCACTGTTTAAATTTCAAATAAAAACCCCCTCTGTTATACTACTCTGGCTCCAATTGATGACTATCTCAGATCATTAGCTTCAATCTATTGATAAACTAGTTCCATTTCTACATCACTCTAACTCTATAAAAATCATAAAGGCCTAAAAAAAAAAATAGGTTTGTTTCCGCTTTCCCAACCGACCCTGAAAAATACTGCCATCTCAAAACTTATTTTGTTTGCCATTTTTCAGCGAGGGTGTTAAATTTTCGTTTTTTCAGATCATCTATTTTTTTTTAATTTAGTCAGAGAAACGTTTGGACAAACTGTTTATTACATCGTTGAAAAAAACACTTGAAATTAAAAATGGCAGGACATGGTGCCTGTTGAAATCACAAAATGTGCCCATAAACCAGGAAAAAAGTTTATAAGAACATTTTCTTCAAGTCTGTCATTGAACCAGCTCTTTAATGAAATCCATGGGACCTCTAGTAAATGAAATATTAAAACAAACCAGTCAACAAATACTTTTATTTTCTTATACAATTTGAAAAATGTTCGATATCATTTTAAGCACAATTGTTCTTTAGTTTCGAAGAGGTTAGGACAAAAAATAATAATAAAAAAAAGCCTACCTACTGACCCTAATTTTTTTCAGCATGAAAGCGGAAACAAACTTATGTATTTTTATAAGCCAAATCACCCTGTCTGCACTCTAACATGACCATGACTCCCAATTCTGCAAACAATAGCACACAAGGCTCCGATAATCAAAAGCTAACTCATAAAACTTGACCACTCTAAATGTTAATTTGCTTCATTCTTAATTACCCTAACACGTACAGCTTGAATTGTCTGAATAACGCATTCTAAAATCACTATAATAATTACAACTAATACACTAAAATTTACTTCTACATTAACAAACACCACAACTACTTAGCAAAGCATATTAGTATACAACAGTCTGCATAATATTATAATAATGAGAGTGTTGTGTTGTGCAGTACTATGCTTATATATAATAACCAGGAATTGATTGCATGCACTTGCTTCTTGTTTGTGTGACAGAGAAAGAAAAAATATGAAAACATTGTCAAGTACTGTAAGGCCTAACATGCATTTCTGATAGATGTATATTTATATTTTTGTACTTTTAAGTTTTTAACATGTCTTAAAAAAATCTAAAATAGTTTACACAAGCCTATATTATTTTTATTTCTTTGATTTAAACAAAGGCTCTATCAAACTTTTTACTAAAGAAAATGAGTTCTTCTAGTATTATATACATATATTTTGGTATGAATCTTTTATTAATGGAAGCAATTAATTTAACTCTTTTATAGTGTTGATGCAACAGAAGAAGATGGGAGATTGGGAAGGCTTGTGAACCATGGGAGCAAGAAAGAGATCAACTGCAAAATGAAATAAATAGGGGAAGTGCTATGTCTTTTTTGCAACCAGGTTTTTACAAAATAATTTTACCTGTTTACCGTGCTTATGCTATACCCTCGGCGTCGGCGTCCGGACCTGGTTAAAGTTTTTGTTGCATGTCCTGTATCTAAGTTATTACTTGTTCTATCTTTACCAAACTTGCATGCACCATCTGGACCTACTTATGGACTTGAGAGACTTGGATGCTGAATCTGGGCCATGAATTTCAGATGCTGGAGGTGGTTGAAGGTTTTTTCGAGCAGTTTTTAAAGTTTTTGTTGTAGGTGCTGTTTGATAGGCATTTCTATGTTACTACTGGTCCTAACTTCATTAAACTTGCATAGATGGTGTATCTTATGATACTGATGCACCTGACGCTGAATCTGAGCCATAGGTTTCGGTTGCTGGATAAGGTTAAGTTTTTTAGAGCTGTTTAAAGTTTATGGAGCAGGTGCCCTCTGATGATTATATCTTAGTCATTACTGGTCCTAACTTCACCAAACTTGCATGGATGATGCATCTTATTATAATGATGCACCTGACAGGCTTGAATGCTGAATCTGAGCCATAGGTTTCGGATGCTGGATGAGGTTTAGTTTTTTTGGAACATGTCACATGTTAATAGGTAATAGCACTATTTCAAACTTGCATATATGATCTAACTATAATATAAATGAATGGCAGAGGTAGCTTCAGATGAATTTGAAGGCCGTATATACCGGGTTTCTGGTGTGTGTCTATTTCAGAGTTGTGTTCAGCTTTAATATGTTTAAAAGTGGGGCTCTTTGAGATGGCTACCATCTCAACGATGTAGTTTTCTTTATGCTTTTGAGAATTGATTTGAAACTTGCTCGACAGCTTCTTAGTGACAAAGTACATCTTCGCTAGCCAAGGGTTTTCGGTCCACTCTGGTCCCCATAAACCCTTGGCGGATTTCATTACGAAAACTCGGTGATGCGGTGGCGCTATCTAGCGAGAAACTTGAGTTGCGCCCCTTGTATATTTACATTTTAATCGAATGAAACACGCTACGGTATAAATACAACTTGAAAACATGTTGACTAGCAAGAATAGGAACATAATTAACGATGCTATTCAATTGGAATGAAGATATAACCTGGAGAAAGCAAGGAATGTTTTATTTATAGGCCTAGTGACTGTTTGTAGAGACCTGTACCGGGAGTGAAAAAGTCGCTATATATAAATGCATTCAAGCCATAAAAGCCAGGTATCGTTGTCGTAATTATTGTGGACAAAAGAAATAAATAAAATACAGCTCATTGAACAATTGAAACTCTAACCATAAGCAGGGACGTACATGTATATAACGGGATAGGCAACTTCTTCATTCGCCATGTTTACTTCCCATACTACGATCGCACGAGCCTAGCCTTGACAAGTTTGTAAATCCTGTTAAATCCAGAAAAATATATCATTTTTTAAAGTGATCTGGTTAGACCATCCTTGTAGAGATATTGTACTCGAGCACTTGTGCCTCAACTTGTGAAAAGCACCGAATGTTTTACCAAAGATCACACGTGCGTTTCTTTTAAAAGTTTATTTATAAGCGAATGTTTACAACGCTGCGATTGGATCAGCTACTCGCAGCTGCAGCCAATCATTAAACGGAGCTTGTCACCGAGTTTTCGTAATGAAATCCGCCAAGGGTTTATGGGAAGCAGAGTGGACCGAAAACCCTTGGCTAGCGAAGATGGACAAAGTACTGATCAAGTGTAAATATTTTCATTCTGATTGACAGGTGTTAAAGCTTCAAGTGATAAATTTTAGATGTTCCTCTTTTTATAATCAGGTTCATGATTGTTTAGGGATGCACTTAAGTATTGTTCCAAAACAAAGTAGAACTTGAGTAGGCAGAGTAGGCTGCAAGCATTAGATGCTGTAAAAGAGGTATAGCGTACTTTCCCACTTTTTCGCCCTTTCTCATTTTTAAATGGAAAGTACCTGCTTCTATAAATAGATTTATCTGACGCATTGAAATTTAAGGCCTAGTTTAATACCCTTACCGCATACAGTGCATTTTAGTCTAATTTCAAGCCTTAGGGTAGGAAACACGCTTCTTGTTTATTCTTTCTCAGTTTCTTCTTTCCTTTTCTTTAAATACCCGTGCAAAAGTGAATCAAGTGCGGTACTATTGTTTGTACACGTCTTTCTTTATTTTTTCTATACACAATACTAGTATCACATTTGTGATACTAAAGCGATATACAGTTTCTTTAATACTTTTAATTATTAAAAAAAGGATTTTTTAAATAAAAAAACAATATTTGAACAAAACCATCATAATTACTGTGGTTTAATGTTTGTTTTTGTTATTTGCCAATGTCACATCACATCACATGTTCCCAGATGGTCAATACAAAAACTGATTATTTTATCGGATTTTTATCGACACTACTATAACATTTTTTACCAAGTTTCTTTGTGATTTGTATGCGCGAACTGTAAAATAATTGAAACATTTGAAAAAATTCAATAAAAATTCATTTTTTAAAATGCGCTATATTGTATGCGATATTCCATTATATGTGTGCTATACTCCTTTATTAATAAACAACAGTTCTATAGATTTTTAATACACAGAGTCTTATAAGAATGACACCCTTAAGAGAAAAAGGCGCGGGTTACCAGTATGGGATATATATCACCCAGAATGCATGTTGTGTTTAGGTACTGCATGTAAATAAGTCATTAATCCTCACACTGAACTTGATGTTTTTACCTGCTTAATTGCAAAGCACACATGCTCACAAAAAATATCCAATAAATTCATTAAATTCCCAAAAATCTCGATTGTTATCCTCCACCACCGTGCATGGAGTTGCATCTTCTTAAATTCCATTGATCATTTGGTTCATAACTGGTTAATGTTGGGCCATCATTTTCTTGATTCTTACCTTCACATTGTGTTTCTTATGATTTTGTTTTATGATTGTCTAGAAATGGTGTTTGAAACTGGAGATAAAGAAGATCCCCCAAGCAAAGAACTTAAAAAAGCAAAGAGGTATTTGTCTGAATTAAAACAGAAAGTAAACAAAAAACTAAAGTATAAGCTTCTGCCATACGAAATAGCCACGCAGAGAGTAATGCATGTTTATGTATTTTTGAAGCTGGATTTTATGTCAATATGTTATTTGATTAAGGCAGTTGAACTTGTAAGTTGTAATTTGTTGTGTTACTTCCAGGTTTTAAAAGAATAAGTGGAAAAAGAAAACCTTGGACAGCAGCTGAGAAAGCAGCAGTTAAGAGGCAAATGGGCCAGTTTTTAATTCTAAGGACCCTGCCAAAAAAACATGACTGTGACCTGGCTCTTCAAAAAGAAGAGAGTTTGAAAAATCGAACCTGGAAACAAGTCAAAGACTGTTAGAAATACAAACTTGAAGCTACTTAAACAGTAGGATTCAAAAATGAAATGTATGAAGTGTTTAGCGTAAACTTGTTTCTATAATGCAAAGAAATTTTATAATATTCAGAACTAGAGACAGATCAGAAATGTAGTATATGTGCATTGATTTACTTGTAAGTTTTCTTGAGAGAAGCTGTAAGCTCCTGTTAGCCTTCATGATACACATAAACCTGATAAAAGCCTTAATTTTTATAGTGACACAGATTTTGTGTCTGATGTATATCATGTTGGACTACCTACTGACATGAATGCTAAAAAATTGATGAAAATAATGCCAGATCTTAGCTGTTATATACATGTATTTAATGATCTTTCCATATGAAATCTTTACTACATATATGTACTATATCCTTAAGGATTTAACCATTTCATGTTCTGTTTTGCATGTACATGAAGTTAAAATGAAGGTGCATTTGGAATGATAAAGATCTACAGCAAGAACGTTGTTGAATAAGCTATAATTGTTAATTAAATGAATTCATTCAATGTTATCTTTTTATATTAAGAATGAATTTGCTATGCTTAGTGTTCAATTAGCTCTTGTTGATAAAAGAAATGTTATTAAAGTTGTATTTTGCCATTTTGTGTGATTTTCTTTTTGATTTCTTTTTAGGTAATTCTTTTTAAAACTAGTAAAGAAATGCATTTATTTATAATAATTTTTAGGTATAATAAAGTTTTTGGGATATTGGAATCACCTTGTCTGTCCGTTTGTCTGTGCAATCATGTCCGGTCCATATTTTTCTAATGGAGGAACATTACAATTTCCCACTTCACACAAAGATTGCTTACAACCTGAGGGTGTAATCTTGACCCAAGGTCATTTGTGCAAGTTCAAGATCACTGGAAGGAAAATTGTATAATTTGTGTCTGGTCTTTATCTTTCTTATGGAAAAACAAGGGAAGTTCTTACTCCACAAAAAGATTGCATATGACCTAAGGGTGTGTCATGATCTTGAACCAAGGTCGTTTGTGCAAGTTGAAGGTCACTCCAAAAAATTGCATAATTCATGTCTAGGCCATATATTTTGTAATGGATAATTATTAGAAGCTGAAACTTGACACAAGGATTGCCTGTGACCTGAAAATATGTCATGACCTTGAGCTTTTGTCATTTGTGTGAACAAGTTCAAGGTTACTGGAAGGAAAATGGTGTATCCAATAATTAAAACGAGTAAATTCTTCATTACATTAGGTTTTTAATACCCCACAACTTCGGTAAATCATATTTACCGAGTTCCTTCCCATATTGAAACTGCCGTTACTATTTCATAACATTATATGATTGCCCAAAATGTCCTGCTTTTATTACTATACCCAGGGGTGCGTTTTACTAAAGAACTAGCGACTAAGTCGTAAATCTTTTAAGTCTCACAAAATGAATCTCAACAAATGGAATAGTTACGTTAACATTCCTGTCAAACAGTTTTAATATTTGTAGGTATTTTTTTCTGGCATTAACTTAAAATTCTAAATAAATTTTGCAATATGTGCATTTTTAACTTTGGTCATATTTTGTAAGTTCTTTTGTAAAACGCGGCCTTTTATATTTCTGTGTAGAACAGCAAAAAAAAAAAAAAAAATGGTTTAATCACAAAATGCAATTTTTAATTTTCTATTTAGATTTACTTCTATAAATTCAATTGCAAACCTCTAGGCTCTTCAGTGAATTAAAAATTGTAACAGTAATAACCACATTTTAATGTGCATGGTTACAACTCGGCTGGGTAAAGAACAATTAACCACTTTTTAAGCAAAATTCTTTTTGCCTGTGTGTGTATGTACAATGAAGTCCTCATTTGTCCGCGTGTGTATCAAATTGACCTTATTTGATTGTGAGTATATTAAAGTCCTCATTTGACAGTTTGTGTATCAATTTGAGCTCCACTCATCAGTGATCATAAAGTTACGCATGTTTATATCAAACAAATTAAATTGACGCTGTCGATCAAACTGGTACTTAAAATGCATGTACATGTTGAATACATGTACTTTTCCAGCACACAATAGAAAAACTGTTCCGGAAAAATAAGTTAACTATAGGACCAAAAGATAAGCCATGGTTTGATTCAGCTTTGCGTAATGAAATTACATGTATAATAAGAGACCTTTTAAGAAAAGAATGAATCTTCTAAACGTCAACAACCCCCCCCCCCTCCCGTAATTTGCAAAAGAAATTAAAGATTTTCTACACATTGAGGTTTTTCAATTCTTACTTCCATGCAGTGTAATTACACATTGCCTTGATTAATATAGCAGGGGTATGTTGTTTACATCGATTTCATTTTGAGAGCATGTTTTCTATATGAGCGCATTTATTTTAATGTTTCAAGTTTTCGTAAATATGGTTAATGAAAACAGTTACATTAATCATTCACATCCATGGAAGAAATTGAAACAGCCGTGCGTTCATTTGTTTTTTATTTAAAAAGTGCAAATCTTGTGTGCGTGTCTCTATAGTAAAGGTACCTTGTTTACGAATTTCAACCCGTCTTGACCTCATGAATAACAATCACGTGACTCGATCAACTCTATTCACATTCACGCTTTTAGCATACCTATTCCACATCGTGATCGAAAATCAAATCACGTCATGTCTCGTCAAAATCCTATTTGTGGGTACAGTTTGATGCATTGGACAAGGAGGACCCTATCAAATATTGGTACTGCCAGTTCAAGTCTGGAGCACGCTTAGTGAGCAGCTGTGCGCATGTTGCATCAGTACTGTGGTACACAGAAATTCAGAGACATACAATGTCTATATACAAATAATACAGAGTCAAATTATGCCCGTTAGCTTTCTGGACTGTACCTACAGTGATGATACTGATATTTAATTACAATTTTTCAAAACGATTTATTTGCTATACAAAGAGCGTAATTCAATTTAACCGCATATTTGTCGGAACACTCAGAATTTTCAAAATTATATGCTTTTAATAAAATATATTCTAGAAATTCACGGAAATATAATAAGATCTAATTATCTCTTAAGAAAAAAGGGTTCTGTAAATTATGGAAAATATTGTATCCATTGTCAGGCGTTCTGTTTACATATTCGATTTGTATTTTAAGCGTACATTTTAATCCAACGAATTAATTGCCATTAAATAATTTCAAAGACATCTCGTAAGTCAAGCAGTAAAAACAAAATCTAACCTTGCCAAAATCTAAATTTCTATTTATACTTTGTCGGTCTCAAGCTTGAAAAAGGTGAGAGGGTTTTTAGATTGCTTTCTTTGATATCACTTAAAAAAAATGATATACACCTCAAACACACGCTATTCGCACGCTTGAATGACGCCCCGCCTTCTTATTCAAATAATACAATGACCTACATAGCCGTAACGGCTAAGTCGAGGTTTTGCACTGAATTATACAATTTTTGTGATCGGCTTCGGTCGATCACAGTGCATCCGGCAAACTTCACTATCTGCGCATACATAACGTCTCGCGCTACTTTATTAACTATGCTATGCCAGCTTCGTATAAATCCTTATTCGATACTTTTATAACTAAGGAACCTTTTTGATGCATTTATCTTGACATTTAAACATTTATTTTACACAAAACATTTATCAAGTTACACAATGATTCAGAATTTCACTAAATGTTTATATTTCTTTCCATGCGTAAGCCGAAGCACGACCTTGCTATTTCGGACCCCCCCCCCCCCCAAAAAAAAAAATATATATATATATAAAACGGTGCGATTTAACCTTATTTAGTTCATACTGACAACTGATATTACATGCCGATTATTCCTTTAAAAGGAATACTTGTATTTAATTGTTACTATGTTTATAATGAGAGTCTCTCTGACAGTTTTTAAATTTTTCCATAAAGACACTTCTTGGAGCTTTTAGATAAAACATCACAATATTTTCGTTTGAAAGGTAAATTTTGGTGTTTAAAAAAGGGACAAGATCGCAGTGTTAAGAGGATTCATTCTTTGCAAAGAAATTCGTGTATGAAAAAAACATTGTAAGAAAACTATGATTTTTTTATGTTATATGTACAGCATAACATTTAAGCCGCATGATGTTCTTTAATAATTCTTTTATAAGACACTAAGTTCAAAATAAGATTAAAAAAACAAAAACAAAACATGAATCCAAAGGAAGGAGGATCGCTCCTCTGCCTTCGACTTTCACTCTTTCTTGTATACTCGCGCTTTGCGGTCGCATCTTTGCAATATCGCAAATGCATACCCGCATGAATCACCAAAGAAAGTTAAGGTGGTATGGGACACCTGGCGATATTAAAGTGAATAAAACTACATTATAATCAAAATGCTTTCATCGGTTTAGAATTTTTAAATTTTACAATCTTTGCCAATACGTTAATTAAAATTTTTTTTGGAAAGGTAAAAATTGTTAAAGCCCCGAAGGATACGAACTCATGACGTACAGATTCGCAACCGACGATCTAATTGATTGCGCTAAGCTGTTAGGTAGTACATACTTGTGAAAGAAAAATTATATAGAATAAAACTGATTTTTTTTTATTTCGATAGGAAGCACGTCGCAATATGGAGGTGTCCCATACCACCTTAAAAGAAAGATGTAAATATATCCACGCGGGTTATGTATTTTTTCTCCAATGTCGTTTCCTTCATTCCCGCGTAAATCATCAAAGACAGCATTATATTGTTTAAGTGAAAATAATAAATAAATAGTTTTCACTATTAATGCACAGCAACAATAGCCGCCCCATGACCATAAACTTAATCACTGGTGAAATCCGTGCATCATTCACTGATTGGTTGCAGTTATCAAAGTTGTGCGAAAAATACCGATGAAATGGAAGTGATAATAATTAGCTGTAGGCATATAGCGGGGAGGGGGGGGGGGGCAGGCCCCCTTCTTGGGCAACAGAGATTTTTTAAGAAATATATAAAATTGAATTTGGAGGCATCTCCCCCCCCCCCCCCCCCACACACACACACACGCACTTTGTAAAAAATGGTATGCATATGGAAATGAACAAAATATGCACTATAGTGCAAGTTTGAGTAACTTTCAGACCCAATTGGCGAATTAGTTTTTTTTGCTTGTGAATTGTGAAGTCTGCCCCCCCCCCCCCACAATTTCAAAAATGATGCTACGTGCCTGAGTTGTGTGTATATTTTTTACCGTAATTTAATGTGTTTTTCAGTTATGTGCTCACGAAGCGATTGGTAGTGGACTTTGGTTACTAAATTTGAGACAAACTGATTCTCAGTTGGCAGTGTGTGTACGTATATTAAAGTCCTCATTTGACGGTATTTGTATCAATTTGACCTCATTTGAGAGTGCGTATATAAGAGTTTTCAATTTGACGGTGCATTCTCTAAAAATTTTCCGTTCGTTCTCCGTGCGTTCAGTCGAGCGTCGCTAACCGTGCGCTCTCCGTTCACAAAGCGCTCGCGCTCACCGTTCATAAGGCGTTCACCATTCGCTCACCGTGCGTTCAACTTGTGTTCACAAATCGTTCACTCAATGTTCAGGAGTCATTGTCATTCGGAACTCCAAAGTGAAAAGATCGTTGTCAGAAAAAAAAAAAAAGATATGAAAACAGTTGTATGCACGCGATGAAATCAAATTGAATTAATTCAGCGAGATTATCAGAAACTGGAGTTATTATTGTAAAAACTAAAAACTTAAACCTACTACGAATTGTGCCGATGTCATATAACATCATAGCCTGTCTTTAAAATACGCTAAATGCACATGTATCCGGAAATTGGTTACACGATTGACGACGTACATTGTTTAGTTTTTATCTTCATAACGCTTTATTTACTTTATCATCTGCAATACAAATGAATGTAAAATGAATCAAGTTTTCCAGTATGTCCAAGATCCCAGCGTGTTGTTAATTTTTAATAAATATGACGCAATAAAGAACACGTAAAATAAAAAGCCTTGAAAAAGATACAATATTTTTATAATTTATATTAAAGAATGATATATGTTTAAGTATATTTTCATATTCAATAATATGCGATGCAGTTTTAAGATATTTGTTTAATAGCTCGCAATTATGTATCGGTAAATAAAATGTTTTTTCCGTGATCTTGTTTTTATTTACTTCTTTGATATAATTCAAGGCCCGATTAAAAAAATCATTCTCATAAAGAATTTAAAGTACAATACATGTATTAAATTTATATTCTCTAATATTTAATGTATAGTCTTAAATATGTGCTTCTTTTTAAAAATTGTTCCCTCCCACGACAGGAGAGAGATAAAAATAGAGAGAAAGGTGTACATGGAATTTAACATAAACGAACATGTATATCAAATACACTATCTCATCACAATGCATAAAATTTCAGTTTACATCAAATTAATCGTTTAATGATAATACTTAAATTTAATCAATTAGTTATAGGCGAGTCCACGTACTCCTATAACTGGCAAAACTCACTGTTTAATTATAACTTAATTTTGGACCTTACTTTTTACATTCAGTTCTATTTGTAATTAATATTTTCTCACAGCTTATTTCGTACAGTTACTTATTTAATTAATGATTGACACTTTTCGGACTCCATGTGTGATTTCAAAGAGACATAGTGCCATGTCTCAAGGACTGTTAATCCGTTAAAACAACATCGTGCAATTATCTGTTTTTCATGTCTAGGATATCAAAGACTCATTGAGTTGAAATTTCACATATGTCTTCTGGTTTTTTATTCTGAAAATATGCAATACTGAGTCATTACTTAGGTTTGTCCATGAAATCATCTACTATAATAATGGGGCCTATTAAGCAAAGCGAGCATAATGCAAAAAGGGAGAGCATGCGAGCACATCATAATGCATATACCTCGGAGGGGAGGGGGGGGGGGCACAATCCTAAAAAGGCACAGCGAAGGGGTTCCACAAGGTAAACTCATGTTGTCATCAACAAGTACTTCAAGATATAACACAGGCATCGCTATGTTCAAACTGATGTTATATATGTACATGTAAAAGGGTAAAACGGGAGGCGCATACATGTACTTAGTTCTGTCTATTCGCTGTTCCTCCCCCCCCCCCTTCCACTCCCGGGACACTCGCCAAAAATGAATGCGACACATATCGCCATAAATTTCTAAAATTTCTATGTAGTTTATAAGCGAGGTCAAACAATCTATGTGGGTCAGTTTTCAACGTGTAGGAGGTCGTAGATCTACAGGTCTGGACTGGTTTTCTACTGTAGAAAAAGGACCCTACTTGTCATAAAATACTGACCCTAGGTCAGTTTTCTCCGTAGAAATTTGACCCCCGGGTCAATATTATACGGGGGTCACTTTTCGTCGTTACACCGAGCCCTAAAAGAAACTGACATTTTAATAGGTATAATTTAAAATAGGACTCGTTTAATGCCCCCTCCGGGCCATGGGGTTGAAATCACCCCTCCCCCGTCAAAAATATGCGAAAATCTATTTCCGTCACCTTGATTTATAATAATGTCATGTCATGTAGCTAGCTAAGATAGACCGCAGTTCCCAACAACATTTTTGTGCCCTGGTTCGAATCCACCTGTTGGCACACTTTTACATTTTAAGTTTTTAGATACAGGCTTCTTTATTTTACTTCAATTTCTTAAATCCATGTTAAATTTGCTCTTGATATAAAAGTACGAAATTCCAGATCTTTGTTGGAGGACATGTATCATTCACTCTGTTACTCGATACAAGTCACCCCTGCAAATTTCTTAATTGTTGTTTATTTAGTTCACGAGACTTTCACGAGATTAACACAATTCCTGCAAACATTTCTACCAGAAGTATTAATGTTCGAACTATTCTCTCAAAATACATAATTATTAATCCGTTTTCATGTCATATTTCATGTTAAATCTTTAAAAAAAAATACAGAAAGAGGAGCATCTATCGGTTATTTCTACTAAATTGAATGTGGTCGGGAAATAGTTGTTGAAAATTTTGAAAAAATCCTTCCATCGTTTGCGACAGAAAAGATGGACTATGCGTCAATTATTTTAAGGAAGCTCGATTGTTCTTGTTAATAAAATTAATGCCTTAATATTCAGTACAGGTGATTGAATAATAATAAAATTTTTAGAACAATGAAGAAAAATAATAGGAAATAAAATCATTTGTAATAAACAGTTTGAATAGAACATTTTCTTGTATATTCACCCAAATGATAATAGATTTAGCCAAGACATCATTTTATTCCATCATTGCTGTTCTGGTGTATGTTCAGGTATAGTTCGTATATTGATGCATGGTGTTACGTGTATTTGACAGTGTGTAGTAAATGATACAGCAATTACCGTAGATGCACGAGAAATTATGTTTTACAGTTAATTCTTATTTCTTCGCATTGATTTGAGATATTTTTTGGCTTTTAGCACAAACACGCTATATGTATTGGTTTATTTTTTTGTTAAAGTTTGCGAATATAAATGCTTAATAAATGCTTAATTATATACATTTTGCTTCTATCATTTTCAAATAAATGATAGCTAGGCAATCATACAAACATGTAGCAACGGTCGTAAGGCAGATATCTGTCTAGACTTTTTTTGAAAAAGCGTGATGCTGATATATATATATATATATATATATATATATATATATATATATATATATATATATATATATATATATATATATATATATATATATATATATCACCGGATAGGAACGTGGCAACTACATCTTTGTATTAAAGATCAAAAACCCGAGAAAGAAAAATCCCGTCCGAAGCAGCGGACGGTCTGTGTGGAAGTGCTGAAAGATAACGCGAACGAATTAATTTGCTAATTGGGGGTTGCTGTTAATTAAGTTGTACTGGTAAGATAATTCGTAATTAAGGTTTGTAGGGGAGACAGGCTCTGTAAATGACCACATAAAATATCCACAAAAGTGTAAAAACTAATAGGAGTTAAATAAAGAAAATAAAATGGATTAAAAACAATTAAAAATAGCGAAATAAAAACAAAACAAAGCAAAAAGAACCCGTACAGATTAAACCGATTAAGGAATAAGCTTGTTTTTATTTCGCTATTTTTAATTGTTTTTTATCCATTTTATTTTCTAAATCTAACGCAGTTTGAAAAATAAATTTCAAAGTGCGTTGATTTCATCCCAAATTTAACGCACTTTGAAATTTTTTTTTCATTGTGCTTAATTTTTTCAAAGTGCGTTGCCACAAACCAACGAAACGGAAGGAGGGGGTAAAGTTATATCTAAAGATGTTAATGCAACAACAGACAAAATATAATCGTGCCGAGCAAAACTGTCGAATTATTCTTTTAAGAACATTACTTGTAAATAATACTTGAAGAAGATACTGCAAAGAAGATGCAGCTATTTCTTTATAAGACAATACCATATACCCTGATCAGGGTTTTCAGCTGTGGGGCTACATTTCAGTAACGACACTTTATTTCTTTATTTTCATTTCATAGTATGTTTAATTTACAACAATGACTCTTTAAAATATTATTTCCAAAGAAATGAGTTGTAAGTAAACGCATTTGAAGTAATTGCATTGTTAAAAGTGAACTGAGAAATACAAGATGATATTTTTTTAATGATAGGAACTAGCATTGCGTCCACATTTCATGTTGCTCAGACAACGACTGTGAAATAGTTTATTCTATCTTTAAACGTTACGTGTATTGACTACAGAACTAAAGCGATGCATGAGAAACAAATAACAAGTGGCTTGAAGTCATTGACCGAAACGGAAACTGACATGCTTTTTGTAAAGACTGAGACCAATGCCAGTCCTATATTTCAACATAGAAGTGTTGTTGTACGTCTTATCAAAGAGGCTGGGTGGACAGACCTTCCTTTAATTTTAAGATATGATTTGTTCTGTTGTAACCTATCATTTAGTAAAAAAAAAAAATACATAGCTCTTCTTCCTAGGAGATTAATAAAGTCTAAAAATGGCCACTACAATCCAGCCCTCTTAAATGCGATTTTTCTATCTTTTCATAATTATAACATATGTACAATCAATTAAAACGCCCGATGTATTCCTAATCAATCGTTCATCTAGCGTTTATCGTACGTTCACCGTTTCTAGCGCTAGAGTCTGTCCTTCATTCGCGCGCTCTGTATAATCATTGTTCACTAAGCGCTCACCAAATTCCGTTTAGCGTTCAAATACCGTTCACAGTCTGTTCGTTATCCGTTCGTTCAGCATTCGTTTGTTTTAGTCCCCATTCGACGGTGTGTGTATCAATTTGACCTCTGTTGACAGTGTGTATATCAAAGTCCCCATTTGACGGTATATGTATCAATATGACCTCTGTTGACAGTGTGTATATGAAAGTCCCCATTTGACGGTGTGTGTAT
Source organism: Magallana ariakensis (assembly GCA_020458035.1). Classification (NCBI taxonomy): domain Eukaryota; kingdom Metazoa; phylum Mollusca; class Bivalvia; order Ostreida; family Ostreidae; genus Magallana; species Magallana ariakensis. The sequence goes on from CM035811.1 coordinate 6,804,392, forward strand.
CAATTTGACCTGTGTTGACAGTGTGTATATCAAAGTCCCCATTTGACAGTATGTGTATCAATTTGACCTCTGTTGACAGTGTGTATATCAAAGTCCCCATTTGACAGTATGTGTATCAATTTAACTCTGTTGACAGTGTGTATATCAAAGTCCCCATTTGACAGTATGTGTATCAATTTGACCTCTGTTGACAGTGTGTATATCAAAGTCCCCATTTGATAGTATGTGTATCAATTTAACTCTGTTGACAGTGTGTATATCAAAGTCCCCATTTGACGGTGTGTGTATTAATATGACCTCTGTTGACAGTGTGTATATCAAAGTCCCCATTTGACGGTATGTGTATCAATATGACCTCTGTTGACAGTGTGTATATGAAAGTCCCCATTTGACGGTGTGTGTATCAATTTGACCTGTGTTGACAGTGTGTATATCAAAGTCCCCATTTGACAGTATGTGTATCAATATGACCTCTGTTGACAGTGTGTATATCAAAGTCCCCATTTGACAGTATGTGTATCAATTTAACTCTGTTGACAGTGTGTATATCAAAGTCCCCATTTGACGGTGTGTGTATTAATATGACCTCTGTTGACAGTGTGTATATGAAAGTCCCCATTTGACGGTATGTGTATCAATATGACCTCTGTTGACAGTGTGTATATCAAAGTCCCCATTTGACGGTGTGTGTATCAATTTGACCTGTGTTGACAGTGTGTATATCAAAGTCCCCATTTGACGGTGTGTGTATCAATATGACCTGTGTTGACAGTGTGTATATCAAAGTCCCCATTTGACGGTGTGTGTATCAATATGATCTCTGTTGACAGTGTGTATATCAAAGTCCCCATTTGACGGTATGTGTATCAATATGACCTCGGTTGACAGTGTGTATGTCATAGTATCAATATGATCTCTGTTGACAGTGTGTATATCAAAGTCCTCATTTGACGGTTTGTGTATCAATTTGACCTGTGTTGACAGTGTGTATATCAAAGTCCCCATTTGACGGTGTGTGTATCAATTTGACCTCTGTTGACAGTGTGTATCAAAGTCCCCATTTGACAGTATATGTATCAATTTTACCTGTGTTTACAGTGCGTGTATCAAAGTCCCCATTTGATGTGTATTAGTTTGACTATGTAATTACAGTACTCATTAGTAGATGATTTACCGTGTATTTGTTACTTTTCTTGCACTGTATTAATCAACTGTCTATATATTATTTTGTTTTTATTACAATGACTGATGAAAGTATTATTTTACATTATTGTAAAACAACGTTGACAGATTGCAGTTTGTGCGTACGAATAAACTCCTATTTAAACGACAAAAATGATCCAATGCAATCTTAGTAAACGACATTGGGGTATACATATCATTATTTAGAAAGAAATGATTTTATCAAGAATAGGTATCAATAGTTCTGTTAAAATATACATGTATATAATGTTTTTAAAATTTGCGTTGACAAGTAAAAAGATTGGAAGGCCAGTACAATTCTATTGTTTTTACTTTTATTTTTCATAGAATATTTAGAACTCGGATATCATGACAGATTAAAATTTTGCATTTTGACTATGATAACCCTTGCGAAAATAGAGGTCAAACCGAGAAAACTTAAGTCATTTCATTGACATACACTATAGCTGTATATAAAACCATTGGTTTTATTTAAAAGTGTTTGCATTTCATGGAAAGCAACGCATTTAATTTTTGTTTGTTTATTTTGCTCAACGACAGATACGTTGCTCGCACTTTGTCTCATTTATAAGACATGGCCTATATTAAAAGTACAACTAATAAAAGGCCAAATAACTCCACAGAACGTCTCGTTCCGCTAATGTTCTCAGTTACCACTGTGTATAAGGTGTCCTCAATTGATCTTGTGTATCTTGTGGTCTTTAGTAGGCAGGATGTATCTGAACCGGAAATCCTCACTTGAAGGTGTTTTGTCTTATTATTAAATACTTGTGAAATCAAAATTTCAAATAGCACATGTCAATAGTAATAGTTAAATAAATACGTAGCAGAAAAACCATTTCAAAATACCAGCTAGAAAAGGGGGTTCCCATTCGCCCGTGTTACGTTAGAGGACCTAACTTGAAGGTTCTTACGCGTATGTGTGTGTGTGTGTATGTGTGTGTGTGTGTGTGTGTGTGTGTGTGTGTGTGTGTGTGCAACTTTTCAGATCACACACAGAATAGTACTAAACATTTAGTTTCTTTATACAGATCCTAGTGTTGTCTGCAAAAATTTATGTTTTTTCTACACATGAGTGAGATTATTTCTATTCACTTACACAGTTGGGGGGGGGGGGGGGCGCACACATGATATAGTACTTTTAGAACGTTTAGACATTAGCACTCTCGATCAATCTAGCGACAAGTGTCAGAGTAATGCAACACGCAGTCTCTGAGGATTCAGTTCACTTGTACAATAGGTACATTGTGCAATTATAATTGACGTGTATACTCTCTCTTTCTAGAATTGAATAATTTGCTGGCAACAGTTGTGTTAAATACAAAGTTTATTAATAGATTTAATTTAATCCAGTTCAAACAGCATGCATTGTTTATTTTCTGTAGTTTGCAATTTGGATAAGCAGGATTATATACAACATCTAAGGCATTCCATGTCCCTTGTATACCTTATAATTTATTATTCAATAACTGTTGAAGAAAATCGGCTCTGGATCCCCCAGCCACTGGGAACCCTCCCACAAGTACAAAAATAACAAGAGTAGACATCGACTACCAGCAATTGGCAGCCGAAATAATCCGCCAACAACAGGCCAATGCCGCCATGCATATGACAGCACAGCTACAGAAATCGCCAGCGACTCTCAGTCCTCCCAGGCCAGCCGGTCACAAGTGGCCAATGCTACCATTCCCCACAGTGATCAATCCCATAAATCTTAAACCTCAGCAGTGTCTGAGCAGGGAACGTCCTCAACAGTTCAGACTTGATTAATAAAGTGTTTGAAGGTGAGCCAGCGGGCACAGCAAAAAATGTCAAACAATCATCAGAATGTATTCAAATCACAGATGGGATTCCTCTTGGTGCATCAATTTCTGTCAAAATTAAATCAAAAATCTGGTCAAATGAATATATTGATATTAGATGTTTGTTATCACACCAAGAGGAATACCTTGTGACTCTTTTAGTTTCACCTGGTGTAATCAATCTGCAACATACTTCTAAATCAAAAACACCTCTTTCTATTAATAAATGGACAGATGCATTTTTGGTGTTCACGTGTATTAACATTCAGAAAAAAACAGAGTTAGCTCCTTACCTGCTCAAGTACAAGTCCTTTGTTAGGGAAATGCACAAGCTCCATGGTGATTCGGCATGGAGATCCTATGACGAATCTTTTCGAAGATTACGGGAATCAGTTGATCTCCCATGGCAAAAACCTGTTGAGGAGTTAAGGGGGAAGGCAATTGCTTTGTCTACAAAACAAAACTACGGGCAGCCCTTTCGTGGGAAGCAGGCAACTGCAGGGTGATCTGGGGAGATTAGATTCTTTTATGCCTACAACCAGGGAGATGGATGCAAATCAACCCCTTGTCCCTTCACACACATTTGCCAAAATTGTAGATCAAACCACCCAAAAGAACTATATATGATATTAGTCAAATTTGGCCCCCATAATTTGCCATTTTTTAAAGTGTTTCAGGTACATTAAATTGTTGTGTTATTTTTTAGAAGAGTTGATATAAACTATATTTTTCACCTATTTATTTGATTAATTTGCACGCACTGGCAGTATATGACGTCAGAAGTGACGCTATTTTTATAATTCAATCAAAATCAGTCATTATTTGACATTTTTCTTATCTTTTTTCGAATGGGAAATATAGAGCGACGCTTTGAACAAGAACAATATTTTTGTCATTTATAAGTACTGACTAGATACATCTTTGGTGAAAATATTTTGTTTGTTCAAGCAATCGCTCAATGTTTTCTTAAAGAAAAACTGCTTGAAAACCAGCCGTATTACGCTAAAAATGCGAAAATGGCGGGAAAAAGTAAACTTTATGATGTCATCTTTTTAAATTGTGGGCACTTTATTCAAAATAAAAATTATGAATAGACTTCAAATGTATATCTGTACAAAGAAAACAAAGAACTACAGTAAAATGATAATGTTCATTTTAGGGGGCCATTTTAGGCTTAAACCATATATAGTCCTTTAAATGTAAAAATAACTCACAGTCCAATACTGACATTCAAACTTCCAACCCCAGTAAAACCAGAAAAACTTAGTGAAGAACTTCAAGGTTATGACGATCAATTAAAGAAGTATTTAATAGATGGTTTTACTAATGGGTTTTCTTTAGGATGCACTGAAACACCACAGTCACATATTGCATCAAATTATAAATCCACTGCTTCTCATGCGGAGGTTATAAATGCGCATATCAGCAAGGGGTTATCGCTCGATCGTATTGCTGGCCCATTCTCTGACCCACCGTTTTCTCCTTTCGTTTCATCTCCGTTAGGAATAGTCCCTAAATCCGAACCTGGGAAGTTTAGAATTATCCATGATCTATCATACCCGAAAAATAACTCTGTCAATACAAATATTCCCAAGGAAAATTCTGTGGTACAGTATGACACGATTGACTGGGTCATCAAATTGGTGCAAACAATATGGGACATATTGTCTAATTGCAAAAACAGATATAGAGGATGCTTTCCGGATTATCCCTATTAACCCCTCTGATTATCACCTACTAGGTTTCTCATGGGAAGAAAAATTTTACTTTGACAAATGCTTGCCTATGGGAGCAAGTAGCTTGTGTCAATTATTTGAAAAGTTAAGTGTTGCTTTGCAAAAGATCATTCAGACAAAGTATAAGGGAGGGGGTATGTCACATATTTTAGATGATTTCTTCTTTATTGGGCCCAGGAATGCTTTGGATTGTGTGAATGATTTGACTCATTTTCTTTTTATTTGCAAAAAGATTGGGGTTCCAATAAAAATGTCAAAAACTCAACCTCCCTCTACAAAAATTTTTATATATGGGAAAGAGATCGATTCTGATCCAATACAAGCGAGGTTACCTATTGACAAGGTGGAAAAAACCAGATTGACACTAGAAAAAATGTTCCACAAGGAATCAACTACATTAAAAGATCTGCAATCTCTGATAGGTCTACTTAATTTCTCATGCTCAGTAGTGGTTCCGGGTGGAGCCTTTCTTCGAAGACTTATAGATCTCACGTGTGGTTTTTCTGAACCAAATAGCAAAATTCAGTTGTCAGACGAATCAAAGGCAGACATCAGGACAAGGCTAACATTTATTAAATCATTTAACGGCAAATCTTATACACACAGATGCATCAGGCTGTCATGGCTTTGCAGCAACACTAGGGTCTTCTCAAATATCAGATTGTTGTAAAAGAACTTTTCTCCATAGTTTTAGCCATTGAAATTTGGGGAAGTAGTATAAGAGACAAAAAAGTCTTATTTATGTCTGACAACATGGCAGTGGTTCATATCATAGACAAAAAAAACATCAAAGAACAAGTCAATTATGCGTTTAATAAGACGCTTGGTGTTAGCTACACTCTCAAACAATATCCATTTTCGTGCAAAACATATACCAGGAAAACACAATGTAACAGTTGACCGCTTATCACGCTTTCAATTCCAGGCTGCATTCCAGTCCTCCCCACACCTAAACAGGGTGCAGACACCCATCCCACAGGATCTCTTGAAAATCTGACAGAAGAGGCTCGCAGTTTTTTAGCTGCTTCTTTAGCAAATAGATCAAAATTGGCATACCGCAGGACATGGCAGATGTTGTTAAAAGATTTCAAGAAGTTTCCTCTTTGCCCCTTAGCCCAGCTATACTATGCAACTTTATTGCACACCTATTTTGTAATGGTTACTCTCCAAATAGTATTTCTACGCACATCTCGGTAGTCAGTTATGTTCATAAAATTTTAGGTTTATCAGATACCACAAATACATTTTTGGTAAGAAAGATTTTACAAGGTTGTCATCACTCGGCTCCTAACAAGGACTCTCGTCTTCCAATTACCGCCCTAATTCTATCTCGATTAGTGACAGGTTTGCAATCAGCTGTCCTGAATAATATGCATAGAATTCTGTTGAAATCTATTTTTCTTCTTGCTTTCAATGCCTTTTTACGCATAGGGGAATTGGTGGTTAAACATAGGTCACATGTAAATTCTGATGTCCAAATCTCTTTTGAATTTCAACAAGGTTTACTTTCAGCAGTCTCACTCTTAAGAACTTTAAAACAAACAAGTCGATAGAATTGTTCCAAATTCACTTGAAAGCTTCCACAAATACTGATATGTGCCCAGTTCATTCTTTATATCAATTCATACAAACTTTTCAACATAAATCTGGCCCGTTGTTTCAATTTATGGGGGGAGACCCAGTTACTTATTGCTTTGTGACAAAACATTTACAAAACCCCATACGGTTCATTGGTCTTAATCCCGCACTCTATAAAGGTCATAGTTTTAGGATAGGGGCTGCTACACATGCAGCACAACTTGGGTTTTCAGAGAACTGTATACAGAAAATGGGAAGGTGAAACTCTGTTGCAGTTCGTAGATATATTAGAATTAATAGTTTCAAATTATAGCATGGTGATAGGTCAGACGTAAACTGCTATCACCTATATATATCACACAGGTCAGAATTCAACTGCTGTGATGATATCTTTTGTAGGTCAGACTTGCACTGCTGTTAATCCCTTTTTATGTATTTATTTTGGTACATTTTTTTAACTAAGCAATATTATTACTCAACTGATGCTAACTGCTGTGCCAATGTTTTGTGGTTGGGTTTTACATATAAGAAATATTTTGTTATTACATGCAATTGATTTTGCTGATGTCTTTAGAAATTGATGTTCTTGCCTCATTGTGTTTTATAGGTAGTTAGTCATATCATATATTGTTTACCTTACTAGGAGCTATGCCCGCTGGTTTTTCTTTATGTCATATATACTAGGCAGCATTATGGGGTTAAAAAACAACCCTCGAATATGTCTCACATTATTTTGTGATATTTTCAATATTTTACTCACATGTACATTTGAGTTGTGAACTTTTTATTTTAGGTAACTAAGGTAAACCACAATGCCCCCTTTTGTTTTTGTTTGTCTTTGCTGTTTCCTATCCTGATCTGGCTAGTCCACTTTAGTTGGCGTTTTTGTACAAACATCTTCTGTTTTCATTATACGTTTGTGGCAAACCATAGTTTGCTCTTTGTGGCATTTTTTGTTTTATATGACGCCATATTATTTTATTTGTATTATTGTATCAAACTGTTATATCATACTCAGTATTAACAGTGGAGATTATTAGCTGAAGTGGAAAGATTTTTGTCGTAAATTTTATGCAAGTTGATGTAAAATAATCTCCCCTTATATTGGTTAATTTCTAGTCATATAATAAAATGACTAAATTCGCAATACATGTGTTGTCTCATCTTTTAAGATCCTAGTAAGATCAGAAAGTATTACATAAAGATGTTATATAGTTCGCTTCCGTAACTAAACATACCGTGCCAGAAACCTTTTCGAAAAAAATTGGTTTTATTGCCGAATGGATATGATTTAACGATAAGTTTCCATTAGTACATATCAAATTGGTTATGTAAGTTTGAATGTTTAATTAATCTTACAATAATAAACATACTCAAAATGCATGATGACGTTTATATTTGTGTTCATGGCGCATGAATTAGCTAATTGTATTTAATGGAAATTGAACCGTGCAGATTTCAAACAAAAGGGGAAATATACACTGAATGTAAATATCTCTCTTTAAAGGGGCATGGTCACGATTTTGGTCAAATTCTATTTTTCTGTTTTTATTATTTACAATGCTTTAGGAATGCATTTCTAATTATCAACTTAAATTTGAGAGTCAATCGTTGAGTAATAACCAAGATGCAGGGCTCATAATTCTTTGTCATGTAAACAAGGCTCGTGCCCTGTTTTTGTTTACATAGGTTCAATATATCAGTAAAAAATCTCTTTCAAGCTGATTTTTCTATATTTTTATTCATTTCAAGCATAAATAAACAGTTCCTTACCATTAACATATTTATTTAAGGTCTAAAACTTGAATTTTCACTTCAACACTCAAAATGTAAACAAAAGCTTTGTTTACATAGCAAAGAATTTTAAGCTCTGTAACTCCCTTATAACTCAACGAATGACACTCAAACTTTGGTTCCCTATCAAAAATGCCTTACTGAAGCATAGTAAACATTAAAATCGAAAAAATAATTTTTCACCAAAATCGTGACCATGCCCCTTTAAACATTAAAATAGAATTCAGACACAAGCTATGTTTAGAACTTAAAATATTGTAAAGATATGTTTTACAGAATAAATTACATAGCTGCCGATTTATCCTTAAATTCAAAACTTTAAAAAAATAACAACATGCTCTTTTAACATGCATGACGTGTGTTTATTATTTAAGGAATAAGGTCGAAGCAATATCAAATTCAATAAGGCCCAAGGGCTTCATGATAGATTTGATTACGCACAGACCGAAATTATCACCTCATAATATTCAAAGAATGATTCCTTATTACTTATATTAGAGAGGTCTAGCAGAACAACGGGTACGCGTACTTGTACGTGTAGGTTACAAGTTAGAACTTCGCGTACTGGTTCAAATAACTTTTCTTGTTTAGCAGTTATAATGTGTACTTGTACTAGTAAATGTTTTAAATGTAATTTTTATGTTCCTTCCTTTTAATCTGAGTATTAATAGTCACATGTTCCTTCCTTTTAATCTGAGTATTAATAGTCACAGTCGAAAATTGAAGGTCGCAAGTGTTATTTTTATTGAACATCATCGTTTAAAGTAATCATATATGTATGATTTTTTAATAACAGATAATTAAGAGTCATTGCATGTTTTGCAAGAATCGATCAGTGTATTAAAACTTCTACAACACAATACATGTTAGAGACAATTTATGTTTCTTGATATCAGTAGTCGCATTAAATATTAAATCTTTACAAAAAAAAATACACTGTTCAATATAAATAGCCAACAAGTAAATATAAGCTACAAGTTCGACCTTACGTGTACTTTGCGATCTACACGTATTTTCATTCGTGTTCATACGTGTAGAATTTCGTTATCACAAAAACTGATGACGTAATGCACATATTTTCCTTTCTACACGTACACGTATGCGTACACGGTGGTTTGCTAAACCTCTCTATTCAAATAATGTTCAGCAATTGTACGATTAGATATTTGAATATAAATAAGCAAACCCCGCTTGCGCCCCACTTATACGTCATTTGAATTTATTGGGCTGGCTAGTGTTATCACAGGCAAAGACACTAAAAAATGTAAATATATAGAGAGTTATCATTGTAGAAAATATGTAAATACTGTCATCTTAAATTTAAACAACAGATGAAAAATGAAGAATAGAGAGGTTAAGCATTTGAACATGTACGTCTACGGGTACGTGTGGAGCTACAAGTATGTTTACACGTACACGTACTAAAATTTGGGGTATGTTTAATAAACTGTACGTGTAAGCGAACGTGTAAACAAATTAGATTTAATATTTCCAACATGTTTAGTTTACTCTCGCTGTTTATGAAATAATTCTATGAATTTGATGAAACCAAAAGCACAGTCGCCCTCAATTTATCGTCTGCTTTACATAAAACAATGTTTGATAAACACACAGTCTATAATTTTATTTAAAAATGCTACAAGTTTTCACCTCCGTGTACTTTTGATTCTACACGTCTTGTACAACTTCTAGATTAATGCGGTATGCAGAGATTATGACGTAATAAACATAAAACTAGGGGATTCCCTAATTACACGTTCTTGTACACGTTCAAATGCTTAACCTCTCTAATAACTCACGTTTTCTGTTCGTGTGTAAGCTGTTCAAAACATAGGAGCAAGGAAACGTGTTAAAATGACGTTGTAATGAGTTTGTGGATGTAGGCAAGTTTGTTGGCATACCAAGAATGGTTCAATGATGTCATTGTCTACAAAATTCTCACGTTAATAAACGATATCCTGATTAACGATTTGGTAAAATTTCAATAGTTTATTTTTTTCCTCAAGAAAGTATGAGTATATGTCTCATTAATTTCCGAACAGCCCTCGTACACAACATCGTATAACCAAATTCAGTTTATATTCACCCCTACCCGCTCCTCTAACTATAAAACCAGTTGCTTTTGGATTTCAACTGTTTTAAAATAGGTTTTAAAATAAAAATTCGGACACTGTATTATAATAAAAACTCCACAAAGACTAAATTCATAAATTAGTATTTAAAAACTGTGTATAAATCTCACCACGACAATGATGCTCTACATCTTCCATCAACTACAACACATCCACCCAAAACACGAGTAGACATGGCATATGATTACCATATACATTATTTCTTTGATCCTTTTTTTAAAACTTTTTTTCGAATTGAGTCTATTCTATACTTATTTTAGTGTTGTGTGTATGAGGAAAATGTTATCGGTTTTATGTACTATAACATATGTAGTGAGAGTGCAGTTTTGTATCCGGATAGAGTAATGTGCGGTAGTGGAAACAAAACAATGCATCCTGAGTGAAGTTTAGTATTTAACCTTAGATTAACTCATCAGATGAAAAGATATAGACTTATCAAATATTTCGAATTAGATCATTTGAAACATTTGAAATAGCAAATGGGGTAGAGGAGGAGTGCGATAATTCTCGCTGAAATGTTCCTGTCATGATATCCTTTATACGGTATCTGACACTGAAATAGGACAATTAATTTTGATTCAAATCAATTAATGTACATGTATTATCAATCATCAAATACCCCAAAATTTTAACCCTTCTGTCGTTGTACATTCCCATTGTAATTATATTAAGACACCAAATGTGCTCCTGTGACAATTTAACTGATGCATATGGCAAAATCACTTCGGTTATTTAATAGGGCTTAAGATGGTTGTAATCATTTTAAAACGATCTTAATCTCATTGAGAATAAGTTTGTATAGATACATAGGAAAAAAGTTCAAATTTTAAAGATAATTTAATGGATTTTTTTCTTTTACTATTTAATATTTCAAAGCTAAACAAAATCCCATTTTTTTTTTAAATTTAAGGCGGATTTGATGGTTAATTTGTTGACCACCGAGCCTACTTAACAGATGAAGTTCTGGATGTTTTTTAACGGCTTTTAAAAATAATTGATAAAAAAAATATTTGTGAAACCTGTCGAAAAATTCTTGTATATACAATTGTATTCCAATTGCAAAAAAAGTGATACACTTATTTTTTTCCCCATAATGTCACGTTATATTGAAAATCAAGTGATTTAAAACTTTGTTTAAAAAGTGTGTTAACTTTATAGTAGATGAATCAATACGGTCTATATCAATCTAAATTTTATGAAAGTACCGTTTATGAATTTAAGTTTTTTTTACTACATTGTAAAATTAGGTATTAAACTCGTTTGGTAAATTGTGCGCAACATGCATTTCCAACTGCTTATGCGTAGAAATGTTACCATGTTAATTAGTTCTCCCTCTTTTGATCCCTTCTCCTCTCTTTCTATCTCTTTTTGCATTAAATCCGAATTCGGACACAATCTATATTCAGTACTTAAAATTGTCAAGATATGTTTTAACAGAATACATGTACCTTATATAACTATCGACATATTAAATTCAAAACTTTATAAATTCTATAAAATTTTTGTCATTTTGTTTTACAATATCGATTGAAACTGACAAACAGGGATATTTGGAATGAATAAGCGACCAAGGAATTCCAGAAGAGTTTTAATTTCGTTCGTTAGTTAATATTTTAATTATGCCAATGTTTTTTAAAAAACTTCACACAAATAATTTCAAGTTGATTACTTTGACAAGAAGGTGTATAACTGTTACAATATTAATTGTATTAGACAAACGTGTATATACACTGTACCTCTCTAACATATGGAGCGTTATACTTGAACGTACCGTAATATTACATTATCAAAAAAAATATCCATGCTTGATGTTCAACAGGTGTTGATTGTTGGTAACTCACAAATCAAATTCAGAAAACTAAAGGCATCTAGTCAATCTGTATGAAATCTGTCTGTTGTATTTATCTTGAAACTAGCTGCAGGTCTGTAGCTCCCGGTCTGAACTAGAACTGTCCTAATGGGACTAATACCCCCGCAAGGCTAATTTCAAATGGGACAAATAATTTAATTGAATAATAAAGGTTTGCAACACATATAAATAAAAAAATTTCTAGAATTGTAAAAAAAAAATTAGTTAACAAAGAAAAATTAAAGTCAAAATTGTCAGAACTTCACTGGTAATACATATGTATAACAGTAATACATTTACAAATTTATGTATCTGATGATATTTTTTTTTATTTAATTGTTTTAAAGAAAAACCGACAAAGTGACATTAACCCTTCCTTTTGCAGTAAATGAAAATAGCCAGGGCAAGCAATGCTCTCCTGTTGATAAAACTTTGAATATTATCTTTCTAATAAGAGTCTTGACAGATGCAATTAGTTGTTTCAAATTTTCCTCACTTTCTCCCATGGTACAATGCAACTCCATATCAGAAAACTGATCACATGGGACTATGATTTTCTTTGATGAGCATGTTAAATTTAATAAACTCCCAAAACATTACCATAATTAGCATACTACGTAAATATATGTAAAAAAGAAAATTTAATATTACAAACAATTTTAAAATTTCCAAAACACTACAATCATATCAGTAATTTTGAATTTCATTTAAACTATAATGCCCTTTAGGGTCACTTCATCAATTTACTTGACTAATAAATTTAAACAACTTCTAAAAATAGTTAACTTCTTTATTAATAATGATATTATTTATTTCCTTATACTGATAGAAAATTTTGGTTTACATGAAACAGTTTTAAAATAGCCCCAAAACCACCGCCCATTTTACAGATTATTAATTTTCCCTAAACACATGCTCTATTCCAAACCATGGCTCAGATAATGGCCCCCTTGGGACAAATGAATTCAGCCACACTTGTCTTTGATGTTCTTATAAGCTCGTAACAATTTATCATTGACAAACACAAATTTTGCATTGTCAGTTGATAGAATACTTATAAAAAATAAATTTAGTTAAGAAATAAAGACAAAAAAAAACCTCCATCTGGATGTATTTATATAAATAAATTTTAGAGTGTTTTAATACTATTCATTAATAAAATCTGTAAGGATTACCTCCCTTACTTTTCAATGTCAGTGTACAATATATAGAATAAGGAAAATGAAAACTGTCATAAAATCATTAAATCTTGTTTGATCTTAAAAAAAATTGCAGGTGCACATCTTCAGATGGTGTTTAACATATGTACAAATTACAGACTGTTCCATGCAGTAGTAAAAAATTATATAGGGGGGACAAAGTTGCGTCTACAGACAGACGGACAGACGGACAGACAGACGGACAGACAGACGGACAGACAGACAGACGGACAGGGTGAAACCAATATACCCCCCTAAACTTCGTTTGCGGGGGTATAAACAATTCGGATGGACGACCTGGGACGTCCATCCGATTTTTTTCAGACCGGGAGCTACAGATCTGCAGCTGTCTAGAAACCACAAAAGGATAAGTGGCTGATCCGTCGTGGTTTTATACTACACGTGATATAATTATCATATAATATCAAATCATAGTTGTATACTGTATTGCACAAAATAAACCAGAAATTCAAGATTTCAATACAAATGACAAACAAATGAATGGCGCTGATTCTCAACTGGCATTTGGCGACCAATTTAATGACAATGAGCCATAATCGCTGGTAACCCTGGAAGGTGGAGAACCAGCAATTGTTTTTTAAGCAAAAGAGGACGAGTTATTTAGCTTGCAAACGGGCATTTTTCTTTGATAAATGGAATTAAACCAACTTTGTTATAAGTCACTTATCCTGTCAAAATCGTGTAAATTACACAAAAAAAAAAAAAAAAAAAAAGGCGAAGACCCGCGAATAACATGGACATTTTGGGAAGACATTCTACTTTTTTTTTTAAATGATCATGCTTAAATTTACAAATGCAAGTATTTTTTTATTTTCATTTTTCATTCTGATTGCTCGTGATTATTTTAAAACAACTCATTCAAAAAAAAAAAAAACAAAAACAAAAAAAAACAAAAAAAAAACGAGCATTAAAGCTGACATGAATTCATATAAGGATTTGGACGCCATTAGTTTCGATCGCTCCTCAACTGCCACTGGTGTATATGTACCGGCCGATGAAAGCTACGGTCGGTTGCTTTCCGATAGAGGCATTCAGGTTGCACGGACGTTAAATGAATGAACTACACATTGTATTAAATATAAATATGTTTGTAAAAAGAATAAAGGAAACTACAATCAATAAAACATAAAAGATTGTTTATTCTTTGAAAGAATTTTCAAGGTACATGTATCAGTATAATCTTACAAAGATCGTGCTGCCTTACTTTGCATGAACATCGAACACGTGTCTCATTCATACATGGTAAATATGACGTCTGCATCTTATTGTAGATCCCGGTCGCACTACATCCAATATAGTGAATAAGCGATAGTAAATCCATGAAACTAGCAATTAACACCGTTTTTATAAGTTTGTACAAAAACAATTCGTTTTCTAAAGTCCATACTGTCACCGCACGATTTACACGTGTGTGGTTTGCGCATATGCGATGCTTTAACAGTACGACACAGGAAAACGTTCTACAAAACTCGAGGTTTTTTTTTTTAAATATGTGTGCCAGGATTTTAGTCTGTTTTGTTTCGTCTTTCATTGGATATTCCTTACTAGTGCAGTGGTTGTCATTCAAAACACGTTTCTACAAATCTTTCCATCCAGTGTAATGTGTTTGTGTGAATAAAAATGTGATTTCTTTCGTTTGAGGAACTAATTAGACAAAAATCAATTTCTACTTGGTAATTGTAATGAATGTATTCGGGATATATAAAGTTTTCAATTCGAATAACTTTACATGTATGTTCAGTCAAGTGGTTTGTTAAAGCCAGTTTAGGACGACACACAGAGCTGGAAACACGTTAACTATATCACATGCTAAATTTGTATATTTTAATTTACAAAATAATTACCGGTATGTCAGTATGTATGATATAAATTGACATGCAGTGTTCGTTTCTTTAAGGAAAATTCAGTATTTTAATTACTTTTATTTATTCGCTGATTTTGGAGATGTTGTCAATACCAAATAAGTAAAACATAACACACACTTTTATAAGTCGTATGTTAGATTTTTTTGTCTTGAATATTGAAATATTGAATATAAAAAATTTGAAATTCAACCACTTTAATTTCGATCTTTTATTCATAAATTAGCTATCATCAAACTCAAGGAGATTATCAAATTCCATAATACAACAAGTATTTTATTACGTAAAACACGATAATTTTAGAAGTAAATACTATCAATACACTCCATTTTACAACATGAATTATAGACAACACAAGACATAGTATATTTGACACAAAAAAACTGATTACCGGTATAATGTTTTCTCATTTTTCCGAGCAGAAATAAGCTTAAACTAGATACGATCTCGTTACGAGTAACGAGTAGGTCTTCCGTTCAATATGTTAAACGATACGATTAATATATAAATGAAATTTCAGAATTCCCAATCAACCCCTTTCCTTTTAGGTAATGTATACGATTCTCAATATCCTGTACAATGCTTAACAAAGTGTTTTGCTTTTTGACATACAGCACATTGAAGATTTAAGATTTTAGTGCCTTAAAATCCCTAATTATGTCATCAATGGGTGTGTCAATGAGTTTTACAAACTGATATTGTAACGATCAACAACTTTGCTTCTATAATGCATTACAAAATCTTGATCATTTTTAAGTTATCTGTAATAGAGTTTACGAGTGTCTTGGCCCCTAATTTAAGGAGCCAGCCCCTTTTTCTTGAATTCATTCGAAAGGTCTCACGAATACTCACATTTTTTGTTCTTACACCTATCTTAAATTGTTGTTCATTTTTGAGAATCAAATGATTAAATATTTTAGGGGCCAGCCCTCTAGATCCTTTATGGGGACAATATTAGTTTTTTGATTAGTGGAATCGATTTAAATCATCAATGGAAGCATTTTCTCTTCTACAATGCCTAACAAAATATGTTTCCTTCTCTAGATATATTGCGTCAAAGTTTAAGTACTTTGGCCCCTAAAATCCCTAATTACGTAACAAATGGGCGTGGCAATGATTTTTTCTGTTAGATATTGTTACGATCAACAACTTTGCTTCTATAATGCATTACAAAATCTTTATCGTTTTTAAGTTATTTGTAATACAGTTTACGAGTCTCTTGGCCCCTAATTTAAGGGGCCAGCCCCTTTTTCTTGATTTTATACGAAAGGTCTTATGAATACTTACATTTTTTGTTCTTACACCTATCTTAAATTGTTGTTCATTTTTGAGATACAATTGTTTAAATATTTTAGGGGCCAGCCCTCTAGATCCTTAATGGGGACATATATTGGTGTTTTGATTAGTGGAATCGATTAGAATCACTATTGTAAGCATTTTCTCTTCTACAATGCCTAACAAAATATGTTTCGTTTTCTTGATATATTGCGTCAAAGTTTAAGTACTTTGGCCCCTAAAAATCCCTAATTACGTAATAAATGGGCGTGGCAATGATTTTTTCTGTTCGATATTGTTACGATCAACAACTTTGCTTCTATAATGCATTACAAAATCTTAATCGTTTTTAAGTTATTTGTAATACAGTTTACGAGTCTCTTGGCCCCTAATTTAAGGGGCCAGCTCCTTTTTCTTGATTTTATACGAAAAGTCTTATGAATAATTACATTTTTTGTTCTTACACCTATCTTAAATTGTTGTTCATTTTTGAGATACAAATGATTAAATATTTTAGGGGCCAGCCCTCTAGATCCTTAATGGGGACATATATTGGTGTTTTGATTAGTGAAATCGATTAGAATCATCATTGTAAGCATTTTCTCTTCTACAATGCCTAACAAAATATGTTTCGTTTTCTTGATATATTGCGTCAAAATTTAAGTACTTTGGCCCCTAAAAATCCCTAATTACGTAATAAATGGGCGTGGCAATAATTTTTTCTGTTCGATATTGTTACGATCAACAACTTTGCTTCTATAATGCATAACAAAATCTTTATCGTTTTTTAGTTATATATAATAGACTTTACGAGTCTTTTGGCCCCTAATTTAAGGGGCCAGCCCCTTTTTCTAGATTTCGTTGAAAAGAACTTTTGATTCTCTACCACTTTTGTTATATATGTCTTTACAAAATATCAACTGATAAAAAGATACAGATCAAAACGTATGAAAATTTTGAATAAATATTCGTACCCAATTTTCGTGCCTACGCGAGCTCCAAGAAATGGCGCCACTGGCGTAAAACAAAATAATAGTGCACAACTTCAGACTATAGACTACCTATCCTGAAAATTTCAAAGTCATATCTCTGATAGTTTCTGAGATCAGCTCTGCACAAAATAGGTCGTAAAAAACTACAAAATGGCCGATAAATCGGTACCGGAAGTGACGACAACAAAAATTTAAAAAACATATAAAATTCATATCATGACTCATCATCTGTGAAAAAATGGTTGAAATCGGCTGAATAGTTTTCGAGAAATCGCGTGCACAAAATTTGGAAAAAATAATAATAATAATAATAATAATAATAATAAGAAACAGTACGAAAACAATAAGGTCTTCCGTTGGAAACGGAAGACCTTAATAAATCAGACGAATTAGAAACAAAAAGGCTGGAAACATTTTCAAGATACACAATACTTTTTCCTTTCGTTTTCAACATAAGAATAATGACAGTGTCCATCCCAGGATTCATAATCAAGGACAACAAAAGCATTAAATCAAAGATCAGATCACTATCCTTGTATGCACAATGGCGATATACCATTCTAAAGTAGCAAGTGTGAAGAATTTACCTAAGACTATAAGGTTCCTTCAACTCAATGTTACTATTAGAAACTACATGTAAAGGTTTGCAAACAATGTATGTTAAAAACCGTTCAAACAGCATTCAAAGAAGTTGAATTGTTTCGTTATTTTTCATGGCTCCCAAGAAAAAAATGTCTGCTTATACAAAATCGTTTCATTCATTGATTCAGATCATTTTTTGTAATTTCATGTACAAAATATGTTATTTCGAAAGAAGGAATCAGTAGGTATTAGTAGTTTGCCTCGAACCATTACAAAACCAGATAAAGTAGATTGCATTACTTGATGCATTTGATATTAGTTGAACATTAAAGTCATTTATACATGGTTTTTCAGCTGTCTTCATTCACAAAGGGTACTTAAAGCTGACACGAATTCATCAATACTCAATTTTTCCCTTTTATTTCTACTGTTAGGCTCATCGCTTTTCATTCCCTATACAAGGCCGAGAGTCATGTTATATCATCGCACATGCGCAAACCGTACACTGTACAAAATCATGGACTTCCGAAACGGATTGCTTTTTGTAGATAGTGATAAAAACAGCAATTGTTGGATCTACTTTTAATCGCTTATTAAGGTGGTACATGTATGGGCCATCTGTCGATATTAATGTGGATTAAAGTACAGTTTATATAATAAATAAAATACTTTCACTGGTTTGGAATTTTCAAGTTTCACATTATTTAATAAAAAAAATACGTTTTAAAAATTAATGTAAAGTTGAAATTTTTTAAACCCCCAGCGAGATTCAAACTCATAACTTACAGGTCCGTAGTGATCTCTCTAACCCACTGCACTTCGCTGTTAGATGACAAGTTTGGGAAAGAAACTGTTTATACTCAGCTATGTTAAGGGCGTCCATAAAATAATAGCGGTATTTATCACATAAAATATTAGCCTTTGAATAATCTTGATATTATATTCCAAAAAATTGTTACACAAAGTAATTTTTTATCAATATACATATTAGATAATTTGCTATCGCATGAGCAATTTTTGAGTCTCTTGGGAATACCCTGTCACGTGATACTGCTAAAAATAGATGAACCACGAATAATACGAAAAAATGCATAGTGCAAGGGCTTTAACAAAAAAACATTAACAAATATAATTATTTCTGTTTCTAGCTTGTAAAATGAACATCTAAAATTTCGAAAAGTGCTGGGAGCTTGAAATATTCAAGTAAGAACAATTATTAAATTCAATATAAACAGTGGATGAACAGAAATTTGCAGGGAGTTCCCACAATTAATGCTTATTTATGTGAAATGCGTAGCGATTTCATGTAGCTCCCAGCACTTTTTGATATAATTGGGATATAATAGTAACACATGTAAAATTTCAATATATTTGATAAAGTGTATGCCCTTGCACTACTGCATTTTATCTGACCCATTTCACTTTCGGCGTCATTTGCTTGAAAGTCAAACGCAACACTGATTAAGATCATGATTTTAATTTTCGTTCATAAAATAATTACACGCTGTGAATTTCATTAAAATAATGTTAGAATGTTGTCTTGTTCACACCAGTCATCATTACCAAATTGTTGAAATTGGAAACATTAATTCATCTGTTGCCCTCACCAATAACTATTGATGTAAGGGTGGGGTGGGGGGGGGGGGGTTTAAGTGTATAAGTTTGTAATTTACACATATATGTTTTATAATGGTTTATGTTACTCTGCTGCTAAAAAAAAATAAGAAAGACCTTTAATATATGATCAGGGTTACTTGTAATTATAGTTAATATTTTTTGTAATAATTAAAGAAAGCAACAAAAATCAATCTTTATCTAGAATTTATTATAATAATCAACTTGACAAATACAATGTACTATATAGAGATTGCTTTTTGATCTCTAACAAACTGTTCAACAAAACTTGTGTTTTCTGATTTTCAGTATTACTCAGTCATGATGTGGAATATATGTCCATTGATCATATTCTTTCACACTACATGTAATTCTCCTCTTGTCTATTTGATGTACATTGTAAGGAGGCAGTGCAGTTGATAAGAAAACCAATGCCTGAAATTATGAATATTTATCAATTTCAAATTTAATTTCAATAGATATCAATGAAAGATATTATGATAAGTTACAATATAGTTATGTGATTTAAAAAGAAAAACAGACCAAATATACATGAAGTTAGTGGGTAAAAGAAATATTTATAGAGTACCTACTTTTTTATCAACACCCCAACAAAGTGTCTCCAGTGGACCATTTACTGCTTTAATAACCCTGAAATTGAATAATGTGTTATAATAAGTAAACTATTGTGCTGAAAATATTAACATGAAAATGAAAATGTTCTTTATCATTGTGCATACTAATGGCAGTATTAATTTCATTAATATTCTAACAGGCATAATCAAATATTTATTTTTTAAAATGTTTGGAAAATCAGTTCAACACTGTAATTTTGTTTATTCAAACATGTAATCTTCCTGATAAAAAAAGCTAAATGAAATAACACATTTCGATTTACATAAACAACAATACAATCTTGTCTATATTCAATCCAGATTCTCACAGTAATCTTTGTAGTGCTAATACAGTGTTTGGACTTTCCATTGTTTACATTTTCTTTGAACACGGAGGAAATGCGAGCTAATATCATTGCGATATAAGAGACCAGTAAAAAGCTACAACGAGCCTCAATACTCTTAATGACCAAAATTAGCGAATCGCGGAACATTTCTTTTGCCTGATCGAGTCACCAAACTGATGTTTAAACACAATATTAAATGAAAAACAAATGTAAACAAGTAAACAAAATCGAAGCCGAGGAATTTCCCTTCGTTTCTGTTTCATCCTACAGTATTAGACAATATAAAACAATATCTAGGGAAAGTACAGATAAATCCTACCTTGTTCAGTTGAATCCTCTACCGATTTCCGTCTGGGCTGGTTGTAAATGGGTTAAATTCTCAGATATATCACTGAAGTCAACATGTTTATTCTGATCACAGCTACAAGCGCCGATGTGACGTAGTCAACCTCGACACGTCATCAGACGACTTAGGAATTTCATAATTTCGCAAGATATAAAGAATAGTTGAAGTTTTTATTTCAGTACATCTTTCTTGATACAATCAAACCCAATAATTAATCATATTCATTTTGGTAGATGTTTGTTAATTACCGAAATACAATATCTCGTAAAATCTCATGAATAAGGGGCGGGGCATATGCAAATTTTCCTAAATCTCACGTGCTAGAATTCTGATACCTTCCTTAACATAGCTGAGTAAAATTATACTTCATTGTTTTGTTTATTTCGATAAATAATATGTCACAACATGGAGGCGTATCATACCACCAGCCGGAATCTCCAACGTGATTTATACATTACGCATATTCAAACGTGCTTTATAAGCAAGCGAATAACACAACAATACATGTATTTGTGCAAGATAATGCGGATACTTGAGAAATTATTTCAAAGAATACACCCTCTTTATAATTTTATTGATTGGTGCCTTTTATATATTTTTCTAAACATATTACTACAGAGTTTAGTTCATGAATTTGAAGTCCGTGCATCCTGAATGCCTCGATCGGAAAGCAACCGGTGGACTGACTTTTTTGTCCGGTACATGTATACATACTCAGTAGCAGTTGAGGAACAATAGAAACTAATACAATGGCGACCAAATATTTTTCAGAATTCATGTCAGCTTTAAATTCAGATAAAACAATTAAATATTCCTAAAGTGATATAGTGAGTACAACAATCAATATAGCAGTACTCGTACATAAATACAGATATATCAATTGAATAAATGCAAAATAGAACAAATAAATGCACATTCATGTGCAAAAAAAACAAACACATGGAATAAATAAATAAAATTTTCACAGTAAATTAATTCACTTGTTAATACTTCAAAGAAGATATTGCGTTAAATACTAAGATATCATGTAGTGATTGATTAAAACCTAAGTTTAGAACATGACCTCCACAAATTGCACGTTTACGAATGACCCACATGGCACATAATGCATAGTAAATATATACATATACATGTATATCTAAATAGTATTAGTGTTTCACAGCTAAACGTCACATTTTATATTAAACATAATTAAAGGAAAAAGCAATCATCTCTTGAAAAGTGTCAAGATTATTGTTAAATTTAGTGACATATAGAATACACAAGAACTCTGTATGCCATAATTTAATATGTAGAGGAAGTTAAAGAATCATTTTCCTTTCGTATTTTACTCCTTTTATTTTTTGATTTTTTGAAAAATTCTGAAATAAAACTCTGCACAGTAGCAATGTCTTCTTTTATCAACTCAATGGAATCCTCTGAGAACAGTAGTTCGGGTTCATCATAGTCATTGTGAAGGTCAGGCAGGTTGTCTTCATCGCTATCTTCCGAATGCATAAGCATAAGTTTTTCAATTCCATCATCGAGAACAGAGAGTAAATCTTGACAGTCCTTTAAAATAAAAATGTTAAGATAACTCATGATGCAAGTTAAAATATCAGAAAAATTACTCGCTGTATCAACACACACACACACACACACACACACACACACACACACACACACACACACACACACACACACGGGAAAGCATTTGACATTAAGAAGATCTTAAATCAATTTATCAAGAATTATTATAAAAAGATAACAAATAACCTGCGCTGATTCATCCTCTGGCTTCAATAAATTGTCTACAAAACAATAAAAGTTTAAATCAGATCTTAAAATCCAACTATGATTTGTTTGTCACTTGATATAACAAAATACAAGTACACATGTAACTACATGTAACTATAGCATGCACATCACCAAAATTTACATCACAAGTGCAATTAAAGTACACACTCACTGAGAAAAGAGATGCTAAATACTATCTTAGAAAATATTATAATGTCAGTGTTGTTTCATTCATTTGATAATTTTTCCACCGCGGAAAAGTTTACTAAATGCAAATTAACAACCAATAATACATTGATCATCAACTTCTTACCTGGGTTGTTTTCATCAGGGACAATTGTTACTTTTTTGCTTTCTTCTAAAAAAAATCAATGGTTATTGTAACTACTGGCAAAAGCCAAAAACAAACGCAGTTATCTATCTAACATTTAAATCATCAAATAATTTCAGTTCTAAAATATACTAAACTGCAAAAGATACATCGCAACCCAAATCCTAATTTGAAATTTCCAATATTATAACTGTACTAAATCTGTTGATTTTCACAAATTCATTTATTACTCTTTTTTTATATTATTGTTTTGTACAATTGCTAGTTTTAGTTTTAGGTCGAATGCACTTTGTTATAATGTCTATAACAATTCAATGGTCACCTACCGTGGTACATTTCCGGAAACAAAGAGAAAGTATATAAAGAATGGTTTGCTCGTGCAAAGTCAACGGATTTTGGCAAATAAAAAAAATCCGGATTTGTTACCAATCCTACATGTACTCAAATACGGATACCGCACCCTCAACCAGTGCAACGTGAACAAGCCATGAGATGACTACTTGCTTGGCAGAGGCCACTAGTGGTTGCTGGTCATGACTTACGATATACGTACTATTTAACGCTTGCGAAAACTTAACAATGCAACAAATAGCTGCAGGTCCGTAGCTCCCGGTCTGAAAAAATTCGGATGGACGACCTGGGAGCTACAGTGTCTCCCGTAGTAAAAAAACTGCAATTTACGGCGCTAGATTTGGACTGATTATTCTCAATTACAAACACATTCTGTACAAATATTTGATTCCAAAACAATCCTCGGACATTTTACTACAGATATAGTCACTTCACTTGCCTCTGATATTCTTTTAAACGCCATCACCAGCCCTGTAAAGTGAAGTGGTGCAGTTTGTTTATATGTGAAAAATGGCGACTCTCGATCTCGACGTAAATTAATATACTTCATTTTCCGAGGTCGGTAGACATGTTTAAGAGAAAGTCTGAGGCAAGTAAAGTGACGATATTCGTATTAAATTGCATGAAAAATTTAATGGTACTAATTGTTTTCGCAGAATTTGTGTGGAGATAAATTTTTGTGCGCCGTAAATTGCAGTTTTTTACTACGGGAGGCACTGTAGTTCCCAGGTCGTCCATCCGAATTTTTTCAGACCGGGAGCTACAGACCTGCAGCTATGCAACAAACAGCACATCAGATCGTCCACGAAGCGGTCGCCAAAGAATGCAATGCCTAACCCGTAAGGATAGGTCAAATTCCTTCGTCTAAACCTGCAGTATTGATTTTCTACTGCAACACAGACAGCCAGACAGACAATAGGGATTCATCAGAGACCAGTCAGCGATGATACAGTTCGTTGCAGATTTAGCTTAGAATGGTCTACAGTCTTGCAGAAAAGGCGACATCAACAGAAGAAACCAATATTGCATATCAATCGACAATGGAATAGAGAGTTTGACACAGATGAGGAAAACGCTATTCAGATAAATGTATGGTGAAAAGGGACACTTATGAAGACCAAACAATATGGTCTGGGGCGGTACTGGACTCTTTGATTACTAAATATTGGCTCAGGTAAAGGCAATGGTGTGACAGCTGCCCGATACACTGACCAAGTTCTTCAACCTCATAGTCAGCAACATTTTGCAAAACACCAAAACCACATTTTCCTGCATAACAATGTGCGTGTACACACAACAAGATTAACTTTAGACATCCTGGAGCAAAATAATGTTAGAGTGACGACTTGGCCAGCTTTGAGTCCAGATTTAAACACTATTGAACGCTTACGGGATGAAGTTCAAAAAGGCATCAAGGGTATGGGAAGACATCATCTGAATGCCATTCATCAATCGCATGATTCACAACATGTACAGAAGGCGCGGTGCTGTAATTAACGTTAATAGGGGGTCATACTATTAAGTTATTATGCTATTAAGTTAAAGAATGCTTTTATGCAATCATAAACAGGTGTCACTAATCTTTTCTTAACATGAAGTTGGAACTTCATATAAAAAAATAGATCAGTAGTTATTGCCTTTTCATCCTGGCCACAATTTATTTTATAATACAAATACTGATAATTATTGATTTTAATTAAACAAAAATAGGTGGCACGTTTCTTTTGCAGTTCGATATTATTACGAGTTAATAAAGTAAATGATGAGAGTCATTTGGGGAATTCATATTGTGTTCCTTTCTGTTGACAGTACATGTACATGTATGTTAACTCCATAACAAACAACCTAATTGCTCATCAAATTATCACAAATGCTATTTTACATGTAACTATTTAAGTTAATTATAACAATCTACTAAAACTAGAGGTCCACATGCCTTGATGGTCACCTAAGAACATAGCCCTTAAATGGACCAGTCAAGGAGTTTCATGACTGCAATTTAAGCTTAAACTCTAATCAGAGACTTCTGATTGTTACCCCTGCCTTTATTATTTGATGTTTGCAAACACCAATGCATTAAAAAGGGGGCGCACAGACTCAGAGAAATCTGAGGAATCTCACATTACTTTTACCCTAGCTTTAAGGGCCAAAGATCATTCACTTTCGGTAAAAAGAGACCTGTAGCCCTTTGACAGTTTATCTTTGATCTTATTTACAGATTAATTTATACATGTCATGCACACAACATGCATACAGTTTACTGCACAAGCATAGGGACATTATAATAGTGCATTTAGTTTATCTCCTACGACTGTGGATGTACAGATGGAATTATCATAAGATTTTATACAGTCTCACTAAGCAGCCATATTGGCCCTATCCAAGAACCTGAGTCCCTGAAGCAATTGTATTGAGTTTCACAATTTGGTTAAAGGGCTTCATGTACATCACAACAATGTATTCCTTGTAATTTTTCCTGCTAAGGATGTAGAGAGTATTTAATTTTCTAAGATTACATACATTTTTACTTTATGGTCATATCCCCCGCTTATTAGGGCCTGAACCTCTGATCTGATTTCACAATTTGGCTGAAGAACTTCATCAATTTATAATCATGTGTTCAGTTAATCTTCCACTACCGTGGAAGTACAGACGCAGAGTTTTTAAGATTTAACACATTTCGTTTCTTGATTATAATAAATGTTATTATTTGCATGTCAAAGAACAAAATAGGATCAGACACAAGTTATAAATTGTATAAAAAGTGAATAGAAGCTGTCATCATTTTCATGTAAAGTACAACATGGGTATATAGTTTAACGATTGTCAAACAAATAATTTTAAAGATACTGCTTGTAAACATTTTGAAATTGGTCAAGTAGTTTCCTCCCTGACTGCTCCCTTTTTGACATGAAAATTAAAGGGCCATTGCGCTTTATGCCTTGGCTAGCCATGACAGGTAAATGCATGTACCTGTCATGGCTAGCCTGTGCATAATAGGTGTGGCTATGGGAAAAGTGCACACACAAAGTGCATTGTGCATGTACTTCATAACTAACTTAAACCTAATGAAAATCAAGGAAACATACTTTTTTATCCAAAAAGGTTCATGGAATTCATTGCAAATCCTAAAAACTATACATTTGCATTTAATTTTATAAATATCTGTTAGCATTTAAATAAAAGAAAAATAAAAGAAAAGTATATTAATTACCTTGTACAAAACTTTGTCCAGAAGGTGCAATGTGCTTTTTTACTATAAATAAAAAGATACTATTTAATTGGACAGTCATGTTTTATTTTAGAGTTTTTAAATCAAAAATAACATTCATACGAGTCTGTTATAAGCTGGCCTTGGCTTTGAATATTAATTTCTTAAATAAATATGCTTTTGTGTATTGTCATAAAAATACACGGTAACCTTTTTATTTGCATTATGTATTGAGTTTGAGTTATATATATCTCTTGATATCAAGTAGATGATCATGCATAAGCTAAAGAAAAATTGATATTTGATATAAATGTATATTGCGATGTTAAAATGAATGAAATTCACACAGTCAAATGATGTATTTTTATCCTATATGTGTACCTCAAAGTTAGATAAATGGACCACTTTTTTACTTAATAATTTGTTAGACACATTCCAGTAAGATAACAGCATTTATCAGCTCAAAGGCTTAAGCTAATGTTAATGAAAACACAGTAAATAATTGGGTTTCTTTCTTGGATGACAAATAAAATATTACTAAGTTTAAAACACAACAGAACTTTGGATGGTCATTAGCATTCAACTTAGGTTTAGAAAATGTAGGAAGGATGATATTTCCAAACAAAAATCAAGTGTCTTTTTTCTTTAAAAAAAACCTGATACAATATCTAGCATGATAATAAAAAGATTTAGATAAGAGATAAAACATTGACATTTTTTAATTAATGTCAATAATTTGGATGGTTATTTGTGACAATGATAAGCACATACTTATATCAGTCATCTCTTCTTCAGCCTTGCACAGTTTCACCATTTCTTCTTTACATTCTTTGCTAGTTGTATTTTCTTCATGGGATTCTATTAACAGAAACAGGTTTGTTACAAAGTAGTCTTTTTTTTAATTAGAAATAGTTACCAAAAGTTTAATCTATATGATAACAGTTTCTCTCAAATAAAATAAATGTACGGAAGTGCTGATGGGAGTTGATTTTATTGAATTATTAATATTTATTACTGTGTGGTGGTTTGGATAGATGCCACGGTTTATATAGATGCAGGAACAGGAAACTATTTTGTTCTTAATTACAGAGGCACAATTACAGAGGTACATGTAGTTCGTACATGTACGTGGGTGTTAACAAATAACTCGGACCAAAGATAGTTCTATATTACAAGTTTTAACAAAACAGATACGGAGCTTCTGCCAATTAAATGGGACTAATATTACAGGAAGTAAATTAATTCATATTATTTGAAAATGTAATTTTGCATAACAAGTAATTTCTTTGCTGTATTTAAATATTTACGCACATTTTTTTCTTATATGAATTATCAGGATTTTCCCACAAAAATTCCAAGCTATAAAAAGAAACTCAACATGAATCATGTTGTGTAATGTATAAAAATAGAATTATTAACGCCATCAAACTCTATGATGCATTGTGTATCAGTATTCAAAACATTTTTGGAAAATTGTATCAAAGCAATATTGAACTCTGGCGAAATAGGAATAGATACGACTAAAACAATTTATTAATAAATTGTTTGTTCATTTAAAATCTGACTATTTTCAAGGTATTTATAATTAAGTGTCCGTGAAAATCAATGCTTCTGAAAACATCACATTGAATTTATCGATTATTTTCAAGTACTAAGTTTTTGTCAGCGGCGATGATATGTGCTTAAATCCAAATAATTTTCCATACAAGCCAATTATCTTCGAAAGTTATAGGCTTTCACCGTTTTACACCAGCTGAAATGATCTCCTTTCTAAATTACAAATATCACTTATGGTTTG
Source organism: Magallana ariakensis (assembly GCA_020458035.1). NCBI lineage: Eukaryota > Metazoa > Mollusca > Bivalvia > Ostreida > Ostreidae > Magallana > Magallana ariakensis. The sequence continues at coordinate 6,832,805 of CM035811.1, forward strand.
CCAGAGTAACTGCATAGAAGAGTTGATTAAAATCAACTCCCAAAAACTAACTTTAATCTACCAGAATCTACACTAATTTGTGTAAGTTTTGTAAATGTTTAGCAACCTAAGTAAGTGTTTAGTTGTGATACATGTACATGTACAAGCTATGTAGAATATAATTGTAAGCAAATGTATTAATGTTAATGAAAACACAGTAAATAGTTGCGTCTTTTCTTCAATGACCAATAGAATATCAATAAGTTAAAAACACTACAGTACTTTGTATGGTCTTTGGCATTCAACACAGGTTTAGAAAATGTAGGAAGGATGATATTTCGAAACAAAACCAGTGTCTTTTTTTTTAAAGCTGCAGGGTCCGATTTTTTGGCTATTACAGTATCAAATAACTTTCCATTCAAACCAATTATCTTGGAAAGTTATAGACTTTCACCTTTTTACACCAGCAGAATCGATCTCCTTTGTAAGTTATAAATATTCAAAGAAAATAAAAATAATTTCTTTATGGGCACACAAAAAAAACCCCCAAAATGCATAATGGGAATGTTTAGGAAAGGGAACCGTTTGGTTTCGTCCACCGAATGTTTGGATTTATTCAATCCAGTTATTATACATCGATAGCAAACGAAACAAACTTCAGAAATATTAGTGAACAACATGTACATAGGTTTATTTTTGGTTTGCCAGAACACTATCCATATGTAGACGCTATTAAAAAAGATGTAAAGGTCGTAATACAATCATCCCCGCCTCGACGTCAGGGGCGAATTTTGATATGAGGCAAAACATTTTTATGTCGTTTGTTTAGTTAAAAAAAATGGTACACCATTTTTTCATTGAAATATATGGCTTCATTGACCGGGAAAACTACTGAAATGTCTATTATTATGCACATACCAAGCATAACCATTGTACACAAAATACGATATAAAATTAGACCAAGCATCAAAATCTAGCATGATAAGAACAAGAGGTCCATAGGTCACATCGCTCACCTGAGGAACACTAGGTATGATAAAATCAGCTTAATGGAGTCATCATACAAACTATCTGGACAATGTAGTATAATACATGTTGATTCTGTATACTAGTAAATAAAAATCCATTTTTTCACCCTGGATATTCTTATGTTGATAATCAAGTTCCTTTTTCTAACAGGTTGATAGAAGATATCCCGCACAGGCGCGGAAATGAGCGAGTTGGGATGAAAAATCTTAACTAAAATGGATGATATATAAAATTTTAACATGTACGTTCCTCAATTTCTCTCTGTTGTCGCTGAATGGAAAAAAAACATCATTTATTGATATAGACTTAGAAAACAATCTGTTCATTGTTTACAAATTAATTTAAAAAGTTTACTACCAATCTGTCGTGTCAAAAATTTATGAAATTAAAAACCGCTAATGTATGCATTTATTTACTTATTATTTATTATCTTATGCATTAGCAATCAAATATTTATTTTACACTGCTCTGTTCAAGAAACGGTCCTGGAAGCAGAGTTACGACTGAAGCAAGCAGACATTGTGGAAAATGTAGCAGTCGGGAGATTAGGCCTGGTAACAGTAACATCAACCAGATGAGGAACAGCAGACAAAGGGGTGCAAAGAAAGTTAGTTCAAAAGGAACTCCGAGTGATGGAGGAAGACTCAAGAATGGTAAAAGCAGTAGGCGTGAAGAAACAAGGAAACTGGGTGAACTGGGAAGCAGCAAGGCAGTGGAAAGTGACCTGGAATGACGTATGAACGATGGAGCCAAACAGATTGCTGTTTTTCCTCAGGTCAGTATATGATGTGCTACCAAGCCCAACAAATTTGGCAGTATGGGGCTTATCTGATGACCCAAATTGCAAGCTCTGCGGAAAACCAGCAAATTTGGAGCATATTCTGTCATCATGTTCCGTAGCATTGTCTGAAGGCCGGTATACAAGGCGGCTTGGCCAGATACTTTCTGTACTAGCAGACTCTCTAGAGAAAGCCAAAAAGAGACCACCACCAAAGGACAAGCGGCTCAAGTTCATCAACTTTGTTAGAGCAGGAGAGAGGGAGAAGAGTGGCGGAACTGGGGAGGGTAGAGGACTCCTTGGCACGGCAGGAGACTGGCAAATGCGAGCTGACCTGAAGACCAGAATGCAATTCCCAACGGAGATAGCATCCACCAACAAGCGACCTGACGTAGTGATCTGGTCTCCGTCAAGTAGACAGGTCATTATAGTGGAGCTGACAGTTCCTTGAGAGGAGAGAATGGAAGACGCATATGAGCGGAAAATGGGGAAATATCAGGAGCTTGTGGCAGATTGTCAGGAGAGAGGGTGGAGAGTATGGTGTTTCCCAGTGGAAGTTGGCGTGCGGGGCTTTGTTGGACAATTCTTGTGGCGAGCCCTGAGAGTCATTGGAGTTATTGGGTTGGAGAGAAGACAGCTCATAGGGCGACTAAGCAGAGAGGCAGAAATGGCATCGCTGTGATTGTGGAGAAGAAGAGAGGGACAGTGGGGAAAACAGTGAGAGACAATTTTGCATGTAAGATCTGTACACAAGCGAATAGCTGGATGGTCACGGGCTGGGAGCTGATTACCCCAGTCGGCGCACCTCTGGAGGTTGTCGTGGAGGAAGGAGGATCCACCTGATGACGGGATCATCACGCATCTATACCACCAAGCTGTTTACAAGTACCTACACCAAAGTTGTTAGATAAAAAGTATCTGCCGAAAGGTTATCTCGCCCTTCACTTTCCGCCATGACGTTAATTATAGTCTAACCGCGTTCCCAAGCACCCCGTTCTGGAAAGTTCTTTCCATCAAACGTAAAATTACATAACATTTATCCATTTCATTCATAAGAATTTTAAAAAATTAACCACAGATTGCCGATCGAACGCATCTGCCTGAGAAGCAAGATGAACCCGTCCTGTCATTCCACGTTCTTGGTTACCCCGTTCTAGAAAGTTATATCCCATTTTCTTACCAGAGATCGTGCTTCGCAAGCGTCAATCCATCAAAACTGAAATCGAGCATTCAAGAAACGAACTGACTCATTTCATTAATTCAACATTTGTCAAATCTTAATTTCTTTGTATACCCAGTAAATATATTCACTCTTTGCGTAATCATTCAATATTACATCATTGTCAGCATATATTTTGATGCAAACTCCCACTGACTTAGATCCGCCAAAGCGTGTCCACCACCTTACTCTCATTTTTGCTATTTCGGGCTTGTTTATCGAAAATAAAAGTAGGTTTTTGATTTATTTCTCAATAATTATTTATCAGGTAAAATTCAAATAAAGCTTACGGACATCATGTCACACGTGTTGAAATACTACATGTGTAAGCAGTTACTCTGATGTAGGCGTTTCGTAGTTTATTGGCAAAATGTCTTAATTTATACGTATAGATACACCTACATCAAAACCTGAACCCCTTGTGAGGAACCAAAGTCTAAACAATTTTAAAGAATCAGCAATATATCTAAATGCTTGCATATAAGTAAACCCATATATTGTAACATTTCAGTTTTTGCGAATAATTAAAATATTAAATAGTCATATTCCTATGTAGATTTTTGCCCCCCCCCCCCTTTGTTGTGACCCCATCCTACCCCTGGGAATCATGATTTGGACAAACTTGAATCTACCCTACCTGAGCATGCTTCCACAAAAGTTTCACCTTTCCTGGCCTATTGGTTTCTGAGCAGAAAGATTTTTAAATATTTTTCTCTATACATTTATATTCCTCTGTAAAAGATGACACCCTATTGTGGCCCCACCTTACCCCCAGGGGTCATGATTTACACAACTATGAATGTACACTACAAGAAAATGCTTCCACACAAGTTTCAGCTTTCCTGGCTGATTAGTTTCTGAGAAGAAAATTATTTAAGATTTTATATTACTGTGTGAAAATTTGAACCCCCATTGTGGACCCAACCTACATACGGGGGTCATGATTTCACAACTTTGAATCTACACTACATAGGGATGCTGCCACACAAGTTTCATTTTTCCTGGCTGATTAGTTTCTAAGAAGAAGATTTTTAAAGATTAACTCTATATCTATTCCTATGTAAAAGTTCAAACCCCCATTGTATCCCCATCCTACCGCCGTGGGTCATGATTTTCACAACTTTAAATCTACACTACATGAGAATGCTTCCACACAAGTTTCAGCTTTCCTAGCTGATCAGTTTCTGAGAAAAAGATTTTTAAGGATTTACACTATATATTCCTATGTAAAAGTTCAACCCCAAATTGTGGCCCCATCCTACTTCCTGCGGTCATGATTTTCACAACTTTTAATCTACACTACCTGAGGATGCTTCCACACAAGTCTCAGCTTTCCTGGCCAAATGGGTCTTGTGTAAAAGATATTTGAAAATTTCTCAAAAATTTATGTCAATAGTAAGGATAGTTATTTGTGGTAATTACTGGCACATACTTGTATCAGTCATCTCTTCTTTAACCCTGCACAGATTCACCAATTCTTCATTAAATTCTTTGCAATCTGTATTTTCTTCATGGAATTCTATTAACAGAAAAAGCATTTGTTATATACAAGTCTTTTTCAAATTAGAAAAAAATACCAAAGCTTTATTCTATATGATAAGTTTCTCTCAAATAAAACAAGAGGCCCATGGGCCACATCACTCACCTGAGGAACAATATGTATGATAAAATCAGCTTAATGGAGCCATAATATAAACTATCTGGACAATGTAGTATAATACATGTAGATCCTGTATGAATAAACATAGGTTATCAAAGATTACAAAGCTCAACAAGACGAGGCATCTTCTTTTTGAGACCACCTTTATCATATATGAAAATCATAGTTAAATTCATTGATACTGTTTTAACACAATATCGTGTATCATATGTTAAAAATAGTTTGATAATCATGTTCATATGATATTGTAAGATACAATGTTTATCAATACATTAATATAAAATACCATATTGCATCCTATGATACTATACAATATATATCATATGATAGAATATAACACTGAAATATATAATGTTACAATATGATATTGTAACAATATGATATGATTCGATATAATTGTATAATATGATCGATATTGTATGATGTTGTATCATATATGGTACATAATATATGATGTTGTATAATATGATCGATATTGTATGATGTTGTATCATATATGGTACATAATATATGATGTTGTACCATATATGGTACATAATATAATGTGTATCATAAGATACAAAGATAACATAAGATTATTTCATACAACATTGTATTATATCATACAATATCATACGACATAATATATGACTGCCGTTATCTTTTGACGCCACAATGCTCAGAAAACGACGTCAAAGTAGCGGCAGTGTAAAGACAGTTTTTTTTTTATTTTCTGTTTCTGTTTTTTTACTGCGTCTGTGTTGTATTTTTTTAATAATTAGAGTCAGGTCTTGTTTAAATACCGCGATTGATATTTTTCAGTCAAATATTACATGTTGATTTAAAAAATAAACATTTAATAAATGAAATACACCCATGTAACGCCAGTATCTACACATTTCGAATGCGTAATACTGCACACAAGTTGATGCCGAGATTTCATAAAAATGCTGCTTTTGCATTCGCTATGAAACTTAAACACCACATTTTCCATTCTTAATTTCCTCATGAAAGAAATTTTCTGAAAATTTCCTTAAATTCACTGAAATATATCTGAATCATATCTGAAAAATTGCTCACTACCATTTTGTGCCTCTAAACCAGTTCTGAACACATTTCAGCAACATTGCTGAACTGTCTGAAATATCTGAATTGTTCTGAATTTGTCTGAAAAATCTGAACTGTTTTGAAAACTGCTGAAACAGTCTGAACTATTCTGAATATATTGCTGAAACAGTCTGAACTGTTCTGAATATTGCTGAAACAGTCTGAACTATTTTAAATATTGCTGAAATACTCTGTATTTATAAGCATTAATCCTGATGTATTTTTTTTTTTTGTCTGAAACAATTGTTTGAAATCTGTTGGAATCTTTTTTGATGCTGATCAATTCTTAATTTGATGAAATTTAATGCTATTTAAATGCTGAAAAATGTCTGCAATCGAATATTCTAAACTGATGCATTTTTCAGAAAAGAATTCAATTTCACCAATATTTCATTTAAATAAAACAATTAAACTTAACAGATTATTTCAAATGGTGCTGAAAATGTGTGAATTCACGTACAAATGTGTACCGTAATTTTACTTATTTAATAATTTGCTGAAGCATTTCAGAAGTTGCTACTATACAAAACAATCAGAACTACTAACTGTTATAAAGACAGTTATACTATTATAGCTCCTCTTTGTAACGTAGTTCTCTCTAGCAGATATACAAGTTAATACTACCGTATATAATTTGTTTCAGCGAGTGATTCTGCTTTATCTGTATTTACCTCGTTTATTTAGTGTGCAAGTTGAAACACAAAATTTCGTTTACGGGCGAATGGCATTGCTGTAGCAAAAAGTTGATGAGCATTTAACAGACACGTAATGAAACTGTTTCTTGACATTTCCCAAAGGTCTATTCACAAAATCATTTATTTCTTATCTGCCAAAACACCTACACTCATCCTGCAACTTTGCTGGGACTTTGAAGTGTCCGCCATTGTTAATGAGGTATCGAAGCGATTCGTCACCGTTACATAACGCTCACAGAACTTCAATACCTAAAAGTCATACTCTTACATCAATAGTTCAATACGACGATTTTTTTTTATCAAAATTACAATACAAATTATAGAAGCAAACTATAATGCGAACGTTTTGTTTTCAATGTTACCAAAACGAATTAAAAAGAAAATAAACAAAAAATTGGGGAGGGGGTGAAATTGACTAGTAACAACTTGAGTACTATAAAAATAAAAGATAACTAGACACGATCTCGTTGCGAGCAACAAGGAGGTCTTCCGTCCGATTTTTAGAAGGAAATATGACATCATATGAATAATCTGCTAAAAAATAAATTAAACAAAGAATGTATTATACATAGTTTCAAATTTTGAGTCTGACATTCATGTGTTCTTGTGACCCGTAATCAAATTAAGTATTTACTTTGAACTTCAATATAATTAAATTTGACAGATATTATAGAAGATACTTGACCGACACCTTTATAATGTGATTGCTTATCTAAGAAATCAATAACTAGGCTATTATCATTTAGTACTCTTGTTGTTTTTAATGTGATTTTCCAAAAAAATTTATACAAGCGCTTGGAATACATTATCTGCACATGCATATCAATACATAAATCCTAAAAAAATAAATCAGGTCTGATAATTTTGTAACTTTTTGATTTTGTATTTTGGAAAGATAATATACTGTAATATACGTCCCTGACATCATACCTTGTAACTTAAGTGTGAATTTTACGAAATAAAATCCATCCAAATGACATTAAACTGAAATAATTTTATGAAAAAATCACAGGTGTTACGGAATACAGACTCTTTAGTAACATATGATACTAACTCCATTTGATAATAGATACTGTGATCATTGCATTTAGTGAATAATTTTAAAATATTTTGCAATTTTAATTTCTGTGGATTTTCTATACCAACAAAATACCTCAAAAAATAAACAACCGCAGAAAATACCTGTTATACGGTATAACATTTAAGTTTACAAGAATAACTGAATTTTTTTCCCACACAAGTAACAAGTTACAGCTCCTCTGGCCAACTAACTTTTGAAAAGAAAATTTTTAAAGATTTTATCTATATAATCTGTAATAAATCAACCCCCCCCCCCCTCCCACTTTGCTCCAACCTACCCCTTGGGATCATGATTTGAATAAAATTCAATCTAGCTACCCTACCTTAGGATGCTTCCACACAAGTTACAGCTTTTATTGCCAATTAGTTTTGTTAGGATAATCGAAAGATACAAAAAAAATTCAATAATTCTTAATAATCTCCCTTTGAGAGAGGGCGTGGACCTTCATTTAAACACACTTGAATCCCTTCCTCTAAGAATGCTTTGTGCAAAGTTTGGTTAAAATTGGCCCAGTGGTTCTGGAAAAGGAGTCCAAAATGTAAAAAGTTTACAGACAGATCAACGCGACAAAAAGTAATCAGAATAGCTCAGTTGAGCTTTCAGCTCAGTTGGGCTAAAAATGAATTATTAATGACAAACCATTCGATATTGTTACTATGTTATTGAATTAGCTCTACAGAAAGGTACTTTTAGAAAAACAGAGGAAACTAAGTTTTTTGGATTGTGTTTAAAAATCCACTAAAGCATTTTTGGCAGCGCTATGATAATCAAAGTACTGAAGTACTGAAAGCCGGGCTCTTTTGAATAGTCATTATGCATATTGTGTAGTAAAGACTGGCAATCTCTCTCTCTCTCTCTCTCTCTCTCTCTCTCTCTCTCTCTCTCTCTCTCTCTCTCTTGCTTTTAATGTCGACAAAGCGTCTGAAAGTGACTAAATTTTGTAAGCGGCAATTTACAAAAATATGTCTGTTTAGTAGAAAAAAATCAACAGTGCATTGAATTTTGAAACAAGCGTATAAAATCAATCCCCCATTCCTTCGATGTGCAGCCAAATACCAATGCTTTGTGAAGTACTTCATTGAAATTCATGCGCATTGTATATGTGCCCAAAATTTATAGTCTTGTTTTACAAACATTTAATTTATAAGAAAAAAAAACCATTAATCGCTAAACTTATTCGCAAACAAAAAAAAAACCCAATAGATTTGACAAAACATGGCTCTCTGTGTAACTATTTGGTATAGCGGAAGCATTTACCTTGACACCGTTTGGTTTTTTGTTTACTTTTAAATTTGTGCTATTTATAGTAACATTGGCAATTTGCCTGCCTACAGCCAGGATTCTGCTTTCAGCAAAGCCCGGCTAATAAAAGTTAAGATTTTATATTTTATAATTAAGGTCTTCCGTTTCCAACGGAAGACCTTATTGTTATTGCTTTGTTTCTTTTCCTCTATTATTATTATTATTATTTTTTTTTTTTCTGTAACGTTTTCTCAAAAACGCTTCGGCCGATTTTCATAAAACTTTCAGATCTTATTCTAGACTAAATTTGTAAGAAAATTATCGATCATTTTTTTGATCGTCACTTCCGGTCCCGAGATATTAAGGATTTTATGTTTTTGCTTGTGGCTCATTTTTCTAAAAAATTATAAAAGATGGAACTTTCAAATTTTCAGGGATGGTAGAGAGTCGTCAGCCGCAGTGCCCTTCGCATATCCGAACGTCCGCCGTCACTTCCGTTCGTCACCGGAAGGAAGCAAAAATTAGTCATTTTTCAACTTTTTTAATTTCAATTTTTTTTTATGTTTTTATTCGATAGAGACCCTTTTAAAACTTCAGAATATGAAATCCGTTTTAAAATCGATCCACGCATTCTCGAGATTTCCGGCTCCAAAGTTCTGAAGCGAGAGTCCGCGTAGCTCAGTCGTTAGAGTGGTGGACTTATGCCCAGGCGACCCGGGTTCAGTTCCCGAGTGCCGAATGTTTTTTCTTCCTTAGTTGTGTTAAGATTATTGATTTTATATTTGAAATGATAGATTTTACTGATTTCCAATTTTATTTTATCAAAAATCACAATAATAGCGACTTTTTAAGTATAATTTAAGTATAATTATATGTCTATTGAAATTCATATAGAGGGTTTTAAATGGAATTTGATGAAGTGTTAAGAAATGATAGAAAAGAACAACTATCCCTATAGTGTACTTTATGGTGCAATCAAACGGACTGTGTTCAAACCATCAGAGTAAACACGGATCTAAACAATTCTTTGAAACTTTTCTGCAGTTGTAGCCTTGCTTGTGCGTAGTTCTCATAGTTTCCTATATTGGATTCAAGGGTCAACCCAGAAAGATGTCGATACTAAATATAAAGTTGTATTCCAATAAGCAAAAGAAATTGCTAAGCCTAGCTAAGAGCTCTCTCTCTCTCCTTCTCTCTCTCTCTCTCTCTCTCTCTCTCTCTCTCTCTCTCTCTCTCTATTGACATACTATTGAAAAAAGTCATTCTAAACATAAGAATAATTTTAAATCTTAGTACATGTATAAATATGAAAAATATTTGTTTTTCAACCCGCGTTTAGCTATTTTATCTATTTGTAATGCAGTTAAACCTGATTCACTGTTGTTGCGGCGGAATGTCTTTGATGCCGGCAAAGTGACCGAGGATCGAAATACGTCACAATACGGATTTTACAATATTGGTTTGAATTTTACATAGCGTTTTAGATATCCGGTATTGGTTTTGCTCTATGTTAAAGAGTGTTAAGAAATGGTAGAAAAGAACAGCTATCTCTATAGTCTTTTTTAAGGTGTATTCAAACGGAAGACCTCTTGTTGCTCGCAACGAGCGTCTAGTTTTGTGTATTTTCTGTTTACAGCAGTGTTAAAGAGACAGTACAGCTGAAAACACAAACGTGCGTTATTACTTTTAAACGAATTGAATACAGTGTGTATTGCACTGTGTATTGCACTAATTTTCAGTGCAAGAAATAGGTGGCTTATTTTCAAAACCGGCTTATTATTAAATCCGGCTAATTTTCAAGGTTTTAGGGTATGTCAAATAAATCCTCAAGGGGCCTCATTTACAAAAATGAATTTAGGTTGTAGCAGCTCCTATGATAATGCAAAATACATGCTTACAAAATAATAATTGTGGTTATCTTAAAAACTTTGAATAATTATTACCTGGGAGAAGTAGAAAATACATATTTTCATCAACAACCATGTCCAGGAGAATCTTCGCGAACCCTGCATGTGTTTTGTTTACAGTAAATACGCATGCATAATAGTATTAATAGATGGCTGAACCCCGTAACACGTTGCGATGTAAATATGTATGGGTTATACGTAATTATTAATTTTAATGAAATAATTAGATTTCTTTCATGGAGAACATTGTAATTTTCTGAAAGTTTATACATTCATGAGTAGTACAAAAATACCGAATCTGATCGGAAAATTTTTTCAAGTCGGTTTTTTGATAATATGCGCCGTACTGTCTCTTTAAGGTGTCCAGGAGCTACATGCAAAATACGGCTGAAAAATGATATTGCTATTGAATAAAGAAAAAAATACTTTGACAGGGAGTATTTCTTGAAATCTTTATAAGATATATTGAAAATGTTGTTAAACATTACATAAAATGCATTTTTGTGACGTCATCTGTACTTTGTTGTCACGTGACATGCATATCCTTCAATTGCAAATGATCTAATCAAATTCACATCGGTGCAGGTGGGTAATGAGATCAAATCATAAATATTTTTACTAAAAATTCTTTCAATTGTTATGTCATATACTTTGAAGGTCTTGCTTGGCTTGAAATGGATGCTTCAATTATTAAAGATATTCTTAAAACATTTCATTAAATCATCAAAACAAGGTAAATTTTTACCAATTAAAAGTGATTTATATAAAATTGGGGTAAATCCGTAGGTTTCCCAAGCATGATTCACATTGCTCAATATCTTCTCTATCAATTTCACATATTAAAATAAGCGGTTTTATTACTGTTTCTGAATCAGTATAATTCTCTTTTAACGTTATGACAAATTTCCCGAGAACTATCGAAAGGAATGCAGATCGTGACGTCAGAGTTGATTATACATATATGTAACATCATATTGTATGAAGTACAGACAAGTGACTTTCTACACATTATAAATCAATCAGGTAGCCTTAACATACCCGCGTTTGTTTAAATGAACTTCTTTTTAAGTCTAATTTTTGCTTAAAAGCAACTTTAAAAGGGGTTACATGATTTTCTAAAATTAAATTTATAAAAAATGAACAAATTATTAGGTAGACTTAAACTGACAAAGGATATGTGTTACACAACCCCGATAGTTTACCACTTCTCCATGATGATATTCATTTGAATTGATTGATACAAACTATTCTACAAAACATTTAAATTACTATATTATGGCATAGTGTCATAAAAAGTATAAGCTTTGATGTAGTGAGCAACCTTAACACCTTTGTTATATTTTGAAGCCAATTAACCTTGACAACGCATTTTAAATTGAAATGATACAAATGAATTACCTTCTCTCTGACGCTGGATACAAGAACTTGCTTTTTTCCAAACTTTATATCGATACTTGATTCCGACCAGCAAAATTGTTATAAACAAAATTACAATAGCTACTGTAACAATGATGGCAACTGTTGAGACGTCTTGTTGTATTCTAAAAAAAATCCATATTAACAAGAGTAATAAGAGTTTTAGCCGACCTTGCAAACATCTTTTTTTGAAAATTGTCAGGGAGAAATTATAATTTTTTTTATCATTCAACTTGAAAAATGTCTTGGCCTTAAGCATTGAAAATGATTTGTTCCTGTACTGTACATTGAATGTAGTAATTTGATGAAATTGGGCCCCAGGATGGGTTCAAAGGTCAAATAAAATTATATACGGAAAATGTTTAAAAATCTTCTTCTCAAAAGCTACAATGCCACATATGTGACCCCCCCCCCCTTAGCTAATAGTAGGTCTCCAAGAGGGGTTCAAAGGTCAACATAGAATTATATAGGGTAAAAGGTTTTAAAATCTCATCAAAAACTACAATGCTACAATTTGTGAGGTTACTATGCAAGCATCCTCAGATAGTGTGAATGGATTCTAAATTATTACAATTGTGACCTCCTAGGCCAATACTGGGGCCCTACCAGGGGTTCAAAGTTTATACTGTATGCTACAATGTGTGGGATTATTATGCAAGCATCCTCAAAGTGAATTTTTTTCAAACCCTGACCCTGACCCTGGCAGAGATGGGTTCAAAGTTCAAAATAGAATTATATAGGGAAAATGTTTAAATATCTTCTTCTCAACAAATATAATGCTACATTAAGTTATTTTACTGTACAATGATTAAGCATCATTACATTCTAATATCAAGATAATGTCAGTAACCTTCCTCCACTAAATTTTTAAAATTGTTTTATTAGTTCATTTTACAATACTATTATCTTTCATACGTTCAGGCCTAGGATAATAAGGTTGGTGAATAGATGCATCTCAGACTTCATAATATATTCATTTGTCAGATCATGGAATATATATGTCAGTTTTGCAATATATTTAAAGAGTTTCATATTTAAACATTTCAAAATAGAATCATGGTACCATAACTTTTTTTCAGTTGAGCGATGTTTTCCATGGGCTTCTAATGTTATTACATGCCAGCAATTAGACTCGCATTCTGATCATACATGTGATATGTACCGGCGGTACGCCAAATGTACCGTTTTATCGACCCCATTCACGGTGTACCTGCGGGACACCAAAATTCACGGAATATGAAAATTTGTACAGTTTTTTGAATTTCTCGCTAAATGCCGCCATTTTCCTATCATTCTCGCTTGCGAGACACTGGAAAACATCACCTGTGTTAGACACGTGACCTACCGATACTTGTGTAGTGTACACACACCGTCGCGTGTGAAGGTGTGAACTGCCAATTGGGATAATCATCCGTTACGGTATCAAAATGCTCTAATAGGTAGCTTTGTTTTTAAAGGGGTATTAAATTATAACTATTTTAAAATATTTCGTAACTTGATCGAAAAACTTTTAGCCAACTTTAGAAATATACATGAATCTGAACCTGGTCCAGCTCTCCATACGTAATGTATACAATGAATAAACGTGTTTATTATCATGCTTATGCTGAAATAAAGGATTTTTTATGTGCAGAAATTTATGTAAGGTTGCATTTGCTGCTGTTATTTACATTGCTGGTGTATATATCAGTAATACATTCATGAACAAGATGTAAATTGGAGACATCGACTCTCACGTTGTACTATATAAAGTTGGTGAACAAACTATCATATATACTTGCTCAATTCATATGATTCGTGAAAAAATTGTGATTATAAAACACAATATGAAATTTTAAAGCATAGAAAACTTTATTAAAACATTTAAAATAAGGCATTTTTGACAATATACATTTGTTGGTTTAGAAATAAGGTGCTTTATCAAAAGAATTTAAGCGATATTTTGTACCGTTTTTTGTACCGTTTTTGGATGGGCAGTGTACAGTTTGTTCACCCAAATTCCAGTTTTGTGTACAGTTTTGAGGTCTTCAACTTATCACATGTATGTCTGATGAATGTCATTTCTGTTACATTAATGTCCTTCCTGTTACTTTTTTGTCCATCCTATTACTGTGGACTTTTTTTTTTAATTTATCACAGTTTTTTTTTATTTTTAATTTTCAAATATGGCCTTAATTTTGACCTAGAAACTTCAATCAAGGTCACTGCATACTCTTTAAAAAGTTTGGGCACTCTGTGGGTGAAGTAAGAGCCATATAATTATTGGACCAATAGGAAAATAAAATATATTCCAAACAGAGAATTTTTCTGCAATTCTGCTACGACCTTAACTTAGACCTAGAAACTTGATTAAAGGTCACTGCACACCCTTTATTTAAAGGCACTCTGTGGGTGAAGTATGAGACAGATAAGGCCAAGGGTAGGGAAGATTTGCTCCAGACAAGTGAGTTTGGGCAAACATATGTCGAACAGACATAACTATAAGTTGTCTGCAGAGCCTAGACACCCTAATAATCCTCTAAATTTTTAAAGGTCTTACTTTGAGAAAAAAAAAACGAATCAATACAATTCATGTATCATAAGATCAAGTTGATTGTATAGCAGGCTTAAGGCCATCTACTGTACACCTGTCACCATGATGACCAGTTGAAACAAAACTGATTGTATAATGAAAAATTCGCAGAAATAATGGCATATATAGTAAATATTAAATGAATACTTCCTAATTACATGGCAAAATTTCTTTCACTTCTTGATAAAAACACACAAACACTAACAAGAGGCCTACAGGCCTTCATGGTCAGCTGAATACCATATCCCTTAGACTGACCCTGCAAAAGGTCTCATTTTTGCATTTTAAGCTTCATTTTGAAATTTTAAACCATAATCCAAATAAGTTGGGGGGAGGAGGGGGGACAAGAGGAGTCAGAAGAATCTCAGATTATTTATACCAAAGCAGTGAAGCTTCAGGTGCCAAAAATTGTAAACTTTTGGTGAAAACAAGAAATAAAAGTACATTTTCTAAAATATGGCAGCAACAGGTTACCCAAGTTATTCAGATGACCTAAAAAAATTTACATTTTCACTATATGGCCGCATTTGTCCCCCCCCCCCCCCCCCACAATAAATAACCTCAATCCCTGCAAAATTCAAGAACAGTAAAACAGTACATTATGTGCATATGAACAACGCATTTAGTTTATCTCCCACAACTGTGATAGTAGCTAAGAAAAGATAGTTGTAAGCCAATGCTCACTATATAGTGATACCCCCGCTCTGATGTGAATACACAAATCAAAATTAATTAGGAAGCTGATATCAAATTTGTTAAAGATAAATCTAACAATATGGCATGCATTAATAAAGAATGCATAAAAAAAACAAGCATATGTGATGGATAGTTGCTGAAAAATCTTTGACAAAATTGTTAAAAATATGAGGTTAAATAAACATAGTCAACATTTAACAGAAAGTTGATATCTGATTGGTCCAAAACTGAATGTCATCATATGGCTTACCTAAACAAAGGGTGTGTAAAAATTTCATGCCTCTGGGATTAAGGGTTGCTGAGAAATCTATGAGGAAAGGTTGTTTAAAAAATTTAGGTTAAGATAAACAAAGTCGGCATTTAACAGGAAGCTGACATCTGATTGTTTAAAAATGAATGCTACTATATAGCATACCTAAACAAAGAGTGTGTTAAAATTTTAAGCATCTGCAATAAAGAGTTGCTGAGAAGTCTATGACTAAAATTTGTTTGAAAATGTGTGTTAAAAATAAACAAAGTCATCATTAAACAAGAAGTTGACATCTGATATGTTCAAAATTAGATATCTCATGCCTTAATAAAGAGTGTATTAAAATTTCAATCATCTGCAATGAATAGTTGCTGAGAAATCTTTGATGTCAGATTGGTACAAAAATGGGTCCTACCATATGGCATACCTTAACAAAGAGTGTGATAAAATATCAAAGACATTCAGACACACAAACAAGGGTAAATACACCCTCTCTTAAGGAGTGGGGGTATAAAAAATATTTTAAAATTAACTACAATTTTCACTACTTTGGGCATATTGGCCCTACACAAAGGTCCTGAACCCCTGGCCTAGTGGTCATGATTTGAACATGAATTTAGGTAAAAGGTTTCATGAATATCATAACCATGCATTCAATTTATCTCCCCCTGCTGTGGATGACTAAAGAGAAGATTAAATACATTTTCACAATATGGCCATAACATCTGTGTCCTATGGCCTGGACCTCTGATACAGGCCCCATGAATTTCAAAATTTAGGTAGAAGGCTTCATGAACATCATATTCATGCATTCAGTTTATCTCTCCTTGATGTATATAGAGAGAAGAAGATATTCTAAGATTAAATACATTTTCCCTATATGGTCATATTGTCCTCACCCCAGGGCTTGAACACCTAAACAGGGGCCAAGAATTTTACAATTTAGGTAGAGGGTTTTTTGAACATCATAATCATGCATTTAGATTTTTCCAACATGTGCTGAAGTAGAGAAGAAGATTTTTGATAAGTTGGCCCCTTTTTGCTTATTTGGTTCTACTAATGAGGCCCAGGAGTGGTGTGGTCATAAATTTCACATTTATATTTCTCTTATCCTAGAGATGTTTCAAACTAAAAATGGTAATAATTGGCCCTTAGTTTTCAAGAAGTTGAAAATGTAAAACTATTCACATGTGATGCACAATGGAAGAAGGAAGATACATGACAGCAGATGAAGACCAATTAAAATAGGTCATCTAAGTGACTCAGGTGACCTAAAAACTGAGTATAATTCTTACATGATATCAACTGTTGGGATAGTCGTTTCTGTTGTTGGTTCTTTTGTCTTTTTTGTCAACTCATAACAACCAGGGTCTGAATAAGTAAAGAAAGCATAATAATATGTACCTATATTTAATTTAGTACATCTAACATAATTCATTTGCAATGGGTTTATATTTCAATATTCCAACTGTGCTGTAGAGAGCAACTTATCCATTAAAGCAATTAACATGTGTTATTTTTCCTGTATCATCTCTGACAACCACCCTTTTAGTTCTTGATTTCTATTGTAATGCCTAACCAAATGCTACACAACCCCTATACAAGAGCAGTATTCATGCTCTATTGCATGGCTTAGATGCAAAGATAAATAGGTGATCTGAAAAGTTCATTATTTTGAAGCTTTAGTTAATGCTCCTTAACTATTACATGTATTAGCAGATTAATACTTAGTTAAAATCATCATATGTTAGTCTAACCCAGGAATTTTATATACATGATATATTTGAAATATAACAATTATTCTAACGAGTTACCAGTACCTACAGGCAATCTATGATATTATGAATGAAATTAAATGACAATTAAGATAACAAAATATAATTAAGAAAGCCGATAATATTAATTTACATTAAAGCATTGAAAATGAGCTAGATACTTCATTACTCTTGTAAACAAATTATGTAATATAGAACATCAAAAATATTAAACCAATCAAACAAATTCTATAAACATGATAAATGATTAATACAAAAATATTCAATAGGTGCAATTCGATGCTTTCATGTTAATCAATCCATTAATAACAAAGTCATAGGTGGGGGTATTCTAATGGAAACTTATCAAACCTATCACTTATTAATAATATGACAAAATGACAAAATCAGCAAGAATGAAGTCACTAAGTGACCAAATTAAAGAAGTACAATTTATTCTTACATTTGTATGCTTGAGTTGAATTGTATCCTTTTGGGCATGGATTTTGCAAAAAGCTGTTACAAACTGTTTTGTAGTTCTCTTGAATTCTGTTTGCTCCAAAACTGTATTCTGCACAGTAACCTGCAAATATTAATGGGAACAGTACACCATCACTTATCAATTTGCAAAACCATAAGTACACTCAGGTTTCTATAAAAATCATTTTAAAAATGGTGCAAGGTTAAGAGAATTAAGAGCTCATGTTACAGAATAATAAGACTTCCCCCACAATGCTTATTTCAAATCGTGGGGCAAATGTGAATTTCCCAGAATGAAATACAGCGAACTACATAGAAGCGTTTAATAGGCGTTAACTCCAGAAAAGTTTTTACGTAATGTTTTTTTTTGTCAACCAAATTTTTCCATATCCATAATATATAAGCATTTCCAAAAGAAACACCTTATTAATATTGCCCAACTTTGAACTTTGTTGCTACAAGTAATTTTACCCAATACAAGTACCTGAATCAAAAATATTCCAATGAGTCCAAGTTCATTTGCAATGAAATAGAACAAAAGATTGCGTAAAAGGTCGTTTATTCAATGAACCAAATTTGTATTGTTTAAATTGAAAACAATAAATTAAACAAGAAAAAATCATTGAATAAATGACAAATTAATTTGCAAAGGTGGGGTTAAAAGCCGCCAACTCGCAATAATTCAAATACTCAAATGAGAGTTAGAACAAAAGTTGACTATATATATATATCTGATATAATGTGCGTGCATATGTAAAGGGGTGTAGGTAGTGGAAAAATTTACGTCCATGCAGCAGCAAAATCAGAGAAAATAAGAATGAGAGAATTAACATCATTCTATAATTTATAATGAAAATGATATTGATATGAATAATTTCTACAGTTTTATAATTCATAAATCATTGTCTCGTCTCAATTTATTTCTCATATTTAATGTGTCTCCAAATTAACGTGACGATCCGCATTATTTATAGATTAGGTAATGGTATCATGGTCAATCATTGAATAATTACATGTATCACCTTGCAGGACAAGTGTCACCTAAATAAACATCCCGTTACAAGGGTCACACATTTAGTGTTAATTAGGTAAAGTTTGTCTACAAACAGCCAGTTTAAGGTATTGAGAGGTATCGAGAGTAAAAAACAATAAATTATGAATAACAGGACTGCAGTTTGACTTCGAGGGATCAAGAGATCAAGAGTTCGAGAAATCAAGAGTAAATTTGCTTAGTTATATAGGGAAAAAAATCAGGACCAGAGACTCACTTCAAGCGATCAAGAACTTCAAGCAATCGAAGTTTGAGCCATCAAGAGTTACTTGTATTTACATACACATACGACCTACTCCAAAAACCGTAACCTTCTCCAGCATCCAAAACAATGAAAACATAAATCATTCAAGCCTGTCAGTACAATGTACATGTACCAATTAAGGAAAAAGAATCTTTGCTATTCCACATGTGGCTTTACTGATGATTAAATATATCTTTTAACTTGGCCATAAAAGTAAACTCAACTTGCATCTGATTGCAACACTGAAAGATTTGTAAAAAAGCATGACAATTGTAAAACATTGTCTTAGATACTGAAAAGGAATATACGATTTACTACTAAGTCTTTCTTCTCTTATTTGTTAAATTTTGGCAAGTAAATCTATTTTCACTGTACAATGGCAATTGTAAAAGCCTCTGCACACAATTTTTTTTCCCTCAAAAATAAAAAAAAAAAGCTTAATAAATTTAATAGTAACATGGCAAATGCATGCGAAATAGTGTAATAGTTTTCTGGCACTGTCTCATTAGGTCAAACCCTACTGCATTGATTTGACTATCACATAACAATGTATTTTAATGACAAGAGGCCCATGGGGCCACATCGCTCACCTGAGCAACAATGGGCGTTCAAAAGATATTGTGCCATATGGCCCCTCAGTAGAATAACAAAAAATAAATATTGTAAAGTATTCGAATTTTACACTTATTTTTGCATACACGTAATCTTTGACATTGTATCTTTATGGAATACTATTTTTACCCAGAATAAGAAAATCCTACGCAAGATATAAAACTAACATTTGGTAGGGGTACACTGTTAACTTCCAATTCCCTATATTTTCGTTCTGCCCCCACCCCCTTCCCCCACTTTATAAAGCGATCAAAATATATGAGAACATATAGGTACATTTTCTTCCTCAACTACATACTAGTTATTGTATTTTTTTAAAAATATCATATAATAGTTATTGCATTTTATTAAATATCCTATAGATGTGAAGAAGAAAATTGTACTCCAATCCGCTCAATTCCTCAAATTAAAAACATTCAAAAGTTTAATTTGTCTTCTCCATTATAATTAAATGACTGTTGTTTACCTGGCGTAAACTTGTGTGACTTTTATAACTTTACTCACATTTGAGTGATGAATACACTGGAATGAAAATTGTTGTCACGTGACACATTAAAGAACTATAAAAATCAATGTTACAGTATTGACAGCCACATCACTCTATTTTACTAAGGCACACCCATTATTTTCATCTTTATTCAAAAATAAAAATGGCTACAGACCAGGATAATTTTCTGCTGTAATATTTTCTTAGGAAGAGCAATAATTCCTTTATCCCCGCAAAAGAAATGTGTCAGAACTATGGAAATTGTTTAACAGTGTCGTTTTTATTTACTCATGTCTGAAAAACTATCAAAATTGATGTAGATTTCACATTATTCATTGTATAAAGAGGGGGCCCCAGAGAGTAGTTATATACAGCATATCATCCGTTAATTTTTTTGTACAAGTATTTAACATTTAGCAAGACATTTCTAATGATCAACCAAAATTTCAGTGTCAATCGTAGAATTATAAGCAAGATACAGAGCTCACAATTCTGCTAGGTTTGAGTCATATTTTGTTCACATGAGTTAAAAATTATTACATTCAGCTTAAGATTTTTAACTTGGTATTTCCTATTCAGCATTTAAAGTGGGAAAAAACGAATGGCCTCAGATCTGTGTACATAGAATTGTGAGAAAATCTCTGTATCTTGCTTATAATTCGAAGCTTAACACTCAAATATAGTTAGTAAATAGAAATTGTAAACAATTAAACATAAGAAACATGCACTATAACAAATAAAGTGCACAATTTATTTTTCAAAATGAATCATATACATGTATATACCTACATATTTCCGTCAGCGATATATAACTCTATTTAAATTTATGAATAAACTCGAGAAAATGCTAAGCATCTCAACAAAACACATTGCATTAATCTAATATTACGCAAAAGATCATACCGAATTACCGATAGAATGAATAGTATTTTAGTACTCTTTTAATACATCAGATTTTGCTTAATTTGCGCAGGTAAACAGTTAACTGGCTGATTTACCGAAGTCTCTGTTTGATTTGATACGTAAAAATTTACAAAATACAGGCGATAGTTCCCAGGTTACAAAGCATAGGGGTGTTGCTAAAACGCGGAACGGAAAACGGAACGGAAAGCGGAACGGAACGGAAAACGGAAAATATAATATCAAGTTCATCGCTAAAAACGGGTATAGACTGGAAAGAAACGATTTACTTTGTATCATTTGTTCATATCTAACGAATGATTATTAGCACATGGTTGTTTAATTGATATCCTTATGAATGTTGATCAACTATAGCATTGCATTCAATTTGCTTTAGTTGAGTACGAAACGGAAAAAATAAAATGTACACACATTGCAATGAAATGCTAAGAGTAACTTAGCTAAAACTTTTTACTTTTCTTTTTCTATTCATTGCTCGCCTAACAGTGAAGCGCAGTTAGATAAAGCGTTTGATGCGTTTTATGAATATTATTTTATTTTGAATATGATGTATACGATATAAACGATATACGTGTATAGTAACAATAAGATCACCAATAACACGACTGACGACATCCATGATCATCTTAATGAAGTCTTGCTGCATCATCTGTTTGCTAACCTGTCCCACTATTTAAAAAGAAATTTAATCAATTTAAGTAGAAAACAGCATCATTTTATCGGATCACTAACGTTGTAGATGTGTCATGTTGTAAACTTTGAATTAACCGGGTGGCAGTAATTACAAAACTTACAACATGACAACTTGTAAATTTTGT
Source organism: Magallana ariakensis (assembly GCA_020458035.1). Taxonomy (NCBI): domain Eukaryota; kingdom Metazoa; phylum Mollusca; class Bivalvia; order Ostreida; family Ostreidae; genus Magallana; species Magallana ariakensis. Next base: position 6,854,782 of record CM035811.1, read on the forward strand.
ATGTACTGCATGCACCCGGTATATTCAAAATTTACATGACAGATGTCTTGTCATTTCTTATTTCTTTCTTTTAATATCGGCGTTCGTTGACAAAATACATGTATTCTACCGTTTAAGAATTCTTAATACTAGTATTTTTAGCAAAGGAATTTTTTCTTTACGTTTGCCTTATATTAGCGGTTGTATATTATATTATACATACATTGTACATATGATCCGAATATAGAGCTCTAGACGTAATCTGGTTTGATTTTCCGATTATAAATTAGGACTCAATGCATTTACGATTAATTTTGAGGAAATCATACATATTATGAATAAATGAAATCATATTGATAATCTTTTTAAGAATATTTAAACATTACATAAAGACTTTAATGTTTTTAGCGTGCTTAACACATATATAAAAGAAAATAACATTACATAAGATTTTCCGTTTTCCGTTCCGTTCCGCTTTCCGTTCCGTTTTCCGTTCCGCGTTTTAGCAACACCCCAAAGCATAGATAATGAAAACGAAACGAAAATCAAAACAAGCTAACACCACCGTCATATGTGAAAACTGTCAACGCATTGAAATATTTCACCTCAATTTACTTCACAAAATCGGCACCAATGTATTTTACATGTTTCAAAGATCCCCTTCGTACGCGAACTGTTGCACAACATTGTCAGATCGACCCGTTTATCTTAAACACGAGTCTTGGTAAAATGGGTGGGCAAACCCGGTCCGGGGCAAAATAAAAGCCGGGGCAGATCGGCAATCGTCAATTTCAAAATACGCATTGTTTTGCAGCAATATTTACAGCGAATACAAATATACTGGTCCGTAACATATCCTCAAAATTTTAATGAGATTGGCATATTAATAACTGCCAATCTTTTGTTTTGCCCCGTCCCGCGTTTGCCTACCCATTTTACCATGACTCATCATGTGCTCATGGAATACCGAACCCGAAGCTATAAACTGATTGAAACACGCCTTTCCTTTATTATTATTTTCGTAATAACTCAGACTTGAAACAGAATTAGCCCATAATTTTTGCAATTTATATTTTCCTTTCCATAAGGATTATTTATGCTAAATTACATTGAATTTGACTCGGTAGTTCTTGAGAAGAAGATTTTTAAAAATGCACCCCCCTTTTTCTACAGTTTCGAGGTTTTCTCCGCTTTGAATAAAGATCGGTCTTTCATTTTTGCAATTTATATTAACCTTCTCATAAGAATGCTTTGTGCCAAATTTGGTTGAAATTGGCCGAGCGGTCTTAGAGAAGAAGTTCAAAATGTTAAAAGTTTACAGACGGACAGACGGACAGACAGACAGACGGACGGACAGACGGACGACGGACAAAAGGTGATCAGAATAGCTCACTTGAGCTTTCAGCTCAGGTGAGCTAAAAAAGGAAATAACTTTATCTTCAATTTCTAGTCAAAATGTAGAAATTGAGTTATTCCCTTTGCAAATCTTGCAGTAATACCTGCCTGTCCTGTCATCTTTAAAAATATTTGGTCTGAGAATCAAAAGACTCATTAAGGTCTTCCGCTTCCAACGGAAGACCTTGTACTGATTCTGTTGGAAATTCTTCATTATTATTAGGGTCTTCCGTCTTCAGCGGAAGACCCTTCTATTATTCTTCGGTTTCTTTTTCCCTATTATTATTATTATTTTTTTTCTTCCGTTTTTTGTGCACGCGATTTCTCAGAAACGGCTCGGCCGATCTCCTTCAAATTTTCAGATATGATATATATTGGTCTGAACCTGATAGCAAATTTTTTCCATTGATGACGTCACATCCGTTTTTGAGATATTGAGATTTTTCCAATTTTTATATGGGTATTTTGTCTTCAGTCGTTCTCCTAAACTAAAAAAGATATTGAGCTCAAATTTCTACGGTTGGCAGAGGAAAGATTGAAGTTTTGCATGGTTGTTGTTTTATATGTCTAGCTCTAAATGCGCCAAAGCTCGGTAGGGCTCGAAAGTTGAGATAACAAAAGCGTCGTGAATTTTCGTGCTTTTCTTTGTTTATCTCTTTTCTGGAAAATATTTTGTTAAAACATGTAATGCAAAAAAAGTTTAAATTTACAAGATCTTTTGTTTGATATCAAGAAAAAGGGGCTGACCCCTAAAATTAGGGTTCTAGAGGGCTCTAAAGTATTTCATCTATAGCCCTTAACTGAGAGATATTTTGAAATAGGTTATATAAGCAAATATGTTTATCTTACAGTTATGTTGCCTTACAATATAATGATTTTCTAATGTGTTACGTAATTAGGGGTTTTTAGGGGTCAAAAGTCCAAAACATTGATCACCTATATCTCAAAAATGAAAAATATTTTGATAAGCAGTATAGAAGAAAAGATGTTCAAAATGATTTACTAAACAGTATGCAACCATCAAAATTTCGTTTAACGGCCCCTATAAGGAGATAAGGGGTCGGCCCCTAAAACCTTCTTTCTCTGATATCTCAAGAACGGTAACGAATTTCTAAACACTTGTTGAACAAAATGTGTTTAGAATTAAAGGACAATTCATTTGATATCAAGAAAAAGGGGCTGGCCCCTAAAATTAAGGGACTAGAGGGCTCTAAAAAAATTTATCTGCAGCCCTTTACTGATAGATATTTTGTGAAAGGTTATAGAAGCAAATATGTTTATCTTACAGTTATTTATCCAAGCAATGTTAGGATTTTATCATGCGTTACGTAATTAGGGGTTTTTAGGGGCCAAAAGTCCAAAATTTTGATCACCCATATCTCAGAAAGGAAAAATATTTTGAAATGCAATATAGAAGGAAAGATGCTCAAAACGATGTACTTTACAATATGTAACCTTTGAAATTTCGTTAAACGGCCCCTATAAGGACATAAGGGGCCGGCCCCTAAAATGTTTTTTCTCATTTATCTCAAGAACGGTAACGATTTTCTCAACACTTGTTGAACAAAATGTGTTTAGAATTAAAGGACCTTTCATTTGATATCAAGGAAAAGAGGCTGGCCCCTAAAATTAGGGGTCCAGAGGGCTCTAAAGTTTTTTATCTGTAGCCCTTTACTGAAAGATATTTTGTGAATGGTTATAGAAGCAAATATGTTTATCTCACAGTGATTTATTCTAGCAATGTAATGATTTTATCATGTGTTAAATAATTAGGGGTTTTTAGGGGCCGAAAGTCCAAAACTTTGATCACCTATATCTCAGAAAGGAAAACAATTTTGAAATGCAGTATAGAAGGAAAGATGCTCAAAACGATGTACTTAACAATATGCAACCTTTAAAATTTTGTTAAACGGCCCCTAAAAGGAGATAAGGGGTCGGGCCCTAAAATGTTTTTTCCCATATATCTCTAGAACTGTAACGATTTTCTCAACTCTTGTTGAACAAAATGTGTTTAGAATTAAAGGACCTTTCATTTGATATCAAGGAAAAGGGGCTGGCCCCTACATTTAGGCGACCAGAGGGCTCTAAAGTTTTTTATATGTAGCCCTTCACTGAGAGATATTTTGTGAATGGTTATAGAAGCAAATATGTTTATCTCACAGTGATATATTCTAGCAATGTGATGATTTTATCATGTGTTAAATAATTAGGGGTTTTTAGGGGACAAGAGTCCACAATTTTGATCACCTATCTCTTAGAAAGAAAAATTATTTTGAAATGCAGTATAGAAGGAAAGATGCTCAAAATGATGTACTAAACAATATGCGACCTTCAAAATTTCGTTAAACGGCCCTATAAGGAGATAAAGGGTGGGCCCTAAAAACGTTCTTTGCCGTTTACATTAAAAGCGGTAACGAATTTCTAAACACTTGCTCAACAAAGTGTGTTTAGAGTTAAATGACCTTTCATTTGTTATCAAGAAAAAGGGGCTGGCCCCTTAAATTAGGGGACCAGAGGGCCCTAAAGTCTTGTATCTGTAGCCGTTTACTGAGGGATATTTTGTGAGGGTTATCAAAGCAAAATAAGGTATAATACTTTTATATATCCTAACAATATAATGATTTACTTATCTAAATAGGGGGTTTTAGGGACCAGAAGTAAAAAGTTTAATCCTTTCTATCTAAATTGGAAGAAATGCTAGTATTTAAAAAAGCAACGTAAGAGAACTTATAAAAAGCGATGCAAAAAAGCATAAGTACTCCACTCCTATTTACAGATCATGTTTTCTTGTCGAAAATCAAAGTAGATGATGTCATATCGCCTTCTTAAAATCGGACGGAAGACCTCCTCGTTGCTCGCAACGAGATCGTGTCTAGTTTTTCTTCTTCTTTTTCTTCTAGACGTTTCTTTAAACCTTAATATCTCGCTTGTTTTTCACCCGATTTTATTCAAACTGTCAGGGTCTATTGGAAATGCCAATAGCTCACTATAGCACAAAACATTGTGAAATCGCTACTTCCGGTTTTGAGTTATTCCCCTTTGAATATTTTTTTAGTGGGTCTCTTGTACCTGCAAAGGCTCCGAGTTGATCCGCAGCAAGTAGTTTTAATTTACAAATCTTTAATGTAGACATCTTGAACGTTGTCCTCCCAGTTTTAAATGTTTGATTAACCCACGTATACTTCTTAAAAAATCACATCGAAATTTATGTTTCAAAAAATGCTAAATTTTGCTTACATCTTTGCTCCATAACTTTTTAGTAATAAATATTTCCTAAACACATATAGAACAAAAGTTGTGCCAAATATTAAGGGCTTTCATTGGATACCATAATAAAAGGGGCTAGCCCCTTAAATTATGGGTCTAGATCCCTTAAAAGTCTTTGCTTTATAACTCTAAAACGGTAAATTTTTCGATATGGGCGTCGCTGCAAAAAATGTTGTTTGTGATCTTATTAATCTCATAAAGCTGTTTTTGTGTTCGAGTTTTGCATGATATGAGGGCAATCAGTATTACGTGTAGACCAGTATTCGCGGCAATTTGTCAAAGTTAACGAAAGTCTTTGTGCGTACAAATGACATAAAGTTACCACAGAATGTATACCGGTTTATACGGGATGCCTTTATTCATAAGAATAAGGGTTTTTTTTTAAGTATACATGCTTTTATTTGAGGACTATAAGTCATTTTAGTTAAGTTTTCATAGTGAACAATCCTTTAAAAACGCGAAACAGAAAATAAAAACATTCCCTTTTTTTTCTAGTAAAACTCAAATTACGGATTAAAAAAAAAACTTCTATGTACTATATTTTAGTTATTATAATGCATGCAATTGAAATCTATCTGGGATCTGAGCTGCGTGTGTGTACCATTACTTTACCTATCTCTCGCCCGCGGCCGAGGATATCGATCGCGGCAGGACTACCTAGCGGTCAGCGGTATCTACTACATAAGATTCGCGTCTGACACATATGGGTTTGCTAAGCCACAAACATATAGAATTGTTTTTAATTTTTGAATACATATACGAGGGTTGTCCAAAAAGTTTGTGGACACATATAATTTTATTAAAAATAACGACGCCATTTTCAGGAAAGTATTATAATATTATAATATAGAGTATAATAATATATATGTATAAAAATCAGACCAATGTACATTTTAATACTGGAGTTATCATTATATTTACAATACATATACAGGCCGCACGGCCCAGTCTGACGTTGAGTTCTAACGCTGTTTCTATAACGTCGTAGTCATGGGTTTACCCGAGAGTGATAAGCTGCATTCACCGACTGGCCAAAAAATACAATCGCACGCTTCATCAAAAATATAGCTCGTGTCACTTGTAGATAAGTAAACTCGAACTATTTCGATGTTTTTCCTGTTTCGTTTCTATCGGTGTTTTACCTCAGTCGAAATAGAATTTTATGATGGCGCCCTGTTCCGTGCGGTATGCCGACGTCGCTTTCTTGGCGTTTTCAAAGACATGTTCTTGCCGTAATATCTTTTAAAAGTCCTCTGCTAGTTTTAGAACGGCTTCAAATGACGCATGAAAATGACATACACCATACAGACTACATCACAATAGAAGCTTATAAAGTTTTGACATGTTTTATAAAAACTGTAAATATTCATATCTAAAAACTCATTACAAAGTTTGGACAATTTTTACACTGGGCCGTGCGTTCTTTCCGCGACCCTTTGATACATTAAAATTTTAGTTTAATTTTATGGAAAACATTCAAAACCACTTTAGTTTGATTTGAAATTTTATGACAAACATTTCGATATACAATTATATGTATATATAAACCCATTTAAAATGACAAAAACGCGATTGTCCACGAACTTTTTGGACAACCCTCGTACATGTAAGGTTTATGCTTCTTAAATTGAATAAAACGTTAGAATGTTAATTAATAAATCGTTCTGTTAATTAATAAAGGCAATGTCATACCCAATCTGAAGCATAATAAGACATAGAACAAATGTGGGTTTTTAAGTAAAAAAATTTACTTCTATTTGATAATATTTAATCATTATACTGCAAGCATTTCAAATCTTACTGGGTTCTGAGCGTAATCCATCCCTCATCCGCGGCCGAGGAGATCGATCGCGGCTGGACTACCTAGCGGTCAGCGGTTATCTAATACACACGATTCGCGTCTTACATATATGTGTTTATTTAGCAGCAAACACAAGAACTGTTTTAAGTTTATGCCAGCTATAAAAGTTTCTTCATCTTCAATTGATTTAATGAAATGATAGAGTGTAAATGAAGAAAGCGTTCTGAAAAATAATAAAAGCGATACTATTCCAAATCAGAAGCATCGTCAGACATATATCAAGGTGAGTTTGTAAGTTTTAAATATTAGTATTGTTTAATTGTACAAATAATGTTTAATGTTTAAGATCAACACAAAATACCCACAAAGATTTACCCTTTAAATGATAATCATCCCTCGCACATGGCCGAGGAGATACCGCGGGAGTGGAAAGTGATCCGCGATAGTTTCTTGTGCTTCTATCTTATCACTCGTGCATGTTTATTGATAGTCTGTACGAACACCACTATTAAATTGTTTGTTTTATTTTCAATTCAACTACATTGGTTTAAGATGTAACCATAAATGTATCTTACTTGTACAGTTGATTTGGCTTTGGTGTAAACGATAGTGCATAAAATCATATAGAAACTTGACCATCAATGAAATAAAAGTAAGACATCAGTCCGAATCTGAATATGCAATTAAGGCTAATTGTTTATTTAAAAGATTAAATACAATACAACGCAGAGATTTTGACCGGTACGTGTTAAATCAACTTATGTTTCAACATAAGATTAATATATGTACCCATGATTATTTCCGTTTATAAATGCTGAAACTTTTTACAGACTTTACAACTTTTGAGACAATATTATCTATATATTTACTGGTGTGGGAATTAATATTCGACCAACAATATAACATGTATGCGGTAGGTGCTGGCACGATAAAAGAATTGTGCGGAATTGAGGGAATCAGTGGTTATTTTTCAAAATATTCATATGATTTTTAAACAAGTTTTGTTTTGATTCTAGCGGTCACTTGATCACCTTTATAGTTCTTCTGTATGCTCGTTTGTTTCATTGTAAAAACAAACTCATTGCTGTGTTGCCCATACCCACCCCCCCCCCCCCCCATCGTCAGACATGAATAAATGGTTGGTTTGTAAGTCTAAAATGTTTTAAAAACTGTACAAATAATGTTTTAAATCAACAAAAAAATGATGATCATCCCACACACATGGCCGAGGAGACCCTGTTTGTCATATTTTGTATACATGGAATGATTAGAAGCTAAAATTTTACACAAAGATTGCTTGTGACATGTACTTTAATATGTCCTGACTTGAACTTTGATCATTTGCGCAAGTTCAGTGTCACTATAAGAAAAAGAAGCATCCATTATTTTCTAATAGAGAAATACTTTAGTTATGATTTTTTTTCTTAGTGGGGAGAGGAGGAATTATTTGTGAGGTTGCTCACAGAGCCGCCAGTTGGTCCACAGAGAGCACTCTTCCCCTTTCTCGCAACCAAAATTCCCTTAAATTAACATAAAGGAAATTGAATTTTGGGGCATTGTTCCCCCTTCCCCAACACACATTTTAATAGAAAGCAATATAAATTTTTATGGCAAATTGAAAACAAATTATATTAAACAAAATAAGTTATACCTGCCTCACAACTCCCCCTTCCCTACCACTACCACGGATTAGATTTTGATGATTTTAGTATTTTTTTTCTTTTATTTGCTTGTTAATACATTTCGGATAAATTTGTTCACCGAAGCAAAAACAATGCTGAGTGCTTGCATGGCTAAACATTATACGAAGAGTTGTCCCCTCCCGCTGAGCACCTCTCGTACAACGCACCCTCAGGATGGAGAAGGTGTCATCGTTTATTTTTGATTTTCTGAACTTACTTTTATCATATTAACAATCCAGTCTGATTAAATCACCACCCTTCTGCTTACATTCATCAGGGTCTGATAGGTATCGATAACAGGTCATCTTCACATGATCTCCATATTTGCACACAACCTAAATATACTCTCAGTTACCAAATACATGACTTTATCTGTTAATGAGAGGTGCAACTCTTCAATACTCAGTCTGGGGGTTACATAGAAAGCAGGCATGAATTAATTTGCCTGTCTCTATTTAAAAAGTTCCAATAAATTTTCTAAAGCCCTGATTGGTCAGAAGTTTAGGTCGTGTGAAGATGACCCCCTATCAATACCTGTCAGACCCTGTAAGGAGAAGAAGGAAGCTTTTAATCAGACTGATTGACAATCCTTTTCCGACAGGAAGCTGCGACGGAAGACCTTTTCGTTGCTTTGCAACGAGCTCGGCTCTAGTTTTTTATGTCTTATTGTTTTTCAAGAATTGTTTGAATCAGTGAAAATTTTAGTATAGTATAGTAAGATTAAATCCTACCAAACACTATGTTCCTTCTGTAGGCGCATACTTCTAGTGTTTCATTGACAAAAGCATTGATGACACAGTGGTACATAAGCCTCTCAGGTTCATCACATCGACTGGCATGAGCTGAGCAGTTCTTCCTTGCTGCTGCCAACCTCCATTCCCCCTCACTGTCTGGACAGTCATCAACAATCTCCACAGTTGATGGAGATACTGGACAGGAGTCCCTAATTGCTACTGATACCTGAAAGAGAAAAAAATATTGCTATTAATATCTGAAGTAGAAAAATATATACTCATGGGCAAATAAAATACAATATCTAGACTGAATGTGAATGAGTATAAAACCCTTTAAAGGGGCATGGTCACAATTTTAGTCCAAAATTATTGTTCCGTTTTTAATGTCTACAGGCTTCAGTAAGGCATTTCTAATAGTCAATGAAAATTTGAGTGCCAGTCGTGCTATAAGGCCATTGCAAGTTTTTTCTTTGTTTAGCGTCCACCCAAAACTCAAAAACATATCTTTCTATCAGGAAAAAAAACATAAAACTGTACGTATCTTAAATGGAAAAAGATAAACATTGACACAGATTTGAGATATCTGTATCACCTTTTAACTATCATGATATATGATCTAAGACTTTCTAGTTTTTAAATAGGTAAAGGTTTTATTTCATCCATGTATCAAGTTCTGGCATGCTTCCAATACAAATATACTTAAAAAATCTACTCAAGTACTAAACAACTTCGATCACTGATCCCATATTTATATAGGTATTTAATCATTAGATCATAATGATTCTTTCTGAATGTTCAGTATTCTTTTTAAAATGCAACTAAATAACATATTCAAAAGAAAAAAATCAAATATGTACTTAGACAGTGGAAGAAGAGGCACTTGTTGTAAGGTCAAGGGAATCATGCAAGGGATTCTAGTGGGGGGTTGTTGGAGAGCAGGTTAGTATGCCCCCCCCCCCCCCTGGAAAATTCAAACTTAGGAAGTTCCTGCAAAGAGGCCTTTAACAGCCCCTGACAAACAAAACTATCTTTCGGATCCCCCTTGGATTAATTTGAAAGGGGGAACCCAATCTCATGTGCATGGGGGTTGCCAATTTTTCAAACAAATAATTACCCATGTAAGTGTCTTTGAGTGGATCATGAAGTCATACAAGTACTGAATATCTACATGTATTATGTATACATGTAGAATGATTTGCCGTGTTAAAATCCATGTGTCATATTTATAGCAGTAAATGACTGCATTAAACAAATTAAATAAGTAAACAATCTTTAACATTGTTTACCACAGTGGTCTCCTAATATTTTGAACACACATGTACATGCCATCACTTCACAATTTATACAGATTTGTCAAGACAGTCATTCGAAGTCATTTATTTCAATAATTTTATTAAGTCAAAGACCTTATATCAGAAAGATCATTTAAAGAAGCTTATCATTAATCTCTGACCATGCTCCAATGTCCCTATTAATCTGACATTTGTAATAATTTCGTGTGTACTATTTCAAAGTAACCTATATCAATTTAAACATGCAGTTATAACAACTGTCAAAAGATATATGTTGGCACTTTAATATACTTGATTAGTGAATCTATAAATAAATTTAAATGTCAGACCAATACCTACACTGTATACATGAATATATATATATGCACTAAAAAGAGTTCCAATACTTTAAAATATTATAAATCGAACACGATCGACTTAGAATTTGTATGGTGCCTTATTAGGACCACAACACAACAATATGCTAACAGTACATAAACACTCAACCATCATGGTTTTTTTTTTAACCAGGAAGTGAATTTTGAAAGTTGATCATGTTGCTAGTACTGCGCAGTTAACGTTAACTTATTTTAGAGAATCCAAATCTTGATAGTCAGAGAAATGAGGCTTTAAACAAGTGAGAATACACATGATCTGTTACATATACACTTAAAAATCTATGTCATTTAGTCCTCTTACTTTCTTTTCTTGTAAGTAAGAAAGTGATATTATGTATTTTTATTTTTTATATTTAAATTTAAACTTTTCATACATGTATCAAATAACTTTGAACTGTTAAAGCTGGCATTGAGGCAGCAGTGCCTACAATTAGCTAGCATCTACATTTACTCAGGATATATAGGGATGTACTTTTTTCAGATTTCATCTTGAAACAAAATTTTAAAAAGTGTGCAGTTTGGTCAGTCACAATGGTCACATATTTTCATTGCATGACAGCATTTTCTCCTCTGGAAGAACACGGTTAGATATTTGGTATCTTACATGTTGATACTTTGTAATGCATGCTCAACTATCATTTCATGGCAATCATTTATATAATGTAAGATCATTACATTCATGAAGTAATCCAAATAGTACTCTACAGTTAATCTTGTGGCAGTGTGCTAACGTGCTGTGTACATTATGGCTGTGAAATATTCCAGGTTTGGAATAATATCAGCGGCTTGGCCACATATACAATATGTACTCGCAAGACATGTTTGAGCAACGCAAATATATTTACCCAACATCCGTGTATTATAAACATCATTACGATCTGGTTTATTTGCACGATATTCTGGAATCCACTCATTCTTGAAGCTGATCTATCTTTATATTCTAACAATTCGTTTTTAAGAAAAATGAAAGAAAAGTTTAAACTTTATAATAGTCTTGCTATCTATAAACAATGATCAGAATGCCTGAATCGTAACATGACTGCTAGTCTGGTTCCCGCCCCCGCCACTGCGTTTTCACTTCGTTTTGGGGTCAGGTAAAAGCCGGCGCCATTTAGAAATGGCGACCTCCAGGACTGGAAAGAGGTAGGGATTTACCACCGAAGAAAAAATCGGGAATATCTTCTTATAACTATAACTATAAAAATCAATTCAACCAACCCATACCGAGTGTGGATGATAATCAGTTGTATCGAAAAATGTAGTTTTTTGAGTATGTCAGAGTCCTTTTATTTATTTATCTCAGTTTTTTTGCAATGTTTACATACCCCCCGAATTAATTATCGGTCTCTAACTATTTAACCAAGGGTGGCTTAACTTTCCAAATGAGTTGACAATTTTACCTAAGCTATGGACTACTAGAAATCACCGATAAATCGGCAGGGCCACGCTTATTTGACTGGAAAAGCATTTGCTATAGCTCGAATTTCCTCTATATAAATCATTTAACATTATTTAATAAGATTTCGCTTGGTATGAATAAAAAAATGTTTTTGCATAGTTTGATAAGAGCATACATGATATTATAAATTATTTATCAATAGTTATTGATGCAGAAAACATTCACAACGAAATCCTTTCTGACCAGCTATCCTTGTTTTATTGATTTGATTTGAACATATTTTATTGTATATTTATCACATACATATACAAATGGTTAGGACACAAGCTCTAACAACTTACAAGATCTTCACCATTAAAATTGAAAAATTGTTCAAAACTTGCTTTATTGAATACTACATACACCAGTCTTGAATAAAAATGTAACTTTATAAGACTGAGAATGTCATCAAGAGGTGGTGATAACCCTGTGCAAGAGATGTATAATTTTGTATTAAAGCCACTATTACTTCAGCTATATTCATTATCAGAAGAATTTTCTTTGTCTATTGTAAGCTACAGTGGTGTGGGTATGGAGTAGAGCTGGCACAAAGACTCCTTGGTACATTTTATGTGATCAAACACCTTGAGTAGCACATACATATTGCCAATGGTAGTTCAGTACCATCCCCAGCAGCCTTCAAAGGTAAGTAAAATGATGTCCCAATTTTTCATCAGATCTAGTCCGAATTCGAAGGAGTGAGTTTTCTCTGCTTTCAAAAGGGAGCCCTTGGCTGTTGAATTGGGAAAAGTCTTTTAACTTTTGGTCAGTTGGGAAAAACTAATGTCATTATCTATATTGATAAGCTATACATAGAAAAATATTAATATAAGATATACATGCATTATGAAACTCATCAATTTCATTTAAAAAAAAAACCTGGATAGCTTAATGGAAAAGCACTTGTTTGACACAAGGGATTTAGGTTCAAATCCTAATCTGGGTAAAATTTGAAGTTGATGAGTATTTGAGATGGAATATCAAACAGTATAATATTGTACATTAGCAAGTCAAGCCAAATTTAAAACTTTGTTCGTTTGCCTTAAATCCCAACCAACTGAGGCATATGTACCTGACTCACGATACATGTATTGATTTTTATTTTTTTAAATATTGAAATCCAGCTGTGTACAATACCTCTTTGCTATTCAATTTTGTGCTACTTTGAAAAGAAATATTGTTTCACTACTAGGTAACTTTAAACACTGGGGAGAGGGCATACCAATTAATGACACAGGACACTTGATGAACATATTATACATTTATTATTCAGTAACACCTTTGAGCATGTAAGTTCAGCAGAAAAATTTACTGAGTATTTTAAACAACATTACAAATGTGCCAAGTCAGTCTTTGATATGAGTGATTTTGTATTATCCATATAAAGCTGTATATTCTTTGCTTGACACTGCATGAATTGACAATGAGATTCACAGATCTACTGTTAAGTTTAACATGGTGGAACTATACTCGTTTAGTCTTTGTTTTTGCTTGAGGAGGCTCGAAGATCAACAAATTAATTATCAGATAGATCTACCAAAAACTTTCAGATATGATTTGTTTATCTATAAACTATTATTTAGCAAAGAAAAACTCCATAAAGGGTGTGTGCTCCTACAATACTATACATCTACACTGCAAGTGACTCAACAGAAGAATAGAATGGTAAATGGATAATCTCAGTCTGTATAAATTCTCAACTAAAATGCAGCAAAAATGGACAACACCACCATACCACTGAAATGCAGCCTCATTTGTCATACATTTCAAGAGGCATGGAAATATTGCTCTAATATCAAGGATCTGCTAAAAGAAAAGATATCTAATTACACTTATAATCCAGAAGTAAATAAATGAAATCGAAGGAACTGGCATCTTAGTTGAGGATCAGCCGAAGGCCTCTTGGCAGATGTTATACCACCAGACATCTTATATGGTGGGTTTATTTCAACAAAGAAAACAAATAAAAGGCATTACACAATATAAATAAAAGAAGAATCCTTGGATTCCATCCACCAGTAGTTTTGTAAATACCGGTACTCAAGTTTGTGAAATAAGTAGTGTTGTAAAATCGGACCAATTTTACTATCGATAATCAAATTGAATCGGCAGCTCACAATCGATTATAAAATCGATTATGTAAACTTTCAAATTCCAACAAAGATTTAATTTTTTTTTTCATCCTGTCATGCAATGAGTGAAAGATACCAGCATTAAAGAAAATACTTTTTTATTTATAATTTATATATCAATAGTTTTTTTTATGAAATTATCTTCAAATGAATTAAATATTATACTTAGGGACCAACCTAGGGCAAAATTTTAATTTAAGTTGGATTAGAAGCAAGTCAATAAAAATAAAACAACTTCTAAAATTTGTAAAAACTTATCCAATTTGTTAAACTTAATTGATCTGATATATTCATACATTTTATACATTAAATGTTTTGTAATTCTGTGAGTTAAATGACAAATAAAATCAGTCCATGTACTTCTGTGTATTTTGGAGGTATTAGTGCAACCCTTTGACCCAATTACAACCGTTATGTAGCGGATCTGTTTAATTTTGAAGAGAACTGTAAACAAACGGTTTTATGATTATTTTAGCAATAAGTTGGCAGTATTATTAACTAATTACAAGTTTCAAACAATAATTGTAATATCAGCATGAAAAGTAATAAACATCGATTGTAATTTTCAATGCACAGTATCACCCGTTTTTATAACCCATGAAGATAAGACAGTCGCAAGTTACTATAATCACAAAAGGGGTTTACTGAGCTTGTGAAAACGTCTTATGAATCTGATAATTATCATTTTATCGCCTTTGGGTTTAATTAACACGATAGTTAACTCAGCATACAGGGCGACTTTACATGTAACTTCTCTTTCGGAGGAAATTCCGGCGAAGTTACCGATCACAAAGCAAGTTGCCCCTTAGGTTGGTCACTGTATAATAATACTTTAGTCGTTTTATGGATATTGGTACGCAATAAAAGGTTATCTGCCATGTGACTGAATTTTAGTGACTATCGATGATAAAAACTTATTATCGATTGTCGCCGACCTGCTGCCTTCAGCGACGATTTTTCGATAGTCGGCGACTATCGTAACAACACTACTGTAGAAATAAGCTCAGTTAATCATCTTGTTTAACTTACCTTTTTTGTGGACATGCTCTGCCATTAAAAAACACAGTTCTTTGTAGCCTTGACAACTCCTTGAACCTGACTGACATAAGACTACTAAATATAGATCACAGTCTAGGTACTAAATCACCCAGGATCTGAGCAAATCCATTGGCTGTTATCTTTGTGGTAGGAACTGCAATGGCTAAGAGACATTTCTGCAGGAATGGTTGTTTCTCAACCAGCTCTTAAAACAAACCCTTGAAGGAAAATTCTCTAAGACAATGATAGTCTTTTCGATATAGATCAGAAAATTTATTTCTATAGACTAATTCATTTTGATGCAGCAGAATTTTCCATGTCATAAAAAGTTATTCTCTACAGCTAATTTATTACTTTCTCAGAATTCTGTAATTAACCTTTTAATTTCTTTTTATTTATTTTTTAGAAATGAAGTGTGCTGTAAGGGTTACAAATCCACAGTATAGTCTATCTAGTCTATATAAGATGTTCACAATAAGACTTGATGGCAGAGATGCATACAATTGTTTCTTAAAAAAGTTAACAACTTCAATTAAGAAAATATACAGTTCTTATAAATAAATAAGAGCCTGCTCAAATATATTTGAATTCATTCTATATATCTATTCAAAAGAACACAACCAACCAGGTGTGTTTTAGAAGGACCGACCAATCAAAACCTTAAACAGAAGAAATTCGAGCTACAGCATATGCTTTTCCAGTCAAATAAGCGTGGCCCTGCCGATTTATCGGTCATTTCTAGTAGTCCATAGCTTAGGTAAACTTGTCAACTCATTTGGAAAGTTAAGCCACCCTTGGTTAAATAGTTAGAGACCGATAATTAATTCGGGGGGTATGTAAACATTGCAAAAAAACTGAGATAAATAAATAAAAGGACTCTGACATACTCAAAAAACTACATTTTTCGATACAACTGATTATCATCCACACTCGGTATGGGTTGGTTGAATTGATTTTCATAGTTATAAGAAGATATTCCCGATTTTTTCTTCGGTGGTAAATCCCTACCTCTTTCCAGTCCTGGAGGTCGCCATTTTAAAATGGCGCCGGCTTTTACCGAAGTGACAACGCAGTGGCGGGGGCGGGAACCAGACTATGCCAGGTTTCGGTTTCGTAAATCATGATGTTTTAGGAGAATTAAATAAATGCAAAGAAGCTAAGGAAAATGTATTTACTGATAATATAATTATAATAGACTAGATTATGTGGTTTTTTCTGACCAAATTTTAGAAAAAAATAATCTTAAAGTTGCACGACAATTTGGAACCCGAGATATTTCGGCTCGTCAATATCAGTGACCAATATTGCAAATACATATATGGAATGTGGTGAAGTATATATATTTTATTTACAAACTATTCAAAATCATAATTGTGCATTGATTATAAAAAAAGAACCAGTAATATTGGACATTCTTTGAGGGATGTTTAATTTTGTGGGATAGGGTATGTTCTTTGTTACCGAGTGCAACTGTAATATGGGCTGCAAAATACGGGCCGGATTCCAACGTGAAATTACAATCGGCTATCTTAAAAAAAAAGATACTGTTTACTTATAAAAACTTTCAGCTAAGAAATTTTATTTTATGTTGTTAAAAGTAAGTACTTCTGAAGTTTTCATGCAGTACAAATAAGTATAATTCCAGCAATCAACCAAATTCCGGTTTTTATTTTCGAAAATCCCGGCTCGGTCCGTGTATCGCTACCCTTTTAGTCACGCTTTGTTCCATTCGGTAAACCTCGGGCGATTCGCTAACATCGATACGAATCAGTTGATGTGTTGCGAGTTACTTGGTGCTAGATATTAGCTCAGAACGGCTGATTTTAATCAGATTGCGACATTAGCACATATTGGTTGCACACTACTAATAATAATGACTATAAATTTTTACTATATATTCTTACCAAAAGTACGCAACTTTAGACACTGGTAGCGAGTTTAAAACAAACTTCTGGGAAAATCCCTCTTTACAACTTTTAAAACAATTGTTCCTAACCATTTTAGTAGCAAAAAACACACAGCCATCTACAAAGGCACGAGAGTTTGTTTACATCAAAGTTACACATGTGCTTGAAAATCATGTCCAAGCCTTTTCACCCCCCTGCCGAAGCAACTGGCATCAAAAATTTAAGTGACCTCGTATTTTTACAAAAGTGGGAAAATCAGGCATTTTACACGTTGTTTTTCATCTCATAAAAAAGTACAGTCCCTGTCGCTGGCGGAAAACCCCTAAAACGAAGGGGAATTCGGGAATTATTTTGCCTCAGCCATGTTTTGACGTGAACCTTAGGAAAAATAGTGTTGTGAGACCTGCATTAGATGGGAGCTCTAACTCGTTCGGCACCTGACTTTGTTTGAGCGTCCGAAGTCTATTTCATATCCGCATCGTATGGATCTGGTCTACCTCCGATGAAATAAAAATATGCTTAAAATTACCTTTGTAAGATTATCTGTGTCAGTGTTTGTAAAGACGTAATAACAAAAATTACATTACATTAAATACAAGATAAAACCACCTGCTTTTGGTGAATGATTTCAAACTACTCGACCGTAAACGTAGAAACGCCGCGGGGATCAAGCACCCCCTTTTCAACAAAGAACATGTATATATCACAAAAAGGAAATAAGTGTTTTGGTTTCTCCTTTGTTTTATCTTGCTTGCTTGTTAGGGTACGCAGATCCGCAACATCCCACAAACCCCATTCAAAAAGACTACCCACAGAGAGCTACGTACCGTAACCATATTACAAGATTTCCATTAAGAACATTTCAGAATGTTATTAGTTAAACTCTGACCATGCATGTACACATGCGCAGATCTAGGGGGGGGGGGGGTCATTTATTAAACTCACAAAGTAAATTTAATGAAAAAAGATTCGGACCCGCCCCCTTCCCCGGTAAACACAATTACCTCCCCTCCCTCTGAAAAAATTCCGCGCATGCTAAAAATATTTTTTTTGATTTGATTTGAACATATTTTTATTGTACAAAAATATACAATATATTGGGATTGGGCACAAGTTCCATAATTTTGGCCGCCCCTCTCCCAATACAAAGATATACCGTAATACAGTTGATGTGTACACAACATATAAAGGTCGGTGGATAAAATGGCAGTATACATATACGCAATTGACATGTATATACTGTAATTAACAATGGTGTACTACTTGTTTTTAAGATCAGTTAAATATTTCAGTGTTTTTGATATAATTAATAAATGCTTGTTTTCATTTAAGGAATGAATTCAGTATTTATTAGTTTTATACGATATAAAATGGTTTGGGACAGTTTACGCTTCATAAACCGCGAAGCGGTTTATAAAAAAGCGTAAACTGTTCCAAACCATTTTATATCGTATAAAACTAATAAATATTGAATTCATTGCTTATAATTTAATTTTTTGCTATTAATTGTAGATAAAAACGGTCCCACCTTTAAAATGACCATCAAATTGTACAAAATTCAAACGTAACGTCAGGCGGATTGATACGTTTTTTGACGATAGTCTTACTATGACGTAGGCAATTGCAACATTCTTTATACGATATAAAATATTTTTTTAGCCAATCAGAAAGCACGTTACAACCAAAATTAAATTATTGTCACTTATTGCACTGTCACCCCAAAGTAAAACATGAGTATTGACAATGTTTTGATTTACAATTTGAAAAATAGAACATTTCTACATGTAGCATCTTTATATTTATTACATGTGAAAAAACAATGGTAAGTATATCTTTAATAAATTGTTATATCTACAGTGTATTAATAAGCTAATATGTGGCTAATTTAACTGTCACTGCCGGATCCGGTAATTCGCTCAACCATGCATGTATGTTACATGTTTGTCTGCAACCTCTCAACTGTATGCCCAAACACGGTTGAATGGAAATAAATTGATATTTAAAAAAAAAAATTAAAAAAATTAATTCATATAATCTTTGAATATCGATTCTAGAAACTATTTTTTTAAATTGTATCTGAAATCTAGGTAATAAACCTGTTAAAGCTTGCAGCAAGACAACATATAGCGCGCGCAAATGTTTAAAATCATCATTTTAAATACATATCCGTGACCATACAGTAAAAATTACTAAGCACAAGTTTATATATTTTGAAAATGTACCTTCATTAAGGCCATATACATGTACATGTATGACACGTTCCTCATATCTATATAACTTTTTACAGGAATTTGTTATTGATTTACTACTACATTGACAAGCTTTCTTGCAAAAAATTAGGATACCTTACCAGGCAATTAAGCAAGATACTAGAATATGCAATTTATTTCCTATAAACCATTTTAAAAATGATAATAAATAATAATTGTTTTATTTGGTATATCATCAGGCCGTTGAAAAATCATTTTTCGAGAAACGTGTCGTCTGACCTTTAAAGAAACTAACAAAATCCTTTTTAAAAACATTCATGTAAATAATTATACTTATTTTACTCATGTTCAAAAAGATAACGGATTGAACTTCATTAATATGTTTAGGTTATTCAAATTGACCAAAATGTCATGCACCAATAAACTAAAATTTTAGGAAAACATTCTATAGAACATATATTAACATACCATAACTAGTATAATTGAAAATATTTATGTATTAAAAACAGTGCATATATATGTATGTTGTTGAGGCGTAATAAACAGCAAGTTAAAATGTTCATTGGAATTTGAACTTGGTTCAGTGTAACTATCACATGCAGTATATGTTGTCGAGGGCTTGGCTTTTTTTTTCAATGAAGTCTGTGTTTAAATTATACATTTATGCCACCTTCGCTGTTATCCAATCTGCACATAAAGATTAGGTTTTACCTGATCATTAGTGAGAACAGATTCCAAAGTTGTTTTGCATTTCGTTGTCTATAATTATATATAATCCCTGTTAAATTTTGACCGAGGTATACAGTTTATGGTTTACTTTTTTTTTTTAGGTTTTTTGCGGGGTAACATGACACCAGACAAAGAAATTGTCCACCAGTCACTTTTGTGTCCTTTAATGATTAGCAAGGTTAAACATTTACATGTACATGTACCTGCGTTTCTCATTTCGATAAGTTTCCACATAGATTATATTAAAGAAAACACTGCATGGTTACGAAAATAAGATAGATTTAAAATACCCGTTCAATATGTCCTAAACAAATTTAAACAAATTTAGAGCAATGTTAACTCGACTGTAAATATTTCATCCAGGCATGTCTTTCTATAAAAAGTATCATTGTTTAAACCTCAATTTATTGATCTTAATGCTAATAACTGATGAATCGCTGCCGCGCCAGTTACATCTGTACTACTAAGAATAGTTGTATCGAAATTACACCCCCTTTACATTCTTCAATGTAATTATATTATTTAACCTTGGATGACCTTTAAACAACTTTCATTCTAAAGAATTGCTTATCATGAAAGCAAAAACTACTTTATTTGGTTGCATATGTCACCACTTGATTTGATTGTCTATTAAATAGTAGGATAATCATATTCGATTTCGTTAATTGCCTGTAAAATACATACTTAATTTCATTTCAACTCTGATTAAAATTGTTCATGAGAAAATCATGCCCCATTGTTGACTGTTAAATATTTAAACTTAGAATCTAAACAGTCACAAAGCAAATCATCATCTCCAGGCAATCTTGACATGCAACGCATATTTTCTAGTCGCAATTTATATCTATATTATAATAATTATAAGTTTCAAATTAGATAAGTGATTTCAATCGTTGAAATTATATATAATGTCAGTTAAGAACAAGTCTTTAGCCCCCAGTCTGGAAAAGAAATCGGAAATAAGATGATCGAATCAGTCAAAAACTAGCGCAGTTGTTTGCTCCGAAAATTGCAACTTTTTAACACGTAGTGAATTAAAGTTCCCAGGTCCTCCATCCGAAAATTTCAGACCTGGAACACTGTAAACCAACACCTCTCTCTCTCTCTCTCTCTCTCTCTCTCTCTCTCTCTCTCTCTCTCTCTCAAGCGAGTGAAATCAAACGTCAGCAAAATTTGGAGTTAAGCTGTTGCATGTAGGATCCTTTATATTATACATGTACATTCGACTCGGCTCAGACATGTTGATATGAATGTCTTGTAATTCATGTCAACAGTGGGTAAACACGCATACATTTAGGATTTAGGAAATGTTCATTAAGACTGTACAAGGATCAAGTACAGTATGTCAATACTGTATTTTGTTAATACCGATAAGCACTCAATACCATTTACAACTGATGATAACTCTTTTGTCATGTGGCAAAAAAAAACGTTTGTTATGCTATCAAAGGTACACCTATCTTACCTTAAGATAAATGATCTACACCATTTTCTCCAATGCTAATACTTCTGTTTGGCGAAAAATAGAACAGTGAAAGAAATAAGCTCCCAAGTTCTTCATGCAGAAAGCTAATACAGATTCACTGAACATATGCAAATTAACAAACCCCTACCGAGATATCTGTCACCATTATTCAACGCCAATTCGATTAATACTGATGTTTATCTATGTTATTTTGTATTTAAACACCAGTAAATATGTCTGTTGAGCTGTCACTTTTAAGCGATTCTCTCTTATTTCAAAACAGAGTAAGTGTATTTCAAAAGAAGAGAATTATATCATACAGGTAATGTTTGAAAGGGAATCAACATTTTACAATTCAAATATATTCGAGTTAACAAAAGGTTAAAAAAATATCACAAGTCCCAATTACTCTTGTCTGTTGCCTATGATCTCTCTACACTACTGTTTTAATAAAGCCCCAAACGAACCGGATTTATAGAAACATCGACAAGATTGATTCTCTCTCTCTCTCTCTCTCTCTCTCTCTCTCTCTCTCTCTCTCTCTCTCTCTCTCTCTCTCTCTCTTGTAGTGTCACTAAAGCGCATTCCTATTTCTTCCAACACAATCAGCGGTTATATGGGGCACAAAGCAAAGAAATCCTAACCATATAAGGTGAATTATTATAGCCAAATGATAAAATAAACTTATCAAAACTATATAACATTTAAACATTATGTTAAACCAAGTCAAAATGGATTGCACGAGTCAATAAATAGGTACAATCATGGCATATTCCCTGATCATTCCAACTTAGAATACCTGAAACGTCAACAGAAAATATTGACATGTATAAATCCAACAAACAAAATCAAATCAAAGTGTAGTACATGTGCATGCATTAATACACAAGTAGATTGTTGAACATACGCACATCTACATTGTAACTTGTCCCTGTTTAGATTTCACACCCGAACCCATCTTTTTAAAATGTCCTGCTTGCATCTGTGTAACGTTTCTATACACCCATGACTGTTTCAATGTCTCTTAATTTTACATCGAAGTAAAATATATCTGTTTACGCATTTTCAGCACGGTAAATGTCTCGTTAAAAAATAAACGTCAAACAACTGATTGAAGTCGCATATCTCTCATATTGAACGTTTAGAAGAATAATCTACACACGTGCCTTAAAACCAAGAATCGATGAAGGTAAAATTCACACTTCAGTGAGATTTATGTTGATGTCGGCTTCTTAAAAAAAGGACATCACGAGGAACATGTCCGATATATGTGCTGTATAATGTTTCAGCATGTAATGTAAATTTAAATCCACTCAAAGATCCCTGCATGCCTACAACCCAGGAGTTGGACAATTTTACCCTTGACAATTGACGAACCCAACAACGAACAGAAATATCACGTATGAATGGGTCAACTTTTATCACATTTTGTACCCTTGCATCCTTCAGACAATTTTGATAACCTTTAATTTCGTGTTATGAGGTGTATGTTTTATCTAATATGCAATATGACTCGATTGTCAAATGCTCTTGAAATGATATATTAGATTTATTGCAAATAATAGTATCTTATTAATCAAATTAATTTTTATCTGTGTCGAAACACCTTTTCATATAAGCAGCAGTAAGCACAGAATACAAACAAACTCAAATGACTAAAGGAAGACTTAGGGCAATTTTTAGGTCAAAGTTGTGTTTACGAAAGTATCTTAATTTAAAGAAAGTTCCTTAAACTTTCGACATATCCTAATATGTCAATATTTGGGACAACTGTTATACTAATGTAAGTTATTACTCATCTTTGCTAGGCGAAATCGGTGTATCAGACGTGGCAGAGTGTTTAGGGTCATTGAAAACCCTCTTGATTATCTGGATGATGAAGCCATTGTGAGAAGGTATTATAATAGACTATCAAGCTTCCGAATACATGATTCATGTGTACAGTCTTCCGCCCAACCATGAAATCTCGTGCACTCCGTATGTGAATTCAAGTCATGGTGGCACTGCGCTTATATTTCAGGTACATGTAGCTGTTGGAGATGTACATAACATTTCAAAACCAAGTGTTAGCAAAATAGCAAAAATGTGACCCTGTGGCCAACGTGCACGTCTGTAAATTTCATGTTATAGTTCTCACGGTTTAGCCAAAATCATGAATGAATCTAGCGTATATTTTTATATCCCAAATACTATTGCGTGCATCTATGGAATGTTAGAATTACATCTCCAAGCGTTGATGAACATACAAACGTAAATAGGAAAAATCATCATTTAATTATTTCGATATAAGAAGACGGCCAGGCGGAACACACAATGCCTATATTTAGGCAAATTCGGCCCTCAGTCGTTAATTCGTAGAAGGAACCATTGCAGAGGGGTGGTTGCTTGGAAATAAGGGATACTCATTACGCCCGACTCCCGTTTACAACCCTGCAACTTACCCAGAGGAGCAATACAAAGCTGCTCACATTCACAACCAAAATGTCATATTGAGAGCGTTCTGTGTGCTAAAATCTTCCGTTCTCTGAGTACTAGCGAAAACACTTGTCTTCTCCCTGCAAAACTTGCGATATTACAAGCAAACATAACTATCCTTCGGGACCCCACTGGAAAAAAAAAAAATTTTGATCCGCGCATGTGTACCGTTACTTGTGTTGTTCTGCACAATATGTGCATATCAATCCGGGTACCACTCCAAGGTCCGGACCCTCGAGACGCTGAGAGAAAAAGGTGATATATATATACCCCGATCTATACCAGGCAACATGAATGGCTGTATGAGTGTCAATTGTCGTGCCATCGCAGGGCGATTTTCTTTGACTGATAAGTCGATGACACTTGTTTAAGTCAATTAATCTGTTCCAATTATAAATTCTGTTAATAAATACCCCGTTTTGCTACTTAAGGTTCTTCATTCCTCTTCAAAGGTAAAATAAATGGTCGAACGCCGCAGAGCTAATCAAGTAGGTATTAATAATCTACACAGCAAACTCTTTAAATGTCCCTGTGTAAATGGATTACAAGCAAAAGGACTCTTTTGAATAGCGTTTAACTTCAAAAGATATTTTGTTTGCTTTTATATCAATAGTCCATCTTTCACGGCGGCGTGGAAGGGCCAGATGAAAAAATAAATAAATCGTATTTGTTCGGACGAATAAGTTATTTGTTCGGACGAATAAGTTATTTGTTCGGACAAAAATGTTATTTGTTCGGACGAATAAGCTATTTGTTCGGACGAATTAGGATTTGTTCGGACAAAATAACTTATTTGTTTGGACTAATTAGCTATTTGTTCGAACGTTTTAGGATTTGTACGGACGAATTGGGATTTGTTCGGACAAATAAGTTATATGTTCGGACGAATTAGCTATTTGTTCGGACAAAAAAGTTATTTGTTCGGACGAATTAGGATTCGTTCAGACGAATTAGGGTTTGTTCGGACAAATAAGTTATTTGTTCGGACGAATAAAATAATTTGTCTGAATAAGTTAATTATTATAACAGAGAGAGAGAGAGAGAGAGAGAGAGATTTCATAATGATGAATACGCTGATGTAAAAAGTCTAAATCAGTTTACGCGATCATGCGCAGATCCAGGAATATATCCGATTAGGGATAAGGGGTTAAAGATAATTTTATCCCCCCCCCAACCCTCAACTCCCACTCCCCTTGAGATATTGAGACGCATCCCCTGGAGATGCCCATTCTAGGCAACGCAGGTTTTTCTTAAGTAACTAACAAAAAAAAATCGCACTATGCCATGACAAATTATATTACTCCCGCCCTTTATCGACATGCAAAATTTTGACAGATTTTGCGACTTGAGCTTATATTCTGGCAGCAAAATATGCCAGATATTGTATAAATGCAGGAGCATCGAAAGATATTTCATATTGTGGCAGCGAAATTGATCGATAAATAGGTGGGGGGGGGGGGGTGAACCGGATTTAAGTTGTTATTTTACAGTGTGTCAAGTTATTCTTGAATTTGATAAATTATGTGTCGCTTATTCGATGGCACTATATAAGAAACCAAGCAAAGTTGTACTTAATCTTTATTCTTACCTTTGACGACATAATATGTGTATCAAGATAACGCAACTCACATTTACATTAAAGAAGTTTATCTGCTTCAACCGTATCCCTTAGAAAATTTTAATTTCTTAAATTTACATAGTAAAGTTACCTAAAATAGGTCCAAAACCTCCCCCTTGGCTAACATAGATATCCCCTAGCCCCCCCCCCCCCGAAACATTTCTGGATCCGCGCATGTCCATGCATAACAGTATAAGCACCAATTATGTCCACGTAAATTTGATTCAACTTATCAGTCTCTGTTGAACTTCAAAGACGTTCAATAATCCTTAAATGGATTTCCGTGAATCGTGTGCTTATATATTATGTATATTTTCATAGCTCATAAAAGATATGAGATTAGTTGTTTCTAACTTTCCAACTTGTAATTGATCATCAAAGCTGAAGAACGGTATTTCTTTAATGTTTTAATGTCGAACCTATGTTATTTATGCACTGTTGATTGTCAAAACACGCCAGAAACATGTATATATATATATATATATATATATATATATATATATATATATATATATATATATATATATATATATATATACACACCCCACTTTTGACCGTGTAATTGATCATTTGAAGGAAAAACGACACTCAAGGAAAGGCCCGGGGTGGCAGGATCACAGACCGTCTACCCCTTCTTCATCTACATTATTGCCAGATCAGATTATTTATCAGTCTTGTAAATTACTCATCAAAAAATCTGTTTTTATATACAATTATGACTTATTCGTCCGAACAAATAGCTAATTCGTCCTAACAAATAACTTATTTGTCCGAACAAATCCTAATTCGTCCAAACAAATGCTAATTCGTCCGAACAAATAACTTATTTGTCCGAATAAATCCTATTTCGTCCGAACAAATCCTAATTCGTCCGAACAAGTAACTTATTTGTCCGAACAAATAACTTATTCGTCCGAACAAATCCTAATTCGTCCAAACAAATCCTAATTCCTCCGAACAAATAACTTATTCGTCCGAACAAATAGCTATTTCGTCTGAACAAATCCTAATTCGAACGAACAAATAACTTATTTGTCCGAACAAATAGCTATTTCGTCTGAACAAATCCTAATTTTTTTTTTCATCTGGCCCTTCAACGCCGCCGTAATCTTTGGCTTTGGCTGCATTTTTCCCCTTTAATAGAAATATACTGTTTTCTTCAAACTGGCAGATTGAAAAATGATTTTTACGACAGCTTCTTACTTGTATGGTACGATATACATGCAACCCATGTAAGATATATAGAAACTTAAATTAAGATATAGATCAAATTCTATACGAGTGTATAGGTCCCCCCGTACGGGTTATAATTTTTAGTTAGGTGGGTTTTATTTATTTCTTGCTATTGTAAAGATATTTGGAAAGGTTTTCCCCATCCCACTTTAAAAATAATGCTAAGTGTCTGCTGTTTTTATTGGGTTAAAATATTTCGTCTTATATTGTTGGATCAATTGTTTTTTAGGAAAAGTCAAAATACTTTTATAATAGCCGGGCACTTTTATAGATTTAGTAGCTCCAATCTCTGAATGAATCTTTAAAGGGGCGTGGTCACGATTTTGGTCAAAATTTATTTTACCGAATGGATGTTAATGTCTACAATACTTCAGTAAGACATTTTTAATAGGCAACCAAAATTTGAAAGACATTCGTTAAGGTACCTAACTACACCTTCAAATAGTTTCTCAAATCAGCAGAAAATTACTTGATTATGACAGGGAGCATGATGGATAAGACGTATATATGTCAACAATATACTGATACTTTAACCACTGCGCTATGACGATATACATCTGAATCGACTGATACAAACAGTTTAACAAAACATTTAAATCGCCATCTTGTGACGTAGTGTCTAAAAAAGTATAAGTCAAGGTGTAGTGAAATTCCTTAAGTTATAAGCGAGGTACAGAGCTTACAATGCTTTGCTATGTAAACAAAGCTATTGTTTATATTTTAGACCTAAAATCAATGTGTTAAACGTTAGAAACTCTTTATTTATGCTTAAAATGAATAAGAAGATACACAAATCAGCTTAATTTTTTTTACCGGTATATTGAACATATGTAAACAAAAACAGGACACGAGCCTTGTTTACATGACAAAGAGAATTGTGAGCTCTATATCTTGCGTATAATTAAACGACTGACTCTCAAATTCCATTTGATCATTAGAAATGCATTTTCTAAAGCATTGTAAATAATAAAATCAAAAAAATTGAATTTGACAAAAATCGCGCCCATGCCCCTTTTCTTTTGCGTAATTCGTTGTTGATATGAAGCAGAGTGTTTTATGTCTATTTAAAGAAAAGTCGATTTCGTCCACCGAGTCGCGTTTTACTAAAGGGCCAAAATAGATCGAACAACGGACCGGTCTCAAAGCACCGTCGGTAAATCGTTAAAAGCATTTTTATATGTTTACTTTAATATATTTCTTGTTTTATTATTGGTATAAATTCCTTTAATGTTGATTCATACATGTATAAACAACACACATCGCTAGTGTTATAAATATATTCGAGCTGATACATGTATAGGTACACTGTAGCATTTTTAAATTACATCATCTTAAACTTCCTTTGATAAAGATATTTTCACAGATAAATGATGACTGCACGTACTCGATTTAAGAACGAAAACTTTTTTTTTAGAAATAAATCCACCCTGCTGAGGTAAAGTATGTCTATGTACACATTTTCTTCATCTTATTTACCAAGAACTAAAATGCCTATTTCTGTCTGTCTTCTTACGTAATATTTAGCCCAAGTACCTGGTCCCGTAATGGATTGCGCTGAATTGTAAGTTAGAAAAAAAGACATTCATTTGATTCATAGCAACTGTGGTATATATCCATTTAATAATTCGGCGTCTGTCGATATTTAAATCAACAAGGATGATGGGTCTATATCTCTCCTTACTTTCTCTTACATGTACCTTGAGAAAATTAAATTAAATCAAACGTCAGCATAAATGATATGGGGGGGGGGGCTAAGAGTTAAGCAGATACATGTGGTTTTTCATGTACCGGCATCACACGTACCTTGGCTCAGTTTAGACACGTTGATACTTTATTTAAATACATCCTGTAATCACTGTGCAAGTATACATGTATATAGATGCATATAAGAGAGGGTCATTATATATCCAGTTTACTACAGCATTTTTGTTTAAAGATTGTAAATACCAGTTACACAATATACATGTAGTAATAATTAGATATTTACAATCTGATGATTACACCTCGTTATTAGATGTTAAGCGTCATATTTTAGGATGGTCAATAAATCAACTGAATTTAAAGTCATTAACTATTATTAAATCTTGATTAATATTCTAGCTTTCGAATTTAATGTATTCCCATATCTTTATACAAAGCTCTTCTTCGGAAGAAGATAAATGAAGTCTTAAAATGACCATGGCCATCTAGTCCGCTTAACTATTACCAATGTACCCTTATAAATTATATCAATTTATGAAGTTCTACCCGAAGACATCTAATTATCACATAAACGTTGTTTTGGTTGTTATGTTACAGAAATTGATCTTTTATACATCCATGGATAAAATGTGTACATGACATACTCAATTCATGTCTTATATATGGAAAAATCAAACAATATGTAGTTATAACTGGCTTAAGTCAATAGTTAGAGAAATTTTACAAAATCAATTTGTACAGGATTGGAGAAGTATAGTAGATAACTCACCAAAATGTATTATTAAAGAATTTTAAAACAAATTTCAATTTAGAAAAGTGCTTATAAATTTTACCTTCAGATCTTCGGATCACGTTTACAAAATTTCGAACATGTAACCATCGATTCCCAATAGAAACGGGTAGATGGCACAATATAGATAAAAATTTAAGAAAATGTACAATGTGTGATTCAAATAGCATTGGGGACGAATTTCATTATATTTTAGAATGTACCCATTTTGTAAAAGATAGGAAAAAAAATTTGGCCAAGAGATACTTTGAAAAGCCAAATGTTATAAAGTTAAACGAACTAATGAATACTTGTAATGAAGAAAATTTAAAGCTTAACAAATTGTCAAGATTTATTAAAAATATTTTTAAAGTATGCACTTCCAAAAAACAACATACTGTATTGTAAACTTAACCTTTCCTTTATCTTTATTACTTCTTCTGTACATATGTGATCCTTGACTGTTATTTTGTGTACATTTGTATATACTTCTATTGAACCTCAAATGCCAGTGAAATGGTCTTGAGAGAATAAAGAATTGAATTGAATTGGTTGGGTTTTTTTGGGTGGGAATTTTTTATCACGGTGTTTGGGAAGCCCCCCCCCCCCCCCCCCCCCCCGTTATCTGTTCTTGCGACAATTGTATTGGAACAGACGAAAAGAACTTTTTTCATAGACGGGGAACGTAATTGTTTTACAAATTCCGTGGCTTCATTACCAGTTTCTAAACGAAATTTTAATTTTGATCCCTCCTTTTCTATTCATTTCATGGCGTGTGTGTTTAGAACAAGAACAGGGTCATTATAAATCAATTTGAAGTACAGTCATAATTTTATATACAATCTAACCATTAATCTTACTTGTGTGGTTTATAATGTTTAAAGGGGCAATGTCACGAGTTTAGTCAAATTTTATTAATTTTTTTTTTTGATCAACTAAAACTTGAGTGTCAGACAAAGATTATATTAAGCAAGATACAGAGCCCACAATTCTTTGTTATGTAAACAAAGCTCAGGTCATAATTTATTTTTACATTTTGAATGTGAAAAGAATTGTGGGCTCTGTATCTTGCTCATATCACAACCGTTGAACGACTTGAACTCAAATGTTGGTTGACTATTACCCGTAGAAATGACTTACTGAAGCATTGTGAATATTAAAAGCGGAGAAATATTAATTTTATATATAATTTTTATATTAATATTAATGTTTCCTACATTGACTTACTTCGATCTATATCCTTTATTCATGCTAGTGCATACACTCGTTTGGCGATTATAAAAAGTAAAATAAATCGTGTTATTCATCAGAATACATGTATAAGGTTTTACAGAATTTATGCAAATTTATAAACCCCTACAAAGATTTATGTATCTTTTTCAACGCCAATTCTATTGAAGATGATGTTTATCTTTAAACACCCTTCCACTTGTATTCTTTTTTATCTGGTGTTTTGTGCATTTCATTTTTAAGTTTTTTAGGGAACATATAAAGGGTGCACGTATAAGAAAATTCAAGTATGTACAATTTAAATGTATGTGAGTAAAAAAAGGATTAAATATACTCGTTGGCCGAAGTCCAAGTCGCGATGTTCCCGTTTTGCTTACTGTTCAACATCTATCGTTTTCTGAAGACAATCAGCAAAATAAAATGAACGGAGCTGTTTCGATTACCGTTTTGTTACACAACGCGGTATATTGAGTTTCCACTTTTTTTTCTCTGGAATTGATCGGATTTGAAATGACAAATCACTTAGCATTACCTTTTTGGTGTCATGTCTGATTATTCTGCACCATTGTGGGATTTGAGTACTAGTATTCACTCTCACTTTCTCTCTCTCCCTCTCTCTCTCTCTATCTCTTTTTCTCTCTCTTTCTCTCTCTCTCTCTCTCTCTCTCTCTCTCTCTCTCTCTGACAAAGAAGAAAGGAAAAAGTCGACTTAAATATGTATCGGACAAAACATGAGCACAGAAAATAATTCTTGTTTGTCTGTGTAAGCCTCAATTCATGAAATACGAGATTGAATTTGATGATAGCAATTTAATGAAGGTACTTCCCGTAAGAAATGTAGAAATCTACAGTCGTCATTTTTTCCATGAATCTTTGCACTGAATATTTAACTAACTAGTTAAATAAGGATGGGGAACATGCACTTGTTGTGACTAGGCCGAAAAAACATACGTCATCTGGAGAAAACTGACATTTTAAACGCAAATTTAAATTAGACATTACTATTTACTTAATATGTTGTAAAATTTTCGACCCATTTCATGTATATATATATATATATATATATATATATATATATATATATATATATATATATATATATATATAAACATCAGTTATTTACCAAGCCAATAAATAAAGTAAAGCTCCTTATTTGTAGACATTAAAATACCTACGAAGAACACCATTCTCAAACAGGATTGAATAAAGGAATACTCGTTGAAGAGAGAGAGAGAGAGAGAGAGAGAGAGAGAGAGAGAGAGAGAGAGAGAGAGAGCTAATTTGAACGATACAAAAATCGTATTACTAATAGTCTGGGAATTACAACACTGTATTAACTTACCGTTATCAGTTATCTCACCACTCAGTTTTAAGGAACATGTAATAATGTCTAGTCTTTCGATCGTAATTGACATTTAATATATATACCGAGCCAGAGTTTTAAAATACCTATTAAAAAATAACCTTGCAGAATTCGAAACTGAATAGTGGGGTCGCTGGACATATTGTACCTATTATGCTACGTATATACGTGCTCAACAATTTAAAGAGAATCTAATGTGTGTCAAAGAAATTGTTTAATCACCCATGAAATTATATACTAGTATCTAAAGAACATATCAGTCAAGTATATGTAAATAAAGCAATTAAAAATATTTCGGTTATCATTTACTGCTATTCATGTGTTGTGCAGAGCTATTAATTTTTGGTGGCAAAATTCATTGGATAAAACTTCTCAATACTGGCACCCCTTAAAACTAGCACTCCCTCAATATCAGCCGATTAAAAAGCCTTGGCCATCTCCCTCTTTATTTCTTCAATATAAATCATTAGTATATGTGAGGGGGTAATAATCGGGGTATCTAATATGTGTCCTTTATATTCTACTCAAATTCAAGAAAAATCAAAGCCCTTCAAAGGAAAATACTGAAGTTTTTAATTCTCCGAATCTTTTACTTTTGAGATCGAAACATAAAGGGTTTCCAATAGATCATACACTACTCGAATAAATAGTTAAACAGCCATGCTATAACGAGTCATGCTTGTATAAAGTTTCGCCATCTGCATGACATTGTTTACTGAAATTCAGTACAACATTGGAACATAATATGAAATTATTTCCTTTTCCTTAAATAGTTTGAAATGATTATGTGGGTGTGCAGTTTGTATGGAAAAAGTTTCTCTTTCGAGTTATTTGAATGTCGCTCTAACAGAATGATGAACTTGTTTAAATTTATAATATACGCTGCAACAGTTTAGCGCTGAAATGTTCTAACCGTATATCATAATTTTACAACATTTTTATATAGCTTTCATTAATTTTCAAAATTTTTCACACAAGATCTGAGTTTTTTGAAAATAGGCTAATATATGTACAGTTTATTGATCACTGTATCTTTCAAAATCAAATAATTAACTGTTAATTTGAGTGATACTGTGGTTTCATTAATATTCGTTGAATACCAATTTTCGTGGATTTCGTTTTTAAGTTGATCCACGAAATTAAATGTTAATTGAAAATTTTCTATTAACATTTTGTATTTAAATCGTCATTGGCCACGAATTAACGTATCCTTGAAACTGTTTTTTTTTTAACTTTATCCACGAAAATTTATACAGTATTTCCAGGTGTTCTTATTCCACCTTAAATTAACATCACATTGCTGTGTCTGGAGCAAAACAAAACGGTAGTGATGAGATTTGCTTAAATCTCTGTGAAGGAAAGTGAGAACACGTTTAAAATCATAAAACAACAAAACGTTATAAAAGAACAAAGGTGTAGCGAAGATTTTCAAAGAGTATTTAAAATGTGAGAGTGAGATTCTGAAGAGATAAACTGTGTTAAACTTGATGAGATATAAGCTACTTTTATACACGGAGTTTTGAAGACCATCGGTGCTTGTCTTGTGAAATAAATGTCTCACTTGATGGTCCTCGGGAAAACAAAACACTTACTATTATTAGGTTTATTAATTAGTTATTAATTATATCTATTCAAATATTAAAACATCAAAAATGTAGACCATAATAGACCATAATCAAAAAAAAAAAAAAAATACCAGATCGATTTTGTTTTCATAACTTAAACTGTATTACGTATATTTACACATTGATGGTGTCATGACTGAAAGTGGAATGTCGTGTGATAAGAAAGCATTGTTAACAGACTCAAAATGTAAGAAATCTAAGAACTCCAATACAATATTTTGAGGTGATTTGTTGAGATCTAAACAAGAGAATACTGGACATATTTAAATTTTATCAAATATTCGCCAAAAGGTATGTAATTATGTTTTTATTTCTCGGCCAAGCTTTCCTCTGTCGTTGTTTACGATAGACCAATCAACACTTTACAAAAGTTATGTCCCTTTGCCGCCATCTTTGGGGGAAAAACCCCATATATTTCTCACAGTAGCCTATGTAGTTTAGAGGGTTGTAACTTCGTTATTTGACATTAGAAATCCATGACTGCCCCAGGTTGGGGCAACCCACACATCAAAGGAATAAATTAAATTCCAAGAGTTTTCTTCACAGGACGCCCAAATATTTGCTTGCATAAAGAAGGGAAAAGTTGTTTATTTCTCTTTTGACTTTTGGGTTAAACCGACAAAGGGGAACAACTTTAGCAAAGTGTGGATTAGACTATACTAACCCGTATATTTTGAACTTCAGATTTAACACGTACCAATAGTTTGATCAATGCTTAACTTGAAAAGTGCTTCTAGAATCCCGTGTTATGTGTTGTTTTGATGCAACATGCCGTTTTCCGTGCAAACTACATAAAAGATGGGAAGGTTTTAGAGAACTGTAAAGTGTTTAAGATTTAAGTAGTAGTTTTTATAAAATTCAGATGTTTTCCCTTTACTTGAGACGTTTATTGTTTAGTGGAAACCACGGGTTAGTGTTTTTTTTTTTAAATCTCATTTTATATTAAGGAATAATATATAAGGTATTTATAGTTATCACGTGATAATGCACCTAGGTGGCAGTCATGTACTTCCGGATTTTATTGCAGTGACATCTATTTAATCGGAAAATAATAGCGCATATTAAAGCGCAGTCTCAGAATATGCGCATTTATCTCAGTATACTTTCCATGCTCATTCCGGATTTATCCGGGTTGCGCATGCTGAGTTCCAAAATAGTTTTTTACTAAGTGCTTTTCTATATTACG
This sequence comes from Magallana ariakensis, assembly GCA_020458035.1. Lineage (NCBI taxonomy): Eukaryota > Metazoa > Mollusca > Bivalvia > Ostreida > Ostreidae > Magallana > Magallana ariakensis. The sequence goes on from CM035811.1 coordinate 6,889,428, forward strand.
TCATATCCTTCTTTTCAATCTTCACGTCATACAAACTGGTAGGTTAAAATTTTCTCTGTTGAATTATCATTATTTGCCTAACAATTTCTTAAAAATAACATTCAAAAGTTTTACATCTCTTTGTATACGCTAACTTTAAACTATTATTCGTTGTTGGGATTTGCAGATGGCAATTAATTTTATCGGATTGTTGTCTCTTACCAAACTTTTTGTACTGTGACCTGTACACACGCCATATTCATTGGTACAACGCGGGCTATCGGGCCATGCTTCTTTTTGATTACGTGTCATAAGTTTATTTACTAATTGTTTCTATATTTTTATGGTAATACCCAACGCAAACTATGCCGAAGACTAAGTCAAGGCCAGCAAGGCCAGCCCCCACGGAGCGGACGTCCAGGCGACCTCGACTCCACGCCGCGGCTAGGGATGAGCCCCAGACAGTAGTGCAGGCGCAACCCCACAGGTACTTTCAAGCCCAGTTGAACAGTCAGCGCCACAGGCGCCCACAACCAGCGTTTGCACAATACCGGTCACCGAGCCACCTGTGCCCACAGGTAATTTAACTCTTGTTCCTCTTGACCCAAACCACACAATCCTGCCCTTACCTGTAGGGTCTACTCAATTTTCGTTGGGATACTATGTTGACCCTAGCACTAGGGATAAGATCATATCTGGTAAATACATTAACTTGGGGACATTGCTCGTTAGGGACCCAAACAAATCTCATGTTTCCTCCACTCTTGCAATAGATGCAAGCGGCCAATTAATTGCCCAACCTAAATCTCAGCACAAAATTCAAAACATTGATCGTTGGACAGATGCATTCATTATCTTCATGAGCATTTACACAGCAGCACATCCTGAAAAAATACAATAATTCTTAAAGTACATGCATGACATTAGGCTAGGAAGCCAGAGCCAACATTCATGTCTCACCAATCGGTTTAGTTCCCAAAAGCGACGGCGGTTGGAGAATGATAACACATTTTAAATTATCTTACCCACCGTCGTCCAGCATAAATACATACATAGACCCTAAAGATACATCAGTAACCTACACTTCCTTCGACACAGTCGTAAATACCATTAGCAAATTGGGAAGGGGGGCCTTGTTGGCAAAAGAGGATATAAAAAGTGCGTTTAGGCTAATACCCGTATACCCTGGGGACTTTGAACTGCTAAGACTTTTCTTTAGGGGTGCTTACTATTTCGATAAAATCTTGCCCTTTGGCTGCTCAATTTCGTGCAAAATGTTTGAAACATTTTCTACATTCATCGAATGGTTGGTCAGAAGGCAATCTGGTTTAGAAACAACCCACCATTACCTAGATGATTTTATTTTTGCAGGTCGGTCCGATACTAACCATTGTCGTATGCTAGTCGACACCTTTCATAGCCTTTGTACAGATATGGGGATTCCACTTAATAAGGACAAAGCACAGGGGCCTACAACATCACTTGTGTTCTTGGGTCTGGTCATAGATACAATTCAAATGCAAATTCGCATACCACCACCAAAGATTCAAGAAATGTTGTCAATTCTCACACATCATATTCAGAAAAGAACAATTACCATCAATTCACTGCAAAGCATTGTAGGTAAACTTAATTTCTTTGCCAGGGCTATACCAGGTAGTCGAGCATTCAACAGACGTTTTTATAATGCTATGATTGGTAAGGTTCAACCCTATCACCATGTTAACATTACCTCTGCAATGAAATGAGACATGCAAATGTGGCTCGACCTCCTGACCAATTTCAATGGGGTTGTATATTTCCCGGATTCCGAATGGAGTTCTCAAGAAACACTTAACCTTTTTACAGATAGCTCTGGGACAGCTTCTTTAGGATGCGGTTCATATTTTCAAGGGCAGTGGGCCTATCTCCAGTGGCCATCGTCATGGGCAAACAAACCAATCATTCATGACATTACATTTTTAGAATTAGTCCCCATTGTTTTGGCATTCACCATTTGGGCTAAAGCACTCCGAAACAAAAACTAATCCTACATATAGACAACCTAGCTCTTGTACACATCATTAACAAACAATCATCCTCATCTGATAGAGTCATGTTTCTCATTAGGCCACTCATGCTTGTCACTATAAAAACCAACATTCAGTTCAAAGCCCAGCATATTCCTGGCAATCAAAATGGTATAGCAGATGCAATATCTCGTCAACAGTGGGGCAGATTCAGGGAACTTGCTCCAGCAGCAGACCAGCTACCCCAGCCCATACCAACATCCTTCCACAACGTGCTCTTGAAGATGAAATGAACCGCCTTCTCATGTCATCACTAGCCAGTAACACTACCAAAGCTTACGCTGTGGGTCTGCAAGCTTTCGACCAGTTTAGATTAAATCAACAGTTGTCCATCCTTTGGCCACCACCTTCAAATCACATTTTAATGGTCATAGCTCACTTGTCCATACAAGGCTGCAAACAAACCACTGCTAGGGCCTATACATCTGCAATTGCATTTAAATGTAAAGTATTAGAGAACGGTGACCCTACAAAACATTTCCTTGTTGGTAAAGTGTTAGAAGGCATGAAAAGGCAAACTAACAACAGGGATGTGCGCATGCCCATAACACTAGAGATTTTGAATCAAATCCTTCATAAGTTGCCTGTGGTATGTCAGGATACATATGAAACTTTACTGTTTTCTGCTGCGTTTACCTTAGCATATTATGCATTATTAAGGGTGGGGGAATTAGCATTATCTAAGGGTAACTCACCCGATAGAATCATCCAGGTTCAGCATATTTCAATTCAACACTCTATTATCAATCTCCTCATTAAATACTCCAAGACGGATCAACTAGGCAAAGGAACCCCGTTGCGCATCAATGCCACTGACACCCAATTTTGTCCGGTAAAAATTATGAACAAATATTTACAAGTCCGGCCAAATGTTACAGGCCCCCTGTTTTGCCACTACTCCGGCCAACCACTAACCCGCTATCAGTTCTCATCAGTACTGGCAAAAGCCCTACAAGTTTTGGGAATCAACAGCAAGTATTACAAATCTCATTCATTCAGGATAGGGGCAGCTACCATGCTGGCACAGCAGGGCCTATCAGAACAAGCCATACAAGCCTCTGGGCGATGGCATTCACAAGCCTATAGGTCTTACATTAGGTAATGCATATTCAGCATTCCCCTTCACTCAACTAACTAACCAGCAGTTGGCGATTAATTATCATGTTCCCTCCCTTAAGATCTTCATTTTAATTCCCTATTTGTATCTGTCATTATTTTAACAAATATTTGCATTCCTAAACCAATTTAATCCAAGTGGTTGCAGATCCAGTTAATGTGTGGATTTTGGGATCTTCCATTATCAAACATGCTACAGTAGCAGCCTCACAAAGAATCGGAGGAACCAACCTATCCATTCCAAATGCCAACATATGGTGGCAGGGGTACAGTGGCATGAAACTTTTGGACCTTGTCCCTAAACTCAAGTACCTCAAAGGCCTCAACTTGCAAAGTCCTCCTCACATTATTGTCGTTCATTGTCGTTCATTGTGGAGCCAATAATGTTGGCAAAACTCGTCTTGACCGGCTGTTGACCATGGTACATGACATTCTGTCTCAATGTAAAACATTATTCCCAAAAACCAAATTTGTGTGGTCCTCTACCCTCCCCAGAATAACATGGCGCTATTCAACAAACACAAAAGCCATGAACCAAACCCGAACCCGAGTTGACCGCCAAGCAATTCAAACCATGGTGAGCCTGGGAGGGGCCTACATCAAGCATCCTCAAATTAAAATCGTTAAAGTCATACCCAACTTTTTCATAGTGACGGTACCCACCTATCCAAGTTGGGGAACGACCTTTTTCTCAACAATTTACAAGGGGCTATTGAACACATAATGGGGGTCAAAACCAAGTAAAACCAATCCCATCCTCATTGGCATTGGTCGGCGGTATCTATTTGAGGTGGGGATGTGACGCCGTCACCAATATGTAGGACCTTTGGTGGCGGATGCATGTTCATGCATGTGGCGCTTTCGTCAAACCTCACCTCAAATGGAACAGTGTTTTCTAAACCGTGTATCATTTTTGTGGCGCAAATAGCGCTTTTCATCATTGCAACTTTGATACATGCAAATTATTATGTTTAATTATACAATTGTGTATTAAATGGGATATTGACCCATTTAACCTTATTGCACTTTAATGCAGCTTTGATTGAACTTTGAACTCTGATTGAACTTTGAACTCTGATTGAACTTTGAACTTTGACCATATTGCATTTTGAGTGGCGTTGTGCATTTGTGACTTACCCAGTGCACAATTTAGCCCATTTTGGGGTCGCCACACTTGATTGTTTGTTGTTGGGGAGACGACCCTGCGGCCGCTCCCAAATTTTGTTCCTTATGTCACCGCGACCAAATAAGCCAATTACATTAAAATAAATCCCACCCAAATTTTTACTTTGTGTCTTATATCTGTGATAATAAGTTATTTGTTCGATTCAAAGCAGAAATTCGTATGATTTTGTGTATTACAGTCAGAATAAGACCCTTTCATGCGGTTTTAATACGATAAAGTATACATTTTGCATGCATGTACAGATACCTGGTTGCTTAGATATACATGCATCTGACTCTCATAAGTTAAAAAAAATATTTTATTTGAATGTACTTTGATTGAATTGAATATATCTTTTTTTATGGGGTAGGGGTGGGGGTAGATGTCTATAATAGAGATAAATTTTGAAATCATGTATTAAAGATATTCCAATAAAGGTACAAGTTGTATTAGATAAAGTGACCACATTGGCCTACATATATATGCATAGAGTAACTAGCTTCATTAACAGCTATTTGATATCTACAAAATTATCAAAATTGTCCGCTGTTATTATTTAATCTTCACTTAAAGATTAATTGTGATGTACCCGTGTCAGAAAAAAATTGAAAGTTGTTTCCCCATTTTCCAATTTAAATGCTGGCTAAATTTATTTCAGGAAAGATTATGCTATTCATGTTGTACTGTATATACTATCGTTGCTTTTCTGCATGGGTGAAAAAATGACTCCAGATGGAGAGAGGAGTTCTCCTCACTGAATAGGACGGTTTTTCAGCTACCTGAATTTTACATTTCGCAATCTGATATGCCGTAAATTGAAAAACAAAAACCTGGTCACATGATATTTAAAAGACCTGTTCGATGTTCTCTACATATTTTGATACACATATTGAGAAAATATTCTAAAGAAAGATATTCTTATCTTAGAAAAGTGTCAATATTATCCCATCAATTATTGATTTTCTATTTGTACCCTTAAATTCGATAGCCGTTGAAAAGGTTTAAACGAATGCAATTACAAGTAATACATGTAGGTGTAATAATGCTGAATTAATCAAGTAGTCGTAAAGTACCCAACACGCACTCTTAAATTGTATTATGTAAATTGAGTATTTAACCCCAAATACCTTTTAAAAGACTTTAATTTTTCGAGGTACCCGGTGTTTGAATAGCTTTCATGTTCATTGAAACGTATACTTTGTGTCTGCCCCCCTCCCAGAACTCGTGTAATACAATATTTTAATTACATAGGATTTTCTTTTCTTTCCCAAAATCCAAGTCTTGTTTGAGATAACTTTGTATTTTCCTTTTGCCCGTTTGTTTTTGTTTATTTTTAAATTTTACTGTTTGTATTTTTTCCCGTTTTTTGGACGGACTTTTCCATTACAAAAATCAAATGTATGCATATGCAAAATTGAATTCACATTCCAACCCTCTTTTCTGAGACAGGACTTCAAATACACTGTGTATGTACATGTGTATGCACTATTTTCATGTCTCTACTGGATTTTTAGAAACAAAACTTAGACAAGTGTTACACAAAATGATATGAAGAAAGCATATTGCATTAAATTATAGATTTGAACTCATTTTATATAATTAAAGTAAAACTGAAAAAATGGAACTTAACACATTTTCATATTCATGAGTTATTTTATTTGCCAATTGCAAGTAAAACCAATACCATGGTTTACTTTGGATCGTGCAGGGTGAAATATTGATTCAAGTAGGTGTAAGAAGTAAAAATTAATATAGATTCATAACGCTCATGGTTAACTAATATTAAACACCGGTGTCTGTATAAAGGTTTACAAACGATAACGGACCACACTTGTTTATTGATAAGAAAGAAAGAGGTGATCTTACTCTCTTTCTGTCTCTTTCTTCAACTGCAAAACCATGTCCTACAAATACATTTATCGGGCAGAATAGAACTGTCATTTAATGACAGATTTATTTGTCAAGACATCATCCGTGTCATACTTACATTGATGTCTTATTGCGTATTGTGAAAATATTGTGTTAATTCATTGCATGCAGAGATTGACTCATATTACGGTAAAATATAAGAAAGGATCAAAATTATTTTCTATCATTACGATGGCTCTTAGGTATGTAGTGGTAAAATAGTTGTACCATCCTGTGATACAAGGTACACCATTTTGTACATATACACTGTACATATCCTTGTCTTACCTTGACGAATATGTCATCCAATCCTTTTCATTCATGCTAGTCGCGAGTAGTACCTCATCTGTTGGCAAAAAAGAGAAAAGAAGTGAAATACGTTGGTAGTTAAACATGTTGACAGTAAAAAACAAATTAAACTGTATATCTGTAAATTAATGTACCCCTGCAGAGATGTCCGAGTGGCTCTTCAATTAATTCGATTAAACTGCTGTTTATATGACTTTGTATTTAAATCCCCCTCAAAGCGTCGATTGAGAAGTAACTTTAAAAAACTTATTTATATCTACTAAGAGTGCTAAATTATTTCAGAAGAATAAATTGAATAGGGTATATGTTAAAGAAAATTACGTACACCGCAAACGTCCACAAATAAAAAATGCACCAAACAGAGATACCATAGTTCCAATGTAATTAATTTAAATTCATTATCTCTCACAATTATTTTTTTGAAGTTTTCTACCTCTGGACTGTACTTTCGGAAGGCGATGAATGTATAATGTTTTACCTTGTAAATTGTAGGCATACACAACAAAATATCGACAGTGATGTGAAACTTCAGTCAAACACGCCATCATCATATGAGCGATTAAAATAGGGTAAGTTTTACTTTACGAAAAAAAAAAAACCAACTTGACAAAGCAATCCTTTTCCTATACGACCGCGCGACAATCATCTAAAGAATACGATTTTTCTGAATCGTGTGTCTATCATCCTGGTCCATGCAGACTACCATACAGTGAGTGTCTGAAACAATAACACAGCGATAGAGTAATACCACTCAAAATTTCCTTAACAGAATGTTGTACCACCGTTAAGTTATTAAACATCGATGATAGTGGCTTGAGTTGCGAACCTGTGACTCGAATTTGATTTTGACTCGTGTCTGTATCGAATGATTGAGAAAAAAATCGATTTATTTTGAACACATATATTTCCCAATACTGTACGTACAGGAAAAACAACTAAATCAATAACAAGTATAAACTATACGTGCAAAACGTGTCTCTCAAAATACTTATATATTACCAAATTCACAAAGAAGTTTCAATCAAATGATACACAGTCTCTAACAATGAACGATATGTCGGAAATATAAGGAAGCGAATGTAATGTTGATCTGTAATTTTTGATAAATTTATATTTTATACCGATGGTAGGAAGTATAATAATGCTCCCAAAAACTCAACTCTGCCATCTAAACGAATTAAATGCTATATCAGTTTTATACGGATACAAGAACAACACGCACAACATGTATGTATTGACAAATAAAGGTGTTTGATTTTGTGTTGTACCAGATATTGTGCACTGTACAACCTCAACAATGTTTATTGGTAATAAACTCTACCAAAACTGAATCTAAAAAATTACCACCGAGGGTACATGTATAAAAAAGTGTATATATCTGTACACTGATAACGTCTCGTTAATAGCTACTGAGGTGGCGGCGAGACACCAGTATGATTAATAGTTAAAAGACATACGTTCAATGTTTTCATTGTGGAAATATTATTTGCACTTTTTGTACACTAGTTTGTTTTACTTTATCAACCTGTGTTTTATATAGGATTCGCTTATGGATAATGTTTTCTTCTTTTTTTCTTTTAAGATATCTAATATATAATCCACTAAAAGGGGATTTAATACATTATATACAACTTACATCCCCTATAAAATGTTATTATTTTTTTACTCTCACTTTTTCGATTTTTTTTTCTGATAATTTTTTCCCGCCGTCCGTCGGTGTCGTCTCAATTTACCATTACATTTTCATCTTCTCCTCCAAAACAACAAAATGAACTATTTTTAACTGAACTCAATCCCTCCATTTTGACAACAAGATACATTTCATCCAGCTTTATCGCAATTTGTCATAATTTTACTTAAGAAATGTTAAATTGAATGTAATAATACAATGAAACCAATCTTGTGAATCAGAAAGGTTTATTTCAATAGGGGGTCTACATTTGCTCATCATTTAAATGCATCAACAAATTATAAATAAAAAATCAAACAGAAAAACAAACATGTCCATGTGGAAGCATGCTAAGATATAAAATATTTCAGTGTAATCGTACAAAATCCTTGGAAAACAGATAACCTTTAAAAGAACAAGTCAGATATCTGTTAGCCAATGCTTACAAGTTATACCCGCTCTCTGATATTAATATCCAAAATAAGCAAAACCGACATTTAACAGAAAGTTGAAATTGAATCTGTTAAACAATGAAAAACTTAAATATAAAAGAAAACACAACACCAATATTAAGATTAAAGCAAGCCAATCAGTATTTTTTTTATTATATATGACTGCCGTCATGAGAAAAGGGTCCTTATCTTTTGACGTCACAATGCTCAGAAAACGACTTCATAGTAGCGGCATTGTAAACTCATTTTTTTTTATTTTCTGTTTCTATTTTTTTTCTGCGTCTGTGTTGTGTTTTTTGAATAATTAGAGTATGACATTGTTTAAATACCGATAAAAATAATTGATAACTATTAATAATTTATAATAAATAATTAAAAAATAATTAATAATAATAAATAATAATAAAATACTAATTGACGTTCGTGACGTCGTGTCGTTTTCGACCAGCTACGTCAAAGTCGTTTTAACATGTCTTACTAAAATTGTCATAAAATGCTTAAAACACAAAAGATCTTGGATATCTTTGTATATTTGTATTTAGAAAGAGTTGACTAATCTTAATTGAGAAAAAAGTGAGTTTGTGAAATATTGACCTTAAGGGCCCTTTTCTCGTGACGGTAGTCATATATGTTTATTCATTAAATTACATAACGAATGAGGCAAAATCTCCACGGAGACCCTCCGATATATCAGCACCTGGGGAGCTAGGGGCCCCCTGGATCAGATAATTTATAGTTTTATATATATCAACATTCGATGTAGATTTGTCAGTAAATACATATATTTTAAATAAGTCAATGGTGAATTACAAAAAAAGTTTGCAGGGGGCTCAGAATAAAGTGTCCATAGAGACCCATACCAGTTATGCTCCAAAGGCCGGGTCACCCTTGGATTATTACAGTTTTCATACATTGTACTTAAAATATGGAACCATATGTAACAATCAGATGACAAGGTTATATAATAAATATCAATCATATTTACATTCAATTTGAGTTATATCAGTAAATATAAGGAAAAAATGTATGCACTAAAAACAGTGAATTTTCAAAAAAGAGTTAATATAACATAAAAAAGGAAAGCAGCCAACAATAACAGCCATGAATTAGATAGACATTTTACTTTATGTGGAAACTCATTATTCACCTATAAAGTAAAAAAAAAAAGATACATTATATATTTTATTATTTTAGTCAGTCGATTTAAATGGTATTTGCGTAATAAACTTAATCAATGTTTCAAATTTCAAAAAAAAACTCTAATTTAAAAAAATAACAAGATATATGCGTACCATTGCTCACTTGACTTATGACTTATTCATCTGATAAGAATATAAAAAATAAGCAAAATCGACATTTAACAGGAAGTTGGCGTCTGAATTGTACAAAAATAAATTTCTCCATATGCCATGCCTAAACAAGAGTATGTTAAAATTTCAAGCATTTGCGATTAATAGTTGCTGAGAAATCTTTGACGAAAATTTGTTTGAAAATTTAAATTACAAATAAGTTGTCATTGAATAGAAAGTAAACATCTGGTTAGCATAAAAATGAATCATGACATTCCAACATATGACATACCAAAACGAAGAGTGTGTTGAAATTTTAAGCATCTGCGAATAACAGTTGCTGACTATTCTTTGAAAATTTGCTCGAAAATAAAGGATAAAAGTCATCATTAAGACGTGTATGGAAACCTGATAAGCTAAAGGGTGTGTTTCAAAATAGAAATCTAGAAAATAGTTCATTCCTTTGAATAAACATCGTTTAATCACTAAGGTATCTATGATTGTCGAGTAATTCAGCAAACTGTTAATCTAAGATCTCTTGGGACAGAGTATAGCACCACTTGCAAGGAAATGTTTATCTTAACCATCAAAATGCCATTAACGTTTATAAGGTCAACCTCATTACCGGTACATTATATTACAAAATGACCTTAGGGTAATTACTGTATACAGACTACTAAGTAATATACTGACTACATTTGAGAATACAACGGTTAAAATACCAATTATACGTCAGTTCAAAATATTAAGAAAGTTATCATAATATTTTTTACCATAAGCCAAGTAGGTTTTATCATGTTTATGTATATGGTTCTTTTCTTTAATTTTTGTTATGCATATAAGTGAAGTTCATGTATAGAATTACAATCTTAATGCCTTGATCCAAAAGCAACGGATACTAAATCACTCAATATTTAAATCTGTGAACAATATAAGTACATGCAATGATCAAAATTAATGTGGCAACCCGTTTTTCATCAAACAGAACCAACATATATCAATATTGTCCAAATTGTTTACCTTACTGAATTCATTTCACATTTTCCTTATTGCAAAGTTTCACAGACACCCCGCTCGGATACGTTAAAAAGATAAAATCATATATAAACCAGGTAAATTAAATATGATTCAACTTACAACTAAAAGAAGTGACAAATTTTAAATAAATTAGCTATTATAAATCTATCTAAACGTTGGAAGATAAGTCGCAGGAAGATACAGTGGTCAGAATCATTGTGTGTTTTTAAGCGTGAGTCTTGTGTTTGTTTACAAACAACGGACTGTAACGAAATAACCTGCAGGCAAGTTTAGATCTAGAATCTATCTTAGGACTAAAATGACTAAAAGAAAGACTTAGGACACTTATTTAGTCAAAGTGCTGTTTATGAAAGAATCTTTATTTAAGAAAGTTCCTTACACTTATGACATATCCTATGTCAATAACTGGGACAATTGTCACGCTCATGTCATTACTCATCTGGCTTGGCGAAATCAGTGTATCAGATAAGACAGGATATTTAAGGACATTGATAACCCCCTTGATAATATGGATGATGAAGCCATTGTGAGAAGGTATTATAATAGACTATCAAGCTTCCTTATCCATAATTTGTGTAGTACAGTTTTGAAATCTCGTGCATTCCCTATGTCAATTCAAGTCATGGTGGCACTGCGCTTATATTTCAGGCAGCTGTTGGCGATGTACACACCATTCAAAGTCAAAGTGTTAGCAGGATAACAAAGATGTGACCCGGTGTCCAACGTGCACATCAGATCAATAGCCTGTTAGTTCTCACGGTTTAGCCAAAATCATGAATAAATCTAGCGTAATTTTTAATATTCCATATACTATTGGATGCATCTATGGGACGAATGTAAAGATTTAATCACCAAGCGTTAATTGGGCATGTTCACGATTTTGTTTAAATTTTATATTTTTGTTTTTATTATTTACAATGTTTTATAAATGCATTTCAAATGGTCAAATGAAATTTGAGAGTCAGTCATGGAGTTTTAAGCAAGATACAGGACTCACAATTCTTTGTCAAGGCTCGTGCCCAACCTTTATTTACATAGGTTTAATGTACCAAATTAAAAAATCTTTTTTCAAGCTGATTTGTCTATCATCTTATTTATTTTAAGCACAAAGAAACAGTTCTTAACGTTTAACACATTTATTTTAGGTCTAAAACTGGTATTTTTACTTCACCATTCAAAATATAAACAAAAGCTTTGTTTACATAGCGAAAAATTGTAACAAAATGGTCATGCGGAACATAGAATGCCCATATTTGGACAAATTCGGCCCTCAGTCGTTAATCTATAGAAGGAACCATTGCAGAGGGGTGTTGCTTGGAGATAGGGGATACTCATTACGCCCATGGTTAAGTATCCCGTTAAATACCCTGCAACTTATAAAAAGGAGCGATACAATGCTGCTCACATTCACAACCGAAATGTCATATTGAGAGCGTTCTGTGTGCTAAAATCTTCCGTTCTTTGAATACTAGCGAAAACACGCTGTTGTCTTCTTCCCGCAAAACTTGCGATATTACAAGCAAACACAATTATCCTTCGGGCCCCCACTGGAAAAGAAAAAACTTTCTGGATCCGCGAATGTGTACCGTTACTTGTGTAATACTGCACAATATGTGCATATCAATCCGGATAGCACTTCAAGGTCCGGACCCTCGAGATGCTGAGAGAAAAAGGTGATATTTATACCAAAAACTATACCATGCGACATCAATGGCTGTGTGAGTGTCAGAGGTCGTTTTTTTTTACTGACAAATCAATGACACTTGTTTAAGTCAACTAATCTGTTTCAATTATAAACTTGCATTTTAATTATGTACTGTTTAAATTTCTTTCAGGCTTTTGAAATATTTTTTTACGTATTATCTACTTTCTTTGCGGAGAGAGGTAACTATAGCTATCTCTCTCTCTCTCTCTCTCTCTCTCTCTCTCTCTCTCTCTCTCTCTCTCTCTCTCTGTTAATCAATACCCCCATTTTGCTACCTAATGGTTCTTCATTCCTCTTCAAAGGTAAAATAAATGGTCGAACACCGCAGAGCTTATCAAGTAGTTATTAATAATGAACACAACAAACTCTTTAAATATCCTTGTGTAAATGGATTACTGAAGCAAAATGTCTCTTTTAAATAGCATTTAACTTCAAACGATATTTTGTTTGCTTTTATATCAATAGTCCATCTTTGGTTTTGGCTGCATGTTTTCCCTTTAATAGAAATACTAGTATACTGCTTTCTTCAAACTAAAATATTTAACAATGTTTTTTACGACCGCTTCTCACTTGTATGGTAAGATAAAAGATATAGAGAAACTTAAATTAAGATATAGATCAAAATATAGATCTATACGAAGGTACGAGTGAATGGGTCCCACAGTACGGGTTATAATTTTTAGTTAGGTGGGTTTTATTTTTTACTTTTTATTTTTGCAATTGTAAAGGTAATTTGAAAGGTCTTCCCCATCCCACTTAAAAAACAATAGTCGGGGTCTGCTATTTTTATTGGGTTAACATATTTCACTATTTGTTGTTGTATCAATTGTTTTTGAGCACAAGTAAACATACTTTTATAAATTTCGTAGCTCCAATTTCTAAATTAGTCTTTAACCCCGGTCCTCACTTTTTTGCGTAATTTGTTGTGGATATCAAGCAGAGTGGTTTATGTCTATATATTTAGATTTTTCAGTGTGTTTACTTGCGATAACACTACGTATCGATTTTGTACTATACAGTCCAATAACTTCAAATGACATCTAATTGGGGCGCCAGAGGGATTTCCTTATTCCTGAAAATGTATAAATATAAGTAATAAGGAATCATTTTTTGAATATTGTGAGTTGATAATTTCGGTCGGGGCGTGATCAAATCTATCATAAAGCCCTTCGGGCTTTATTGGATTTGACCCGTTTAGATGGATATTAACATGTGTATATTAATTGTATATGTCTATTAGCTATACAGCTGTTGACCAATAAACCATGCAATACAAAATTATCACCTCATAATATACTCAAAGAATAATACCTTAGTCAGTAATTAAAGAAGAGTCGATAACATCCACCAAGTCGCGTTTTACTCAAGGGCCTAAATTGATCGAGCAACGGACCTGTCTCAAAGCACCGTCGGTAAATCTTAAAGGGCAATTTTATATTTTTACTTTAATATATTTCTTGTTTTATTATAATAATTGTTGTCAATTCCCTTAATGTTAATTCATGCATGTATAAACAAAACATATCACTAGTGTTATAAATACATTCGAGCTGATAGATGGATAGGTAGCAAATATACATTGGAGTTTTTAAATAACATCATCTTAAACTAGCTTTAATTAAGATATTTCACAGATAAATTATGACTACAGGTACTCGATTTAAGAACGATTTTTTTAATTTTTTTTTTTAGAAATAAATCCACCCTGCTGAGGTAAAGTAGGTCTATGCACACATTTCCTTCACGTTATTTACCAAAAATTAAAATGCCTATTTTTGTCTTCTTACGTAATATTTTGCCCAAGTACCTGGTCCCGTAATCGATTGCGCTGAATTGTAAGTCAGTAAGTAAAAAAAACAAATACATACATTTGATTCATAGCAACTGTGGTATATCTATTTTAAAATTCGGCATCTGTCGATATAAATCAATAAGGATGATGGGTCTATCTCTCCTTACTTTCTCGATCTTACCTTGAGAAAATCAAATTAGATCAAATGTTCTGATAGTGGGGAGGGGGGTGAAAAAATGACAATAACAAACCGTCACCATCTCAAACCGTCTAAGAGTTAAGCAGATACATGTGGTCTTTCATGTACCGGCATTACACGTACCTTTGGCTCAGATTAGGCACGTTGATACTTTATTTATACGTCATGTAATCAGTGCGTAAATATGCATGCATACTGATGCATATATAAGAGAGGGTTATTGCATATCCAATTTACTACAGCATTTTTTTTAAAAGATTGTAAATACCAATTACACAATATACATATAGTAATAATTAGATATTTACAATCTGATGATAGCTCCTCGTTGTAAGGTTTAAACGTCATATTTTAGGAGGCTGGATGGTCAATAAATCAACTGAATTTAAAGTCATTAACTATTAGTAAGTAAAAAAAAATCTTGATTAATATTCTAGCTTTCCAATTTGAATGTATTTCCTTATTTTTATACAAAGCTCTACTTCGGAAGAAGATAAAAAATGTCTTAAAATGGCCATGACCATCCATTGCTCTTAAGTATTTCCAAGGTTCCCTTATATATCAATTTATGCAGTTCTACCCGAAGACATCTAATTATCACATATACGTTCCTTTTGTTTTGTTTTTTTTGTTTTTTTTTTGGGGGGGGGGGTTTCACGGTTTTTGGGAAGCCCCCCTTTCACGGTAAAAAGCGATGCTATGTGTCTGCTGCGTTTTATTGGGTTAAAGAAACGATTTGTTTTCTGTTCTTGCGGCAATTATATTGGAACATATGAAAAGAACTTTTTTCATAGACAGGGAACGTAATTATTTTTTTACAAATTCCGTGGCTCCATGGCCAGTTACTAAACGAATTTTTAATTCTGACCCCTCCTTTCTATTCATTTCATGGCATGTGCGTTTAGAACAAGGAAGTAGTCATTATGAATTAATTTGAAGTACTGTCATAATTTTTTTACAATCTAACCATTACTCTTACTTATGTGGTTTATAATGTTTAAAGGGGCATGGTCACGAATTAAGTCAAATTTTATTTTTCTATGATCAACCAACACTTGAGTGTCAGTCAAAGAGTTATAAGTAAGATACAGTCTGAACCCACAATTCTTTGTTATGTTAACAAAGCTGAGGCCATATGTTTGTCTACAATTTGAATGTGAAAAGAATTGTGGGCTCTGTACTTCGCTTATAACACAACGACGAAAACTTAAATGTTGGTTGACTATTACCCGTAGAAATTGTCTTACTGAAGCATTGTTAACATTAAACACAGAGAAGTAATAAATGACCCAAATCGTGACCATACCCCTTTAATTTTATTCGATAAATATCCTAATATATCTATTTTCTACATTGACGTACTTCGATCTATGTCCTTTATTCATGCTATAGTGCCTACTCTCGTTTGCGATAAAAAGTAAAATAAATCGTGTTGTTCATCAGCATACCTGAATAAAGTTCCACAAATATATGCAAATTAATAAAACCCTACAGAGATTAATGTATTCTTTTTCAACGCCAATTCTATTGAAACTGATGTTTATTTTTAAACACCCTTCCACTTGTATTCTTTTTTATCTGGTGTTTTGTGCATTTCGTCACATATAAAGGGTGCATGTAAATTCAAGTATGTACAATTTAAATGTATGTGAGGAAAAATGGATGTTATATACTCGTAGCTATAGGCCAAAGTCCAAGTAACGATGTACATCTATCGTTTTCTGGCTGAAATATAAACGGAGCTCTTTCAATTACCGTTTTGTTACACAACGCGGTATATTGAGTTTCCACCGTTTTTCTCTTGAATTAACTGGATTTGAAATGACAAATCACTTAGCATTACCTTTTTTGTGTCACATATCTGATTATTTTGCAACATTGTGGGATCTCTCTCTCTCTCTCTCTCTCTCTCTCCTTGACAAAGAAGAAAGGAATTAAATATGTATCGGAATAAAATGAGCACAGAAAATAATTCTTGTTTGTCTGTGTTAGCCTCAATTCGCAGTACAGTTAAGGCGGCCAATAAAAATATCAGCGAATTTTTGTAATGAAAACACGTATACTTTAGTTCATCGGACATGTCAATTTTAAAATCAATAACAGTCGCTCAAATGCAATATATTTCTGAAATATATATATAATAGTACAATATTTTATGTTCATAGTGGTCACGTGATATGGCAGTCGCATGCTACAAGCAGATGTATTTGTGGTTTTGAGGTCATTTTAAAATGTGAATATTGCAAGGGCATAATCATGTCAAAATTCACAACTGAATTATAAAATCACTTGATGTTATATTGTAGATTTTAAAAAATGCTGTGAACTTTGTAAGATAATATTATTTGTTGGAAAAAAACATAATTTATAATGCATATGTTGAATAATTTTGAAGGTCACAGTGTTAATTTCATTAAAAAATAATTAATTTGTGAGATTTCACAAGGATCTTAGAAGTTTTTAAATTACATAGCATATTTCAAATTTACATGTAAAAGTTTGTCATGATCAGATAAGTGTATGCCCTTGCAATAAAGTGATTTATTTAGGCACCCAGCTTTAAAAAATACGATATTTTATACAAAACCGAGGTTGCCTCTTAATAGGATGCATAATTATAACAAATTGAAAATAAGACTATATAGGTAGCATTCTACTAATAATAATGTTAAACAAAATATTCATTTATACTTTTCCGTTAATCTATGGAATTTATTTTTCATCGCTAAAAAACCGCATGATAGCCTTCAATGACTTAACTTAGTGCGTCATTTTGAAGCATATGACGTCATATTTTGTAGTACAGCGAGAACGACCTCTCGCTTATTTTTCAGTGTGTACGATATAACAGACATCGAAATTGTAAGTTATAGCATTCGTTGTTCTTAATCAAAAGAATAGTATAAATTAATTTTGCTAATAAATGAATTAATTAGTACTTTCGAGGTTTGTAATATTCTGTGATGTCATAATGCACATTTCCCGTACTTTTTGTCTGAACGGAATTTATTGACAGCCTTAACTGTGCTGCGTTCATGATATACGAGATTTAATTTAACGATAGCAATTCAATGAAGGTACTACATGTACCCATAAGAGGTGTAGAAATCTACAGTCGTCTTTTTTTTTTATCTATCACTAATGTATCTTTGCACTGAATATTTAAACTAAGGATGGGGAACACTTGTTGTTACTGCGCCGACAAAGCCTACGTCATCTGGAGAAAATTGACATTTTTAACGCCAATTTAAATTAGACATTACTATTTACTTAATATGTTGTAAAATTTTCAACCCATTTCATTTATATATATACATCAGTTATTTACCAAGCCATTGAATAAAGTAAAGCCACTTACTTGTTAACATAAGAGAGAGAGAGAGAGAGAGAGAGAGAGAGAGAGAGAGAGAGAGAGAGAGAGAGAGAGAGAGAGAGATAATTTGAACGATAAAAAAATCTTATTACTGATAGTCTGGCAATTACAACATTGTATTAACTTATCAGGTATATCATCCCTCTGTTTTTAAGAACATGTTATTATGTCTAGTCTTTCGATCGAAATTGCCATTTAATATGCATGTTGTATACCGTACCAGGGTTTTAAAATACCTAATAAAAAATCACCTTGCAGGAGTCGAAACTGAATAGTGGTGTGTCTGAAGATATTGTTTACCTCTTATGCTACGTATATACGTGCTTAACAATTTAAAGAAAAACTAATGTGTCAAAAAAATAATTTAATTACTCATGAAATTATATACTAGTTTTTAAAGTACATATCAGCCATGTATCTGTAAATATATTATGAATACTTGTCTTGTACTTCATGTCAACAGTGGGTAAATACGCATACATTTAGGAAGGGTTCATTATGCCTGTATAAGGATCAAGTACAGTATCTCAATACTGTATTTTGTTAATACCGATAAGCTCTCAATACCATCTACAACTGACGATAACTCTTTCGTAATAAACCGTTTGTTTAACTTCGCGATCAAGGGTAGAACTATACGTATATTTTATTCTTACCTTTAGATAAATGATCTATACCATTTTCTTCAACGTTAATACTTCTCCTGTTTGGCGAAGAATAGAACAGTGAAAGAAATAAACTTTCTAGTTCTTCATGCAAACAGGTACAAATGTAATACAGATTCACTGCACATATGCAAATTAATAGACCCCAACCGAGATATTTGTCTCCATTATCCAAAGCCAATTCGTTTAATACTGATGTTTATCTATGTTTTTTTGTATTTAAAGGCGACTGAACACGTCTGTTGAGCTGTCACTTTAAGCGTTTCTCTCTTATTTCAATACAGAGTAGGTGTAGTGTATGGAAGGGAACCAACATTTCACAATTCAAATATCTCCATGTTAAAAAAAAAGGTTAAAACATATCCCAAGTCCAAATTACTTTGTCTCGATTTGGCTTCTCGATCGCCCTGTTTTATGTGAAGTATAGCACAAGAACCAAGTGTAACGTATAACTGAATCCTAAACAATCGGTAACATTTCATCTTTCTACATAACTGTTTTGGTTAAACCAAACGAACCGGAGATAAAGAGACATCGACAAGATTGATAGTCTCTCTCTCTCTCTCTCTCTCTCTCTCTCTCTCTCTCTCTCTCTCTCTCTCTCTCTCTCTCTCTCCTCTATATACAATGTACATGTACTTGTACGAAGAGAGGAAGACATTGCGCTCTATACAACTGGATGCACATATAACTGTATGCAACGGACAAAAGATTCAGTACAAAAGTGATTGAATAGTTTAAATACTACGACCGATTTTATAAACATTTAATCTTGGACGGGTTCGAATTTAGTGATAATGGGACACAAAGCAAAGAAATCCTAACTATATAAGGTGAATGATTATAGACAAATGAGGAAAAAAAATACTAATATATGAACTTAACTAAATAACAGTTAAACATTATGTTTATGTTTAAATAATGACGTACCTATCTCGGAAAAAACCAGTAAAAATGGATTGCACGAGTCTATAAATAGGTAAAATTATGGCATATTCCCGGATCATTCCAACAGAGAACACCTGAAACGTCAACAGAAAAAAATGACATGTATGGATCCAACAAACGAAATCAAATCAAAGTGTAGTACATGTGCATGCATTAAAACGGAAGTAGATAGTTGAACATACGCACATCTACATTGTAACTTGTCCCTGTTTAGATTTCACCCGCGAACACATCTTTCTAAAATTTCCTCCTTGCATCTGTGTAACGTATCTATACACCCATGACTGTCTCAATGTCTCTTAATTTTACATCGAAGTAAAAGATACTAGTTAACGAATTTTCAGCACAGTTAATGTCTCGTTAAAAAATAAACGTCAAACATAACAAAATCAACTTCCCTTGTAATATCTGATTGAAGTCGCATATCTCTCATATTGAGCGTTTAGAAAGATAATCCACACACACGCCTTGAAACCAAGATTCGATGGAGGTACAATTCACACTTCAGTGAGATCGATTAAAAAAAACATCACGAGGAACATGACTGATATGTGTGCTGTATAGTGTTCCAGCACGTACATGTAAATCAACTCAACGACTCCTGCATGCCGACAATCCAGGAGTTTGACAATTTTACCCTTGACAATTGACGGTTCACATTCCTAAGTAAAAAAAAAAAAGCAAGAGTGACACAAGATCCTGATACAGAAAACATATTTAGTATTCCAGTTAAGAATTGACTGGGTAACATGATCCCCGTGGTCTATAAAAGGAACAGAAATATCACGTGCGCATGTGTCATCTTTTATCAAATGTTGTGCCTTTGGATCCTTCCGACAATTTTGATGATCTTTATTGTTATCATGTGTATGTTTTATTATATGCAATACGATTCAATGGTCAAATGCTATTGAAATGATTGATTACTTTTATCGCGAATAATATATCTTATTAATCAAATTTTGTTTCTGTAGAACTGTACATCTGTGTCTCAACACATTTTGATATAAGCAGCAGTAAACACAGAATACATGTATATAACATATATGTCGCTGTTAATACCCCGCATTGTATACTCTGTCAGCAAATGCAAATCTAAATTAACTTTAAAATTAACTACAGGTTTATTATTATGGTCGTTTATCATGAAACTATCTATACTGTCCAAATCTTTTATCTTACTGAATTCATTTCACATTTACCTTATTGCAAAGTTTCACAGACACCCTGCTCCCATACGTCAAAAAGATAAAATCACATATAAACCAGGATAATTAAACTTAAATCAAAGGTAGTGGCAAATTATGATAAGAAGCTATTAAAAATCCATCTAAACGTCAGAAGGTAAGTCACAGTGAGATACAGAGGTCAGAATCATCGGGCTTTTTTAAAGCTTGAGTCTTGTGTTTGTTTACAAACAACAGACTGTAACGAAATAATCTGCAGGCAAGTTTAGATCTATGAATCTATCTTAGGACTCAAATGACTAAAGGAAGACTCAGGGTAATTTTAGGTCAAAGTTGTGTTCACGAAAGTATGTTAAAGTTAATTTAAAGAAAGTTCCTTAAACTTATGACATATTCTATGTCAATATTTGGGACAATTTTTATGCTAATGTTATTACTCATCTTTGCTAGGCGAAATCGGTGTATCAGACGTGGCAGAGTGTTTAGGGTCATTGGTAACTTTCTTGATTATCTGGATGATGAAGCCATTGTGAGAAGGTATTATGATAGACTATCAAGCTTCCTAATTCATGATTCATGTGTGCAGTCTTCCGCCCAACTATGAAATCTCGTGCATGAAATCTCGTATGTCAATTCAAGTCATGATGGCACTGCGCTTATATTTCAGGCAGCTATTGGAGATGTACATAACATTTCAAAACCAAGTGTTAGCAAACTCGGCCCTCAGTCGTTAATTTATAGAAGGAACCATTGCAGAGAGGTGGTTGCTTGTGGATAGGGGATACTCATTACGCCAATGGTCAAGACTCTCGTTAACAACCCTGCAACTTATACAGAAGAACGATACAATGCTGGTCACATTCATATTCATATTGAGAGCGTTCTGTGTGCTAAAATCTTCCGTTCTCTGAATACTAGCGAAACACTCAGTTGTCTTCTCTCCGCAAAACTTGCGATATTACAAGCAAACACAATTATCCTTCGGGCGCCCACTGGAAAAAAACCACTGGATCCGCGCATGTGTACCGTTACTTGTGTTGTTCTTGTGTTGTTCTTCATAATATGTGTATATCAATCCGGGTACCATTTCAAGATCCGGACCCTCGAGACGCTGAGAGAAAAAGGTGATATTTATACCCCGATCTATACCAAGCAACATCAATGTCTGTGTGAGTGTCAAAGTTCGTGCCATCGCAGGGCGATTCTCTTGGACTGCACTTGTTTAAGTCAATTAATCTGTTTCAGTGGCAATAAACTTTGCATTTTAATAAAGTACTGCTTATATTTCTTTCAGGCTTTTCAAATATTTTTTTTCGTAATATCTACTTTCTTTGCGGAGAGAGGTAACAAGCTCTCTCTCTCTCTCTCTCTCTCTCTCTCTCTCTCTCTCTCTCTCTCTCTCTCTCTCTCTCTCTCTGTGTGTGTGTGTGTGTGTGTTAATCAATACCCCCATTTTGCTACCTAATGGTTTTTCATTCCTCTTCAAAGGTAAAATAAATGGTCTAACACCGGAGAGCTAATCAAGTAGGTATTAATAATTAACCAACAAACTCTTTAAATATCCTTGTGTAAATGGATTACTGAAGCAAAAGGACTCTTTTAAATAGCATTTAACTTAAAGAGATATTTTGTTTGCTTTTATATTATTAGTCCATCTTTGTTTTTGGCTGCATGTTTTCCCTTTAATAGAAATACTAGTATACTGCTTTCTTCAAACTAACATATTGAACAATTATTTTTACGACCGCTTCTCACTTGTATGGTACGATGAAAGATATAGAGAAACTTAAATTAAGATATAGATCAAAAATATAGATCTATACGACGGTACGAGTGAATTGTTCCCCCCGTACGGGTTATAATTTTTAGTTAAGTGGGTTTTATTTTTTACTTTTTTTTTGCACTTGTAAAGGTAATTTGAAAGGTCTTCCCCATCCCACTTAAAAAATTATGGTCGGGGCTGCTATTTTTATTGGGTTAAAATATTTCACTTTTTGTTGTTGTATCAATTGTTTTTGAGCACAAGTAAACATACTTTTATAATAGCCGGGCACTTTTATAAATTTCGTAGCTCCAATTTTTAAATTAATCTTCAACCCCGGTCCTCACTTTCTTTTGCGTAATTTGTTGTTGATATCAAGCAAAGTGGTGAATGTCTATATATTTACATTTTTCAGTGTGTTTACCTGCGATAACGCTACATATCGATTTTGTACTATACAATCCAATAACTTCAAATGACGTCTAATTGGGGCGCCAGAGGGATTTGCTTATTTAAATTCAATTATTAAATCGTACAATAGCTGAAAAATGTATAAATATAAGTAATAAGAAAATCATTCTTTGAATATTTTGAGTTGATAATTTCGGTCAGGGCGTGATCAAATCTATCATAAAGCCCTTCGGGCTTTATTGGATTTGACCCGTTTATATGTATATTAACATGTGTATATTAATTGTATATGTCTATTAGCTGTACAGCTGTTGACCAATAAACAATACAATACAAAATTATCACCTCATAATATACTCAAAGAATGATACCTTAGTCTTTAATTAAAGAAGAGTCGATAACATCCACCAAGTCGCGTTTTACTTAAGGGCCAAAATTGATCGAGCAACGGACCTGTGTCAAAGCACCGTCGGTAAATCTTAAAGAGCATTTTTATATTTTTACTTTAATATATATCTTGTTTTATTATAATAATTGCTGTCAATTCCCTTAATGTTAATTCATGCATGTATAAACAAAACATATCACTAGTGTTATAAATACATTCGAGCTGATACATGGATAGGTAGCAAATATACATTGGAGTTTTTAAATTACATCATCTTAAACTAGCTTTAATTAAGATATTTTCACATATAAATTATGACTACAGGTACTCGATTTAAGAACGAATTTATTTTTTTTTTAGAAATAAATCCACCCTGCTGAGGTAAAGTAGGTCTATGTACACATTTCCTTCTTGTTATTTATAAAAAACTAAAATGCCTATTTTTGTCTTCTTACGTAATATTTTTCCCAAGTACCTGGTCCCGTAATCGATTGCGCTGAATTGTAAGTCAGTAAGTAAGAAAACAAATACATTCATTTGATTCATAGCAACTATGGTATATCCATTTTAAAATTCGGCATCTGTCGATATAAATCAACAAGGATGATGGGTCTATCTCTCCTTACTTTCTCGATCTTACCTTGACAAAATCAAATTAGATCAAATGTTCTGAGAGTGGAGGGGATCTAAGAGTTAAACAGATACATGTGGTCTTTCATGTACCGGCATTACACGTACCTTTGGTTCAGTTTAGGCACTTTATGTGATACTTTATTTATACGCCATGTAATCAGTGCGTAAATATACATGCATACTGATGCATATATAAGAGAGGGTCATTGCATATCCAATATACTACAGCATTTTTTTTAAAGATTGTAAATACCAATTACACAATATACATATAGTATTAATTAGGTATTTACAATCTGATGATAACTCCTCGATGTAAGGTGTTAAACGTCATATTTTAGGAAGCTGGATGGTTTTTAAATCAACTGAATTTAAAGTCATAAATTATTATTAAGTAAAAAAAATCTTGATTAATATTCTAGCTTTCCAATTTGAATATATTTCTATATCTTTATACAAAGCTCTACTTCGAAAGAAGATAAATAACGTCTTAAAATGGCCATGACCATCCATTCCCTTAAGTATTTCCAAGGTTCCCTTATATATCAATCTATGCAGTTTTACCCTAAGACATTTAATTATCACATATACGTTGTTTTTGTTTTGTTGGGGGGATTTTTTTTATCACGGTTTTTGGAAAGCCTCCCTTTTGCACAGTGAAAAGCGATGCTACGTGTCTGCTGTGTTTTATTGGGTTAAAGAAACGATTCGTTTTCTGTACTTGCGGCAATTATATTGAAACATAGGAAAATAACTTTTTCATAGACGCGGAACGTAATTATTTTACAAATTCCGTGGCTCCATGGCCAGTTTCTAAACGGATTTTTAATTCTGACCCCTCCTTTCTATTCATTTCATGGCATGTGCATTTAGAACAAGGAAGTAGTAATTATAAATCAATTTGAAGTACAGTCATAATTTTATTTTCAATCTAACCATTACTCTTACTTATGTGGTTTATAATGTTTAAAGGGGCATGGTCACGAGTTAGGTCAACTTTTATTTTTCTATGATCAACCAACACTTAAGTGTCAGTCAAAGAGTTGTAAGTAAGAAAGTAAGATATAGTCTGAGCCCACAATTCTTTGTTATGTTAACACAGCTCAGGCCATATTTTTGTCTACATTTTGAATGTGAAAAGAATTGTGGGCTCTGTACTTCGCTTATAACACAACAACGAAAATTCAAATGTTGGTTGACTATTACCCGTAGAAATGCCTTACTGAAGCATTGTAAACATTAAACACGGAGAAATAATAATTGACCAAAATCGTGACCATACCCCTTTAATTTTATTCGAAAAATATCCTAATATATCTATGTCCTACATTGACGCACTTCGATCTATGTCCTTTATTCATGTCAGTACCTTAGTTTGGCGAAAAGAAAAAAAACTAGACTCTTGTTGCTATAGCAACAAAAAGGTCTTCCGTTTCTCATGTATAAATCTCTAAAAACAATGCATTTCTCTTCTAAAAAGAAAAAGGATATACATGTAATAGATACTGTGATGGAATCTTTCAGTAACTTTTTCTATAAAAAACAAAACAAGAAAAAGTCATTTTTGAAATTTGCTTTGACGACCGGAAGTTACGCCGGATCAAACGGAACATGGTAAACATATCTTCATACATTGTTTTATTTTTCCTCAAAGTTAGGATGCTTAAGTATTTGTCCGTTTTAAAATCTCTTTGAGAAAAGATTTATTGTCTCGGGACAGGAAACGGACGAACAGAATTGCTTAATGAAAAAAAGATGTTAATACAGCTTAAACATTTTCCTTTCGTACACTACTGTTTATCAAGCTTACTGAAACAGTTTTAAAAAAAGCCAGTTAAACCTATCAACAATGCCATTTGTTTGAACCCTTTTGGTGAGGACCGGAAGTGACGGCTGACAAAATTAAACACGTTAAACACATCAACTATCAAATGTCTATCACCCACATAAGTCTTGTGTTTTGATCGCTAAAAGTTTCTGATGAACGGCGGGTACACAATTTAGTATTAAAAAGTTACTTGAGATATTTGAGATATCTCACCGGAAATGGATCTTTTTGTTTATTAAACATCGCATAAATGACTATTAAAAGATTCATACTAAAATAATTATTCTATGTAAAATAACTAAAAAAGGTAAATAAAATAATTTTTAAAGCGCTTCTGGTGACGACCGGAAGCTACGCCGAACAAAACAACATAGTGTGAACACATCTACATATAAAGGTCTATCATACTGCAAAGTTTGATTGTTCAAGTCATTACCATATTTGAGATCTCGAGGAGTCAAGGTTTTTTGCCTCGGGACAGGAAACGGACAAACGGAAGTACTCAGTGGAAATTGAAAGTTAGTAGTTCTTATGCATTTGACAACGAGACTTCATTGCCTATCAATTTATCTAAAATTAGCAAATAAAAACAGTTAAACATATAACTAACTTGATATGTTTTAACTCTTCCGGTGTGGACCGGAAGTAACGGCCGACAAAATAAAAGCAGTTAAACACATCTTCAGTCAAATCTCTATCATCCATGAATGTTTCGTGTCTTAATCACTTATAGTTTTTGAGATCTCGCGGGTACAAAATTTATTTTAATAAAGCTACTTGAGATATTTGAGATGTCTCACCGGAAGTAGAATTTTTATGTTGATTAAACATCGCTTAGATGACATATATAAAGATTTATATTTATAGATTCATTCTATGTAAAATAGATTAAATACGTAAAAAAATAATTTTTATATTACTTCCGGTGACGACCGGAAGTTACGCCGAACAAAACAAAATAGTTTAAACACATCTACACATACAGGTCTATCATCCCACATAGATTGAATGTAAAAGTCTTTGTCGTTTCTGAGATCTCGTGGAGACAATCTTTTTTGTCGTGGGACAGGAAACGGACGACCGGAAATACATTTTGAGAAAATGAAAAAAACGCCTCGAGATATTATCATTCTCTATCAGTCCTGAAAATTTGGAGAAAATCTATCCAGCCATCTCTGAGAAATCTTCTGGACAAAAAATGGGAAAAAAATAATAATAATAACTAGACTCTTGTTGCAAGAGCAACAAAAAGGTCTTCCGTTTTGATATACATGTATCAATTTAACTGTAAGATATTGCTTCTCTCATATAGAAAAAATAATGGATATGATAATATTTGTGAATGAAATATTCAGTACTTACTTCCATGTAAAACAATGAAAATGAAAAAGAAATCAATTTTTGAAGTACTTTCTGTGACGACAGGAAGTAACGCAGAACCAAACCAAACATGTTGAACATTTGTACAATGATAAGTCTATCATTCATAAAAGTTTGGTTGTTCACGTCTCTGCATAATCTGAGGTCTCATTGAAACAATATTGTTTTGTCGGGACCGAAAATGAATGATCGGAAGTGATTAATAAAAACAAAAGCTGGTATTTGTCGTACATTTGCCTAGCGTACATCACTGTTTATCAGGCTAGATGAAACACACAAGAAAGTCAGTTAAACTTGTTTAAAACATGATTTGTTTGAACCCTTTCCGTGAGAACCGGAAGAGACGATTGACAAAATAAAACCCGTAAGACATATCTTCAATCATTCGTTAGAGCTTTGTGTCTCAATCACTCGCAGTGACTACAATCTCGCAGACATCAAATTGGATAAAAGCTACCTAGAGATATTTGAGATATTTCACCGGAAGTAAAATTTATTTGCTTATTTAACATCGTATTGAAGACATATCTAAGATTTTATACTGAGTATTTATTTCATGTAAAATAAATAAAATAATTTTTAAAAAATAATTTTTGAAGTGCTTCCGGTGACGACCGGAAGTTACGACGAATCAAACAAAATAGTGTAAACACATATTCATACATAGGTCTATCATCCCACAAAGTTTGATTGTTCAAGTCATTACCTTTTTTGAGATCTCGAGGAATCAAGGCTTTTAATCTCGGGACAGGAAACGGACAAACGGAAGTATTCAATAAAAATGAAAGTTAGTATTTTTTAAACTTAAAAAACAGGACTTTATTGCCTACCAATTTATAAAAATTGTCAAAGAAAAACAGTTAAACTCATAAACAACCTAGTTTAAACTCTTTTGGTGTGGACCGAAAGTGACGGTTGACATTTTAACACATCTACTATCAAATGTCTATCATCCATGTAAGTTTCGTGTCTTGGTCACTTAAAGTCTCGGAGATCTCGTTGTTACAACATTTGTTTTAAAAAAACTACCTAAGATATTTGAGATATCTCACCGGAAGTAATTTTTTTTGTTTATCTATCATCGGATAGATGATATATGTAAGCATTTATACTTATATTTCAATTCTGTGGGAAATAAATTAAATGCGTAAAAAAATAATTTTTTAAGTGCTTCCTGTGACGACCGGAAGTACCGCCGACCAAAACAAAATTGTGTATACTTGTCTACATACATAGGTCTATCATTCCACAAAGTTTGGTTGTTCAAGTCTATACCGTATTTGAGATCTTGAGTAGTCAAGGTGTTTTGTCTCGGGACAGGAAGCGGACAAACGGAAATGTTCAATGAAAATAAAAGTTAGACTTTCTTTAACACTAGACAATGTGACTTAATTGCCTAACATTTTATCTAAAAATATTGAAGAAAAACAGTTAAACATATAACCAGCTTGATTTCTTTAAACTCTTCCGGTGTGGACCGGAAGTGACGGTTGACAAAATGAAAACTGTTTAACACATCTTCTATCAAATATCTATCATTCATGTAAGTTTCATGTCTTAGTCACTTACAGTTTCTGAGATCTCGTTGTTACAACATTTGTTTAAAAAAGACAACCTGAGATATTTGAGATATCTCACCGGAAGTAGAAATTTTTTGTTTACTTATCATTGGATAGATGACATATGTAAGCATTTATCTTATATTTCAATTATATGAGAAAAAAGTTAAATGCGTAAAAAAATATTTTTTTAAATGCTTCCGGTGACGACCGGAAGTTACGACGAACAAAACAAAATAGTTTAAACACATCTACAACAATAGTTCTATCATCCTGCAAAGTTTGAATGCTTAAGTCATTTTCGTTTCTGAGATCTCGATGTGACAAGCTTTTTGTCACGGGACAGGAAACGGACGACAGGAAGTGAATTTTGAAAAAATGAAAAAAACGCCTCGAGGTATTTTCATTTTCTATCATTCCTGAAAATTTCAAGAAAATCTGTCAAGTCATCTCTGAGAAATCTTGTGGTCAAAAAGTGGGAAAAAAATAATAATAACTAGACTCTTGTTGCAAAAGCAACAAAAAGGTCTTCCGTTTTGATATACATGTATCAATTTAACTGTAAGATATTGCTTCTCTCATATAGAAAAAAATAATGGATATGATAATATTTGTGAATGAAATATTCAGTACTTACTTCCATGTAAAACAATGAAAATGAAAAAGAAATCAATTTTTGAAATACTTTCAGTGACGACAGGAAGTAACGCCGAACTAAACCAAACATGTTGAACATTTGTACAATCATAAGTCAATCATTCCTAAAAGTTTGGTTGTTCACGTCTCTGCATAATCTGAGGCCTCGTTGAAAAAATTTTTTCTTCTCGGGACCGAAAATGGATGATCAGAAGTGATTATTAAAAACAAAAGCTGATATTTGTCGTACATTTACCTAGCGTACATCACTGTTTATCAGGCTAGATGAAGCACCCAAGAAAGTCAGTTAAACTTGTTTAAAACATGATTTGTTTGAACCCTTCCCGTGAAAACCGGAAGAGACGATTGACAAAATAAAACCCGTAAGACATATTTCCAATCAAATGTCTATCATTCATCAAAGCTTTGTGTCTCAATCACTCACAGTGACTACAATCTCGCAGACATCAAATCGGATAAAAGCTACCTAGAGATATTTGAGATATTTCACCGGAAGTAAAATTTATTTGCTTATTTAACATCGTATTGAAGACATATCAAAGATTTTATACTGATGTATTTATTTCATGTAAAATAAAAAAAATAATTTTAGAAGTGCTACTGGTGACGACCGGAAGTTACGACGAATCAAACAAAATAGTGTAAACACATATACATGTACATACATAGGTATATCATCCCACAAAGTTTGATTGTTCAAGTCATTACCTTTTTTGAGATCTCGAGGAATCAAGGTTTTTAATCTCGGGACAGGAAACGGACAAACGGAAGTGTTCAATGAAAATGAAAGTTAGTATTTTTTAAACTTAAAAAACAGGACTTTATTGCCTACCAATTTATAAAAAATTGTCAAAAAAAAACCCCAGTTAACCTCATAAACAACCTAATTAGTTTAAACTCTTTTGGTGTGGACCGGAAGTGACGGTTGACAAAATGAAAACAATTTAACACATCTTCTATCAAATGTCTATCATCCATGTAAATTTCGTGTCTTGGTCATTCAAAGTCTCTGAGATCTCGTTGTTACAACATTTGTTTTAAAAAAACTACCTGAGATATTTGAGATATCTCACCGGAAGTAAATTTTTTTTGTTTATTTATCATCGGATAGATGATATATGTAAGCGTTTATACTTACATTTCAATTCTGTGGGAAATAAATTAAATGCGTAAAAAAATAATTTTTGAAGTGCTTCCGATGCCGACCGGAAGTTACGCCGACCAAAACAAAATTGTGTGTACTTATCTACATACATAGGTCTATCATTCCATAAAGTTTGGCTGTTCAAGTCATTACCGTTTTTGAGATATTGAGGAGTCAAGGTTTTTTGTCTCGGGACAGGAAACGGACAAACGGAAATGTTCAATGAAAATAAAAGTTAGACTTTCTTTAACACTAGACAACGTGACTTCATTGCTTAACATTTTATCTAATAATACTGAAGAAAAACAGTTAAACTTATAACCAGCTTGATTTCTTTAAACTCTTCCGGTGTGGACCGAAAGTGACGGTTGACAAAATGAAAACTGTTAAACACATCTTCTATCAAATGTCTATCATCCATATTAGTTTCATGTCTTAGTCACTTACAGTTTCTGAGATATCGTTGTTACAACATTTGTTTAAAAAAGACAACCTGAGATATTTGAGATATCTCACCGGAAGTAGATTTTTTTTGTTGATTGAACATCGGATAGATGATATATGTAAGCATTTATACTCATATTTCAATTCTGTGTTAAATAAATTAAATGCGTAAAAAAAAATAATTTTGAAATGCTTCCGGTGACGACCGGAAGTTACGACGAACAAAACAAAATAGTTTAAACACATCTACACATATAGGTCTATCATCCCACAAAGTTTGGAAGCTTAAGTCATTTTCGTTTCTGAGATCTCGATGTCACTAGCTTTTTGTCGCGGGACAGGAAACGGACGACCGGAAATGAATTTTGAGAAAATGAAAAAAACGCCTAGAGATATTAGCATTATCTATCAGTTCTGAAAATTTCAGAACAATCTATTCAGCCATCTCTGAGAAATCTTGTGGACAAAAAAAGGAAAAAAAAAAATAATAATAACTAGACTCTTGTTGCTATAGCAACAAAGAGGTCTTCCGTTCTTATATAAATGTATTATTCTGTACATGAAAAAGCTTTTTTTCAAATAGAAAATATAAGGATATCATATTTATTTTGAAGAAAACTTCCAGACCGTACTTCAATGTCAAACAACAAAATGAAAAAAAAATCATTTTTTGACTACTTCTTGTTTGGACGACAGGAAGTTCCGCCGATTCAAACAAAACATGTTTAACATATCTTAATGCAAAAGTTAATCATCCAACAAAGTATGGTTGTTGAATTCATTACTGTTCTGAGACCTTGTTAAGAGGAGATTTATTGTCTTGGGACAGGAAACGGACCAAAGGAATTGCTCTATGAAAATAAAAGTTAGTATATCTTTAACATTTGCCTTTTGTACATTTCTGTTTATCATGCTTACTAAAACAGTGCAAGAAAAATAGTTAAACTTATAAAAATTGTAATTTGATTGAACCCTTCCGGTGAGGACCGGAAATGACTGCCGACAAAATGAAACACGATAAACACATCTTCTATCAAATGTCTACCATATATGTAAGTTTTGTGTTTTGATCACTTACAGTTTCTGATATCTACCGGGTACAAAATTTAGTTTAAAAAAAAAGCTACTTCAGATTACTAACCGGAAGTAGATCTTTTTTGTTTATTAAACATCGCATACTTCACTTATGCAAGGAGTTATACTAATATAATCATTCTTTGTAAAATAACTAAAACTAGGTTTAAAAAATAATTTTTGAAGTGCTTCCGGTGACGACCGGAAGTTACGCCGAACAAAACAAAATAGTGTAAACACATCTACATTCGTAGGTCTATCATCCCTCAAAGTTTGAATGTTTAAGTTATTACCGATTTTGAGATCTCGAGGAGTCAAGGTTTTTTGTCTCGGGACAGGAAACGGACAAACGGAAGTGCTCAGTGAAAAATGAAAGTTAGGAGTTCTTTAACATTAAACAACATGACTAAATTGCCTGTCAATTTATCTAAAATTGGCAAATATAAACAGCTAAACTTATAAACAACTTGATTTGTTTGATCTCTTCCTGTGTGGACCGGAAGTGACGGTCAACAAAATTAAACCCGTTAAACACATCTTCTATCAAATGTCTATTATCCTTGTAAGTTTCGTGTCTTGATCACTAACAGTTTCCGAGATCACGCGGTGACAAAATGTCTTTAAAGAAACTTCATGAGATATTTGAGATATCTCACCGGAAGTATATTTTTTTAATTTCTTTAACATCGGATTGATGACATATGTAAGTATTTTTACTTATATTCTAATTCTGTGTGAAATAAATTAAACGTTAAAAAAAACTTTTTTTGAAGTGCTTCCGGTGACGACCGGAAGTTACGACGAACAAAACAAAATAGTTTAAACACATCTACAACTATAGGTCTATTATCTCACAAAGTCTGAATACTCAAGTCCCTATCGTTTTTGAGATCTCGAGGTGACAAGCTTATTTGTGGCGGGACAGGAAACGGACGACCGGAAATGAATTTTGAAAAAATGAAAAAAACAACTCTAGACTTTTTCATTCTCTATCATTCCTAAAAATTTCAAGAAAATATATTCAGTCATCTCTGAGAAAAATGGGGAAAATAATAATAATAATAATAAACATTACAATCACTATAAGGTCTTCCGTTGGAAACGGAAGACCTTAATAATAAGAAACATTACAATCACTATAAGGTCTTCCGTTGGAAACGGAAGACCTTAACTAGACGCTTGTTGCGAGCAACAAAAGGTCTTCCGTTTGAATACACCTTAAAAAAGACTATAGAGAAAGTTGTTCTTTTTTACCATTTCTTAACACTTTAACATAGAGCAAAACCAATACCGGATATCTAAGACGCTACGTAAAAGTCAAACAAATATTGTAAAATCCGTATTGTGGCGTATTTCGATTATCTGTCACTTCGCCGGCATCAAAGACATTCCGCCGCAACAACAGTGAATCAGGTTTCAACGATGCAACTGCATTACAAATAGATAAAATAGCTAACTGCGAATCGAAAAACAAATAATTTTCATATTTATACATGTACTAACATTTAAAATTATTCTTATGTTTAGAATGACTTTTTTCAATAATATGTCTCAGAGAGAGAGAGAGAGAGAGAGAGAAAGAGAGAGAGAGAGAGAGAGAGAGAGAGAGAGATTGAGAGAGAGAGAGCTCTTAGCTAGGCTAAGCAATTTTTTTTTTTGCTTATTGGAATACAACTTTATATTTAGTATTGACATCTTTTCTGACCCTTGAATCCAATATAGGTTAGAGAACTACGCACATGGAAGGCTACAACTGCAGAAAAGTTTCAACGAATTGTTAAGATCCGTGTTTACTCTTATGGTGTTTTGTATTTTTTTCTTTATAATTTTGAGTTTGAACACAGTTCATTATCACCACATGCCATCGTAAAGTCGGAGTTCAGACATTCACTGCTCCGTCGCAACCACCACCAATACAAGAAGGGATGACCACATTAATAAATTAATTAATAAATCAAAGGGCAATAACTCTAACACAGTAAAATACAAATAGATACAAAAATACAAATGAGAAATAGCTGCCTGCTTCACATGTATATAATCTGTCCAAAAACATTTGTCGATAAACGCATGTATACATGCATGCCTGTATTTACGTATGTGGAGAAACATTTAACAACCCTCAGTTTAAAGTCATGTATAATAATTGAAACATAAGCATATTGTTAGGAGAACGGTTATTTCCTACCCGCAGTCGCTACTTGTTTTGTGCACACAGTCATTGAAATGGCGGCGTTTCTTTGATGCCGGCAAAGCGATCCGACGAGCTCCAATGCGGTCGTATTACATGGGTTCTTCGGCGGCATGACTTTGATGCCGGCGATGCTAGGAGCATCTGAATTTAGATAGCTGCTGATAAAAAAAGACTGTCACAAAGCAGGAAATTAACGTTATTTCTAACCGGGCTCTATATTTGTACTGAAAAAAAACCCCGATATTATTTAAATTTATGATAAGATTTAAACGGAAAACATTTTAAACCATCATTTTCAAGATAAAATCGTAAAACAAACCACAATTAAGAAAGAAAAAAACGTTCGACACTCGGGAACTGAACCCGGGTCGTCTGGGCAGTAGTCCACCACTCAAACGACTGAGCTACGCGGACTCTCGCTTCAAGACTTTGAAGCCTAAAATCTCGAGAATGCGTGGATCGATTTTGAAACGGATTTCATTTTCTGAAGTTATTTATGTGTCTCTATCGAATAGTAACGTAAAAAAAATTCAAAACAAAAAAGTTAAAAAATGACTGTTTTTTGTTTCCTTCCGGTGACGACCGGATATGACGGCGGACGTTCGGATATGCGTAGTACACTGCGGCAGGACACTTTCTACCATCTCTGAAAATTTGGAAGTTCTATCTTAAATATTTTTGGAGAAAACTCGTGAACAAGCAAAAACATAAAATCTTTAATATCTCGGGACCGGAAGTGACGACCAAAAAAATCCCACGTACCTTTCTTACAAATTTTGTCATAAACAAGATCTGAAAGTTTCATCGAAATCGGCTGAAGCGTTTTTGAGAAAACGTGGGAGAAAAAAAAAAGAATAATAATAATAGAGGAAAAGAAACAAAGCAATAACAATAAGGTCTTCCGTTGGAAACGGAAGACCTTAATAAAACATTACAATCACTATAAGGTCTTCCGTTGGAAACGGAAGACCTTAATAATAAAAAACATTACAATCACTATAAGGTCTTCCGTTGGAAACGGAAGACCTTAATAAAATCGTGTTGTTTATTACTATACATGTATAAGGTTACACTGAATATATGCAAATTTATAGACCCCCACAGAGATTAATGTGTCCTTTTTAACGCCAATTCTATTGAAACTGATCTTTATCTTTAAACACCTTACGCTTGTATTCTTTTTTTATCTGTGTTTAGAGCATTTTGGTTTTAAGGAACACATAAAGGGTGCATCATGCACGTTTAAGAAAATTCAAGTATGTACACTTTGAATGCATGTGAGTAAAAATGATTAAATATATTCGTAGGCCAAAGTCCACTGATTCCGTTTAGCTAACTGTTCAACAAGCTTAACAGATTCTATAGTTTTCTGACTGAAATTTGGCAAAATAAAATGAACGGGGCTATTTAGATCCGCGTTTGGTGACA
This sequence comes from Magallana ariakensis, assembly GCA_020458035.1. Lineage (NCBI taxonomy): Eukaryota > Metazoa > Mollusca > Bivalvia > Ostreida > Ostreidae > Magallana > Magallana ariakensis. The sequence goes on from CM035811.1 coordinate 6,925,193, forward strand.
CAATGCGATTAATTTAGTTTCCACTTTTTGTGTCTGGAATTGACTGGATTTAGAATGATAAATCACTTGGTAAGACTTTCTGGTGTTATGTCTGATTATTCTGCAACTTTAAAAAGCTTCCAGTACTGGATTACCCATTATAAGTACAAAAGTACAATAATCGGTTACTTAAATTGACTCGCTCTATCTATCTATCTATCTATCTATCTATCTATCTATCTATCTATCTATCTTCTTGACAAAGAAGAGAGGAAAAACTCAACATAATTATGTATCAGACAAAAAGTGAGTACAGAAAGTATTCATTGTGTGGCTGTGTAAGCCTCAACGATATGTCGAGTTGAATGATTTCAAAGCCATAAAAGTATTACCCGTAAAAGGTATAAAATTTAACAGTCGTCCGACATTTTAAATGCAAATTTAAGTTAGACATAACACCTTACTTTATACGAGTAAAAATGTTTACTCATATCATTAAATCTATACATCCGTTATTTACTATGCCAATTATTAAAGTAAAGTAAGATGATGTAATATTTTCATGTAAAATAGTTTGTAAACATGGCAATGAAGAACACCATTCCCAAACAGGATTGAATAAAGAAAAAGTCGAAGAGAGAGAGAGAGAGAGAGAGAGAGAGAGAGAGAGAGAGAGAGAGAGCTTCTAAAATAAACGATCAAAAAATTGACACCGTATTAATAATAGTCAGGCAATTGCAACACTTAATTAACATACCGTAAACAGTTATCTCATCCATCTGTTTTAAAGAACATGCTATCTCTAGTCCTTTTATCGAAAACTGACATTTAATATCTACATGTACAGTACCCGGTTTTTTAAATACCTTATAAAAATTACCTTGCATGAATTATACACTGAATAACGGGGTCGCTGAGCAAATAAAAATTTACACAAGTTTACCTCTTTTGCCACTTGTTCAACAATTTAAAGAGAAATTAATGTGTGTCAAAGAAATTGTTTAGTCACCCATGAAATTATAAATAAAAACACTTATCTGTCAACAAGAAGAAACCGTTTATCTTCGAATAAAGCAATTGAAAATGATTCGGTTATCATTTAGTGCTATTCATGTGTTGTGCAGAGTTATTGATTTTTGGAAGCAAAATCCATTGGATAATTGCAGTAAAACTTCTCAATACCGACACCCCTTAATACTAGCACTCCCTCAATATCAGCCGAATTAAAAAGTATCGGCCATTCCCCTCTTTATTTCTTCAATATAAATCATTAGTATATGTGAGGGGGTAATAATCGGGGTATCTAATACGTTTTCTTCGCTATTTTACTCAGATTCAAGAAAACTTCAAATCCTTTAAAGGAAAATACTGACGTTTTTAATTTAATTTAAATTTTTTTAACTTTTGAGATCGAAACATAAATGGTGTCAACGTTTAACAGAGATATCTATGTATATTACATGTATTAACAAATACTGAGTCAAGGCTGACAGGCTAAGCAGCTCTTAATAACAGTCCTCTGTCTTCGGTGGCGCCATGAAATTTAATAAGTTCGTGCTTTTAGTTACAATATGTAAGGTAACATGCACATTAATTAACTTACACAAACCAAAAACATAATCTAGCACACCCTTTCTTTATTTGAACTTTAACAGATGAAGAATGGAAAACGTGAAATGTTGAAATAAATGAACGCAATTTTGAATAATATCTATATGTTCAATAACTAATTAAAATAAAAAAATCCTGCGATAATTATGATCTGCCTATATACAAACTACTTAAATTTTAGCACGTGGTTTCATATGGAGGCACTATGGATATATGTTTTCTTTTTGACTCATACTAAAGGGTTTCCAATTCATCATACACTATTTGAATGAATAGTTAAACAGTCATGCTATAAAGAGCCCTGCTTGTATAAAGTTTCGCCATCTGCATGACATTGTTTACTTATAACATTGCACAAAATACCTTTCCTCGACAATCTTGAAATTAAAAATCGGCATGCATCGAATTAAATAACACTTGATACATGTAGACACACATAAATAGTGCGTATAAATTACCATCGCCTTTGAACAATTAAAACATTACGTTTTAATCTATGATACACAAATCTGATTTCTACTCTGCATATTGCTAAGAATATCCTATTTAATTCATGTGTTTCAAAAATCAGTAGCGTAATTCACGTCTGCCGAACGTCGTGATTCCTTAAAAAGAGTTTTTAATTATAGCATCTATCTATCTATCTATCTATCTATCTATCTATCTATCTATCTATCTATCTATCTACCTATCTATCTATCTATCTATCTATCTATCTATCTATCTATCTATCTATCTATCTATCTATCGTCTCCATTTATCTATCTTGTATCTATCTTGCATTTTGTAGACGATGTCGAAAACTGGAATAAATGGTATCATTTATATTCACTTACACTGAACATGTTTTTGGCTCATGATTCAGCGTTCTTATATGTCTGAGCCACATTTAGATATATGATTGCAACACCAATTGTATATACATGGCGTCGAAATATGCATTCGAATTTTCGATTCCACCCCCCCCCCCCAAAAAAAAATAAGTATAAAGGGGGTGTCTACCCCCCCCCCCCTCCCTCAACTTCAATTTCTTAAGGAAATCATTTTTTTTCATATTGACATATGGAAAGGTAACCTTTTCAAACGAACTGGTTCTGCGACTTGGTTTCGGAAAGTGTTTCAAATTATAGAGAAATTTCACGTTAAGATCCAAACCCCGCACTCACAGATTAGGATTTTGTTTGACTTTTCAACAATTTTTCAATGATTTTTCAACAAGTTAGCGTGGATTTGATTCAGCGCATGTCCAAATTTACTTAATATGTATTTACTTATATATTTTAAATTTGGCGATGTACTTGATTTCTAAATAGAATACACAGCCAAATGTAATATGTTTACAGAATTTTGTTGGGGTAGGTTTGCCCTCCCCCGACTTTCAGAAACAATGCGTTGTACCTGGTGTAAGATTACATGCATTTCTCCACTCCAATTTAAGATAGTTTCACGCGGTTAAAACACGATAAAGTATACATTTCGCATGCATGTACAGATATCTGGTTGCTTAGATATACATGCATCTGACTTTCATAAGTGAAAAAAAAAATATTTTTCTTGAATGTACTTTGATTGAATTGAATATAACTTTTTGGGGGGACGGGGGGGGGGGGGGGTAGATGTCTATAATTAAAATAAATTTTAAAATCATATATTTAAGATATGCCAATACATGTACAAGTTGGATTAATTTTGATAAAGTGACAACATTGGCCTACATATATGAATATAGTAACTAGCTTCATTAACAGCCATTTTATGTCTAGAAAATAATCAAAATTATCCGCTATTATTATTTTATCTTCTACTCTGCATATTGCTAAGAATATCCTATTTAATTCATGTGTTTCAAAAATCAGTAGCGTAATTCACGTCTGCCGAACGTCGTGATTCCTTAAAAAGAGTTTTTAATTATAGCATCTATCTATCTATCTATCTATCTATCTATCTATCTATCTATCTATCTATCTATCTATCTATCTATCTATCTACCTATCTATCTATCTATCTATCTATCTATCTATCTATCTATCTATCGTCTCCATTTATCTATCTTGTATCTATCTTGCATTTTGTAGACGATGTCGAAAACTGGAATAAATGGTATCATTTATATTCACTTACACTGAACATGTTTTTGGCTCATGATTCAGCGTTCTTATATGTCTGAGCCACATTTAGATATATGATTGCAACACCAATTGTATATACATGGCGTCGAAATATGCATTCGAATTTTCGATTCCACCCCCCCCCCCAAAAAAAAAATAAGTATAAAGGGGGTGTCTACCCCCCCCCCCTCCCTCAACTTCAATTTCTTAAGGAAATCATTTTTTTTCATATTGACATATGGAAAGGTAACCTTTTCAAACGAACTGGTTCTGCGACTTGGTTTCGGAAAGTGTTTCAAATTATAGAGAAATTTCACGTTAAGATCCAAACCCCGCACTCACAGATTAGGATTTTGTTTGACTTTTCAACAATTTTTCAATGATTTTTCAACAAGTTAGCGTGGATTTGATTCAGCGCATGTCCAAATTTACTTAATATGTATTTACTTATATATTTTAAATTTGGCGATGTACTTGATTTCTAAATAGAATACACAGCCAAATGTAATATGTTTACAGAATTTTGTTGGGGTAGGTTTGCCCTCCCCCGACTTTCAGAAACAATGCGTTGTACCTGGTGTAAGATTACATGCATTTCTCCACTCCAATTTAAGATAGTTTCACGCGGTTAAAACACGATAAAGTATACATTTCGCATGCATGTACAGATATCTGGTTGCTTAGATATACATGCATCTGACTTTCATAAGTGAAAAAAAAAATATTTTTCTTGAATGTACTTTGATTGAATTGAATATAACTTTTTGGGGGGACGGGGGGGGGGGGGTAGATGTCTATAATTAAAATAAATTTTAAAATCATATATTTAAGATATGCCAATACATGTACAAGTTGGATTAATTTTGATAAAGTGACAACATTGGCCTACATATATGAATATAGTAACTAGCTTCATTAACAGCCATTTTATGTCTAGAAAATAATCAAAATTATCCGCTATTATTATTTTATCTTCACTTAAAGATTAAAAGCGATTTACCTGTGTCTGAAAAGATTTGAAAGTTGTTTCCCCATTTCCCAATGTAAATGCTTGCTAAAATTATTTTAGGAAAGATTATGCTATACATGTTGTAATGTGTATATACTATCGTTCTTTTCTGCATGGGTGAAAAAATGACACCAGATGGAGAGAGAAGAGTTCTCCTCACTGAATAGGACGGTTTTTCAACTACCTGAATTTTACATTTCGCAATCTGATATGCCGTAAATTAAAAAAAAAATCTTGGTCACATGATATTTAAAAGACCTGTTCGATGTTCTCTACATATTTTGATACACATATTGAGTAAATATTCTAAAGAAAGATATCCTTATCTTAGAAAAGTGTAAATATTAACCCATCAATTATTGATTTTCTAGTTGTACCCTTAAATTCGATAGCCGTTGAAAAGGTTTAAACGAATGCAAGTACAAGTAATACATGTAGATGTAATACTGCTGAATTAATCAAGTAGTTGTAAAGTACCCAACACGCACTCCTAAATTGTATTATGTAAATTGAGTATTTAACCCCAAAAACTTTAATTTTTCGAGGTACCCGGTGTTTGAATAGCTTTCATGTTCATTGAAACGTAAACTTTGTGTCTGCCCCCCTCTCAGAACTCGTGTAATACAATATTTTAATTACATAGGATTTTTCTTTTGCTTTACAAAATCCAAATCTTGTTTGAGATAACTTTGTATTTTCCTTTTGCCCGTTTGTTTTTGTTTATTTTAAAATTTTACTGTTTGTTTTTTTTTCCGTTTTTTGGACGGACTTTTCCATTACAAAAATCAAATGTATGCAAATGTATGCAAAATTGAATTCACATTCCAACCCTCTTTTCTGAGACAGGGCTTCAAATACACTGTGTATGTACATGTGTATGCACTATTTTCGTGTCTCTACTGGATTTTTAGAAACAAAACTTAGACAAGTGTTACACAACATTGTGATTTAGCTGATATGAAAAACGCATATCGCATTAATTTATAGATTCGAACTCATTTTATATAATTAAAGTAAAACTGAAAAAGGGAACTGAACACATTTTCATATTCATGAGTTATTTTATTTGCCAATTGCAAGTAAAACCAATACCATGGTTTACTTGGGATCGTGCAGGGTGACATTGATTCAAATAGGTGTAAGAAGTAAAAATAATATAGATTGATAACGATCATGGTAAACTAATATTATAAATCGGTGTCTATATAAAGGTTTACAAAGGATAACGGACCACACTTTTTTATTGATAAAAAAGAAAGAGGTGATCATACTCTCTTTCTGTCTCTTTCTTCAACTGCAAAACCATGTCCTACAAATACATTTATCGGCCAGAAGAGATCTGTCATTTAATGCCAGATTTATTTGTCAAGACATCATCCGTGTCATACTTAAATTGATGCCTTATTGCGTATTGTGAAAATATTGTATTAATTCATTGCATGCAGAGATTGACTCATATTACGGTAAAATATAAGAAAGGATCAAAATTATTTACTATCATTACGATGGCTCTTAGGTATGTAGTGGTAAAATAGTTGTACCATCCTGTGATACAAGGTACACCATTTTGTACATATACACTGTACATATCCTTGTCTTACCTTGACGAATATGTCATCCGATCCTTTTCATCCATGGTAGTCGCGAGTAGTACCTCATCTGTTGGCAAAAAAGAGAAAAGAAGAGAAATACGTTGGTAGTTTAACATATTGACAGCAAAAATCAAATTAAACTGTATATCTGTAAATTAATGTACCCCTGCAGAGTTGTCTAAGTAGCTCTTCAACGTTAATTCGATTAAACTGCTGTTTATATGACTTTGTATTTAAATCCCCCTTAAAGCGTCCATTGAGAAGTAACTTTAAAAAACTTATTTATATCTACTAAGAGTATTAAATTATTTCAGAAGAATAAATTAAATAGGGTTTATGTTAAAGAAAAGTACGTACACTACAACAGTCTGCAAATAAAAATGCACCAAACAGAGATACCAAAGTTCCAATGTAATTAATTTAAATTCATTATCTCTCAGAATTATTTTTTTGACGTTTTCTACCTGTGGGCTGTACTTTCGGAAGGCGATGAATGTATTATGTTTTACCTTGTAAACTGTAGGCATAAACATCAAAAGATCGGCAGTGATGTGAAACTTCAGTCAAACACGCCTTCATCGTGTGAGCCATTTAAATAGGGTAAGTTTTACTTTACGAAAAAAACCAACTTGGCAAAGCAATCCTATTCCTATACGACCGCGCGACAATTATCTAAAGAATACGATTTTGCTGATTCGTGTGTCTATCACCCCGGTCCATGCAGACTACCATACAGTGACTGTCTTAAACAATAACACAGCGATATAGTAAGATCACTCAAAATAGCCTTTACAAAATGTTGTAGCACCGTAACGTTATTGAACATCGATGATAGTGGCTTGAATTGTCTGTATCGAATGATTGAGAAAAAAATCGATTTATTTTGAACACATATATTTCTCAATACTGTATGTACAGGAAAAACAACTAAATCAATAACAAGTATAAACTATACGTGCAAAACGTGTCTCTCAAAATACTTATATATTAACAAATTCATAAAAAAGTTTCAATCAAGTGATACACAGTCTCTTACAATGAACGATATGTCGAAAATATAAGGAAGCGAATGTGATGTTGATCTGTAATTTTTGATAAACTTATATTTTATACCGATGGTAGGAAGTATAATAATGCTCCCAAAAACTCAACTCTGCTATCTAAATGAATTAAATGTTATATCAGTTTTATACGGATACAAGAACAACACGCACACCATGTATGTATTGACAAATAAAGGTGTTCGATTTTGTGTTGTACCAGAAAATGTGCACTGTACAGCCTCAACAATGTTTAGTGGTGATAAACTGTACCAAAAATGAATCTAAAAAAATTACCACCGAGGGTACATGTATAAAAAAGTGTATATATCATCACACTGATAACGTCTCGTTAATAGCTACTGAGGTGGTGGCGAGACACCAGTATAATTAAAAGTTAAAAGACATACTTTTAATGTATTTCTTGTTGAAATATTACTTTCACTTTTTGTACACTAGTTCGTTTTTCGTACTGAACATTCTAGAACTTAGTACGCCTATATCTTTATCTTTCTTAGTTATTATATTTGAAAGTAAGCAATGAATGACTTAAATCTAAAGGATGCAAAATCTTAACAATACACTTTCACGCTTTCTTGACATGAAGAGAGAAAGAGGAAAGAGAAATCTAGAGAAAGTAGAGATATTCAGAGATATCTAAACATACAGATACGATTAACACGAATATTAACCTACCATGAATAAGTTAAAACGTCCTTGACCTCTTGCATTTTGACACGAAATGATATTTAATGTATCGCGTACATCAAAATAGGGATATGTATTAGTAAAAAAAACTTATCTGATCATAGACACCATCAATCGGATATTTAAATACCCTTCGATCCCACTTGTTTAGCAACACGAAGACAAACGCATGCATGCCAGAGATTTGTATTATATATCTATCAACCAGAAGAATTTAATTTCCAGTGAATAGTTCAATTAAAAACCATACACGTATCCATGATCTTTTCGGTGCTTTTGAGGTGTTTGGTTTAGATTTATGAATTTATGGAAGTAGAATTCATTGCGTAATGAACATGAAGTTATGCCTAATATCAAATGAGAAACTTTACTTTATCAACCTGTGTTTTATATACGATTCGCTTATGGATAATATTTTCTTTTCTTTTTTTCTTTTAAGATATCTAATATATAATCCATTAAAAGGGGACTTTATACATTATATACAACTTGCATCCCTAAAAATTTGATTATTTTTTTTTTCACTCTCACTTTTTCGAATTTTTTTTTTTATCATTTTTTCCCGCCGTCCGTCGGTGTCGTCTCAATTTAACATTACATTTTCATATTCTCCTCCAAACCAACAAAATGAACTATTTCTAATTGAACTCAATCCCTCCATTTTGACAACAAGATACATTTCATCTAGAATTATCGCAATTTGTCATAATTTTACTTAAGAAGTGTTAAATTGAATGTAATAATACAATGAAACATTTGTTCATCATTTAAATGCATAAAACAAATATAAAAAAAAAAATCAGAAAAACAGTGTCAATGTGGAAGCAAAAAAAAAGTCAGTGTAATCGTACAAAATCCTTGGAAATCAGATAAGTGAAGTTATAATTTTTAAAAGAACAAGTCAGATATCTGTTAAACAATGCTTACAAGTGAAACCCGCGCTCTGGTGTTAATATACAAAATAAGCAAAGTAGAAGTTTAACAGAAAGTTGAAATTGAATTTGTTAAACAGTAAATCCCACCAAACTGCATGCCTGTACAAAGAAAAAAATAAAGTATCTGCGATTAATAGTTCTCACAATGAAACGTATCAACACAATGAGTGTGTAACAATTTCAATTCTCTGCGTTTAATAGTTGCTGAGAAAAATTACATAAAAATTCGGAACGGAGAGACACACAGACGGACACATAAACGCACAACGGTATAACATTATACCTCCTTTCCTTTGAATGCATGTATAACGTATAAAACAAATATGGAGAAAGATGTTTGTTTAAAACATTTTCATTATATATATATATATATATATATATATATATATATATATATATATATATAAAGCACAGAGAAATTCACCTTATTGGAGCTTCACCTCCGCCCCGGCCGGGGCTTGAACTCACGACCTCTGGAACCCATTCTCCTAGCAATGAGCGGCCACCGCGCTAACCACTACGCCATCTAGGCAAGACAAAAATCTTGCTTTCGATGACGAAGGGCACCTAGCGCGCCGGTCGCTCACTACACGGTCGTTTGAGATACAGGTGGAATACAGTTAAACGACAATTTGAGAGGATCGGGACGAAACACATTGCATAGATATATACAAATATATAAAGCACAAACATTGCAATAACTCTTAAATTGACATATACCTGCCCATAGTGAATGATATAGATATACATAAAGCACAGAGCATATATATATATATATATATATATATATATATATATATATATATATATATATATATATATATATATATATACAGCTTACTCCACCTATATTGAAGTCGCTTATTTTGAAATTCCGCTTATTTTGAAATAAAAATAAATCCCCAGTTTTAGCCTCTTAATTTCTTTGCATTAAAATAACGGTTATAATGAAATCGGCTATTTTGAAAAATCGCTTATATTGAAGCCATTGATCGGTCCCCAGAGGTGATAATGAGTTGTTTTTATAACGGTTATATTGAAGTACTCCCTGGCGGCTGTCGTCACGGTTGGTGACAGTAATTATACCTGACTGACCAGTTGATATAAAAAGGTGTAAATTGATAAGTTCTCACCTTATGTGTATTTATACTGCTTTAACAAAATAAAATTTATTCACTGTTGAATTCTTTTTCATCTCATGTACATACCGAAGTATTGAGGCTAAACGTAAAATAGGAACACCACTGAAAAGAATTAGTTATGGCTATTGATATGAAAACAAAGCCTAAATCTGAAATAGCTAAGGATTTTGGATTAAAAGCTTAACACTGACGATGATTTACAAGCAGCGTTCAGCAGTGATTGAAGCGTTTTAGTCCGGTGATTATACACCAAAACGTAAAAGAATGCGATCAGTGAATTATAATGAGGTTGAAGATTGTCTTTTTAAATGGTTCACCAACGCAAGATCCTCAAACTAACTGATTTTTTAATTAAACTTTCAAAGACTATCATTCCATGTTTAATACATGTATCTGTTAGATAAACGATGATCAAATTAATTTGTCCGGGTTTGTTCTTCTTTATTTCAGATCGGGATTGAACTTTTACAAAATGGCGGCTTAATGTCAGTCGATTTCGCTTATATTGAATTACGGATATATTGAAATAATTTGAATGGTCCCTTGAATTTCAATATATCCGGAGTAGGCTGTATATATATATATATATATATATATATATATATATATATATATATATATATATATATATATATATATATATATATATATATATATATATATATATATATATATATATTTTAATGTAAACTATAACCCAGGTGGCCATCGATGGGCTGCAAGTGTAAATGTCACCTTAACCTAATACTGAAATTGTCTGTTTATCATTATACCTAAACTGCATCCGCATTTTTTCTTAAGAACTCAATTAACTCACAAGTTGCTTGATGCTAGAAACATCATATTTACAAGTGAATCACCTTATGATCTTACCTCTAAATTTGGTAGAGGTCCGTGTTTGCTCTGCTACTGTTTTACATTTTCCCTTTTAGCTTTTAATTGAATATAATGTTTGTTATCACCACATTTCATGTATGTAGCTTGAATGATTTATCTAGAAGAAAAACATACTGTTGATTCCTCATTTTACGTGAGTACTTAAGAACGCCATTCAACCGGTCTGCATCAAATCGCTAGTAAATAGTATTGCGTGTTCACGGGGGAATACGGGGATGTTAATTCCTCGCGTTTATTTAGTAATATACAGTAAACAAGCAGTAGGATTCATTGTACAGTTATTCAAGACTGATTTTGAAATTTTATGCCTTCAGATCTTTAAAATATGTCTGGATATCGTATTGCACAAATAAGGTTTTAAAATGCTTAACACGATCTGATCATTTGATTAATTAAAATGACATTGTTTTTAAGGTTGTCCATCCATAACTGAGGTGAATTTAACAAGTTTGATTGATATAAACTACATTAAAAGGTATTTTAAAATTATAATGAGGCTGATATAACCCAAACTCGGGAGTATTTATGCAGTCAATTTAAAGAACTTTTTGCACGTGGAACTTTTTAAAAGAGTTGTCTGCCCCTTGAAGAGATTGGGAAAAAATAAATTTCTAAATAATTATATGTATGGTAAATTGTAATTATGTTTTGGCATTTTCAAAGAAAGAGAAAGCTTTTGCATCTTTTTATCAAGAAATTTGTGACAAAATTATTTGTATTATAAAGATATATTTAAAAATGCATTTTTTCCATAGACTTCAATGTTAAATTCAAGATGTGATAAATTTGTTAATATTCAAAATTTTTAACAATTTTAAAGATGAATCGTTATTATTTAATGAACCCCTTAAAATCACACTAAGATTTTAGTTATCAAATTTGCTGTCTATTAGATATGAAATTTGATAGTTATGGATGGACTACCTTAGGTATATATATCCAGTTTCAATGAAGAAATCTGTCGCACATTTTAAGCTGAGACTTTAAATATCCAAAAAAAATATTTAATCATATATAGTAAGCAAAAGGTTAAAGGTTACGAAAAGCTTTATTTGTAATTTCTTTATTAAAATCCATACAGAGATTAGATTCGCCTGTAAAGAGTATGGATTTTTAGTGACGGATTTTCCGACATGCATAATTTATTGCATACTCGAGTTTCCCTACGTTGTTGTCTGCAGTCAAAATTGGACGTGTAGCAGACCATCTGGCTTAAGGTAGTACGAAACACACGTAAAACTAATTAATGTTATGTTCAAGTTCAGTTTATTCGCTTAAACCAAAAAATTTGGCACAAGAAGAACATATATAAATAATACACATAAATACAAATCGTCAGAGTTACATTTTCATACAGGAAAAATATATGAATAAAAGGACATACTTTAGAATCACTACTTAAGTAAGATTATGGTATAAAGGATCGAAATAGGAAAACAACTAAGTGGAACAGCAGCATCGAATATTTGAAATAAATACACAAAATTTTCTTAGCGATTTACAGTTGCAATTGTAATGAGTTCAGAGAACTTAGAAACATTTGGCCTTTTCCAATATTTTGTGTTTAGGTATTTTTTCTTATTTCTTCTTGGGCCGAACATTCTGAAATATAATGAAATTCATCGCGAATGAGACCTTTATTAAACAAACGCAAAGCCTCTCATTCAAAGGAATGTTATACCATCTGCCTGTCTCTACAGGGAGACGATGGTTTTATGTACGAAATTTAATTATTTTTTTCTTGTTTTTCAAGTAAAATATCGAGATACTTCTCAAAGTCCAAATTCGGTTTTAAAATTTTATACACATGACCATTGGAAGAACAATTAATGTCATTGGACCATATTTGGAGAAATTGGTCTTTTAATCTTTCATTTACAGTGGCAGTTAACCATTTTCTATTGACAAAATTATGGTTCTGCCAGACATATTGTAGCCCGCACATGTTCAAAATTATTGGAATACAATTATCTATGGGCTATTACAATCACTATTAAAATGTTGTGAAAATAAATATCTGTACACTGTATATACAATTTTGTTCTCAGGGCTTATTAGCATTTTCCAAAATATGTAATCATTCTTATATAAACATTAATATACAAAAGTATTTGATGTTGTGCTTCTTAAATTAAGTACTGTTTTTAAAAATTTCAGATGTACACGTTCAATAATATCTAGATTTTCAAAACCCCATATTTCTCAGCCGTACAGTAAAACTGGTAAAACAACAAATCAAATTGACAATTTACTGGTAAATTAAAATTTCTAATTTTTCTTATAACACCATACATGGCTTATTGAGCCTTTTCACACAAATGCTGTTTTGTTTCAGTAAATGAACCAGTTCTTGACAATACGATACCCGGGTATTTTTTGCACCTTTGGAGAAAACCATTATGTTTGTTTTATTAACATTAACATTAAGTTTCCACCGAGTACAATATGTATAAAATTCGTTGAGAGCATTTTTTGTAGGTCTTCCGCAGATTCCGTCATTATGACGGTATCTTCGGCGTATAATAAAATAAGAAGTTTCAAATGTAGTGATAACTCGTTTTCAATTATGCTTTGCAAACCAACAATGTTATTTTCCAATAGAAAGTTTTCTAGGTCGTTGATGTACAAAGAAAATAAAAAAGGGGAAAGGTTTTTTCCTTGCCTTACACCTACGTTACATTAAATGCATTTCGATGAAATACCAGTTTTACTAATGACTTTATACCCATGCACATGTTTTAATATCTCTTAAACATTTCCCGTTAATTCCATTCAAAATAAGCTTACTCTACAGGCTGGTCCTCCATACAGTATCGAACGCCTGTTTAAAATCAATAAAAGCACAAAGTAATTTCTTTTTTCCTTTTCATAAACATATCACAGAGAAATTGTATTGTCAAAATATGATGTTTTATATAATTTTCTTTAAATAATCGATTAAATTAACTTTTTCTTAATAATAATATAAACTCTAAATTACTCAAAGCAGAAAAAATGAGGTACAGCGTATTTTGATAATTTTGAAACCTACATTTGAATAGTGTTCGTTTGATTTTTGTGCAATTAAGCAATTTAAAAATTGTGTAAATTGTGTTCTGTTCATAGTAAAGACCAGATATTTGAACACAACCATCAGTAGTGTTCAGACTTTATGCCTTTTACATTTCAAGGTCATGTCAAAAGGTCAAAGGTCTAAGATGATGACGTCATTTAAGATTTTTATCAATTTTGACATCCCTCAAATATACTCAAACCCCAATTTTTCTTTAACCCACGGTCAAATTTTCATTATTTTAATATATTTTAATTGCGGGGTCATGGAAATCATACTGTTTCATTTTACTATAGGAGTGACTGTATACTTTTTTGTGTTCGGCTTTCATAAAGTTTGCGATGCGGTAATTAGATTCATTTCTCGTTTCGATGAGCAAAAATATATACTGCCAATGCTTAAAAATTCAATTTTAAACACAGATAATGTATATCTAAGCTAAGTTTACTGTAAATAACAAGAATCAACAAGGAACAAACACATACATGTAATTAACACGCGGAGTGATTTTATTTAGGACTTAGGGGAGAGGGTGTTTTCCTATGCGTTTGATGCAATGACTGGCAGTTTACAAAATAAACATAATTATGCATAATTAATGCACTTGTTTAAAATCAGATTCAACATGTAAAATTCAGAATTTTCATCTCCTAGCTAGGGAAATTACCTTAAAGAACATATCATTTTTTGTGATCTCAACATTCAATAACAATAAAAATTAATAAAAAAAAAAACTTAATGAACAAATTTAACCTGTTGCCATTTCTGTCAAGTATCAGTGTACATAATGTTAATGGTATATACTACCTTAATAAAACTGAATATCGAAGAAAATTTCATACTGAAGATTTTGAGAAATATTTTATTTTTCAAATTTATGGTACATTGGTGTACAGTGGGGTACAGGGCTGGTCATTAGAAATGTACAGTAAGGTACAGTGGGGTACAGTGGGGTACAGTGGAAGTCAGTGAAATGTACAGTGAGGTACAGACAAGGTCCAGTAAATGTCAGTCAACGTCAGTCATTTATTTTGGGAATATCAGTGGATTTTGAATTCAGTAGTGTAACTAACATAAAACCAAATGCGAACTTACCAGGTAATATTTCTTTATTAACAATTTTGATTTCTGTTGTTTTGGTTCCTTAAAAAAATATAACATTTACTAAGTATTTTTTTATGGTTTTAACACTTATTAAAACAAAACATTTTGCTATGATCTATCAACTTGGGCAACAACATTAAGCACATAAATGTATATCATGTATATCTATACATGTTTTTATTGATCTACAATGATTCTTTAATAGCTACAGTTATTTCCAACATAATTTGAAGATGACTATGACTTGAAATACAATCAAAATAACTTACCTCTCTATGACCTTGTAGGCAATGTAATGTGAATAATATGAAAATTCTTTATATAACACAACAGTTCTTTTATGTTAACTTAATTTTAGAAATAAATGAGCAAAATTGAAAACATGCCCCTTTTCCATGTTTCAAAAGTTTTATGTTACATACCTGTTTCTGTATCCGCTGTGACCCTCAAAGACAATGATTCCTCTTTATATGAATTTATGAGATCTATAAAAAATGAAATTATTTAGATTATTCATTTCATCATTCACTACCATACTACAGTTCAGCAAACATATCATAGTTTTTTAGCAATATGAATCATCCACGAATGAATAAATTTATATCATGTTACAAAATATTCAAAATATTGTTGTTATTAGTAAGTACATGAATTGCACTCCTTTTGATACAAATCATACATTTCTTTATGTTGAGATTTATTTGTTTTTGAGAAAACATGCAGACAAATAAATCTCAACAAAAAGAAATTAAACTAGATGCGATCACGTTGCGAGCAACGAATAGATAGGTCTTCCATGGATTTTAGAAATGATAGTGTACAATCCTGAAGAGTTAAAATCCCAAAACTCATTGCAATTACAAAAGTCTCATTAAACACTAAATTACAATTGCAAAGACCATGACAAAAAAGAAAAGAAAAGAAAAAGAAACATTGATCCACAGACTGATATAGAGAACCAAAACCCATTAAAATAATTTTTCGTCCTCTCTGACTACTAATTAAAACATTACAATAACAAACAAAAAAGAGACGTCAGGGTTACCTATTCTGCACATCTTCATATTGAGTTCTATTCTATGGCAGAAGTTTAGTTGCTCAGTCACTAGCCATTATTGAGATCTTGCGCAGAAAAATTCTGTCGAAATTTACAAAGTAGAGCATAACATTTTTTCTGCTTCCGGTGACGATCTGAAGTGACGGACAGATTAATGATACATATTCTGCACATTTACATGCTAAGGTCTATTATATAGCAAAGTTTCGTTGCTCAATCACTTACCGCTTTTGAGATCTCATGCGGACAAAATAAAAAAAACCCATCTAAATGAGATATCTAAGATATCGCAATGAAAAATTGAATATCTGTGTATTTATTATCGAAATGGTATGTAACATTTTTTAAAGAATCTGGAAAATTCTATAGAAAATTTAAAAGTAGAATACAACAATTTGCCTATTTTCGGTGAAAACCGAAAGTGACGGACATATTATTGATACATATTCTGCACATCTACATATTCAGGTCTATCATATAGCAAAGGTTGGTTGCTCAATCACCTACCGTTTTTTATATCTGGCCCGGACAAAATCGAAATAGTAACATCTCAATGAGATATTTCTGATATCTAAACAGAAAAAGCCTTTCATTCTTAAGGATCGGAAAAACGCCTTAGATCAGATTTTGAACGAAATTTAAAAAAACGCAATTCATTTTAAAAGCCAATTTTTTGTCTCGCTCCCGATGACGACCAGAGGTGACGGACGACAATCTTATGCCCTTTGTACACATTTTTAAAATCGAAAATCGGACGATTGTGACGACAGGAAGTGACTGTCAATTCATCGACGCGTTTTTGAGAAAAATCGTAGGAAAAAAGGATAATAATAGAGAAAAAGAAACATTACAAAAACAACAAGGTCTTCTGTTTCCAACGGAAGACCTTAATTACTTGCTGGTGTTACTTATAAATTGTTCATGTGGATGTTAATATTAAAGATTCATCTTAGTAACTAAGAACTGTTGAATGTATTTGTAATGGTTGTGGTATTATTTTATGGTTTATGTTACATTTATCCTCTCAGTGAATATTTCCACATAATTATCTAAAATACAATTGACTAGCTAACAAACAAGGAAATTACATGAATACAGGTTGTGCCAATTCTATTCATTCTTGTTTTAAAATCATCCGAATAGTTCTTTAATTATTTCTCATAGAAAAAAAAAATCATTGCCAATTGACATAAAAGATGTTCTTCTTTTAGGTAAGAAATCCTTTGAAGTTAAACTGGTCCAAAATAAGCAAAATCAACATTAAACATAAAGTTGACATCAAAGGATCTATTGCGAATAACAATTGAATTGACCTATAGGAGCGGTATTTGTTTCAGTCTTTACAAAAAAAAAAAACATATCGATTTCCCTTCCACTTCTTGATTTTAGGCCATACTCAATAAACTCTTTGGTTCTATATGTACTTCTCATAATGTATAGTGATTAAAAAAAAGATTCACAGTCGTTGTCAGAGCAGTATGAGTAATGGTCGCTCTTTTACTTGATTATCTTTGAAATTTTCAGTTTAATTTTTATAATACGATACATGTTCTTTATGTGCCTTTATTTACAACCAGGGAATATGAGCAACTATCGAAAGTCTCGCGTGACGCGATTTCAAAGGTCGCTAACCCTTTGACTCTTTGCTACAAATAATGCACGTCGCCTTCGTTTTTTTTTTCTACAGAAATAACAGGAAAAATGATGTTTGTAGACGTAGAACATTTTTTACGAGGCGTTTGAACACGTCATTATTCACAGTACATTTAACTGAACTCTTTTCTGCATTAACAGCTGCATCCGTTGTATAAAGGGACGTACCAGATGCCAGGATGACAAGGGGACGGATTTTAAACTCTAACCGACCCATCCCCTTTTTTTAAAAACTATAAACCTTCCTCCTGCATTTTTCGCATAAAATGTCACCAATGCACACATTCTTTGCAAAGAACGAACTGCATCTACTTTGCAGTCTTTTCTCACAATCGTACCATTTCCTATAGATGTTCTTGAAAAGCAAAGCAAACGCAACAGTATTTGCTCGACATGATTTTTTTTTACGTGGCACCTGTTTTGAGTAACACAGAATGAATGGTTCTTGTCCTCAAACAAAGCGTGCTTACACTAAGGTATAGTTCAGGTTGATTGATTTTACATGTATATACCTTTTCCATCGATATCTTTAATTCAAAGAGCAAATGTGCATCTTAGAAAGAAAGAAGATCAAAATTAAATATACAAAGTGCAAATGTTGCAACCACTATTGAAATAAAACCACTATTGAAATAAATTATTTCAATAGTGGTTGGGAATGTATTTCATTAGTAAAATCACTTTGCAACCACTATTGAAATAAAACCACTATTGAAATAAATTATTTCAATAATGTTTTGAGGGTGTTTTTGATTAGAAGAATCACCTCGCAACCACTATTGAAATACAATCACTATTGAACTTATTATTTCAATAGTCGTTGTGGATGTATTTCATTTTAAAAATCAGTATACAGCCACTATTAGAATACAACTACTACTAAAATATTCTTTTAATCGTATTTGGGAATGAATTTTTATATAAATATTACTTTATAATTACTATTGAAACACATTTGGATAGAAAGAAGTGTATCATTTTTGCAAACTATTTTCAAATGCAAGAAACACTTTATCTAACGAACAACTCCTAATACACAATTTAGATATTATATACTTGCATTTTTACAGTAATAATAACCAAGACTATAGAATTAATGTACTACTGTATGGATTTTCACTGTTGTGCAGAAAGAAATAACCAATACTCGCAGATTTACATACATTTAAAATTGTTTGCATATTTTTCTTTTTCCTTTCTCTTTCTATATACATGTACATGTATATATCATGTTTTATGTATTGTTAATTATTAGTACAATAGTGAACACGTGCACGTTGTAAGTTGCCAGAACTTTTGTTCAAACACCCTGTATATTAAATATACAATAAAATATGTTCAAACTAATTTAACACAACTACTATAGAAATAGATACGATCTCGTTACGAGTAACGAGTAGGTATTCCGTTCAATTTGTTTAAAGATACGATTAAAATATTAATGACATTTCAGAATTCCCCCTCAAACCCTTCCTTTCAGATAATGTATATGATTGTCAATATCCTGTAAAATGCTTAACAAAGTGTTTTGCGTTTTCACATACAGCAGATTAAAGATTTAAGATTTTAGTTCCTTAAAATCCCTAATTATGTCATCAATGGGTGTGGCAATGAGTTTTACAAACTGTTATTGTTACGATCAACAACTTTGCATCTTTAATGGATTACAAAATATTGATGGTTTTAAATTATGTGTAAAACACTTTACGAGTGTCTTGGCCCCTAATTTAAGGGGTCAGCCCCTTTTTCTTGAGTTCATTCAAAAGGTCTCACGAATACTAACATTTTTTGTTCTAACACTTAAATATTTAGAAATATTTTCAATAGTATGTCAAGAGAGAGAGTTCTTTATCACAACATGTCATCGTAGAGGCGGAGTTCAGACATTCACTGCTCATGACTTGACTGAGAGAGAGAGAGAGAGACAGAGAGAGAGAGAGAGAGAGAGAGAGAGAGAGAGAGAGAGAGAGAGAGAGAAGTAAATATACAACTCAAACATGTATATAATCTGTAAAAAAAAACATTTGTCAATAAACGCATGTATACATGCATGCCTGTATCCAAGTATGTGGAAAAACAATAAACAACCCTCAATTTAAAATCATGTATAATAATTGAAACATACAGCATATTGTTAGGAGAACGGTTATGTCCTACCCGCAGTCGCTAATTGGTGTGTGCACACAGTCATTAAGATAGCGGCATTTCTTTGATGTCGGCAAAGCGACCCGGCGAGCTCTAATGCGGTCGTATTACAGGGTGCTTCGGCGGCATGACTTTGATGCCGGCAATGCTACGAGCGTCTGAATTTAGATAGCTGCTGATAAAAAAAAGACTGTCACATAGCTGGAAATTAACGGTATTTCTAACCAGGCTCTATATTTTTACTGAATAAAAACCCCGATATTATTTTGATTTATGATAAAATTTAAACTGAAAACATTTGAAACCATCATTTTCAAGATAAAATCGTAAAACAAACCACAATTAAGAAAGAAATAAACCGTTCGACACTCGGGGACTGAACCCGGGTCGCCTGGGCAGAAGTCCACCACTCTAACGACTGCGCTAAGGTTACCACTCAATCGCATTAACTGCGCTTCCAAGAAATAACCAATGGGAAAGCCCGGACAAACCAAAAATTTGATGAATGAAATACTACGTTTCCCAAAAAAATTTTTTGAAACAGACTATAACAGTGTATATTGTTGAAATAACAAAAAAACTAGGAAATGTTTGTTTAAAATGTTTTAATTTCAATTAATTTAATACAAAGATCATTATTCATAAAAGGAATGTCTTAAAGCAGTCTTGTTATGGAATGGTATATTTCATTGTAAAGAATTGTAACCTGAAACAAACTATATATGTTTAAAAGAAACAGACTATAATGGTAAAACATCCAAGAATATTTATACGAATCAAACTACAACCGAAAAGGAAACTTTTATTCACGGTAGTTAGTAGTAATAATGTTTAAATAATTTATTGGGTTTTATTATCATTTAAATTAGAGGAAAATATTTAAAATAAAAGGAACAGACTATAATGGTAAAACATGTAAGAATATTTATATGAATCAAATTATAACCGAAACACCGTAATTTGGAAAACCGAAAGGGAAACTTTTATTCACGGTAGTTTGTAGTAATAATGTTTAAATAATTTATTGGGTTTTATTATCAATGAAGTTATTATTGTTATTAAAGACAATCTTAAAGAAATTAAACTTGCCAAATTAAAATTAAAATCAATTAAACCTATATAAAGGTAGCTAGTATATAATAATTTATGAGCATGTTTCAATATTTCATTGTAACAAATGGAAGGTCTTATATGTGCTATCCTAAAAATCTCCAAAAACTAGGTCTGATTTTTCTTTCTTTAACGCAATATCATTTTAACGCGACTCATTGCTCCTCAATTTCAACACTAACAAACGAACGTAAAACATGAATTGTTCTTCATTTTTCATATTTGTTTTTTTTTTTTTTTTTTTTTTTTTTTTGTGGAAGCTAGCGTTGGAATATTTTTCCCCTTCTCTTTTTTTTATGAACATAAATCAATCTATTTCAACCATGAAATTCAAATTACTGTGAAACATCGCTTACAGTCACTCATATTTTAGATCTGTTGACATCAGTTAGTGTTTAAAAACTATTTGATATTTAGCCCCTTTATTATTATTCTAGTTTAACGATCAGGAAAGAGAGCCCACTTAACTGAAGCTGTTGACACCTTTCCATCGTACAGTTTTTTTGTTATATCAATTGCTTGGCCGTCAGATTTCTATTGCTTGGTAAATATATTTGTACTATCTCTATATTTTTCAACTCAAACACTATTGAAACTTGCACAGAAGAAAGACACACTTAAATCAAATATAATTAGATTTTTTTTATCATGAACCGTAGTTATACCTATACTTAGTAAGTAGATATTTAACTTTTTTTAAGATCCGAGTTTATGCCTGTGCCTGGTACACTGATCACCGACTTGTTTATTTAATGTCGTAAACAAAAAATAAAGTATTTTGTGATATTACTTTGTTCGGGTTTCTTCAGTGTGATATGTCAATTTTCACCAACATTTGTCACTTGGAAAGGGGAATATTTGTCTTATCTCAATAATATCCGAACACCACTGTAAGGAAAATGATGATGTAATATACAATCGACAAAATCTTTTCCTCTGCTTTTAAAGGGCTTGGAACCTTCTGTTTGAAAAACACTTTAGCATTATGACATAAATGTTATTTCAAACAGGCAGCATTAAAAAATTTTGTGTTGCTGGCAAACAATGACTGACTGTGTCATAAGTTCCAAAAACCTGTAAAAAAAGAGAAGATATAGAAAACATATGAATTAATGATTTCTTAATTGCTTTATATATATTAAAAACTGCTTCAAATTAGACATTATCCATTGTAAGAAGATTCTAAATTATGTTAGTGCAAACTTAACAAATAAATTTTGATCTAGCACAATTTAAGAGACCAATAAAAATTAATTATGTTGGTTGAACAA
Source organism: Magallana ariakensis (assembly GCA_020458035.1). Classification (NCBI taxonomy): domain Eukaryota; kingdom Metazoa; phylum Mollusca; class Bivalvia; order Ostreida; family Ostreidae; genus Magallana; species Magallana ariakensis. The sequence continues at coordinate 6,947,606 of CM035811.1, forward strand.
AGTTTATATGGTACAATATATTAATAACAAATGTTACATACTTAAATGATATATGAGCTGGTAAATATAATTTGTTTTCCAAGAGTGAGTTTTATAATGACCATGAGAAGACAGTAGTTGAGGAGAACAACAGATTATATGTATACATGTGCCTCTCTCTGGCTACTGAGACATACTTCTCTCTTTCTAAATAACAAACTGTCATGGACAAGGTACACAGACAAATGCTTAACCCCACGCTGTATATAGAGAATGATATCTTTCCTCACGAAAACTGATGGGATTCCTAGAATGTAATCTGTAATTTATTCAGCAAATTGGAACAAATATAAATTTCAGAGTATCAAATACTGGTATACAATTTAGAAGTTTTTGTGTTAAATTAATAATGTAAGTTTAAATGCATTATATTTACCTGATGAACACCATATATGTATCCCCAATATAGAACTTCACAGGAACTGCCATCCTCAGTCCACAGTCCAATCATGGTAGAGGAATAGTTAATGTCTGCATTGAAAATATGAATATTTTCATATAAAATAAAAAGACATCTATTATGACAGTATGGACTGCCTGGGTATGGACCCTAACCTATTAACATTCATATATACTTTTGTAAGCAAATTTATGTATATATGAATAACTTAAAAGCTCTTAAGTGATATAGCTCTGAATAAAAAAAACTCATGAATGATTACCAAGTTGCTCACACATTTCATTATAAACCATACCTGCATCAAATCTGCCCCATAAACAGAATCCCATGGCAATGTCCACGTCATTGTCAATATACAGTGGACAGGAGAAGTCAATGTTGTATAGATGCAAGGTAGCTTAGTAGAAGGCCAATACTCAATTGTGAAAACTGTGATTCCAAGGCTAGACTATTCCAAGGCTTCAATGCAAAGTGAATCTATACTGAAGTCCTTCCAAAGTCAGCAAACTTTTTCTATTTAAGACCAAGTAATGCATAAATCAGTACTTCATCACCTTTACCATGTGCCTTAAACTTAAAAGTTCTAGTATACAATCAATGTTGAAATAAACTTACCTGCATCAAATCAGCACCATGTGTATCCCCCATGAAGAACTCCACAGGAACTGGCCCCCTCAGTTCTGTGTTAGGCTGCCACCTTCAGCCTACAGTCCACTCAAGGCGGAGGAATAGAAATAGCGCTCTCTTATAATGCAAGGCTGCTGGAGAGTGACCCCACTGATACAAGAGAGAGCCTGGTCCAATATTTCTAAAAGCTATAAAAAGATGAAAGTACATTAATGATGCCAAACCTTTCCAAATGATATGTTTTGAAATTGAAAATATTCACTCTACTCTTTTCATTACTAAGCTTAAATGTTTCAAGCAGTATATCAACTTAATTTTTACCTGCCTCATATGAGCAACTGAAGCATACCTATTGAAGAAATAAAACTAAACTGCCATCATCAGTTCATTCAGATTTAAGGAATAGAAACCCTGCCGATATTCATACTGCCCAACAACTGTGTGAAAGCAATAACAGAACCAGAAATATTCGTCATAAGGTACTGTACTTGGATTCTGAGGTGATCCGAAATCTCTCTGCCAACAAAGTCTGAAAAGAAACATGTCTCTGTGATTAGAAGTAGATAGATAATTAAAGCACATTCAGTATCATCATTTGCAAATTCTTTTTATAATTATCATAAGAAATTGTTATAATTCCGCTCTATACAATGTTTTCAATCAAAACTTACCTCTATCCAACCAGCACCATGTGTATCCCCCATGAAGAACTCCCACAGGAACTGCCCCCCTCAGTCCTGTGCTGGGCTGCCACCCTCAGCCCTCAGTCCACTCACAATGGAGGAATAGTTTAAAACAGTCTCAAACAACACAAAAGTGCCTATTCATACTCTTCAAGCAAACATTCATCTCGTCCAATAGTTCTTTAACCTTAAAAGGTAATGTACATGTATTAATCATGACTTTTAAAAAATGACTCTTTAATAAATACAGAATATTTAATACTCTTCAAGACATCTCTATAGGTTTTTTCAACATAGATTTACCTGTCTGATGTCAGCATCTGCTTTAATCATATCGAAAAAAAATCATGGATACTGCAACCTGCTGTCAAAAGAGTCTATTCTAGTTTGATGAATAGTAATTCTGCTGAAAGGAATACAGCTCAAGATCTCTGCTGTACCAATAACAGCACCAGGTGTTCTCTTTATGAAGTACTGTACTCAGAATGGCATGTTTATGTGTCATCTGGTTGCCTTGCAATCTTTCAGCCAACAAAGTCTGTGTAAGAACAATCCAAACCAAGGTTTCTGATGCATCTCTGTGTAATGATACATGTAAAACACATACTTTGTACAAAGGGACACCTGCATGTACATTTCTCTGGTTAAAATATTGGACCTGGTTAATAAAATCCTTTAAAAACTAAAATCTATTCAATGTTTTAACCAGACTTACCTCTATCCAATCAGCACCATGTGTATCCCCCATGAAGAACTCCACAGGAACTGCCCCCTGTCAGTCCTGTGTTTGGCTGCCACCCTCAGCCCTCAGTCCACTCAAGGCGGAGGAATAGCTATCGTGCTCAAACAATACAAGGGTGTCTGTTAAAGACTCTGAAATTATAGAAGTTATAAAAAAAATGAAAAAGGAATAAGGCACATACATGTGTATTAATAGCCTGAAAGAATGTAAAATATAACATATTTTACTTCTACAATATATTTCAATGTCTTACCAGTATTTACCTGCTTGAAACCAAGAGTAATGTCATTGAGGAAATGCAGGAATTTCTTCATCCATTGATGTTTTGCTGTATTTGCTCATTACTGTTGAGAACTGCACTCTTCAACTGTGAATCCATTCAGGTTGGATAAATGGTAGATGTGCTCCTAGACATGACATAAAACAACAAACTACCACTCATTCAATGCATCACAAAAGATATATATATCTTTATTAAGGAACAGCACACACCTTCTCTTGAATAGTCCCTCTAGTACACAGAGTCTTTACCAATATCAAAGTAGCAACCACTAATCATGGCAATAAATCATTTTCTCCAAATATATCGCTGTCTTTTGTTCTACATAAGAATGCTCTAAATTGCATTCAATTAAGGAATAATAAGGATCTGTAAAGATTTTAAAATCTTTGTAATAAGGTATACAAATACAGTCTTTTGCAGAAAAAATATCAGATGACTAATGCTTGAATGGAAGACTTACCTCCATCCAATCAGCATCAAGAGTATCCCCCATGAAGAACTCAACAGGACTCTCCCCCCATCAGTCCTGTGCTGGGCTGCCACCTCAGCCCAGGGTTCACTCAAGGCGGAGGAATAGCTGTAGTGCTCTCGTAATGCAAGGCTGCTAGAGAGAGACTCCACTTGGGTCTATTATCTGAAATATCTATAAAAGGAAATCAGAATAAGGAAGATGAATAATAAAATAACTTGTTAAATTAATAATTTATATATAAAATATCCCATACTATTTCATAACTTCTCAACAATAATTCAATGTGTTTTTTACCTGATTAGACATCTCATTTAAGGAAACCCACTCAAATGTCATATGCTGCAACCAAAATCCACTAACATTGCCAAAATTGTTAAGGAACATGTCATCTCACAACTATGCAAGTATGAATACAGAAATAGTCCCAATCGTGGTCTTGGATGCATCTCTGTGGAACTTAACATGTCCTCCTAAATAAACAGAGATATGTGTCACATCAACTATCCACTCTTAGAAATAGTCCCAATCGTGGTCTTGGATGCATCTCTGTGGAACTTAACATGTCCTCCTAAATAAACAGAGATATGTGTCACATCAACTATCCACTCTTAGTCTCTCTAATGCTTCTCAACATCCAAGCCTTAAGCTCAATAATTCACAGCAGGTTTTACACCAGTACACTGAATTTTGCTGTAACTGAACTGAGTCCAGATTGAAAAAGATCTATAAAAATGTAAATAGAAGTTAATAACCATCCCTGTTAGAATTTTAAAATATTTCATTTATTGCCACACAAACATCAACAATTCCAAATAAAATATACCTGCACCAAATCAGCACCATGCATGAGTATCCTCCATGAGAACCCAAGAGTTAAGGAACTGCCCCCCTGTGCTAGGCTGCCACCCTCAGCCCTCAGTCCACTAAGGCCGAGGTATATGTATACTGCCCACACAATGCAATACCTTAAGGTAGTACGAGTGTGAGATCAAAGTAATGGAAACCAAATGATTTTGATATCAGTGGATACACATATGTTTAAACAATGCTTGAGTATAAAATAAACAAAAAGAGTGTAGCCGTTTGCCCCTAGTGGCTGTCCAACTAAGGGAGGTAACTCCGTGTTACGTTTTCCTTAAAAATATACCCCGTATATAAATTTTAATATTTAAGTGAAAGATGACACAAAATTTTCAAAATATCAATTTTTATTAAACATTTAGCATCTGCTTGACAATATAAAACAATAAAAAAAATTATAACAAACTGTTCGCTTCGCTTGCGGCGCCACCTATGATGTCCAATTTGTCACAGCAATTACCATAAATTTTGGATATTAATCAAATTGTAAAGCACAGACAGAGTAATAGAAACAGAAAAAGCAACTTATATTCATAAAATATAACAACAATCAATCACTGTGTCCAAATTTCAGAAAAAAGAGTGGAGCCATTTTCAAAATATTCAGCCCGAATTTTCTCTAAACAGCTTTTCTTTACAAAATGTTAATCATTCTCTACAACTGCTCTAAATTTCTTTCAATTATAATCAAATAAAAAAATGGAAATGAACAAGATACCATATTTCATGAACTATATATTACCTTAACAAATATATAACACTTATAATATAAAAAAATTAACATTGTTAATGTTTCATATTATGTCCTCACAATGCTATCTATATTGTCCATTGACTCACATTGAAATATGAGACATGTGAATCGTTATCAGATATTTTTCAAAACACAGAGTAATGGAAATAAAAAAACAATGTACTTTTCATAAAGTATGACAACAATTCATCAATGTGTTCAAATTTAAGAAAAAAGAGTGGACCAATTTTCAAAATATTCAGCCCGAATTTCCTCTGAACAACTTTTCTCTACAAAATGTTCACCATTCTCTACGACTGCTCTAAATTAAATTCAATAAAAAATGGAAATTGAACAAGAAAGTATATTACATCAACTATATATTATCTGAACAAATATCATTTGTAACATAAAAAATTAACATGGTTAGTGTTTCATATATAATGTCGATCCTCACAATAATATGCCATCTTTATCGTCCATTGACTCACAATGAAATACATGAGAAATGTGAATTGTAATCACATTTTTTCAACATACAGAGTAATGAAAATGAAAATAGCATGTTATTTAACAAATGATCAATGTGTCCCAATTTCAGAAAAATGAGTGGAGCCAGTTTGAAAATTTTCAGTCCAAATTTCCTCTAAACAACTTTTCTTTGCAAAAATTTCTATTTATGATTTACAGTAAAATAACTCCAGTCACATTAAAATATTCTAAATTAAACTTATATGTATTGAAATTGAACATGATTCAAATTTTATAAAATATAAGCAATATAACAATTATTTGAAAAAATAATAGGCAGACTGTTAATCAAAGCCAACACCTGACTTGATTCATGGAAGAGTGTCTCAAAAACCATGAACTGTGTTACAATTTTTTTTAATAATTCCACAAGACATAGATGGATGAAAAAGCTACACAAAAAATCCAAACAGCTTGTAAGACCTGTACTAATGTTCACTGCTTTTAGTTCTTTGTCTTTGTGGTATATTTTCTTGTCCTTTGTCCTAATTCCAGTTATTTCTCTTTCTTTTGGATGAACTGGAATCTTTGGCAGTATGAACTGGTTGGAGTAGTTTTCTCCATTGATGGAAGAAATCTGCAGTATATGTGATGTTCTGGCTGAAAAACAGTAAAATGTTTTACACTTTGCTAAACTAGATGAGATGGTTTATTAATTATATATGACAAATATATTACTCCTGTGCCAACTACAAATATATATATTAAATATATATATAATAAAGCAAAGGAATACATATGAAAGCCCTATCACTAACCATTTAAAATTATGCACTAGGCTTAAATTTTACTCGACATAAAAATGTTTTGACTATCACAAGGAGTACAAGTTTGTAAATGACAGCCCTGGTAAAAGTTTTTCAAACGTAGACCAAACTGAAAGGTCATGGCCGGAGGGGCAAAATGATTTGTACCAATACCTAAACCAGTTGCTTTCAAGTCAAAGATAATTTCTGTTGCATTGGTCATTGTTCATAATTGTGCATTTGGAGTTTCCATAAGAGCTGGTATTTTTCTATATGATGATCGAGGCTCCTCTAAAGCACATCAAGACACATATGAAGTTCCTTTCCTAAAGCTGTTTGTAGATGTATTCTGTTGCCTGTGAAAAAAAAGATATTTAAAGAACACATGCAAATATCCCCCATGCTGGTTCTTTATTTAATAAATACATGTAGTATATAATACCACATGCTATCGAGTAATTATAATTTTTAACATTTTTAACTGAAAATCAAAACAGGTTATCTAATTATAAATACTCATTAAAAAAAAACTTATGACACATCTTCACTATTCTCTCAACATATTGACAGACACTTACCATATACAGTAGTACATTGTTAATTGTTTTCACACCACAACCATGACATGACTTATTTATATGCACATTTCTATTCCTTATCAATCCTCACCATGTATAAATAAAAATATTAAAAGGAATTCATCCGGAATAAAATTACTAATAAAAATCTAACTTGCAATGCAAGTTTAAGTTTGATTGTCAATTAAAGTTTAACATTTGACTTGTGTACCAGTTTTGCACTGCACTGCATGCCCATGGTGGTGTCACACATGGAGTATTGACATGCTTTTGTTTGAAGTTTTCTATACACAATTTGAAGTAGTATTCTGAATCAAATTCATTCACTTTTACAGACGTTTTCCAAAACAAAATATCTCCTATTCATACCTGGGTATGAACGTATTAGTGTATGAGTTGATTGCTAGTGTCAACCACATTTGAGGGGGAAAGATGCATGTACTGTACTGTAGCTGAACGAAGACAACAGTTTATCATTGTTTATCTTGGTTGCCAATAAGATCAATGTTTATCAATCTTGCACAAATATTGATTAATTCAATAAAATATCTCTAAACTTGCTTTCGCATACATTGCAGATTAGTTTCCTTGCAATCCCCGAGCAGTTTGTTTACAAATGTCAGGTTGTATGTACTTTCTATTTCACAACGGGGAATAACTCTAACCGAAAGAAAAAATAAATCAACAAAGCAACACGAATCACTTAATCGCTCAACATATCTTGAAATTGAAAAAGCTGATTCCTTGATAATATATGAATTCCAACAACATTTGTATTATGACTAGATACATGGCACACATGCACATGGTCTGGTATCGACTAGGGATGTGTATAATTTGGAGCCTCCGTGATCGTTGATGCCGACATTGATGAACTATAATATGACTTACCGGGTTTTTTAAAATACAGATGACACCGCATCCACCTCAGACTGTGTCAAAATTTCTGTCTGCGGATAACAGAGCCGCCCTTGGCACGTGTAATGGTCGGTCGTGACAGTCGTCTGTCAGTTCGGGAAGTTGCGCGCTGTAGTTACTATGTAAATCGGAAACGAGTCAGTTGTCGTAAAACAAACAAGCCGTACTCGATGACAATGCATGTATTTTTGTTCTTATTTTTTATCGCAAATTTTATGCTCTAAAGATAAATGCACATCATAATTAATCATTTAATGTTTTAAATACACTGCAAATGACGTTGCATTGAATGCAACATTCATTCCGCTTTGTGTTAAAAATCCTCACACTCATACTACCTTAAAGCAAATATAAGTCTTGTGTAATAATTCATATTGCTAAAAATTTAAGTTCCTGCAGTATCCATGAACTTTCAAAATAATAATTAACTTTTACAATAGTGAATAATGCAGAATTCTCAATAGATCATTGAAAGTATATTTACCAGGCAAATGTCAGTAACAGCAGTAGCATTTCCATTAGAGAATTGCAGCAAAACTGCAACCTGCATCCCAAACAGCCTTTTCAGTTTTGATGAATAGTAATCCTGTTGAAAGTTATACAGCTCAGCAAGTGTGTTGTAGAAATTACAGCACCAGGTGTACACTTCATAAAGGGTACTAGGGTAATGTACCATGGTTTACTGCCATCTCTCAGCCAACAAAGCCTAAGTGTAGAAAAAATCCAAACCGAAGTTACTGATGCCACTCTGTATCAGTAGTGTACATGAAAAACATATATAGTACATACACTTGTACATATATCTAGCTGAATAGGACTATTATTAGGAATGAACTGAAACATCTTGTATAATAAGGATCACATTTTTAATGAAACAAATACAATTTTTCCAATCATAATTACCTCTATCCAATCATCATCATGAGTATCCCCCATGAAGAACTCCACAGGAACTGCCCCCCTCAGTCCTGTGCTGGGCTGCCACCCTCAGCCCTCAGTCCACTCAAGGCAGAGGAATAGTAATAGTACTCTCAAAATACAAGGCTGCTGGAGAGAAAACCATCAAATACAAGATGTCTGTATCATCATTTGCATATTATTTATACAATTATTATGCTATAATTCAAAATTCAGCTCAAAAACAAACATTTTATAAAGACTTACCTCTATCCAATCAGCACTATGTGTATCTCCCATGAAGAACTCCACAGGAACTACCCCCCCCCCCCCTTCAGTCCTGTGTTGGGCTGCCACCCTCAGCCTACAGTCCACTCAAGGCGGAGGAACAGTAATAGCGCTTTCATAATGTAAGGCTACTGGAGAGAAACCCCACTGATACAATTAAGAATCTGGTTCAATATTTCATGAATTATGCAAGACATTTTTAAATGATTTTTTAAAATTCAAAATAGTACATGCACTCTTTTCTTTTAATTCCTTTGTACAATGTTTCAAGCAATGTTTCACTGAATATTTCACCTGCCTGATCTCAACTGAAGCATATATATCCACTGAAGAACAGAAAATAAACTGCCATCATCAGTTCAGTCAGATTTAAGATATAGAAATCCTGCTGATATGCATACTGCCACACAACTGTGTCATACCAGGTACCACAGAACCAGGAATATTCTTCACTAGGTCATTTACTTGGATTTTGAGGTGATCCGTAATCTGAATAAAGATATATCTCTCTGATTAGTGGTAGATAGAATATTAATGCATATACAGGACGCCTCTTTCAAGCGCGGATCCAGAAAATTTTTCCAGGGGGGGTCCGAAGGATAATTGTGTTTGCCAGGGGGGGTCCGAGGCATATTTTCGATAATTTTAATATGTAAATTTAATAAATTTTCATTTTCCGGGGGGGGGGGGTGTCGGGACCCCCCCGACCCCCCCTCTAGATCCGCGCATGCTCTTTAATTACAAAGTATTTTTAATATTATCATATGTTAATTATTATTTAAAATTCCGTTCTATAAAATGATTTCAATCAGACTTACCTCTATCCAATCAGCACAATGTGTATCCCCCATGAAGAACTCCACAGGAACTGCCCCCCTCAGTCCTGTGCTGGGCTGCCACCCTCAGCCCATAGTCCACTCAAAGTGGAGGAATAATAATAGTGCTCTTGTAAAGCTAGGCTACTGGAGAGAAACCCCTCTGATACAATGAATAATATGGTCCAATTTCCAATAGCTATACCCCAGAAAAAGTTTAATGAATTATGCAAGACCTTTCATAATGATATATGAAAATTAAAAATATCCAGCATGCTTTTTTCATTGCTACTATCTTTCAATGTATTTTTTTACCTGCCCGATCTCAGCAACTGAAGCCTATTCATTGAAGAAATGAATCCAAACTGCCATCATCGATGCAGTCAGATTCAAGGAATAGAAATCCTGCCAATACTGATGCTGCCCTAAAACTATGTCAAACCAATAACAGGAAAATTTGTCACAAGGTACGCTGTACTTGGATTCTGAGGTGATCCAAAATCTATCGGCCAACAAAGTCTAAATAGAAACATGTCTCTCTGAGATTATTGAAGCACATTCAGCATCATCATTTGCATATTATTTATACCATTATTATGCTACAATTCAAAATTCAGCACTAAACAAATCATTTAATCAAAATTACCTGCATCCAATCAGCACCATGTGTATCCCCCATGAAGAACTCCACAGGAACTGCCCCCCTCAGTCCTGTGGTGGGCTGCCACCCTCAGCCCTCAGTCCACTCAAGGTGGAGGAATAATGATACTGCTCCCACAATAGAAAGATGCCCGTCTCTACTCTTTATGCAAATATTAATGCGGTCAACTAAATCCTCAGGCTTAAAAGAGAAAGTCCATAAATTAATAACTACCTTTCAAAATCACTCTTAAAAATAACAAAACTCTTAAAGTCATCTCTATGGATTAAGTATTCAACATATCTTTACCTGCCTGATGTCAGCATCTGGTGTATTTCCAAGGAGAGAAATCAAGAATACTGCAACCTCCATGCCTAACAGTCTATTCCTGCATTAGGAATAGTACAACCTCCATGCCTAACAGTCTATACGTACATGAGGAATAGTACAACCTCCATGCTTAACAGTCTATACGTACATGAGATATAGTGCAACCTCAATGCCTAACAGTCTATTCCTGCATTAGGATAGTATTCCTTCTAAAACATATACAGCTCAACAACTGCATGTGTTTTACCAATCTCAGCACCAGGTGTACACTTCATAGAGTACTGTTCTAGGATGAAGTGCCATGGTTAACTGCCATCTCTCAGCAAACAAAGTCTGTCAAGAGACAATACAAACCAAAGTTAATGACCCATCTCTGTATAAGAACTGTACATGAAAACATTCACAAACACAATTCAACTCTTGTACACATGTCTGCTTGAAATGGCACCATAAATTATAATAAATTTTTTAAAATCCTTAAGAATCAAAATTACCTTAAGAAAACAAAATCGTCACAGTGGTTTCAAACATAATTACCTCTATCCAATCAGCACCATGTGTATCCCCCATGAAGAACTCCACAGGAACTGCCCCCCTCAGTCCTGTGCTGGGCTGCCACTCTCAGCCCTCAATCCACTCAAAGTGGAGGAATAGTAATAGTGCTCTCATAAAGCAAGGCTGCTGGAGAAAAACTCCAGGTACTCATGTACTGATACCATGGAGAATGTAGTCAAATATTTCCAACAGCTATAAAAATAAAGATAAAGTTAAATGAATTAAGCTAGATATTAAAAAATGATACATGTACATAAAAATTCAAAATATTCTGCATACTTTTTCTATTACTACAGTGTTTTAATATACATCTTTTCTACCTGCCTGATCTGAGGAACTGGATCACATCTATTGAAGAAATTAAAATAAACTGCTACCATCAGTTCAGTCGGATTTAGAAATCCTGCCGATATTTATGCTGCCCAACAACTCCGTCACACCAATAACAGAACCCAAAATGTTCGTCATACGGTACTGTAATAAAATTGGATTCTAAGGTGATCCAAAATATCTTGGCCAACGAAATCTGAACAAAAACATGCAAGGTATCATTATTTGCAAGTTCTTTTTACAATTATCATATGCTATCATTAAAAAATTCAGCTTTAAAAAAAAACATTTTTATAAATATTTACCTCTATCCAATCAGCACCATGTGTATTCCCCTTGAAGAACTCCAACAGGAACTGCCCCCCTCAGTCCTGTGCTGGGCTGCCACCCTCAGCCCACAGTCCACTCAAGGCGGAGGAATAGTAATAGTGCTCTCATAAAGCAAGGCTGCCGGAAAGAAAACCCCCGCTGATACCAGTCTGAGCCTGGTTTATTCCAAATAGTCTATTCCTGCATAAGGAATAGTATTCCTCCTGAAAGATATACAGCTCAGCAACTGTGTTGTACCAATAACAGCACCATGTAGTTCATAAAGTATTCTTCTAGGTTGAAGTGCAAGGTTAACTGCCATCTCTCAGCCAACAAAGTCTGTGTAGAAAGATAATCAATTGATTCATCTTTGTAAAACAACTGTACATGAAATACATAATTATATAATACATACACTTGTATATATGTGTGGTTGAAATAGGACTAGTACTATTAATAGGAAAGAACTAAAAAATCCTTTAGAATAATGATCACGTTTTAACCAGAAATTTATATCCATAATGATATTTTAATCAGACTTACCGCTTGCAAATCAGCATCATGAGTATCCCCCATGAAGAACTCTCCACAGGAACTGTCTTCCATCAGTCCTATGGTGGGTTTCCACTCTCAACCCACAGTCCACTCAATGTGGAGGAATAAAGATAGTGCTCCCAAATGCAACACTGTGTGAGATACCAGTCTGAGACTGGTTAACTGTTTCCAATAGCTACAAAAAAGATTAAGTTTCTTAAATTAGGCAAGAGAGTATCCAATGAAATAAAAAAAAAATCAAAATATTCAAAATAATCTGTGGACTTCTTTTTTAAATTTTTTTTTGTACAATATTAATGGCAATGTGTCAATGAATTTTTTACCTGCCTGATCTCAGCAACTGAAGCATATATATCCGTTGAAGAAATGAAAATTAACTGCCATCATCAGTTCAGTCAGATTCCTGCCAGTATTCATACTGCCCAACAACTGTGTCACACCAAGAACAGAACCAGTACCTAATATTCCATATAAGGTACTGAACTTATATTCTGAAGTTATCCAAAATTTCTCGGCCAACAGAGTCTGAATAGAAACATTTCTCTCTGATTAGCATGATTAGTGGTAGATATTCTAGCATTATTATTTCTAGATTCATCATTTAACAATTATCATGTTAGCATTTAAAATTCAGCTCAATTCAATGTTTTTAATCAAGACTGACCTCTATCCAACCAGCACCATGTGTATCCCCCATGAAGAACTCCCACAGGAACTGCCCCCCTCAGTCCTGTGCTGGGCTGCCACCCTCAGCCCCCAGTCCACTCACGATGGAGGAATAGCTATAGTGCTCTCATAATGCAAGGCTGACAATGAAAAATTTGGTCCAATATTTCCAATAGCTATACAAAAAATGATAAAGTTTATTGAATTATTCAAGACACTTTCAAAAGATTCATTCAAATATTCAAATTATCCTGCTTGCTCTTTTCATTGCTTCAATTTTTCAATCTATTTTTTTTACCTGCCCGATCTCAGCAACTGGAGCATATCCATTGAAGAAATGAAACCAAACTGCCATCATCGATGCAGTCAGATTTAAGGAATAACAATACTGCACAACAACTCCGTCTTACAAATAAGAGAACCAGAAATATTCGTAATAAGGTACTGTACTTTGATTCTGAGGTGATCTGGAATCTATCGGCCAACAAAGTCTGAATAAAAACATGTCTCTCTGATTAGTGGTAGATAGATTATTTAAGCACATGAAATATTATCATCTGCAGATTATTTTTACAATTATCATGCTATAATATAAATTTCAATGTAATTACCTGCATCCAATCAGCACCATGTGTATCCCCCATGAAGAACTCCACAGGAACTGCCCCCCTCAGTCCTGTGGTGGGCTGCCACCCTCAGCCCTCAGTCCACTCAAGGTGGAGGAATAATGATACTGCTCCCACAATAGAAAGATGCCTGTCTGTACTCTTCATGCAAATATTAATCCGGTCAACTATATCCTCATGCTTAAAAAGGAAAGTACATAATCGAATAATTATCTTTCGAAATTATTCTCAAAAAATAAAAGAATATTCAAGACTCTTCAAGGCATCTCTATGGATTAATTATTGAATATGTCTTTACCTGCCTGATGTCAGCATCTGGTGTATTTCCAAGGAGAAAAATCAAGAATACTGCAACCTCCATGCCTAACAGTCTATTCCTGCATTAGGATAGTATTCCTTCTAAAACATATACAGCTCAACAACTGCATGTGTTTTACCAATCTCAGCACCAGGTGTACACTTCGTAGAGTACTGTTCTAGGATGAGGTGCCATGGTTAACTGCCATCTCTCAGCTAACAAAGTCTGTCTAGAGACAATACAAACCAAAGTTAATGACCCATCTCTGTATAAGAACTGTACATGAAAACATTCACAAACACATTTCAACTCTTGTATACGTCCGCTTGAAATGGCACCATTAATAAGAATAAACTTTTAAAAATCCTTAAGAACCAAAATTACCTTAGAAAAACAAAATCATCACGGTGGTTTCAATCATAATTACCTCTATCCAACCAGCACCATGTGTATCCCCCATGAAGAACTCCACAGGAACTGCCCCCCTGTCAGTCCTGTGTTAAGCTGCCACCCTCAACCCTCAGTCCACTCAAGGTGGAGGAATAGTAATAGTGCTCTCGTAAATCGAGGCTGCTGGAGAAAAACTCCAGGTACTCATGTACTGATACCATGGAGAATCTAGTCAAATATTTCCAATAGCTATACAAATAAATATCAAGTTAAATGAATTATGAAAGACGATTATAAATGATAGATGAACTTCAATATCTCAAATAGTGAGTATCCAATACAAAGGATATGTTGAAGTGATTTGTAAGTCCGAACAACTTTTTTTAAAAAGAATTTTACTTTCAATATCTTGAATACTCGGATATCTCGAAGATTATAAACCGTCCCATCTATTTCGAGATAAGGAAGTTAAAAAAATTCAAAATATTCTGTATACTTTTTTTATTGTTACATTGTTTTAATATATATCTTTTCTACCTGCCTGATCTGAGGAACTGGATCACATCTATTGAAGAAATTCAAATAAACTGCTACCATCAGTTCAGTCGGATTTAGAAATCCTGGCGATATTTATGCTGCCCAACAACTCCGTCACACCAATAACAGAACCCAAAATGTTCGTCATAAGGTACTGTAATAAAATTGGATTCTAAGGTGATCCAAAATATCTTGGCCAACGAAATCTGAACAAAAACATGCAAGGTATCATTATTTGCAAGTTCTTTTCACAATCATCATACACTATAATTAAAAAATTCCGCTCAGAAACAAACACTTTTATAAAGACTTACCTCTATACAATTAGCACCATGAGTATCCCCCATAAAGAACTCTCCACAGGAACTGTCTCCCATCAGTCCTATGGTGGATTTCCACTCTCAATCCACAGTCCACTCAATGCGGAGGAATAAAGATAATGCTCCCAAATGCAACGCTGCAGGAGAGAAACCCTGCTGATACCAGTCTGAGCCTGGTTTACTGTTTATTAGGCTATAAAAAAGATTAAGTTACTTGAATTAGGCAAGACCGTAGCCAATAAAATATCAAAATTCAAAATATTCTATTAGAATTTGAAATACTCTATGGACTCCTTTTTTCTTTTTACTTTCTTTGTACAATATTAATGGCAACCTGTCAATAAATTTTTTACCTGCCTGATCTCAGCAACTGAAGCATATATATCCATTGAAGCAATGCAAATAAACTGCAATTATCAGTTGAGAAATCCCGTCAATATTCATGCTGCCCAACAACTGTGTCATACCAATAACAGAACCAGGAATATTCCTCATAAGGTACTGTACTTATATTCTGAAGTGATCCGAAATCTCTCTGCCAACAGAGTCTAAATAGAAATGTGTCTCTCTGATTAGTGGTAGATATTCAGTATCATTATTACCAAATTCATTTAACAATTATCATGTTACCATTTAAAATTCAGGTCTATTCAATGTGTGTAATCATAATTACCTCTAACAAATCAGCACCATGTGTATCCCCCATGAAGAACTCCCACAGGAACTGTCCCCCTCAGTCCTGTGTTAGGCTGCCACCCTCAGCCCACAGTCCACTCAAGGCGAGGGAATAGCTATTGTGCTCACAAAATGCAAGGCTGACAATGAAAAATGTGGTCCAATTTTTCCAATAGCTATACAAAAAATGATAATTTTTAAGTTAAATGATTTATTCAAGACAGTTTCAAAAGATTCATTCAAATTCATATTATCCTTCTTGCTCTTTTCATTGCTTAAATATTTCAATACATTTTTTTTACTTACCCAATCTCAGCAACTGGAGCACATCCATTGAAGAAATGAAACCAAACTGCCATCATCGTTGCAGTCAGATTTAAGGAATAGAAATACTGCGCAATAACTCTGTCATACAAATAACAGAACCAGAAATATTCATCAAAAGGTAGTACTGTACTTGGATTCTGAGGTGATCTGGAATCTATCGGCCAACAAATTCTAAATAGAAACATGTCTCTCTGATTTGAAGTAGATAGATTATTAAAGCACATGAAGTATCATCATTTGCATATTATTTTCCCAATTATCATGCTATAATTTAAATTTCAATCAAAATTACCTGCATCCAATCAGCATCATGTGTATCCCCCATGAAGAACTCCAACAGGACCTGTCTCCAATCAGTCCTGTGCTGGGCTGCCACCCGCAGCCCTCAGTCCACTCAAGTGGAGGAATAATGATACTGCTCTCACAATAGAAAGATGCCTGTCTCTACTCTTCATGCAAATATTAATGCGGTCAAAAGATCCTCAGGCTTAAAAGGGAAAGTACATAATTGAATAATTACCTTTCGAAATTATTCTTAAAAATAATAAAATACTGTAAATTCCTAATTAAATGTGAGGAATTAATATCTGCGTAAATTCGCGAAAAGCCCACCTTGCGAATTTTAAAATCTTGTTTTTAATTTTAGGACATATGTTAATAACGTACGATAACTATGATAAACTTTTGGCATTCGCGATTTTATGTTCTCGCGATTTGAATCGCGGAATTAAGTACTCGCGTAAAATAAATAATCTACAGTATTAAAGACTCTTTAAGGCATCTCTATGGATTAATTATTCAACTTGTCTTTACCTGCCTGATGTCAGCATGGTGTATTTCCAAGGAGAAAAATCTAGAATACTGCAACCTCCATGCCTAACAGTCTATTCCTGCATTAGGATAGTATTCCTTCTAAAACATATACAGCTCAACAACTGCATGTGTTGTACCAATCTCAGCACCAGGTGTACACTCATAGAGTACTGTTCTAGGATGAAGTGCCATGGTTAACTGCCATCTCTCAGCAAACAAAGTCTGTCTAGAGACAATACAAACCAAAGTTAATGACCCATCTCTGTATAAGAACTGTACATGAAAACATTCACAAACACATTTCAACTCTTGTACACATGTCTGCTTGAAATGGCATCATTAATAAGAATAAATTTTTAAAAATCCTTAAGAATCAAAATTACCTTAAAAAAAACAAAATTGTCACAGTGGTTTCAAACATAATTACCTCTATCCAATCAGCACCATGTGTATCCCCCATGAAGAACTCCACAGGAACTGACCCCCTGTCAGTCCTGTGGTGGGCTGCCACCCTCAGCCCTCAGTCCACTCAAGGTGGAGGAATAGTAATAGTGCTCTTATAAAGCAAGGCTGCTGGAGAAAAACTCCAGGTACTCATGTACTGATACCATGGAGAATGTAGTCAAATATTTCCAACAGCTATAAAAATAAAGATAAAGTTAAATGAATTAAGCTAGATATTAAAAAATGATACATGTATATAAAAATTCTAAATATTCTGCATACTTTTTCTATTACTACAGTGTTTTAATATACATCTTTTCTACCTGCCTGATCTGAGGAACTGGATCACATCTATTGAAGAAATTCAAATAAACTGCTACCATCAGTTCAGTCGGATTTAGAAATCCTGCCAATATTTATGCTGCCCAACAACTCCGTCACACCAATAACAGAACCAAGAATGTTCGTCATAAGGTACTGTAATAAAATTGGATTCTAAGGTGATCCAAAATGTCTTGGCCAACAAAATCTGAACAAAAACATGCAAGGTATCATTATTTGCAAATTCTTTTTACAATCATCATACACTATAATTAAAAAATTCCGCTTTAATTTATAAAGTCTTACCTCTGTCCACTCAGCACCATGAGTATCCCCCATGAAGAACTCCACAGGAACTGCCCCCCTCAGTCCTGTGCTGGGCTGCCACCCTCAGCCCTCAGTCCACTCAAGGCGGAGGAATAGAAATAGTGCTCTGATAGAGCAAGGCTGTCGGAAAGAAAGCCCTGCTGATACCAGTCTGAGCTTGGTTTATTCCAAACAGCCTATTCCTGCATGAGGAATAGTATTCCTCCTGAAAAAGATACAGCTCCACAACTGTGTTGTACCAATATAAGCTCCATGTAGTTCATAAAGTTCTCTTCTAGGTTAAACTGGCATGGTTAATTGCCATCTCTCAGCCAACAAAGTCTGTGTAGAAAGATAATCAAAACCAAAGTTACTGATTCATCTCTGTATTACAACTGTACATGAAAAACATATATAATACACACCCAGTACACTTGTATATATGTATGCTTGAAATAGGACTAGTACTATTAATAGGAAAGAACTAAAAAATCCTTTAGAATAATGATCACATTTCAATTAGAAATTTATATTCATAATCATGTTTCAATCAAACTTACCGCTAACAAATCAGCATCATTAGTATCCCCCATGAAGAACTCCTCAGGAACTGTCTCCCATCAGTCCTATGCTGGGCTTCCACTCTCAACCCACAGTCCACTCAATGCGGAGGAATAAAGATAATGCTCCCAAATGCAATGCCGCTGATACCAGTCTGAGCCTGGTTCACGGTTTTTTTAGGCTATACCAAAGATTAAGTTACTTGAATTAGGCAAGACAGTATCCAATGAAATATGAGAAATTAATATATTCAATTAAAATTCAAAATATTCTGTGGACCTCTTTTTTAAAATTTCTTTGTACAATATTAATGGCAATGTGTCAATGAATTTTTTACCTGCCTGATCTCAGCAACTGAAGCATAGATATTCACTGAAGAAATGAAAATTAACTGCCATCATCAGTTCAGTCAAATATAGATATAGAAATCCTGCCAGTATTCATACTGCCCAACAACTGTGTCACACCAAGAACAGAACCAGGAATATTTGTCATATATACTGTACTTGGATTCTGAGGTGATCTGAAATCTCTTGGCCAACAGAGTCTGAATAGAAACATGTCTCTCTGATTAGTGGTAGATATTTTCTGTATAATTATTATAAATTCATTTAACAATTATCATGTTACCATTTAAAATTAAGATCAATACAATGTGTGTATAACAATTACCTCTATCAAATCCGCACCATGTGTATCCCCCATGAAGAACTCCCACAGGAATTGTCCCCCTCAGTCCTGTGGTGGGCTGCCACCCTCAGCCCTCAGTCCACTCAAGGTGGAGGAATAATGATACTGTTCCCACAATAGAAAGATGCCTGTCTCTACTCTTCATGCAAATATTAATGTTGTCAAATAGATCCTCAGGCTTAAAAGGGAAAGTACATAAATGAATAGTTACCTTTCGAAATTATTCTTAAAAATAACTTAATACTGTAAATTCCTAATTAAACGCGAGGAATTATTACCCGCATTAAATTGCAAGAAGCCTGTCTAGTGAATTTATTATCTCGCTTTTAATTTTTGGACCCATGTAAACTACATGAAACTATGATAAAATTTTGGCATTCGCAAATATATATTCTTGTGATTTGATGGAAAACCGTTGAGTCCTGGAACTAAGTACTCGCATAAAATAAGGAATCTTTGTATTGAAGACTCTTCAAGGCATCTCTATGGATTAATTATTTAACATGACTTTACCTGCCTGATGTCTGCATGCATCTGGTGTATTTCCAAGGAGAAAAATCAAGAATACTGCAACCTCCAGGCCTGACAGTCTATATCCTGCTTGACGATAGTATTGAAACTAAATTAAACTCTTGTACACATGTCTGCTTGAAATGGGACCATTCATTGAAATGCATGAAAAGAAATCCTATTAAAATATCAAAATCGTCTTAAAAACAAATCTTAACAGCATTTTCAATCTGACTTACCTGCATCCAGTCATCTTCATGTGTATCCCCCATGAAGAACTCTGCAGAAACTGTCCCATATCAGTCCTTTACCTGGGGGCTACCACCCTCAGCCCAAAGTCCACTCAAGTTACAGTGCGCTCATAATGCTGTGATGTCTGTTAAAATTGCTACCCTTCATGCAAACTTTCATCCAGTCCAATAGTTGATCCTCAAGCTTAAAAGATATAGTAGATGTATCAATCATGACCTTTCAAAATGACGCATTAAAATATCGAGTATTTAATACTTTTCAGGTCTTAAATATCTATACAATTTGCAATGTACATGTTTTTACCTGCTAATGTCAGGATCTGGTGTAATGCCATTGAGAAAAATCATGAATATTGCAATCTCTTTGCCAAACAGTCTATACAGGTCGGTCTGAAAATTGAAAATCCTTCTGAAAGATAAACATCCTACAACTGTGTTGTTCCAATAACAGCATTACGTGTACACATCATGGTTATCTGCCATCTCTCAGCCAACAAAGTCTGTGTAGAAACAATTCCAACCAAGGTTACTGATGCATCTTTGAATGAATAACTGTACATGTAAAACATATAAAAAGTAAACACTTGTACATGTCTGGTTAAAATGGGCCAATTAATAAGAATGAATTAAAAAATATTAAAGAATAAAGATAACGTTAAAAATCAAAAACACTACAATGTTTTAATCCCATTTACCTCTATGCAATCAGCATCATGTGTATCCCCCATGAAGAACTCCACAGGAACTGCCCCCCTCAGTCCTGTGCTGGGCTGCCACCCTCAGCCCTCAGTCCACTCACGATGGAGGAATTGCTATAGTGCTCTCATAAAGCAAGGCTAATAGAGAGAGACTCCACTTGGGTGTAATATATGAAATAGCTATAAAAAGAAATCAGAATAAGGAAGATGAATATTACCATAACTTTATATCCCATACTATTTTCATTTCTTCTCTTCAATAATACAATGCATTTTTTACCTGTTTAGACATCTCATTTAAGGAAACCCACTCAAATGTCATGTGCTGCAACCAAAATCCACTAACATTGCAAAAATTGTTAGGGAACATGTCATCTCACAACTATGCAAATAAGAATGGAAATACTCCCAATCGTGGTCTTGGATGCATCTCTGTGGAACTGAACATGTCTTCCTAAATAAACAGATTGAGACAACTAAAGAATTGATAGAGAACATACGGTTATAACAATTGCCCACAATTAAATTAAATTAAATGAAAACAATTAAACATTTGACATTTGCTTCATTAAAAATGATAAAAAGCATCAATTTCTTGTTAACAAGAATGTATTAAGAATTACTTTACCCACTATGCTTTAATAGCAAGAGTATAATACCTGCAACCAATCAGCATCATGAGTATCCCCCATGAAGAACTCCCACAGAAACTGCCCCCTCAGTCCTGTGCTGGGCTGCCACCCTCAGCCCTCAGTCCACTCACGATAGAGGAATAGTAATAGTGCTCTCACAATATGAATGTGATTGCTAAATCTCTCCAAGCAACTGAATTGCTCACAGTTTTCCAAAACTACATAAAAGTATGAAGTATGTTTATTAAAGTTAAAAATTACTTGTAATAACAAAAGAATTAATAAACCCGGTATGGATAATTTCAAAGCTTAATCTTTACTTACATTGTGTCAGTATCAGGAGGAAATTTGATACGAAAATACAGAGAAATCTGCATCCAGTGATGTTCTGCTGTGTTCGCTCATTACTGTTAAGAACTGCGCTCCATTCAAGTTGGATAAATATTTGTGGTGCTCCCATACATGTCACAAATCACAACAAACTACTACTTCATTCATGTATCGCAACAGACAAGTCATGGATATCTTTGTCGAGGGACAGTGTTCATCTCAATGGTCCACCAAGAATACCTCAGCCCATCGTCCACTCAGGTTAAAGGAATATATCTATAGTGCACACACAATACAACATCTTATAATAAAGCAAACATGAGTCTTGTGTAAATAATTACTATTGCTTAAAAATTAAGTTCTTGCAGTATATATTCATGATCTTTCGAAATAACTTTTACAGATATCTCAATATAATATAGCGGTATGTACCTGCCAAATGTCAGTAGAAGCAGTAGCATTTCCATTGGAGAATTGTGTCAAAACGGCAACCTGCATCCCAAACAGTCTTTTCAGCTTTGATGAATAGTAATCTTGCTAGAAGTTATAAAGCTCAGCACGAGTGTGGTACAAATTACAGCACCAGGTGTATACTTCATAATGTACTGTACTAGGGTAAAGTACCATGCCATCTGCCATCTCTCAGCCAACAAAGCCTAAGTGTAGAAACAATCCAAACTGAAATTACTGATGTCACTCTGTTTCAGAACTGTACATGGAAAACATATATAGTACAAACACTTTTACTATGTCTGACTGAATTGAACTATTATTAAGAATGAACCAAAAAATCTTGTATAATAAAGATCACAATTATACAATGTTTCTAATTAGACTTACCACTTTCCAAACAGCACCATGTGTATCCCCCATGAAGAACACAGGAACTGCCCAACTCAGTCCTGTGCTGGGCTGCCACCGTCAGCCCTCAGTCCACTCAAGGCGAGGGAATAATGCTTGCACAAATATAATGAAGATTTCCAAAGACTTTCATGCCAACATGAATCTGGTTCAATCTTTAATATAAAAAAGGAAGCACATGTGATTCCATGGCCTATTCAAATGACTCATTACAGTATATGATAATTAGAAATCTTTTTCAAGAAGTCTCTAAATATTTACCTCTGCCTGACATCAGCATCTGGAGCATTCACAACCAAAAAATGTAGGAAAACTGCTACATTCTGTCGCAAAAGTCTATTCAGTTTTAAAGAAAATTAATCCTGCTG
Organism: Magallana ariakensis; assembly: GCA_020458035.1. Classification (NCBI taxonomy): domain Eukaryota; kingdom Metazoa; phylum Mollusca; class Bivalvia; order Ostreida; family Ostreidae; genus Magallana; species Magallana ariakensis. Next base: position 6,970,562 of record CM035811.1, read on the forward strand.
ATACATACACTGCATAACAACTGAGTCATTCCAATGACAGTACCAGAAATACTTGTCATTAAAGATTAGGATTGATGTGTTGAACCAAATCTCCAAGCTGGCATGGTCTGTACAAGGACAATCCCAATGTTGAAGGTTGAGGTCAATGATGAATCAATATCTCTGGAGAACTGTACATAATTACACAATGTCACTCTCATTGAGTATACACAGTATCACTATCATTAAAACTATACAATATCACTATCATTGCCAATACACAAGGTCGCTGTCATTGCAAATACACATATCAACATCATAGCCAATACACAATGTCACTATCATTGCCAATACACAATGTCAATATCATTGCCAATACACAATGTCAATATCACTGCATATACACAATATCTCTCTATCATTGCCAATACACAATGTCACCATCACTGCCAGTACAAAATGTCAATATCATTGCCAATACACAATGTCACTATCATTGCCAGTACACAAAGTCAATATCATTGCCAATACACAATGTCACTATCATTGCCAATACACAATGTCAATATCACTGCATATACACAATGCCACCCTCATTGAGTATATACAATATCAATAGCATTGCCAGTACACAATGTCACTACCATTGCCCATTCACATATAAACATCATTGCCAATACACAATGTCAATATCATTGCCAGTACACAATATCACTATCATTGCCAATACACAATGTCAATATCACTGCATATACACAATGCCACCCTCATTGAGTATATACAATATCAATATCATTGCCAGTACACAATGTCACTACCATTGCCCATTCACATATAAACATCATTGCCAATACACAATGTCAATATCATTGCCAGTACACAATATCACTATCATTGCCAATACACAATGTCACTATCACTGCATATACACAATATCTCTCTATCATTGCCAATACACAATGTCACTATCATTGGCAGTACACAATATCACTATCATTGCCAGTACACAAAGTCAATATCATTGCCAATACACAATGTCACTATCATTGCCAATACACAATGTCAATATCACTGCATATACACAATGCCACCCTCATTGAGTATATACAATATCAATATCATTGCCAGTACACAATATCACTATCATTGCCAATACACAATATCAATATCATTGCCAATACACGATGTCACTATCATTGCCAGTACACAATGTCAATATAATTGCCAATACACATATCAGTATCATTGCCAATACACAATGTCACTATCACTGCATATACACAATATCTCTCTATCATTGCCAATACACAATGTCAATATCATTGCAAGTACACAATGTCAATGTCACTGCATATACACAATGCCACCCTCATTGAGTATATACAATATCAATATCATTGCCAGTACACAATATCACTATCATTGCCAGTACACAATATCAATATCATTGCCAATACACAATGTCACTATCATTGCCAGTACACAATGTCACTATCATTGCCCATTCACATATCACTATCATTGCCAATACACAATGTCACTATCATTGCCAATACACAATGTCAATATCACTGCATATACACAATGCCACCCTCATTGAGTATATACAATATCAATATCATTGCCAGTACACAATGTCACTATCATTGCCCATTCACATATCAATATCATTGCCAATACACAATGTTACTATCATTGCCAATACACAATTTCAATATCACTGCATATACACAATGCCACCCTCATTGAGTAAATACAATATCAATATCATTGCCAGTACACAATGTCACTATCATTGCCAATACACAATATCACTATCATGGCCAATACACAATGTCAATATCATTGCCAATACACAATGTCACTATCATTGCCAGTACACAATGTCACTATCATTGCCCATTCACATATCAATATCATTGCCAATACACAATGTTACTATCATTGCCAATACACAATTTCAATATCACTGCATATACACAATGCCACCCTCATTGAGTAAATACAATATCAATATCATTGCCAGTACACAATGTCACTATCATTGCCAATACACAATATCACTATCATGGCCAATACACAATGTCAATATCATTGCCAATACACAATGTCAATATCATTGCCAATACACAATATCACTATCATTGCCAATACACAATGTCAATATCATTGCCAATACACAATGTCAATATCACTGCATATACACAATATCTCTCTATCATTGCCAATACACAATGTCACCATCACTGCCAGTACAAAATGTCAATATCATTGCCAATACACAATGTCACTATCATTGCCAATACACAATGTCACTATCATTGCCAATACACAATGTCAATATCATTGCCAATACACAATGTCACTATCACTGCATATACACAATATCTCTCTATCAATGCCAATACACAATGTCACTATCATTGCCAGTACACAATGTCATAATCATGGCCAATACACAATGTCAATATCACTGCATATACACAATGCCACCCTCATTGGAAATATACAATATCACTATCATTGGGTATACACTGTACACAATTATATCACTATCACTGTTAGCATGAATATTTATTTTTTCTTTTTCCTCTCATATTTCTGCTTCAAATTGTCCCTCCAAGTGTCAAGAGACTGTGTCTCTGTATTATGGCAAAAAACATTCCCGTAATATTGGGTATGATCGTCGGAATGTCTCTCTTTATTGCACTTTCGACATAGTACAGATGATTTTCTTTCATACTTTCTACGCTTGATCCCAGCTTCCTCTTCCTGTTGCTTCCTCTTGTGGTATCTGTGGGCAGAATATGATGTTGGCAAGGGGGGATTTGGTTGGGTGGATGTCCCTGATAACATGGAAGTATGTAGAATTGGTGAAGAGAATGGCTGCAGTAATGGAGTTGGTTGACTTTGAAGCTGTAGGAGTACTGGGAGCTGATGCTGCAGAGTTGGAGAAAATGTTGGGGGAATGAATAATAAAGGTTGACAAGGAAGCTGAACTGAAGGCTGATCCATAGGTGATCCTACAGTCTCTTGCTTGGAAGGAGTTGATGCAGGTACTGGTGGTTTGGTTTTCACTCTTCTTTTCAGTTTGGCTGTACCTGCTGTGTTTGGTGGCAGAATGAATTCATGGACGTCTCCTTTGTTTTTTGTGGGGAGATTTGAGGGCTTCTGAAGTGGAGGTGGCAAACTTGTAGCCGCTGTCACAGGGGGCTTTGGTGGAGCTGTTCCTTGTTCAAGAACATGTCTATCTTGTTTTTTCCCACGACGATTAAACCTGAAGGAAATAAAAAGATGTATTAATAAAGATCAGAAGGCGCAAAATCAAATCCATTGATCATCTGAGCAACAATAGTTCAGTACAATAACTCTTTCTAGACATCATCGAGATGCTGACCATCTCAAAAGACACCGCTAAAATAATTGAAAATAGAATAGAAACAAAGGATTTTGCTTTGACACTTCAAGTCAAGCTCATTGCTCCTTACCAATAGGCTTTTTGGGGTTTAATGCCAAAAAGAAATAATTGAAACCTCTTATCTTAGAGATGCTCAACACCAACAATATTACAGATTGGCCTTGTAGTTTTCAAGAATCTGTTTACACACAATGGACAATGCACAATGACAGAAGTAGAACTATTGCAATTGGTCACCCAAGTGACTCAGGTGACCTTGAAATGCTGCGCAGTCAACTGCACTTGAACTGTGTTTGGCCTCATTAAAAGCGAGTTGAGATTCGGTATAATCAGTGAGATATTAAAAAAGAGACAATTCTTTTCAATTAACAAATAAGGTGTACTTTTAAATGAACTGGTACCGTTTACTTACCATTGTGTTAAGGTGGTTTTGTTGATAGATGGCAGTTGCAATGATGTATTGGCCATTACTTGAGCATTATTTAAAATGCACTGGCGTATGTGTTCATATGCTCGGCCAATAAGAGTCCATCTATCAACTTTAATGCCCTGGTGATTACGTTTGGAGCCGGGGAAAAGTTGGCACAGTTTGCTGATGACTGCCTCTACATATCTGTTGCAGTCTGGCCATTGGGCTGGTCCAGTGTTTGGTCCAAGAAAGCACCTATAAAAAAAAGTGATCAACATTTATGAATGTGAAAGGAATATAAAGTACATGGCAAACTTTCAAATTATTCATGTATAATTTAAATATTTCATACGTCAATTGCGAGAGGGCCTTAAGTTTATACAGTTTAAAAAAAAATTCACACCTATTTCACATCTATTCAAACAATCCCCCCCACTGACTAGCCAGAACACTCATACCATTGGAATGCATGATCACACAAGTGCTGCACTTCATTCTATTACATACCTTCTCACACTTTCCACTCCGGCTGACACTGTTGTTTTTGTAGCCCTAAATCTCCCTTTACTTTGTGTCTTTCTGTATCTTGCAGAGAATACAGTGCCTTGCTTGTCATAGTCGACAAGGTGATTCCATAATTTTGTAATTTCAGCAACCTGTTGATCAGACAATGCCTGGCTTTTATCCTTTAGTCCGACAAGAAAGTCTGCAAGTGTATGCACTTTGTCAAAGCCAGGAATGTTATCTGGACCAACAGACCCGAGATCCTACAAGATATCAAAATTACTGTGAATTACTGCAACTTACAAACAAGACTTTTGATAAGGACTATAAAGAAAAGGACACATCATGTACTTCATTCAGTCTTATCCTTTAAAACATTTTACAAGTACATATGTATCAAAGTTCCTACCTCAGCACTCTCAGATTGTATCTCTGTCTCCGATATTGGAATACCCTCAGCTGTAAGATAATTGAAACAGTTTTTTCAAATGAAAAGCAAACAATAGTTTTAGTCCTAAGCAGAAGACAAGTTTTAACTATTTAGTACATAGTTTTAACTAAAATGAGTGAATGCAATTTAAAATTTAAATTTTTGCATTATTTTCCACTCTAAAATTGAACTATTTAAGTCATTCACGAGGGGAGATTTTACATTTTTACATGGTTTTAAGCTTTTCACATAAGTGTAAATCCCCCCCCCCCGCATAAATAACCACTTTAAATTTACAGTACTTGTTAAATGACCATTACATTGAGAAAAATATATACCGTATTTAAGGGAATTTAGGTCGATCCTATTTATACTTTTTAAAATTTTTTTTGCTAAAAACGGGCTCCGTTTTTAGCAAAAAAATAAAAAAAGTATAAATAGGTCAACTCCGATGAATTGATCCAAAAATTACATAAATAGGGCGAAGCGATGAATAGGGCGAGGTCCATGTCCCAGACAAAAAAAAAGTATTGACCTAAATTTCGAAAAATACGGTAGATGTGCCTGTACAATTTTATTTAAGCCATTGAGTACAACTTTTTGCATGATAACAATTGCATTATACAAAACTGTCCTACTGTATGTGCATTTATTCTGTTTATATGTAATCATAATTGTTACATGTCATGCCCCATGAGGTCTCAATTTGGAAATGAATTCTATTCTCTTCTATTCTATATATTTATGTACATGTAATGGGTTTTTTTTGTGTGTTTTGAATTTGGGTGATGTCTTGTTATACTGGTCGAGTCAATTGCATGCATTTATTCATATTTAATTCATTAGACAACAATTAGATTGTTTCATGGATTGCATTTACAAAGAACAATATTAAAATGATATTATATATCATGTAACTAATGTGATTTTTCCCATTCTAAAAATGTACTGTACCTATTGATGTGTCTGCTCTTTCTAATCTGGATACTTGAGCATCATCAGTTTCCGTGATCTCCCTCTGGTGTTCCTTTTCAATAGAATGAGGAGAGCTGGGGACATGACTTTCTAGTAGACCTTTAAAACATGTTAAGCAATATTAAAAATTAAAAAATAAGCAGAGAGAGAGAGAGAGAGAGAGAGAGAGAGAGAGAGAGAGAGAGATTTAAGACACATTAAAAACATAAGCAGAGAGAGAGAGAGAGAGAGATTTAAAACATGTTTAGCAATATTCAACATTAAAAAAATCAGCAGAGAGAGAGAGAGAGATATATAAATAGAAGGAATTAGTCAATTTAGAATTGAAAAGAAACTTAGAGAAGAAGGGTAGACAAACAGTGGGTGTATGTGTGCAATATTAGGGATAAATAATCTAACAAGAGCACCGCTAAGCGGAGCATCCCCTCGCGACATAAATGATTAATTAGAATTAAAACACTATTGTGGAATCGGTAATTATTGTGGAAACAATGTTTGTGGATTTTTTAATGTTTTCAACATAAGATTTTAAATCCCAAGAATGTGTTTTTCAAATTGTGTTTTCATGGTCGTTTTCCCGTTTGAAAAGTTATCCACTGTTAACAAATGAGTAAAATTTTGTCATTCAAAAAATTTAAATGATTCCACAGTATTTTACATATTATGAAGTGAGGAGAAGAAGGTCCTTGGCTTTAATGAGAAACCCACAGCATATTCTAATTAGGATTGACATTTTGATTTTAAAATATAATTTACATACTGTATATTTAATTTTTACATTGAGTAACAATTTCAAATAAATTAAAATATATGTTCTGATAATTGTATTAGCAAGATTTATTACAAATTTTAAATTTAGCTGTATATTTCAATAATGGGTTAATGTATCGAATCTCCCTCCTCCTTCATGTACACACTTACATACACTAGCACAATACTCATCACACAAGCCCGGTATATTTGATCACATACTCTGATAGCAGAAAGATTTGGTGAATGAGCCTCATTGACTACATGCTCCAAAGTGCATTGAATGCAAGCTGCAAGTACCTAATTTCTACTGATGAACTGACACAATTCACTCACCGTAATTCCGCGTAACGTTGTTCTTCGCTCTGGGTGATTGATAACTCTTACTCAGAAATTTCGATTGATTGATAACTCGTATACAAAGTTGATTACGACATTGATTTAATGAAATAATAATTTGTAATAGTATTAATGGTTTGGAAAGGCACGTGCATTTTTTATTTGTTATTCTACAGAAGTGTGCAATCTATGATAAATATGTTTAGTTTTGAACGAATTTTGTCATAATGTGTGCCCCCCCCCCCTCCTTTACAATGGTGTAATTTAATATAAGTTTTTGCATAAAAATTTGACCAATTAATATGACATTGCATTTGTTTTAATCTTTTACAATGAGGCATATTTGTGCAAAGGTTGAAGAAATTCTATTGGAAGTTTTCTTTTAAATTGACTAGAAAATTGAAATGGAGTGCACACACACACATACGAACACACACACGCACGGTAGCGATGCTATATCCCCTTCGCAACAAGTTGCGCGGGGGGATAAAAAAATCAGTTGGTATCAATCTAAAAGAGAAAAAACATACCTGACACAGCTGCTTGTCGATATTCCTCTACTGTGGGAATATGCAGGATAGGCTTTCGCTGCCTTTGGACTTTAACTGGGGGTGAGGAGTGCTGCTCAGTAGAAGATGGCAGGGTAGGCTTTGGCTGCCTTTGGACTTTAACTGGGGGTGAGGAGTGCTGCTCAGTAGAAGATGGCAGGGTAGGCTTTGGCTGCCTTTGGACTTTAACTGGGGGTGAGGAGTGCTGCTCAGTAGAAGATGGCAGGGTAGGCTTTGGCTGCCTTTGGACTTTAACTGGGGGTGAGGAGTGCTGCTCAGTAGAAGATGGGGGAGGGACTTCTAAAGGTGGAATCGTGAAATCAATGAAATCTTCAACATCCCCAAATCCTTCGTCGTCCTCTTCTTCTTCCTCTACTTCCTCTTCCTGCTTCTTCTGTACCTCTTCCTCCACATCATCATGGGCAATATCTTGCAGCACCTTCCCTGTCTGGCTGTAGAGATATTCTACTCCAAGGAGTTCACCTTAACATAAAAATAAAAGATTGATGTGGTATATGACAATATCATAATTCTGAGAATTAAAATAAAAATTAAAATGAAAATTAAAAAATATAAAAAAAAACTACAGCAATTCATGAGTGTTGATGCCTTAATTTTTTGTCTCATTTAAAATGAGAAAATATGATTTTTAGCAATAAAGCCAGTGTACTGAATATTAATACTTATATTAAGATTAACAAAACCATGTGCTGCTTACCAGTATATTTGTGAGGGGCAGTATATGATGGAACCATCTTTTTTCCAAAGATAGTTTCTCCAAGTGAGTTTGCAGTATGGCGGAGAAGACCACTGTACGTTTGTGGTTCAGAAGATGAAGTGGTGGTGGCAGCTGATCCTCTGTCTTGATTCCACCTGTTAAGGCCATCTAACAGATATGCTTGAAACAGGGTGGCATTCGCAAGCGTACCTACAAAATCAAAATTAAATACAATGAAAAAATACATTACAATATCAACTTGTAATATTACTTTTGAATAAATCTATGTGATGATAACATTGGAAGGTTATTACCTGGGATGAACCTAGCCAAGTGCAGATGGAAACATTCCAAAGATGTTGATCCCCTCGCACAACGATATACAGGAAGGGGGCCTCCTCCTTTCTTGCTAACACCAGTTTGAGTGTATAACTGGACATTCGGAGGATCCTGGATACATTGCACATGCTTCTGCTGCTGTTTCCAGATCTCTGCCATCCGCTCACTGTTGATAAGGGGCACTCCTTGGGTGTCTCGCCCTTTGTCACCATCTAGAGACTGGATCAACTGGGAGATGAGGCGGGTGGTCTCCTCAACACCTCGAGTTGTTCTCCTACAGTGCATGGCCAATTCACTGGTCTTTATGTGTCGAAAAACATCATCATCCGTCTGGTTTTCCACATGCATGGCTTCCAACTCAGACTTCTTTGCAGCTACCAAAGCTTCTACATCTTCGGGATCCCACATGTATATGCACTGGCTGAGCCGAGACATAAAAGTGGCATACAGTGCATGGGCATCTGTTGTGCAGCCAACAGACAGACGTCTCATGAAGTGCCAGATGTCCAATCGTATCGACAGCTCCGGCCAGTCAGAAAACATTCTTCTCAGTTGATTATTTCCACAGCAATCTCTGTCAACATAGAGGAGATGAGGGGGTGGAACTTCTGCCTCTTTGTAACGTCTGATCAAGCCATGAATCATTGGACTTAGTCCAAAGCCTTCACCAGTTGTAAGGACGGACATAATTACTTGACCATACTCATTCCCAACATTAGTTGCCCACATAGCTGTCTTTGAACTTTCACCTGCCAGTTTCTTAACGACCTTTTTGGTGGAATCAATTTTCAGGATGTTTCCAAGCAGGGAGGTGATGTTTGATTTCACTTCTTCAATCCGCTGCATTACATCCTGGGCATACACTTGCATCAGCCAGCGATACTGAGGTACAGGAGCTAGGGTGGGTGGCTCTTCATGTCTTGGCGGCAAGATAAGTCCAGTTGCAGCTGCAAGTGAAAATCCTTGGCAGTCTGTCATGTACTGGATGCATTTCTGTAACCAGACTTCACTGTGTTGCTCCTGAATTTTGGCTCTTATCTGGCTGGCACTATTGCCGATCCCACGCTGTCTAAGAAGGCGAATAATTTTAATGTCACAAGCATAACGGTAAGTAAGGATGCACGGAAACTGCAGCTGATGTCCTAAGTCCAACTGTTGGATAATTTTCTGGTTCCAGCTAACCATTCTTTTTTTGCAAGCAGGACATATCAGAGTCTCTCCGGCAATGGTATAGTAACCGTTTACATCAAGGACCTGTCTGACTTTATTGTATATCCCCACAGAAGTTAACTCAACTCTGTTGCAACCTTGTTGAGGGCAATATAGTTTGACTAGCCATAATCTTCGTGGCATCCAGAGGAAAAGGGGGCGAGAAAAGTATCTGTCTACACGGGGTTTTATGGTGCAGGACAAGGATGGCTGTGGTGGATAAAACCATACTCTATCTATTTTGTCTATGTCAAACTCAACTCTTCCTCCTGGACTGAAACGAAACAGGGTCTTGGAAACCCAGAGGTGGTCTGCTTTAGGGAGGGTTTGTTTCCAGCCTGCTGGTAAACAGATATCACCTGCAAATAAACATAAAAATATTCAAAAACATGCTCAATTAAAAAGAGAGGTCCACAGGCCTTGATGGTCACCTGAAAAGCAAAGCCTATAAAAGAAACCATTAAGGAGTCTCATTTTAGCAGTTCAACCTTTATTTTTGGAGTCTAAACCCTAATCTGAGACTCCTTTGATGATAAATAAAGGTGGAGGAGGGAGGGGCGAGAGTTGGAGGAATACCTGAGTGACAAACAAAACCAAAATAAATATGGTTCAATATATGGTCTATAAAAATAAAAATGTTCAATACAATAGTATATGGTCATATTTGCCCCCCCCCCCCCTCATGGGCAATGAATTTGACAATTTAAGAAAGAACATTTTGAACATAAAGATCTGTATTTGGTTATTATCTGTAATCACAATATCTTTTCAATTCAATACCTTTTATATAGAACATTTCATGAAATTTACACTTATATATATGGTGTTAGGGACTTATATTCTAGTACTTTTTATGTAATATCTCAAAATAGGCAAAACAAGTAATGAAATCATCAGATGTGATTTATTTTTTAGGCTACACATATCTATCTGCATGTGGAGATAAAAGAGAGCTTAAGTAAAGCAACATGTACACAAATGTGTAGAGAGGAAAATATGAGCTCTTCCTAATCAGATTTTGTAATGATGAATTTCTACATGTATGTACATAAATAAATATATGTGAACATTGCAAAGACTTAAATACACATAAGGTGGAATTATAGCTTATATTTACTTGTTGGCTATTTATATGAACAAATATGTTTATTTTTCTAAAGCCATAAATTCAGTGTCACTACTGATGTAAAGAAACAGAGAATACTCAAACATCTTTTGAAGATTAATGTAGTTTAAAAAAAGGAAGTACCTGATTCAGAAGCAAGTAATCCAAGAGTTAAGGTGGCGGAAGGTGCTCCAGCAGTAACTGCAGCTGTGAGTGGTCCGACGGTCATGGCGGCTGCAGGGGCTCTGCTCGTCATGGTGGCTGTGGGGATTCTGGTTGTCATGGTGGCTGTGGGTGGTCCAGCTGTCATGGTGGCTGTGGGGATTCTGGTTGTCATGGTGGCTGTGGGTGGTCCAGCTGTCATGGTGGCTGTGGGGATTCTGGTTGTCATGGTGGCTGTGGGTGGTCCAGCTGTCATGGTGCCTGTGGGGATTCTGGTTGTCATGGTGGCTGTGGGGATTCTGGATGTCATGGTGCCTGTGGGGACTCTGGTTGTCATGGCGGCTGTGAGTGGTCCAGCTGTCATGGTGCCTGTGGGTGGTCCAGCAGTCATGGTGCCTGTGGGTGGTCCAGCAGTCATGGTGCCTGTGGGGATTCTGGTTGTCATGGTGGCTGTGGGTGGTCCAGCAGTCATGGTGGCTGTGGGTGGTCCAGCTGTCATGGTGCCTGTGGGTGGTCCAGCAGTCATGGTGCCTGTGGGGATTCTGGTTGTCATGGTGGCTGTGGATGATCCAGCAGTCATGGTGCCTGTGGGGATTCTGGTTGTCATGGTGGCTGTGGGTGGTCCAGCAGTCATGGTGGATGTGGGTGGTCCAGCAGTCATGGTGGCTGTGGGTGGTCCAGCACCTTATAATTAAAACGCATATTTTTATCTTAAGAGACATATAAATCATTAAGAACCTAAAGCCCCAGATGAATTTAAATTCATGATCTGCAGTTCTGAAGCCTCATGGTACTTTAATTTTTTTCACTTAGCTATGACGATATTTATCTATTCGATTGATAACAACTTTACAATTAACACATTTAATTCGCCATCTTTAACATAAAGTCATAAAGAGTACAAGTCTAGGTGTAGTGAGGTAAACATGATAAGTTCACGTACTTTATCTTGCATAGAACTAAAAATATACACAGTCACTATTCTTTTAATCATGAATTATATGCATATATACCCAGCCCAAATTTCAAGAATTAACCTGCACAACAATCTATATCAAACGTACATGTGTCTAGTATATATTCATGTACCTGAATTCTATACCTGGTACAGAATAACAGCAAATTTAAATGAAGACTTTGGGATTTAATTTTTAAATTATGAGCCATAATATTATTTTCTCTAAAATTTCACATTATGTTTTAAGTAAATATTGTAAGGGGTTGTCAACATCAAAAGCATTATTTAAGGAATAAAGAATCATTCTTTGAGTATTATGAGGTGATAATTTCGATTGGGGCGTGGTCAAACCCAATAAAGCCCTATGGGCTTTATGATAGATTTGACCATGCTCCAACCGAAATTATCACCTCATAATATTCGTGCGGCTATGTTAAGGCTGTCCGAAGCTAAATTTATACCGAAAAACAATACTATTTTAATTATCGAAAGAAAACTTTAACAGAGCGAATTTTTTAAAACTTTTATTACATAAATTAACAGTGATATCAAGCACTATATTTGATGAATTTTTGTAACATCACATATTTTTCTTAAGCACGTGATGGGCGTATCCCAACACAGTAAATAATCTATATAAATCGCACGGGGGGCAAGTGAACATTAAATCAAAAATATTTTAATGAAAAATCCTTTGATTATTAAAGTAATGTATTTTGCAGTTTTGCTGGGGGTTTCGTTTATTTGAAAAATTTTCAAAACATTTTGCCTCATCATCAAAATTAGGCACTTTTTTTTACCTTTTAAAGTTGATTTACACAAAATCGGGTCAATTGGTAGGTTTCCCCCAGCAATATGCACATTAATTGGTACTTATTTTCTCTCCCATGTTTACTTAAAATATATTAAGATTGTATTGATCTTTCACTTGCGACAAGCTGTTTTTTTACATGCATATACATATCACCATTCATTAGTTTATACGTAGCAGGGGGAGTATCAAAACCATTAGTTTATAAATAGTTTTTTACCTAATACAAAGCTTTAAAACTGTTAAGTTTTTGATACTCCATATTGGCGATATTGAATTTAGTATCACTAGTATTTACAACAACGTCTATGTAAAGGAATGAAGTGGTTTTATAATGCACAATAAAATTCACTTATTATGTAACGACACATTCCCTAAGAACAATTGAAAGGAATGCAGATCGTGACGTCAAAGTTAACTATGACGTCATATCTTATGAAGTGACTTATGAAGTGACAAGTGACTTTTTACATATCGCTGTGAAATCAATCGGGCAGCCTTAACATACCCGTGCAAAGAATGATTTGATCCTTAATACTTATATTTATATTATTTCCAATTTCTACACATAAATACAACATAAATTTAAGTCACTATTTTTCATGTAGCACATGCTATGTATTACTATGCAGCGCAGCCAATACCGTTTTTCGGTTATGCTATAAGACACGCCCATTTTGTGTCGCTCATCTTTTATGAAATCATTGGGTTTTAGGTTTTAGAATTGATTGGTAAGCTTATCACAGACAAAGACAGTAGAAAATGTGAATATTGTAATGTAGATGTATATACATATACATGCGCACAGTTAAAGAAGCGTATGCATCACACAATGTAAGGAAGCTATAAACACACACCATCCGAGTACAAAAGACAACACAAAACAAGAGGGCTACATCAAACATTTCCATTATGTGCATTCATATACTTACAGTACTGTTATTTTTCAAATACCTTAAAATCAAACAACAACTGTAGAATCATTTAATTTCGTGGGGGCCAATTTTCGTGGATTATCAGTTTTTTGCCTGTTCATGGGAATGTATTTTCGTGGACGATTCAGTTTTCAGTTTCAATAGGTAAACCAAATCTTTTATAATTAGTTTTTTCGTTGAGGATGTAAATTTGTGGGCGAGGGCTACCTACGAATACCACGAAAATTGATCCACCACGAATTTTAATGATTACACAGTATATAATGTTTAACTTGCTCAACAGTTAACACATTAATTAAAAATATTTCTTTAAAGTTTTGGGAATGGTCGAATGGTTTTTGAGAAGATTTATAAAGACTTTTCTCTCTATATACATGTATTCCAATGTATCACAGATTTTTTGTGGCCAAATTGTGAGAAGATTCTGAAACATTTCTTTTGTTTCTTTATATGTGGCCCCATCCTACCCCAGGGTTCATGATTTGCACAGACTGGAATCTTCACTATATATGAATATTAAATTATCTAAGTTTTCTGGTCGATCTGTTTAAAGAATATTTTTTACATTTTCCTTGCATACTTAAAATTCTCAGGTGAGCTCAGAAGATTATTAAAATGATAATTATTAAAATAAACTTATTTAAGCGATTTATATTTCAATCAAAACAATTATATCACTTGTAAATACTGGATACATACTGTAAAGCGATTTCTCCATCTCCAGCACATGATGTAGGAGGGCACCATCAGTCATGCGTGTTGGTATAGCTTAAAAAGGAAAGAAATTTGATTACTAAAATCGTCAATATTTTTCCCAGATATAGCTCTAATAATTTTAAAACATCTTATACTTGATAAATCAGAAACTAGGTTCATTACATGCAAAAAAAAAGTTCTTTATTTAATTGCAGTTTCTGTAAATGCATAGGCGCCAGAATGCAAAACCATTCAAAAGCATAAATAATTTATTTGTTAAGGTAATTTAAAAATGCAATAAATGGTCTAGTAGTTTTTGTGATGTTCATTATTGTCATGAATATGATCTTTGAACCCAATGAAAAGTTCAAAGAGACTTGAACCTTTTTTGCTCATATTAAGACTAAATTAAAATTTTGATTATTTTTAAAGAAAACAATTTTGCTATCAGAAACTGTTCTCTGCTCATTATTAAGAATTTTTAAATTAAGATGGATGGAAGATATGTCACACAACTGCATGTTTTCCCCAGTATCCCCTTGCCTTGTTCTCTCTGGCAATAGAGACTGCAGCTGGTGTGTCTGATAAGTTCAGCTTTCCATTGGCATACTTTCTGAAATTTGGGGTCCTCATGCTACAAGAAAACAAAAAACATTTAATTTGAGAATAATTTGATTCCTGATAAAATAAATTTATATCAAATCAATAATTATCATTACTCAAAAAAGCCCAATTAAAACAAATTGAAGCACACTCTATTTAATGCACCACAATACAAAATGCAAGAATGCGTATGGTTTAGGGGTAAGGATACTGTGGAATCATTTAATTTCGTGGGGGTCAATTTTCGTGGATTGAGGGATTTTTGCTTGTTCGTGGGGTTGTAATTTTGTGAACGAGTCAGTGTTCATTGTCAGTAGGTAAACCAAACCTTTTATAATAAGTTTTTGTTGAGGATGTAAATTTGTGGACGAGGACTACCCACGAATACCACAACAATTGAGCCACCACGAATTCTAATGATTCCACAGTATTTAAACAAGAGGCCCATGGGCCACATCGCATACCTGACACAACTGTATTGTACCTCTATTGCACATGCTTTGCATGTGATCAAAACTTCTGAGAAGCCTTTCAAGCCTAAAAGTATTTGAACATGTTACTAACCAAGTTCACATCCTTGTAAATTTGTTAACAAGCTGTACATTTAAGGTGGCTCACTTCACCTGGAAATAGTTTCTCAAATCAGCAGAATATTGCTTAATTTTGATAGTAAACCCGAGGTAGATTCAAACTCATGATCTGTGGTTCACAAGCCCACTAATTTAACTGCTGAGCTATGGTGATAGTCAACACAATCTTTTAATAAAAACAATTTCAACAAAACATTTAAACGCCATCTTATGACATAGTCTCTTAAAAATGTTAAGTCTCGGTGTAGTGAGGTACTTAACATTCATTATGTAAACAACATATTTCTCAACCTACAAAACTCTTAGATTTCTTCTACTCTAACTTATCTTACAAATAAAATATTTCACTACAGTATTTTCAGCAAAAATAACTTGTTACAGACAAAATCTTGATGCACCTAAGACCTCCTTATTTTTTGAATAACAAGTAAAATTGTTACAAAAGTATTTATTTCCAAAATCAATTTAGATATATTACAGTACTGCTCTTTGGTGTAAAGTAGCATTAAATCGCAATCTTTTAAATCACGTTCTGAAATCAGAACTCATTATCATATACCTCTACATATTTTTAACAATATGAGGGAAATTCAATTTATTTAATCGCAGCGAACAGACTAATTTGCCTCAGGAAAAAGACATGCTCTCGGGGAACTGGATTCATTCTGAGTCCTTCAATAGTGTAATTTAGTTGTATATATAACCTAAATTATAAGACATATACCTGAGGAGTGCTGTTTAGTAGATGAGGTAGGGATTTCTATGAGTGGAATTCTAAAATCTGAAATCTTCTACACCTCCAAATCCTCTGTCATCCTCTTCTTATTCTAATTCCTCCTGCTTCTCTCCCTCTTCCTGATCAGCAATCTTAATATATAGGAGAACCTATCCTGTTTTGCTGTGAAGAGAGGCAATCAACTCCAAAAAGTTCACCTAATAAAAAAACACATTACTATTATCAGTACCGATATTGGCATTCTATTTTTCAACTGACCATTATACAAATCAGTAACGTACAACACTTAAGAAAGCCCCTAAATATTTTGGGATCAATATTTGGACCCTAATTAATCCTTGTGGACATTAATGCAAAGGAATAATCAGCATTAGTTGAAAGGTAAATGGTCTGATTAAGAAATTCCACCCCCATGAGGGAACCCATAATTTTTATCATGTCGTTCAAAAATCAGGAAAGTACAACACTTAAGAAAGCCCCTAAATCTTTTGGGATCAATATTTGGACCCTAATTTATCCTTGTGGACATTAATGCAAAGCAATAATCAGCATTAATTAAAAAAGAAATGGTCTGATTAAGAAATTACACCCCCATGAGGGAACCCATAATTTTTATCATGTCGTTTAAAAATCAGGAAAGTACAACACTTAAGAAAGCCCCTAAATCTTTTGGGATCAATATTTGGACCCTAATTTATCCTTGTGGACAATAATGCAAAGCAATTATAAGCATTAATTAAAAAAGAAATGGTCTGATTAAGAAATTACACCCCCATGAGGGAACCCATAATTTTTATCATGTCGTTTAAAAATCAGGAAAGTACAACACTTAAGAAAGCCCCTAAATCTTTTGGGATCAATATTTGGACCCTAATTTATCCTTGTGGACATTAATGCAAAGCAATAATCAGCATTAATTAAAAAAGAAATGGTCTGATTAAGAAATTACACCCCCATGAGGGAACCCATAATTTTTATCATGTCGTTTAAAAATCAGGAAAGTACAACACTTAAGAAAGCCCCTAAATCTTTTGGGATCAATATTTGGACCCTAATTTATCCTTGTGGACAATAATGCAAAGCAATAGTCAGCATTAATTAAAAAAGAAATGGTCTGATTAAGAAATTCCACCCCCATGAGAGAACCCATAATTTTTATCATGTCGTTTAAAAATCAGGAAAGTACAACACTTAAGAAAGCCCCTAAATCTTTTGGGATCAATATTTGGACCCTAATTTGTCCTTGTGGACATTAATGCAAAGGAATAATCAGCATTAGTTGAAAGGTAAATGGTCTGATTAAGAAATTCCACCCCCATGAGGGAACCCATAATTTTTATCATGTCGTTCAAAAATCAGGAAAGTACAACACTTAAGAAAGCCCCTAAATCTTTTGGGATCAATATTTGGACCCTAATTTATCCTTTTGGACATTAATGCAAAGAAATAATCAGCATTAGTTGAAAGAGAAATGGTCTGATTAAAAAATTCCACCCCCATGAGGGAACTCATAATTTTTTTATGTCATTCAAAAATCAGTAAAGCACAACACTTAAGAAATCCCCTAAATCTTTTGGGATCAATATTTGGACCCTAATTTATCCTTGTGGACATTAATGCAAAGCAATAATCTGCATTAGTTGAAAGAGAAATGGTCTGATTAGAGATTCCACCCCCATGAGGGAACCCTAATTTTTATCATGTCGTTCAAAAATCAGGAAAGTACAACACTTAAGAAAGCCCCTAAATCTTTTGGGATCAATATTTGGACCCCAATTTATCCTTGTGGACATTAATGCATAGCAATTATAAGCATTAATTAAAAAAGAAATGGTCTGATTAAGAAATTACACCCCCATGAGGGAACCCATAATTTTTATCATGTCGTTTAAAAATCAGGAAAGTACAACACTTAAGAAAGCCCCTAAATCTTTTGGGATCAATATTTGGACCCCAATTTATCCTTGTGGACATTAATGCATAGCAATTATAAGCATTAATTAAAAAAGAAATGGTCTGATTAAGAAATTACACCCCCATGAGGGAACCCATAATTTTTATCATGTCGTTTAAAAATCAGGAAAGTACAACACTTAAGAAAGCCCCTAAATCTTTTGGGATCAATATTTGGACCCTAATTTATCCTTGTGGACATTAATGCAAAGGAATAATCAGCATTAGTTGAAAGGGAAATGGTCTGATTAAGAAATTCCACCCCCATGAGGGAACCCATAATTTTTATCATGTCGTTCAAAAATCAGGAAAGTACAACACTTAAGAAAGCCCCTAAATCTTTTGGGATCAATATTTGGACCCTAATTTATCCTTGTGGACATTAATGCAAAGCAATAATCTGCATTAGTTGAAAGAGAAATGGTCTGATTAGAGATTCCACCCCTATGAGGGAACCCTAATTTTTATCATGTCGTTCAAAAATCAGGAAAGTACAACACTTAAGAAAGCCCCTAAATCTGTTGGGATCAATATTTGGACCCCAATTTATCCTTGTGGACAATAATGCATAGCAATTATAAGCATTAATTAAAAAAGAAATGGTCTGATTAAGAAATTCCACCCCCATGAGGGAACCCATAATTTTTATCATGTCGTTTAAAAATCAGGAAAGTACAACACTTAAGAAAGCCCCTAAATCTTTTGGGATCAATATTTGGACCCTAATTTATCCTTGTGGACATTAATGCATAGCAATTATAAGCATTAATTAAAAAAGAAATGGTCTGATTAAGAAATTCCACCCCCATGAGGGAACCCATAATTTTTATCATGTCGTTTAAAAATCAGGAAAGTACAACACTTAAGAAAGCCCCTAAATCTTTTGGGATCAATATTTGGACCCCAATTTATCCTTGTGGACATTAATGCATAGCAATTATAAGCATTAATTAAAAAAGAAATGGTCTGATTAAGAAATTCCACCCCCATGAGGGAACCCATAATTTTTATCATGTCGTTTAAAAATCAGGAAAGTACAACACTTAAGAAAGCCCCTAAATCTTTTGGGATCAATATTTGGACCCTAATTTATCCTTGTTGATATTAATGCAAAGAAATAATTAGCCTTAATTGAAAGAGAAATAGTCTGATTAAGAAATTACACCCCTATGAGAGAACCCATAATTTTTATAATGGCGTTATTTTGAAATTACACCCAGTGGGCAAATGAAATAAATAATTTACATCTATCATCAATATATATTCATATCCACCCACTTAATTGCTATTTTCTAAGGATAATTTTTTTATTTTTTGACTAGATATATCTTAAATTAAACACAATCCAAATCAAAAAGGGAAAATCAAAATTCCTTTTTTTTGACCCTGTTTTCCATATCTGCATCCATTTAGACCCCTTTTTGCCAAAAATAAGCCTTTACAAGTCAAAGTTCATGGAATTTTCCTGAATCATTGACATTTAAATTTATTAAACAGATGTTTAAAATGAGTAACGTTCCTCTTATCCTTATAAAAATTTACGAAGCATCAGAGGAACGTTCCTCTTCACCTAAACTAAAATCTCTACATTTCATCTGAGGAACGTTCCTCTTTTCACTTCAACAGAAATCTTGACAAGTCATCTGAGGAACGTTCCTCTTTTCACTTAATTATATAAACTGAAATCCTAACAAAGCATTTGAGGAACTTTCCTGACTTGAAATCTTTACACTGTATCTGAGGAACGTTCCTCATTTCACTTCATCTGAAAGCTACATAAAACATCTGAGGAATGTACAATCTTTCACATGTTGATTGCTGAAAGCTGTATAAAACATCCGAGGAACGTTCCTCTTTTCCCTTGAATTGAAATCTTTACACTGCATCTGAGAAATGTTCCTCATTTCATTTAACAAAATGTTTACTTCTAAACCGAGGACTTCAAAACATTTCCTTTTTTAAGTATTCTAATCATTACGCAAAATGTGACTAGCAATAATCCTCTTTGTAAAACTTATAAAAGACAAATTCTATTATCATACTTTCATGTTAAATACTGAAATCTGATTGGTTTAGACGCAGTTGACAATTCGTTCTCTTACCTTCAGCGTTACCAACACGCTTGGCAACGGGTCAATAGAACGAATTGTTACATGCACGTAAATTATGCGTGTACGGTTTCTCTAAAATTAAGACATTCAGTATAATAAAATAACAGTTGCAATTGACACCCCTCAAAAACCATTGTCAACCTCTGCTTCGCTATTTATATATTATACATGTACCTCAATATGATTATTTTATATAACGCGTCATCTGATTGGTCTAGAGAGTCCCGTGACAGGGCGAACAAAACGTTGTGTCTCCCGGGGAATAAATATCGTATCTCACTTCTTCGGAAATCTCGGGATTTTTCATTCCAAAGGTATGAAAAAGCCAATTTGAGCATACGATGTTGATAAATATGATGAAGTCAATTTAATCATTTAAATTTTCTTTATGTCACAAAAACCAATTTTACTATATTTGATTCGAATTTATGAGAGACAATAACAAAAAAAAAAAAAAAAACCCAAACAATCACAACGTTATTGCTTTCGACATGTAAAAAAATATTAGAAATCGACGTATTCTGTATAATCATATGTTGTTCGGTATAAAACAAATATTTTATTGCATGAATGTTCGGGAAATAGGAAGATTTATTCCCCCAGAAAAATCATGTTTCCCTTGGGCAGAGCCCTTGGGAAATATGATTTTTCTTGAGGGAAATGCGAAGATTTATTCCCCCAGAAAAATCATTTTTCCTTCGGGCAAAGCCCTTGGGAAACGTGATTTTTCTTGGGGGAATAAATCTTCATATTTCTCTCACCATCATGCAATAAATGTATAGTGTTACTGTATCACTCTTTCGAAATCAAATTGAAACATTGATTTTGACAAATTAAAAAGTAAATTAATTAATCATTCTTAAGGAGTCTCAGGGGAGAATGTTTCAAACATACGATTTCCTTTGATTTTTTTCCTGTGAAAGGTCAACTTATGAGTAAATTATGTGCAAAATATAAGGTAAATTGACAGGATAGTTTATCTATTTACCACACTCAAATTTTGGGCGTATGTCCAAATCATCCCCGACATTTTATATAGGATTATATAGGAAAAAAGGGGTTATCATTTTCAATTTCATATGTAACAAAAATACAAACATACGATTTTCTTTTAATTGTCAGAAGGTTAACATATATAAGTAAAGTTTTTGCCAAATTAAAACGAAATTGACCAGATAGTTTTTATGCTATCTGCCCTCATAGTTTGGTCCTATCAACGTGTCCTGGCAGCCATTTTACATAGGCTATAGAATTGCATAGAATAAAAGGATATATGCATATGTTAATGAATAAAATTTAATTCAATTTGTAATAGATAAAAAATACCTTTCCCCTAACACAGAATATGAAAAGATCGTGTATATGTTTCTGATTTTGCAAATTATAATTTCAATCTTAATAATTGACGCTGCAAAAAAAATGAACGACGTTTATTTTTGTCAATATTTATGTCAAAGTCTCAACTGACGTCATCGTAAGACGTTGACTCCGACGTGGATAACGTCAATTTTGAAGAAGAGGCGAAATAATTAAAATACTTCTGAACATTGTTCTAAGGATTCACTTCTTTAAAAATAATTTTTATGATAAGTAAATTTTCAAAATAAAAACGTTACATGATTACCTGAATATTTGAACATTTTACTCTGCATTTGCGTTTTACGACATTAAAACTATTTTCTTTAATTATTGCGCAATACCCTGCGCAGAAGGCGCAAAACTTTAAACCCGCGACTGACCTTAAGTTTACTGTCTCTATACCCCCCAAAACAAAGTTTGGGGGGTTTATAAGAATCACCTTGTCCGTCCGTCCGTCTGTTCGCCAGTCTGTGCAATCAGACTAAAAAAAGGTTCTGCTTAAATTAATTATAAATAATTGATGTGCGATTGTCAACATTCTACTGGAAAACCCTGATTTTATTTTTAATATCTATCATGATGCAAATTGATATGATACATTGCGGTGGTTATTGCAGGGAAGATTTTCACTAAAGCCCCTATTGTACATGTAGCTAATAAGCACAATTGAAATTTAGAAGACATACTAATTATGTCACTTATTAAATCACTTGTTTAACAATTATGCAAAATTACTCCTGATGAATTGCGGGTTTGCAGCTCATATTTTAACAATTTTAAATATAAAATCAAAAACTTTGTGTCAAGCCGCTGAAACAATTATATGATGTTGGTTAAGTAATTTAAGAACTGATGAAAAAAGGTGCACACACACACACACACACACCGTAAACTCGAAGTCAAAACTCAAGCACATTATGAGCACTCAGTGGGAGCGCAGTCATTTGTTAAAAGTAGAAGTTTGTAGGAATGCAGTTACATTTTCACCTTGTAAAAATTTAAAATACAACTGCACAATGTTTTTGAATTTCCCTGCTATCCCACAGCAATTCCAGAAATATAACAATGTCGTGAAACTCTTGGGGAATGAAATCTGGTGTGACAGGACCTAAGCTTTGAGAAAACAATCAGGTTACCAGAAATTTGCATTTGTTAAATTCTTTGAGCTGGATGATAGTAACAAACATTAGGATGTAAAATGTTGAATTGCAGCTCTCATATGAACTGCAATCATTATATTAATACACATGTAAATTATATCTTACACTAGCTAACAATTACCCCCCTCCCTTCCTAATAAAATCACAACATACATGAGCTATAATTCAATAGTGTACTTGTAGTTTTGATAAATCTACAAATCTACCTCTGGTATTAAGGAGGAAATTTTAAGTAAAAAAAAACCAACTCACTTTTTGGCTTTCTTGGAGTACTTCATGTTTATCAACTAGAAAATATCTAATTTTACTCTAGTATATCCTGTAAATAACTTCTCAGCGTGGTCAATAGAAATGTTATGACCTAAAGACTCATATTCCTCTGCTTCATTTAACGAATCTTAAGGTTTGCTAATGTCATCGGCCATTTCAAGCTGAGTAACAACTTGCTGTTACATGCACATGCTAAGGTTTACTATCAGATGTCAATCACTAACTGGATGCTGATAAGATGTTAGGGGTGTGCTAATAATAGTAACTGTGTGAACTTTGAGAGCCACTGCTTTAGGAACAGATGCAAAAATGTGGTCGCAAATTTAATTTAAAGGATTAACACTGCATGTGTACTTTATGAAGCAGAATGGAAATATTGTTTGGAAAGTGCAGTTGCAAACATCACAGGATGCATCAAGGTAATAAATACTTTTATTATATTCAAATGTTTAAAATACATAACTAATTTTCTTTTGCTCTTCTGCTAATTCACTACAATCAAGGTAATTGCAAACCTAAAGCATATAAATTAATTTGATACAAAATCTTTGATTATCTGATATTTAAAATATTTATTGTAATCATCAAATTTTGAAAATGAAATGCAAAATCAAATTATAATCATAATACAATGTCATGTTATAGGTTATGATCATTGGAAGTGACAAAATTGCACCTGGTGGATTTTCATTTGAAATCACTGCATGTGAATTGTTTGCTGGTCTAGTGGATGGGGAGCATTAATTTGGACAGAGCTTGATCGAGATGGAAAAGGTTTGTTATTCTTAATTTTAAATTAATCTCATACTATAGCTGTCCTTCTGGGACTAATACTCCCACAAGGCTCTTTTGAAACAGTGTAATCTGCTAGCCACTTCTCATTTTACAGATTATCAATTTCCCCTACAAATGTTTATCTAAACCATTGCTAGGAAAATGGCCCTCTTGGGACAATGAATTCAGTATAACACTATTAACTCCATTTACATGATGTGAGTTTTAGATCTTACAAATCAGACTTTGTAAATAGGAAAATCATAAAGTTAACAGATATTAAGTCATATGGAATAGAAACATGCTCTATTTAAGAAAAAGTTAAATATTAAATGTATAATGAATCTGCCGAAATGAATTGTCACACAGTTGTAACCTGTACAAATGTGAAAGAATTAATCTAATGAGTGCACAGGAGCCCATTTCACAAAGCATATTTAAGACTAAGTTATATCTTAGGAAAGAACTTTTTCTTAAGTTCATTACTTTTAACTTTAAGACAGGTAAATTGATGTTTTAGAAACAAACTTAACATGGTGACTGTTTATGTTATATATTGAAATGAATGATATGCACATTAAAGTTGAACAAAAATACTAGATTACGCATATCATTAAGACTTTTTCACTTTACTTCTAATTTATTTAAACACATTTTATTGAATAAATTCAATAGGATTGGACAACAGGCATAGCCTAATACGTATATCCTCTCCTTGTAATATATCTACTTTGCTTCTAAACTGAAAACATTCAAACTATTAAATTATACATATATTTTTTCAATTAATTTCTTTGGTGTGGACTTTTAATTTTTACATTTTTTTAGATTATCTTGCACGCGCAGATGGATAGCGGGTTTATAGTTATAGCTAGTGCACTGTGATAATAAAATTATACATGCCCGAGAATTACTGACATCTTAAAAAGGAATAAATACTACATAAATACTCAATTACAGAATGACTGGATGATTTGTCCTATCCCTCCACGAAATAAGCTTTTCTTTTACGGGAAAAATGTTAGGTGTTTTCTTCATTTGATTTTTTTGTCGGGGGAAGGGGGGTAGGAGTGACCGCAAATTAAGTGGTTTAGGAATGTCGATGCTAAATCATCCATGGAAATGCCGGTTCATTCAGAAATTTGCCTTTTATCCTCGCTTCTTCTATCAGCCAAGATGCATTTATTTGCAGTATTTTCTTTAAAACAAAAAACACCTCATTTTTAAATCAACCGTTACAAGCAGGCACGTAGCAGAGTGGGGTGGGGTGGGGTGGGGGCAAATCCCCCTCTCTTCACTTTTTCTCGCAGCAAACATTTTTCTTAAATATACATATCAAAAATTGAATTGACATGTAGTCAACCCCCCCCCCCCACTTTTTAGGAGCATGTAAAAAATTGAAGTGAAAGGAAGGAAATTAACAATTAACAGCAGTGAATTGTGAATTTGAAGAAATTGAAGTTATAGGTACACTACGGTGAATATTTCAATGAGCATTTTTATTTAGGATTAAGCATATCTGTATATGTTAACACGGGCTATTTATAATGGACCAACTAGACAAAAAAATGCACTGGATCATTTATAAAGAACAACAGAAATTCTAGCAGTGACCAATGTTTTCAATTGATTCATGGGGTCATATCCAAATAATATTTAAAATAAAAAAATATATGTACATGTAGCAAAAAAACAAGAAAGATACTACGATCAATTCATTCTCTCTCAAATTAAAAATATACCGGTTTCAAAGAATATACGGGTTTATTGCGAAATTCTTAACTACTCCTGTATGTGTGAATGTAAAATATTATACAAACAAAATCTTAGACATGTTAGAGAACACCAGAAATTCTAGCAGTGACCAATGTTTTCAATTGATTTATGGGGTCATATCCAAATAATATTTAAAATAAAGAAATATATGTACATGTAGCAAAAAACAAGAAAGATACTACAATCAATTCATTCTCTCTCAAATTAAAAATATACCGGTTTCAAAGAATATACGGGTTTATTGCGTAATTCTTAACTACTCCTGTATGTGTGAATGTAAAATATTATACAAACAAAATCTTAGGAACTTCCTAAGCTTGAATGATTTTGTTTAGCTTAACTTAAGTAGGGCACAGAGGTAACTGAGTATTCTGAATATTTTATGCTTCTAAATTTCAAACAAAAATAAGTTTGACCAAGCTCATCAAGCTTAAATTACTGAATTCTGGTATTTCCTTGCTGCAACATTAAATTGATAGGATGAACAGAATCTGAATTATACAATGTTCTTGTTTGATGTAAATAATAATTCCTGCTTTAATTAAGTGATGCAAATCCCATCTGCTCAGCTGTCTGGCTTAAAACAAATAATTTACAGCTGTGAACCATTTTCATACTCGCGAGAATGACCGCCCGATAACAATAGCTTTGGGATTTGATGTGAAGTGTTAAGATCTGCCGCCATCCAAAAAAAAAAAAAATTGCAATGATACATGTACCAATGTGTTTAAGATTAGAGCAGAAATTGAAGAGTATATTGATGTTTTGTAGATTCAAATCAAAGTCATGCTTATTTAATTATCCTGATGGATTCTGTAAATGTTTAAACATATTTAGGTATATAGGTATAAATATCTAAAGAGAAATATTTGTTGAACAAATCTCTCTCTCTCTCTCTCTCTCTCTCTCTCTCTCAAGTTAAGCAGGGAGAAACTGATGTGACCTTTAATATATATACTGGGTATTTCTTCTTAAAGAATGTCAATACTTAAATGTATGTTTTGAGAATTTATGTGTAATAAACAAATAAAAGCATCACAGCCAGATCTTTATTATGAAATGAAATAACAGGAAGTTATTAATTAGCAATGATGAGTTAAAATGCAAATATGTATCATACATAGATTCTATAGAAGATCTGGACATCCCCCGTGGAAGGAAATCAATGGGGCCACAGAAAAGTTAAGAAGCCATCCAGCCAGTCAAACAGTATGAACAGAAGATAAACAGAACAGAAGATAAACCTTGGCTCTTGTCAACCATGTATCAAAGACTGAATTAAGTGAAAGACAGCTTTCAGGAAAATGCAGCTCTACTTGGGAACTCAATCCTGAATTTGATGGATGCGAGCTTTATGTTTTTAATAATTATAAAAACATATATATGCACTGAGACAATTATTAATATAGTTAAATTTTTAATTATATAAACATCTAATCTAATTACTAAATAAACTTGATATTGAATATTAAAAGAAATATTAAATTGGAATTCTTAATTACATGCCTTTGTACTTTTATTGAAAACAATTAATCATAATTTGATCTATAATACAAGATCAATTTTTTACACCAATTAATATACATGTATTTGCCGCTTAAAAAATACACAAGGGGCACTGATAGAACAGACCGACCAAAAATGTAAAAAAAAAAAAAAAACAATTGTTTTTTGAATTGTTCACAAAAATGCTGTGTTTTTACTTTCAAATGTAGGAAATTGGAACATTCCTCAGGCACCATGTAAAGGTTTCAGTTAAAGAGAAAAGAGGAACGTTCCTCAGATTCTTTGTGAAGATTTCAGTTGTAGTGAAAGAGGAACGTTCCTCAGATGACTTGTCAAGATTTCTGTTGAAGTGAAAAGAGGAACGTTCCTCAGATGACTTGTCAAGATTTCTGTTGAAGTGAAAAGAGGAACGTTCCTCAGATGACTTGTCAAGATTTTAAGTCAGGTGAAAGAGGAACGTTCCTCAGATGCTTTGTGAATATTTTAGTTGAAAAAAAGTGAAACGTTCCTCAGATTGAACTGTACGGAATTCAGTTTAAGTGAAAAGAGGAACGTTCCTCTGATGCTTCATGAGTTTTTAAATGGATAAGAGGTACATACTTCATTTTAAATGTCTGTGTAATGCATTTGAATGTCAATGATTCAGGAAAATTCCATGAACTTTGACTTGTAAAGGCTTATTTTTGGCAAAAAGGGGTCTAAATGGATGCAGATATGGAAAACAGGGTCAAAAAAAAAGGAATTTTGATTTTCCCTTTTTGATTTGGATTGTGTTATTAATTCACAACACAGAAATAATCAAAAACATATTATCTCCTTATTTACAAGTTAGACTCCACTCAGTAAATGGAATTCATTTAGAGCTCTGCACGAGGCACAAATTGATAAATTGATATTTAAATTAAATTAAGTCTGGGAAAATAAAAACAAAGCAAGATTTGTGGCTAAACTCAGACATCTTTTATAGCCAGGGTCATTATGACCCTTTTAAAAAAATAAAGTTTTTATTAATTAGTTAAATACTAATTATTTCATTTTCCTGACATGTACTTCTTATTTGCATTGTTTGTGCTTTAGAGTACCGGGTATGATATCGTTATAATCACAGCCAGTATTAGTTAAAAATGGATATGCTATGTTATTTTTTGTTCATGTACTCCATGTACTATAATATGGTATTTGAGTGATAATAAACTGAACTGAACTATCTAGAAACATACAATTTCTTTTCTGTATAACTTGTCACACCTTTATTAGTATTTGTCAGCACACTAAACTGTGCGAGAACTCATTTAATTATCAAAGATTTTACTAATTCAAAACACATTAAACTTCATAAATTTTGTTTAATGATAAATAAATGATTTACTTACTGTGTCTTTCTTATGTAAAAAATTAAGCAGCATGGATGTAAAATTGGAACAACTTATAAGACTCAAATAATATTTGTACTATATACAAACAGGTTATGCTAGGTGATTCAGTTATTCGTGCAAGAATAAAAGGATTTAGTTATTCATACAAATACATTAAACCACTGTTTTTTCACTTCTTCAGTTCAAAGCCAAACACATACATGTATATACATGTATGTATAGATGGGTGCATATCCAAATATTTGTGTAAAAATTACTATGCAAACAATTAAATAATAAATTCAAAGCAATAAATCATTATCAACATTTAAAAAAAAAAGAATTGTTTATCCCAATTCGAGCTAATAGATGCAGATATAGTCGTGTAAAACGGCGGGAAAACATCAAAGAGAACCGACGCAGACGACTGCTGTGCGAAGGCGGCGGGGGAGTGGGGATCTAGAAACGCTCAACGTCGCCAATGGAATAAGTTGGGGTCCGATTTGTAATAAAAATCAGAAAGTTGTTAATAATAATTAGTTTGCCATAATGTTATCAATTATATTCCATAAATATCAATTTACGAAAGAATAAAATGAATTTTAAAGGATACGATCACAGACATGGGAGAGCGATCTATCGGGGATCTAGAACTCAGCGGACCTCGTGTATTCCAATTGATTTTCAAAGATTTGAGGCTCTAATTGCATAATTAGGAGATAATGAATGTTACTCTGGTACAAGTTCAATAGTTTTAACATTATAGATATTGTTACAACAAACAAATACAGAACTATTTAGCGTTAAATCGGAAATTTGAAAGTTAATTCTTCGCGACTTTATTGTAGTGATGTCTCTCAATTCAAACTAGTTTAAGAACATGGATTGGCATAGTACACGTACATTTTTAATAACATTACATAAAATACCATTTTTATACGCTTTCCGACCATTTTAATTCTAAATTCACGCAAAAAACAACGATGTATACCGTGGGAATTTTACACAAAATTGACGATCAGTCTGATCACGATCAGGGTGCAAATTTATGCAATTTTTACGCAAGTTTTGCACACTTACCGAAATAAAAGGTCGATCTGCATATCTATGTATAATTTGAACTGCTCGATACGACAATTGCATAGGTAATTTGGCCTGAGGACCTTTTGATCTCCGACTGTCACTGTCTCTCGCTTGCGGAGAATGGGGTCACTGACGTCAGACTCTAGCCTTTCAATCTTGGAAGGGGCTAGCGTTCTGATTGGTCAATTCTTGATGGTATCTTGGAAGGACTGAGAGCTGTGATTGGTTGCAGCTTCCAAGATTTTTATAGCAAAGATTGCTTGGAATGGAGCGCTATGCGGACTCTCGCTTCAAGACTTTATTTTTGAGGCCTAAAATCTCGAGAATGCGTGGTTCGATTTTAAAACGAATTTCATATTCCGAAGTTTTGAACGCGTCTCTATCAAATAATTAAATAAAAAAAATTCAAGTCATAAAAGTTGAAAAATGATAATTTTGTGTTTCCTTCCGGTGACGACCGGAAGTGACGGCGGACGGTCTGATATGCAAAGGGCACTGCGGCTGACGACTCTCTACCATCCCTGAAAATTTGAAAATTCTATCTTAAATACTTTTGGAGTAAACAAACAGAAACATATAATTTTTAACATCTGGGGACTGGAAGTGACGACCGAAAAAATCTCGGGTAATTTTCTTACAAAATTTGTCATGAATAAGATCTGAAAATGTCATCAAAATCGGCTGAAGCTTTTTTGAGAAAACGTGGGAGAAAAAAATAATTAATTATAATAATAATAGAGGAAAAGAAACAAAGCAATAACAATAAGGTCTTCCGTTGGAAACGGAAGACCTAATAAATATTGTCGTTTACTTTAAATCAGAGTCTGGAATATTGAATTGAGTTTGACCATATGTCTGACCGTCTTCAGTCTATTATTTTGTGTCTGTGTAACACTTTCGTTAATCACTACAGAAACAAATTATTTCAATAGTAGTTGAGGTGTATTTCATTATGAGAATCACTTTACAAAGACTATTGAAATACAAACACTATTGAAATAAATTATTTCAATAGTGGTTTGGAATGTATTTCATTACGACCACTATATAAATAACTTATTTCAATAGTGGTTGGTGTTTCATTTTATTACGACCACTATTGAAATAAATTATTTTAATAATGGTAAAGGATGCGGGTTATTACAACCACTATTAAAATAAAGTATTTCAATAGGGGTTGGGATGCATGTAATTTTTATGTCTATTATTCTGTCTGTATGTAACACTTTTGCTTCTGTATGATAGATGGTATGGGAAACATGACGATATACAGGTGAATCATGTACATCGTAATTAAGAAGTAATTCTTCGTCTTATTAGACATACTTCTAATATTAAGAAATTCCCCTAACACCTGTCATCTAAAAACGAAAGTAATACCTACAGACGGAATAATATACATAAAAATGACATGCATCCCAACAACTCTTGAAATACTGTATACAGGGAACTATTCGCCCCTGTTTTATTTTCGCCCCTTTCGCTCTCGTTGTCAATGGGCGAATTTAAGACTGGGCGAATTTTAATGTCTCTTTTAACACAACTTTGTCTGGGCGAATTCAAGAAGGGGCAAAACCGTTTGCAAATCAAGATGGGCGAAAATAACACGGATTGAAAATGACCATGTATACAGTAATTTATTTCAATAGTGGTTGTAATGAAACGCATCCTTAGCCACTATTGAAATAATTTATTTCAATAGTGGTTGTAATGAAACGCATCCTTAACCACTATTGAAATAATTTATTTCAATAGTGGTTGTATTTCGATAGTGGTTGCAAAGTGATTTTAATAATGAAGTACACCCCATGCAACTACTATTGGAGTAATTTGTCTATAGTAGTTGTGTTAAATTGGTTTGAACATATTTTATTGCATACATAATATAAGGCGTTTGAATACAAGTTTTGGCAACTTACAACGTGTTTACCCTTAAACTAATAATTAACAATATATAAAACTGTTAAAACATGATATATCTATAGAAAGAGAAAGGTAAAGGGAAAAAATGAAAACAATTTTATATGTATGTATATCTGCGAGAATTGTTTTTTTATTTCTGCACAGCAGTGCAAATCCTAACATTAGTACATTAATTTCATAGTCTCAGTTATTATTACTGTAAAAAATGCAAGTCTATAATACCTAAATTGTGTATTTGGAATTGTTCGTTAGATAAATTGTTTCTTGCATTTGAAAATAGTTTGCAAAAATGATACACAACTTCTTTCTTTACAAATGTATTTCAATAGTTATAACAAAGTAATATTTATTAAAAAAATCATAGTAGTTGTATTTTAATAGTCGTTGTAAAGTGATTTTTATAAAGTGATTTTTATTTTCAATAGTTATAACAAAGTAATATTTATTAAAAAAAATCATAGTAGTTGTATTTCAATAGTCGTTGTAAAGTGATTTTTATAATGAAATACATCAACAAAGACTATTGATATAATTAATTTAATAGTGCTTGTATTTGATTAGTGGTTAAAAAAATATTTCTTCTAATAAAAAACATCTCCAACCACTTTTGAAATAATTTATTTCAATAGTGGTTTTATTTCAATAGTGGTTGTAAAGTGATTCTATTAATGAAATACATTCCCAACCACTATTGAAATAATTTATTTCAATAGTGGTTTTATTTCAATAGTGGTTGCAACAGTGCACCATTCTGCATAAAAAAGAAAAGGTGTGTATAAATGCCGTTAATTAAAAAAAGAAAAAAAAAGTATGCCCACAGATGGATCGAACCAGGGCACAAAAAACATCAGGTGTTATATAGCTAGTGGTCTAACCTACTGAGCTATACAGAACTTACACTCTTCGGTGTAAATATAGACCTCTATAATAGAAATCAGTTTCCGCAATTTTTGTCGGTTATTGCAAAATTCGACCCCAGGGCCAGGGTGCCCCTAAAAAATTCTATCTTAATTTATTTCTTTAAACAAAACATATCAAAATATCTTTGAATTTTTTAGGGACAGGCCGGTCCTGAAGGATATCTAGGCCAAAAACCATGCAGAAATATATCAGTTTACTGAGAAAATGCTGTTTTCGCCAACTTTGAAGATTAATAGTAAAATTGCAAGAGCAATATGATAGGTTTAAAATGCAAATTCGAAAAAAATAGAAAAATAAAAACGATAGAAAAATTATAAAAAAAACCTTGGATTTTCAAAAGTGATTTTTTCCTGGAAATCCATCTCCCATGGAGGTCAATTCAATTGTTATTCGCTCTAGATCATTCGTTCTAAAGTGAATCCAACCATATGCGATGAGTAGTTGCAAAGAAATCTTTGACGAAAATTTGTTTGAAATTCAGATAAAATATAATCAAAGTTTTTATTGAAAAGGAAGTTAACATCTGATTAGTATAAAAATGAATCTCAACACATTACATACCAAAACAAAGAGTGTGTTAAAATTTAAAGCATCTGTAATGAATAGTTGCTGAGAAAAATGTGACAGATATTTGCTACGGATGAACAGACGAAAAGACTGACAGACGGAATAGATGATTCCAATTTATTCCCCCCTTTAAATTTCGTTTGCAGGGGTATAAAAAGACTAAGCATATTATAAATAAAAAAAAGATAAACAAACTTTGTTTTGAACAATATATGCTGAATACATAAACCATATTTCATTTTTAAAAGGATTCACAAATTTAATATTGAAGTGCAATACTAGTATTTCTAGAAATACAATGTTGTAATAGAAACATTGTCCATAGATAAATTATATTGGATTTTTGTGATTTTCAATAACTCAATGAAAATCATGCCCAGAGAAACTAATGAAACCACAGTATATAACATGAACTTCGATGATAATATTACCTTTTTTTCTGAAGAAAGGACATTTCTCTTTTCTCGGCATGAATATCAAGTACATGCCAATTGCAATCACAGCAAAAACTATAACTATAACTAGAATCACTGGAAATAAGAAGTCTTTTGATAACCTTCCGTCTGCTTGTTTTTCACTAAAATAGATAGCAGAAATATCAATGAACAAAAAACTATCATGAACATATAGATGTAATGTTATCCTTAAACATATCAAAAGGAAACTTTTTAGATAAACAAAGACAACTAAATGATATAATTTAGGGGAAAAAATCAGTTTAATTGAAACTGCTGTTTGAATCAATGTTCAATATACTAGAAATGAAGATAATAACAATGACATAAAAATGAATTACTGTTATTTACTGAAATATGAAAAAGAATTAAATAAGTTAGCGTTTATGAATTAAAAACAAAACTACAGATCATTTGCATAGTGACCATCTCAAAGCGCACCTCTAAAGTAGTGGACTAAAGGATGAAAAGCGTTTCAGAGGGTTTTGCTTTAACCTAACCTATGACTTGGAAATTTTCCAGTTGGCATTAAACTTTATTTCAAGCTCATTACTCTTACCAACATGTATTCTGTTGATTCAATCTTATCAAGATTAATCCATTGCTGAATAATTTATGGTCTAAAACTAAATTTTAGAGAAATTTGAGTACATGGATATATGTACTTGGTTCAAGATCACTGCACACCCTTTATCTAAAAGCTCTGTTTATGTGTTGTATAAGCCAGATATGGCTAAGGGGAGATTATATATCCTCTGAAAAAAATTGTTGTTTTATATTTTGTCTGAACAATCTTATCGTAACCTTTGACCTAGAAACTTCATTCAGGATTATGTGTGCAAATCATTTAACCAAAGGCACTCCGTGGGTGATCTATAATCCAGATTGGAACAACGGGAAAAAACATGATCCGGGCAGGGATTTTTTTAAATACAATTCTGCTACGTCATGAACTTCAGACTTAAAACTTGGTTCAAGATCACTGCACATTCCTTACCCAATAGCACTCTTTGAGTGAAGTGCACGTATGAGCCAGACTGGGCCAAGGGAAGAGAAGATGCTCCGGACAAGTGATCTCGGATGGACAGACAGAAGGATGGACAAATTGATAGATGGACAGACTGATTGCTAGCAAGACAGTGACAAGTTAAAAGTATTTTTAACTACAGTAACAGTTACTGTAAGAAAGTTAAGCAAATTTCATACTTATTCATATGAGTGGCATTTGTTGTTAAAAGAGTTGAATTTGCTGCTGGCTGTGCTGTTGTCTTTTTTGTCAACTCGTAGCAATCTGGATCTGTACCAAAAGAAAAATACATTACAATTGCATGATTAAGACACAATGTACAGTAGGCCCACAAGCTTTATGCATTACTATCTACTAGCCTTTTCAAATACAATATTTTTTTTTTCTGAATTGAAATTAATTATTACAAAAGGCCACCATAACAATTGTTTTATTTGCCCACTCCATACCCATTGACAAAAAGAATTGAACTTACATTCTAAAGATACTTTTATTTACAATCCAAATTTCTGTGGGTGAAACTCAGATGCTTCATTTCTTTTAACATGATTCACTTTTATATCGAATTCCTGGTGCAACGTTAAAAATAGTTTATTTCTCTTACTATCCCGAGTGATCGAACTAATTATCTAAACTTAAAGTTTTTATTCAGTATATATAGAATAGTCATGAACAGACAACCACTATAATTCTGAAAGTTAAGAATGCAATCCCTATTTTGCTATCTCCTGTACCCTGCATATATCTATGAAAATATTATATAACAGCTGAATGCTCTCAGTGTGGAATCATTTATTTTCATGGGACCAATTTGTGTGGATTGTATTTTTGAAATTGTTCATTAAAATGTTATTTCATGAATTTGCAAATTTTTTTAGCATGAAATAAGGTACATGTACCTAGAAGAATATTGTTTTGGGGGTACGAAAAGGATTTATACACAATATTAATTCAGGGTTCAATCAGGAATGGTAAACATATAAATATATATATTTTGAAATCTTTCAATAATTTTGGTTATTCTTTATATTTCAATTGCTGCATCACAAATGAAAGAAAGGGTGAGCATAATTCACACCCCCACATTATATGATAATGATTCACTTAATGAATCGCAGGGTACTGTGCATCACAAAATAATAAAAAGCAAGATACCAAGGGGCAACATCACTTACCTGAGCACCAATAGCCATGATTCTGATGCAATCAACTTCATGGTTTCATAATAGAAGGTCTTGATATCAGTTAAGAATAGTTCATCTTGTTAAAATGGTCATTACATTTTACCCGCACATATTCGTATGTTAAACATCAAACTCCTATTGTTTTAGTTTTCGAAAATAACATTTTCGATATTTTTCTATTTATTTCTATGTAAAAATTGACACATCCTTCAAATGGTGACTCAACCCTACCCCTCGGGGATGAGGGTTTGAACAAACTTTAGTCTACGCTATCTGAGGAAGCTTCAACACACGCGGGTAGGTTACGGCATCTCAGAGTTAAATGATCGCCGATATTATGGTCATTTTAAAAATTGTTTATTTTTATGAAAATAGTGCTGAATATTAATATTAAGTGAATGTATTCAACAAAATAGTATACTTTTACTTCGGAATCAAGTCGATCTTTAAAGCTGCCGTGACATGGTATCACGTGACAGTTAAAAATATATCATTTTGTACCTTAACAAAAAATCAAAAAGTGCAACACTATCCCGAAGTTTATTTGCATATATGATTCGATCGGCAATAAGTTCATGTTTATTGATATTGCTGCTAGAATTCTATAGTTAATCGCATAAAATAAATATTGTCATGATTTACCGGAAACCTCCTCAACTTTTTCAATTTCATTGAAAATACCACGTATTTTTCATTTACAACAACAAACCAAAAGATTCTAGCAGCATTTTTCAAGTATTTAAGGTCATGTGCTTTTGATATTTGCCAAATTCATCTTTCATAATATTCGGGGTAGTGTTACACTTTTGTTTTTTTGTACACACTGAGGACAGGCCGGTCAAGCCACATGAATGTTTATCTGCTTACCTTAAAACACTCGCTGCTAAAACAATATATCCATGCATGTATTATCCTGGTTATATCCTACCTGACACTCATCTTAATCTTGGGTATCTGTATTAAATAAGTCTTATTTCGGCATCGTGTACACTGCATTCCGATGATTTGTCTCCCGACATTGATCTTCTCTATCAAACATGCTTGTGACGTCATCAATGTTAACGATACGTAATACATAGAAATCGAAGATATATTCTGTTAAAAGAGCTTCTAATGACATTTTATGCCTGTAGTTTTCATAATTAGGAACAGAGGTAAAGTTAAAAGATTTCTTGAGTAAAACATGACATCATGCTGCTTATTGTGACGTCATATCGATCAGAGGAATTTTTACTCGATTTGTTGCCTTATCATAACCGCGCAAGTTTCAGCTTTTCTGGACAAATGATTTACAGAAAAATATTTTGAAGGTTTTCCTCACTATATTTTACTATTTAAAAAGTCACCCCCACTATTATGGCTCAGCCATACCCCAAACACACCACTTGCATCATAATTTGAACTTTTAGTTGCAT
Source organism: Magallana ariakensis (assembly GCA_020458035.1). NCBI lineage: Eukaryota > Metazoa > Mollusca > Bivalvia > Ostreida > Ostreidae > Magallana > Magallana ariakensis. The sequence continues at coordinate 7,007,615 of CM035811.1, forward strand.
CGACAATATCTAATGATGCTTTTAAACAAGTTTCACCCTTCCGGGCAAAATAGTGTTTAAGAGGAAACAAATGTACCTATTTTCTTTCTATGAAAAAAATCAAACACCTATTTGAACACCCACTCTACCCCTGGTGAATATAATTTGAACAAACATGAGTCTGAGGATGCTTTAAAACAAGTTTCAACTTTTCTGGCCAAATTGATGTTGAGAATAAGATATTTCAAATGCCAACAAATTTTCAAAAACTTTTAATTATCCCCCCCCCGCCCTTCATTTTAATAAACTTAATTCCCCTTTATCTAAGCAGGATTTGTTCCAAGTTTAGTTAAACTGGCCCAGTGGTTCTTAAGAATTGGTAAAGAATGTGAAAATGTACAGACAGATGGACAAACCTACATTTAAACAGACATACTTTAGGCGAATGGACAGATATATTGAAGCCTGAGAAAAAGTGATTAGAGAGCTCACTTGAGCTTCCAGCTCAGGTGAGATTAAAAGGGGGGAATTAGAAAAATCATCACATCAAAACTCCCTGCAAATACAAGAGTTAATAAAAATACAAAGACTTTGTCATAGCTTTTTTATTTAACGTAATATTATCACAAAATTTGGTAGACATAATTTGGAAATAACTTCCAATAATTCGAGTCTAAAAAATTAAATATATCCCTTTATATCTAATATTTTTTTCAAAATTTAAAACTGGAAAAATGAAGTCACGGCGCAGGGTCAAATTTTGTGTTATGCAAACTATAATCGATATAATATTGAAAGTCAAATTCCTACAAATCGGGTCTAAAACCGAAAAATGTTTAAACATCAAATTGTGTATTTTGATAATATTCTATCTACCAAACTATAGTGCGATATATTGTTTTCTTGAACAGAAATCATTTATTCAAGACAGTAGACCTTATTAAAATTGACTAAAATGACGACGTCGCCGGATGTCACGGAGCAGCGAAAAGTGATAAAAGTGTGTGTTTAACTCTAAAAAACACTGATGCAAGATATGAGAATGCAGGATAATGCAAAAAATGTCAAATGTTACTTGGGCATTTGTGTTTTAATGTTATACGTGTTTTAGGTGGTGGAAACTGTGATTAGGACATCAAAGAAGAAAGAAATTAGATTATCGATGAATATTTGGTCGAATAGTTACATGTAATAGCGTCATCTTACGTTTAATGTTACCCTTATTTTTACTGAAGAAATGATCATTTTCGATTACAAAATATGACATAGACAGGAATTATGCATTTTTTAACACTGACTCTGATCTTTCACAAATGACCTTGGGTCAAGTTCATGACACGCCCTCACGTCAAAAGCAATCTTTACGTGAAGTATGAACTTCCTATGTTTCTTCATAAGAAAGATATAGACCGGATACGAGTTTTGCATTTTTCTTTCCAGTGACCTTGAACTTGCCAAAATCATGACACATCCTTAGGTCATAAGCAATCTTTGTATGAATCAAAACCTCCTATGATGCGCCGTAAGAACGATATGGACCAGACACGATTGCTCAGGTGGACAGACGGACGGACAGACGGACGAGGTGATTCATATATGCCCCCAAACTTTTTTTGCGGGGGTATAAAAAAAACCACAAGATACTAAGTGTGAACTAAAGATTGGGTTGAATGGGACCTAGACACGATTTGAGCTCAAAATTTTTAAATTTTATTTTTCTATTGTTAATGTCTAGAATAATAAAAATAGGAATTTATAATGTTATGTCAAAATTTGAAAGTCAGATTTAGAGTTTCAAGCAAGATAAAGCCTTCAGAATTCTTTGTAGCTCGAATCTTATTATTGTTTACATATTTGTTTTATTGGTATAAGTTTCAATCAAATGTTGCTTTCTTCTAATGATGATATTATTCATGAACACAATGAATTATTTATTTAGTTTATCACGAGTCATTTTGTCAAAGAAATGGTACTTTCTTACTTTACATTATTTGTAAACATACATAAGACTTGAGCTTTGTTTTCATTTTGAATTCTTACCTCTGTATCTCGCTTGTAACTTGACTTTAACATTCAATACTTTGGCCAATCATTCAAACTGCACCAGTAAACAATTTTATTGAAAAATAAATAAATAACAATTTGATCTCAAATCGTGTCTATGTCCCTTTAATAAGCTGTACATATTTCTTCATGATGTCATGTTTAAACGGAACCGTGCTCCGTGGTGACGGCACATGCTGCTTTTAAAAACAGTTAACAAAAATACCTTTCTTACAAATGAAATGAAACTCTACATTATCACAAGATACATGTTGGTACATAATTTGATATGTTTGTTTAGTTGTGACTTTTATGAAAACATTATGACAAACAGCAACATTGTCTTCAATTTTTTTATTGATCCTCGTATGATCAAATATGCTGTTAACTTTGTCTTTATCAACTACCAAGTTTCTTGAAGGTTTATCAATATTGGTCTAAGCTATTTCTTTGGTATAATTTTGTAAGTTCAAGAAAGCAAAATTCCTAAAAGTATAATGGAAACGTAATATCTTATGAATATATACATTTACACATTATTTCTTTATTACCTTCCAAGTTTCAAGAAATTTTGTAACAAATCCTTTTATTTGCAGGGGACTGAGCATGTCGTCAGCATTTTCATAGATGAGTAGAAAACTGAAGTAACATTTATAACTTACACTTGTAGGCATCTGTTGATTGGTATACAAGAGGACATGGATTTTTTTGTAAACTGTGTACAATTTGTATGTAAACTATGTTGAATAATATTTCCACTTAAACTGTATTCTGTACAGCAACCTGCAAGTAGATAAGCATAACAGTTTGTATTATAAATCACTGTCTAGCATGACATTTAATTTATATTCTGTTTAGTTTTGGGGTAATAATAAAATATGATTCTTGATAATACACTTTAAAGGGACTTTAACACGATTTGAGCTCAAAATTTATTTTTGTTTCATTTTTCTAATGTCTAGAATGGTCAGTGTGGATGTTTTGAATGCTTTGTCAAAATTTGAAAGTCAAATATCGAGTTACAAGCGAGTTATGAATGTTAGAATTCTTTGTTTTGTAAACAAAGGTTGAGACCTGTTATTGTTTACATATGTGTTGTAGTATAAGTTTCAATCTAATGTTGTTTTTTGTTGTTGATAAAATTATTTAATAGCTAATTGAATCAGAGTATCTTGTTTGCGACAAGCTATTTTGTCTAAGAGATAGTAGTTTCTTTACCAACAAGTGACTACAGCCGGATTTGAACCAGCGACCTTTGGATTACTGGCCTAATGTCTATGCTACTGAGACATCTGTTTCACTCCTTAATGTTGAGCTCTGCAGTATTTTTTTAGTTAAGTGGTATTAAATGTATATACAAAGTAAATTTGGTTACCTTATAGGTAAATAAATATAAATAAATTAAAATTTCACCTTGCCTCACTCTAAAGTGATATTTCCCCAATTTTGTTCAGAGTAATGTATTTTGTAAAACAAAAAAAATATTTTTTGAACAAATATAATGATCCTACATAATTAATATTGTTGCAAGCCTTTCTGGAAAACATATTAAATGAAAACAGGGTTTACATTATTGCGCCATAAAATGAGCTAATATATCAAATCCTACCTAACACTATGATCCTGCTATCATCGCATACTTCTAGTGTCTGATTGACAAAGGAATCGATAACACAATGGTACACGAGTCTATCAGGTTCATCACATTGTCTGGCAAAAGCTGCACAGTTCTTCCTGGCTGCAGCCTCCTTCCATTTCTCCTCACTGTCTGGACAGTCATCTACAGCTTGCACTGTTGATCTTGATACTGGACAGGAGTCACTTACTGCTATCGATACCTGAAAAAGAAAATATGTACGGGTTACACAAATTAGATAGCATCTTGAAACAGAAATAAAAAAGTATATGCAGTTTGGTCACATTATTCAGAATTATCTCAACCTTTGAAAGCATACAGCTACAGACATAGTATACCTTACTGGGGAGCGGGTTAGGTCGCCCCTCCCCCTCTGGAAAATTCAACCTTTTGGAAGTTACTGCAAAGAGGCCTTTAACAGTCCCTGACGAACAAAATTATCCTTCAGATTCTCCTGGGGAACCGGATCTGTGCATGGGGATTGCCAATTTATCAAACAAATAGTTAGCCGCTAAGTGCCTTTGAGTGGATTAGGAAGTCATACAAGTACTGAATAACTATATGCATACATGTAAAATGATTTGCCATGTTAAAATCCAAGCATCATACATTATAGCAGTAAATGACTGTGTTAAACAAATTAAATAAGTAAACAATCTTTAACATTGTTTACCACAGTGGTCTCCTAATATTTGAACCCACATGTATGCATTTTCCATTGCAAAGTGAACTGCCTATTTAAGCAGTAGATTGGCAGTTCTTAAGCAGTTATCAAATTATAATACTGCATAACTACACTGTATATATATATATATATATATATATATATATATATATATATATATATATATATATATATATCAGTTCCAGTACTTTAAAATAAATCGAACATGATCGACTTAGAATTTGTATGGTGCCTTATTAGGACCACAACATGACAATAAGCTAACAGTACAAAAACGCTCAACCATCATGTTTTTTTAACCAGGTAGTGAATTTTGAAAGTTGATGATACTAGTACTGCGCAGTCAACTTATTTTAGAGGATTCATCTTTTCATACATGTATTAAATAATTTTAACCTTTTAAAGCTGGCATTGGGGCAGCAGTGCTAGGATTAGCTCGCACCTAGATTTCATCAGGATAATTATATGGATGTACTTTTTTCAGATTTCATCTTGAAACAAAAAGTTTAAAAAGTATGCAGTTTGGTCACATATTTTCATTGCATGACAACATTTTCTCCTCTGAAAGTACAGAGTTAGACATTTGGTATCTTACACTTTGATACTTTGTAATGCAATGCCCAACTATCAATTCATCGCAATTATTCATATAATGTCAAATAATTATCTTTATTAATCCAAATAGTACTGTACAGTAGATCTTAGGGCAATGTTCTAACGTGCTGTGAACATTTAATTATAATTTTATGACCATAATGACACTGCCTCTGCAGGTTTTGGTTTCGTTAATCATGATAATTTTATGAAGAATTAAATAAATTCAAAGAAGCTATGAATAATGTATTTACTGATAAAATAAATATAATAAACTAGTTCATGTGGGGTTTTTTTCTTACCAAACTTTATAAAAAATTAATGTTGAGGTTGTACGACAATTTGGAACCAAGATATTTCGGCACGTCAATATCAGTGACCCAGACTTGGAGATGTATAACGTAGTGAAGTGAATAAGTATTTAATTTACGATGTAATCAAAATCAGTATGTTTATTTATTATTAAAAAAAAAATAAGTAATTAGACATTCCTTGGAATACTTTTTTTTGTAAAATAATTAATATTTTTGTTACGGAGTGAAACTAAAATGGGCAGCAAAACTCGGACCGAATTCAAAACGAGTAAAATAATCCACACATTGTCAAGTAATAGATTATAGTAAAAACAATAGCAGAATACCGAGTTTTGAGTAATCACTGTAGATACAAACTAGGTAATTGCATTTCAAATGATCTTTGCAACGTCACATAAAATCAAATCAATGTTGCGCTTTTCAGCATTTCAGCATTTTATAATAGTTCGGGAAAAACATAAAGTATGTATTCATAATAACTAGTTTTTCAGTTGTAAAATATTCATAGGATCTCTCATGATTCGCGATGGTATATGATTTTTATCCAACAAGTTGTGTGTATTCTATCCCCGAGCCTTGATGTTGATAACATTTGAATATAGCTTTTCAATTTAGGTAAAATAGGAATAATATTTATGCTGTTATCAATATGTAAATATGTATATATAGTGTTTTAGTGTAACGTTATTCAACAACATTTTTCTCGCACAAAAACGAAACCCCGTTCAATTTTATAATTTTCTCTTCTTAAAAAAATATAAAAAAAAGACATCACTTATTCAACTTATTTTTGTGATCGGCTTCGGCCGATCACTGTTGTGTCCATATGAGGCATCCGGCAAATGCTTCCACGTGCGCACACATTCCGCTTGCATAAGTAGTTCTTATAAAAACTTGAAGTTTGGTTTAGTATTTATATAACATTTTACTCGGTTTTATTTCAATTCATTTACCTTAAGAGATGCAAACATACATAAAATACAGTTCGACCTGTTAATTCAAGAATGCACATTTTGTCCCACGCGTAAGAATTTCGATCGAAAGATTCATTCATTAATGCAGTTGACCTCGATGAACTGACCTCAATCATAAAAAGATGCTCCATGAACTGACCTCGATCTATTGATGTTGCATAGTAGTAGCTAGGAAGACGGCTTGATTTATAAACAAGGCTACGTTATAATGCGACCTCAATAGCAAGTTATGATGGCATTCAATGTTTTTCAGTCGCATTAAATTATTTTAATACAACTCTTTCTTTGTATACGTGTTAATGCTCTTTGAAGAGCCCTTCTCGGTATTCTGAAGAAGATACACTAACATTTAATAATTACATTAAAAATATAAAATTAGACAAGGAGTTTACGAACGGCTTCCCAAATTTATTTCAAAATTTAATTTGTTTAATGAAATTATGGTGTACAGATTCAAAATATTCTTTATTTTGTAAAAATACAGTACTTTTTTTATTATTTTAAATCAATCTGATCTGATCATGTTGATTGCTTCTAGCTATCAATATATCATTATTGCCGATCATTCCTTTAAAAGGAATACTTGTTTTCAAATTGCACGGTTTAGAAGTTCAGGTTGTCAGATTGAACGAATACATGGTGCATTTGAGATCAAAACGAATAAGCCTAGCGGCATATGTCTTAAGACAACGACAGTACAATTTGAATAATTAAACTCGCAAAAGCAATTGATATGCATAGTATAATGTTCAATGTTGATAATCTACGTAAAATAAATCTTATTTCGGTTCGCAAACCGCTTCCCTGAGCTGTTGAACGCACCTAGACAGTAATAATTTTTAGGGTATGATGGAACTCGTGCAAACACCAGTAAAAAGAGAGATTTACGTGTATTCAAACTGAAATAAATATTTAGAACAAAAAATAGGAAAACCCTAACTCATTATGTTAACAGAAATCACAACACAAGTAGACTGGCAATGCTGTCTGACATGCGCGAGCGATATGCAGACATGTGATCAGTAATGTAAAGGGATCTCTGGTGGCCACGCCTATAAGCTGATAAAATTACTGCTGACACAGAATTCAAATGTCTCGGGGAACCAAAAGCAGATCACAAAGTGCAGTATCATAGATGGGTTATCCGCCTCGCCGTCTAAGAGATCAATCAACCCGATATATGTCTGTAGTCTGTCAGTAAAAAACTTAAAAAGTAGTGTTTGTGTGCACGTATACAAACTTACCTGTGCGGATATACTGGATTTTACCGATCCCTTAATTCGTTAAACCATGGTTAGAATAGGAACTCATAAACTGTTTGTTTCACACTCTGTAATGGAAAGTTAAACAACCGAATGGAGACAACCCTTGCAAATATTCCATAAATACTATACGATAAAAATTCAATCAACCAAATTAGTGTAACTATGTACCATTCGAGGATTTCAAAAAAAGGGGTCAGGGGACCCCTCTTGCACCTCGGAGCATTCAAACTTTTTAAATCACAGAAAAGTTAGCAGGGCTGGTACCCCTTTCGAAGACATAATCATACCTTGTCCCCACCCCCAACCTGGATTTTTACACGGGATGCATTGATATATATATATATATATATATATATATATATATATATATATATATATATATATATATATATATGTGAATTTCCCTGTGCTTATTATATATGTATATATCTATGCAATGTGTATCGTTTCGATCCTCTCAAATTGTCGTTTAACTGTATCTCAAACGACTGTGTAGTGCGCGGCAAGCCCGCTAGTTTCTGTTCGTCATCGAAAGCAAGATTTTTGTTTTGCCTAAATGGCCGAGTGGTTAGCGCGGTTGCCGCTCATTGCTAGGAGAATGGATTCCAGAGTCGTAAGCTCAATGCGTCGGTCGGGGCGGAAGTGGAGCTCCAATAAAAAGTGAATTTATATATATATATATATATATATATATATATATATATACATATATATATATATATATATCTACGCAATGTGTATCGTTTCGATCCTTTCAAATTGTCGTTTAACCGTATTCCACCTGTAACTGTTTCTATTAAGAAAGAGGATTTTCTATTCGTGTCTTCTTTTTTTCAGTGCAAAATGAAAAATGAACACAACGCAATAACAGAAATGAACATGAATTGTATTCATTTTTTGTAGTTGAACACAACATAAAATGGTGAACCCACCATCTTTTTTACACAAAATCACATTTTACAGTATCTTTATAAAAATCGTTATGTCTTAATATTTTACTAATTAAATTTGGTGAACTCACCAAAAATAAAAAAATGCAGACAGACTTTTAATATTTAAATATTTGGTGGATCCACCAAATGAAATTCTACAAACAAATTTAGAGTACAATGTTGGTGCATTCACCAAAAGCTTTCTAAACATGTATTGATGGCACTAAATAAACAGAAAAAACCCCACAAAACATGTCAGTTAAATACAAAACAAGAAAGTTATTGAAACCACCAAAAAAAATTGACAAAATTCAAAATAACCCTACTTGGTGGACCCACCAGAAATCAAGTTTTACGAATCATCAAAAATAGATTAAAAAATTGGTGGATTCACCAAAGAAACCCCGAAAACAGTTTATCGCTGCTACTGAATAAATACGTGGTGGGCCCACCAGGATGAATGCTATGTTCAGTTTACATACAAGATCAGAGAGTTGGTGAATCCACCAGAAAGATCAACATATCATCTTAACTCATAATGATGGATTAATTTTTTTTAAAACAATGTCATTAAAGATAAATGGGGAAAGTTTTGGAATGCCTCTTATGCTACGAATTTTGCGACGCTTAAACCATGCTTTTTTACCTCCTTCGGGTGTCTTGTTAGGAGAGTCACCCATCCCTATGTAGAACGTTTCCACTATCGAATTAATGCTTCTTAACTTGTAGTTAAGTGGACGAGTGAATTTTCTCAAATCGCACATTTTATTTTGCATCAAGGTATGAATGTCATAATTAAATAAAGTTAATAGTCATGGTGATATTAAGAATCGAAGTAGCTCAATGGGAACATCGAACCTTTCGGCATCATTTCTTCTTCATTTTTTTTTGTTCAATCATGCATTGACATCCTCATGTGCATATACTACCACAAAGAAGAATAGGTGTACCTGAAAATACATAATTTTTCAATAGTTTTAATTAGATCTTCGATAAAAGAAACAAAACTATGTTTTCAATAGCGAAAGTGATAATGCATTTTTATCCTTATAAATGAATACATTTTGCCAATAAACTAAGGAAGTAACTGTTTATACATGTATACACCTTCTGTATTTTAAGACGTGTGAGAAAATGTCCGTAAAATATAATTTCATTTTTGCTTGATAAATTATTATTGTAAAATTAATAAAAAACCTACTTTTATTTTTGAAATAGCATAAATGAAAAAAAAGGTCGTAGACACGCTTTGGCGGATCCAAGTCAGTGGACATAAACATATATATTTGCAATGAAATAATATTAAATAAATACTTTAGGAGTGAGTATATTTAGCGGGAAGCTATTTAGAGTGTATTTAGAAAATAGCTTTTACAAATGTTGAATAAATGAAATAGGCCATTTTGTTTCATGAATGTGCGAAAGTAAGCGGGGTGACTAATTAACATCATAGCGGAAAGTGTAGGGGGAAATTATCATGAATCGGACAGATACATGTACCTGGGATTGAACAACTTTTACAAAATACAAATAAGTTGAAATAATAAAACGAGTCAATTCTTTTCATGAATACGCGATCATAGTTTTAGTGAATTTAACTTTACAGAACGAGGTAATCAAGAACGCGGATTAACTAACAAAAATCATGGAGGAAAGTGCAGGGCGAGTTCATCAAGTTTCGGACAGAAACATTGGATCAGACAACTTAGGTTCAAAATATACAAATAAACATGCACTCGCGTTTTTTGATACATATGAATTTTGTAGATAGAATACATAGAGACAGTGAAGAATATTTTTCTTTAACTAACGCAAATCAGCATAAACCTAATTAATATATAACAAACAGATTCAGTTGTTATCATTATCTCGATGAAATCAAATCTTGAATAGGACACAATTTTACAAAGTAAAGTTGATTCATTAATTAATATTTAGCGTTTAACTTTATGAATTAAAATGTCGCAAAGTTTGATTCATAAAGAGCGATTTGAAATTTCATTTTTTCGTGTACACATAATGCATATTTATTTTCTGTTGTATTTTTTTTTTAAGGAATAATTAATCATTCGTTGGGTATTATGAGGTGATAATTTTGGTCGGGGCGTGATCAAATCCAATAAAGCCCGAAGTGCTTTTATGATAGATTTGATCACGCCCTGACCGAAATTATCGCCTCATAATATTCAAAGAATGATTCCTTATTACTTATGTTTACATAATTTTAAGCCATCGTACGATTAAGGTAATGATCCATATTCCACTACATAAATAAAATACCTACAGAATTTTTTCAAATTTCTCAAACATGTATTTGGGGATATATTCTTATCAAATGTTATCCAGTTAACTGGTCCATCGGTATTTATAATAGCTAGGGCCGTTGCTAAAAATAGAACCAATTACGGACAATGGTGCTTTTTTCATACATTAAGAATATTGGGCTAAGCCTGAAATTTGACTTTCAGAAAATCATTTTTGACCGATATCCTATGTGAAATGAACGAATTTATTTTTTAAAACAAATACTTAAATGTTACACATGTTTATTTATTAAAAAATAGATAAATATGTTTACAAATGAGATAAAATGAAACAAACTTTCAAAGAGAATTTATTCTTTTATAATTTTATTTACCTACAGAATTTTCTGAAATTGTGATAATGTTTACCCCTTAAGGTCCTTAATCAATAGAAAATAAAATTACCCAAAGGATCGGCCTTTTTAGGATCACAATTGGCGTATTTAAGGAAAAATTCATTAAAATGTTTATTTTGAAAAAAGTTCCGTAAAAATAAAATTTTGCATAGTTTTATCATTTCATCTCTCTAAAAAGTGTATTTAGCTTTTTGTTAAATAGAAAACATTATTTGAACAAACCGTTAATTAATCTGTATTATATAAATCGCAAAAGATGGGGTATTTTGAATATCGGTAAGTATTATGGATCGAGATCGGTATTCAGAAATTGCAGTCACATATGCGGAAAACGCTAATTACCTGATATCCTTTTAAGACAAAACCTATATTTAACTATTTTTACTGATTTTAAAGACTGTTCTAAAAATGAAGTAATTTTTCTTCAACGTATAGTTTTAATTCTACAAAAATTTTTAAGGAAAATATATTTATGTTCGTTCCTAAGCATATAGAGTAAAGATCGGGCACGGGCAAGACGAAATAACGTGTGAATTACGTCATACATTGTTTTGTGACGTATGGACAATTACCTTAAATATTATAATATAAATAAGCAAACCCCGATGGCGCCTCAATTTGGCGTCATTTGAAAGTATAAAATCGATACGTAGTGTTATCTCAGGCAAGTCATGTGGCAAAGCACTTTGAAAAAATTACGCACTTTAAAAAAAATTTCAAAGTGAGTAATTTTTCAAAGTGCGTTTTAACAAAGCCACTGGAAAATGTAAACATTTATTTTTAAGCTGGGGAAACAACGTTTTTATTTACATGAAGCAACACGGCCAAAATGATAATATGAGTAACTTTAGTAATGCTGTTTAATTGGACATTTTTTTAAAGTATGCTACATTTTTAGATTTTTCGAGGCTATTTTTATACTTTGAATCCGAACTTTAACGCGTGTCACAAAATTTGCAAAAATGTTAAAAAATTGTAACTTCTTGTATAAGCGATCAAAAAAAAAATTGCAAACAAATTTGGATATAACTGTTGCGAAAAAGCGAGCTTTTGATCGTCGCAGAAAATGCCAGATAATCGTTATTGTCATGATTATCCCCCTGCACAAATTTCAACAATTAACAATCAATATTAAGTTCAAGTTGGTCGTCAGCATAAATATAACCTCTTTTCTAGTCCATCTAATCTTAATTATGTTGTCAACATTAAATAAATGCGTCCCAAATTACATAGAATAAATGAGAAAACAAAAAGGTGTAGTGGCTTCTCAGCAAGGCTTAATTAGAACTCGGAACTTTCAAAACAAAGAATCCGGAAATTACTGACACAGCAAGATTACTCAGTGTTGACCACCTTATCTGACCACTCTATCTGAAACTAAAGCATTTATTTAACTAGGCAATTGAAATAAGATGAAATAATGAGAAAATGCGCGGTATGTATACCGGACGAGTTAGGCAAGGCACTCCATTTGAATAACATGAATATGGATAAGATAAAAGTCCGATTTTTGTGTGGATGTCAAAAATTCATTTCGACAGATTATTAATTCAGTTTATAGACAAGTAGTTAATTAAGGGATTTTTCAATTACTTACTATAAGGGCATTATATACTACAAGTTCTAAAATCTTTTATAATGCAACTTTTATATAATTGAACGTAGTTCTCATCATTTCATTCGATTTTTAACAGGGATTTACCTCGAATATTTGGAATTGTTACAGATATATTTAAAGTGAATATTGCTGCACACAGAACGTTTTCTGTATGATGCATAGAAAATCAGATCGCTGTTTTGCATCAGAGCTCTGGGAGATTGTAAATACATGTAGTTCAATTCTACATTAATTCTTTACGTGATCTTGAATTACTTAACCTGTGATTGTTATCTGTCATACATTATTGTAGACTATGTGATTCTCATTGACGTTGAGTTTTAATATATAAGCAGATTTTTGTATTTAAACTTTACATAAATAACATTTTTCTGTATGGCAATACTATTTAACTGTAGAATGAGCCATGTTCACTTAATCCATACAACGATTTTGTCTATATCCCATCTACATGTACATGTATATATGACTAAGTCATTAAAAAACAAATATCAATATAAACAAGACACTTAATTGGTGTTTTTTTTTTAATTCTAAAATTTGATTCGAGATCCATGTTTTATGAATCAGAATATGAGATACCATTTGCAATTCATTTATTTCATCATTATAGACAAAGCAATCCACCTCAAACAAACATTAAAACATGTTTTATATTCATAGAGGCAAAATATCTTTATAAATATGCACCACATTAAACTAAAGGTATGGTTTTTTATCGAATTTCTACAAATGTTCTAAATTTGTATGTAGCCTGTACTAAACGTTTTTTTTAAAAGTCAGTTTATGAAAATCAATTCGTTCTAGATCTACATGTACTTGTGTTTTCTTTGACAGACCTTTGAAGACTACGACGAATTTATCTAGCTCGAAGTTCTTTAGCTTCATGTCTCAATATTGATACAATATTATGATTTTTATAAGGAAGATTATAAACATAATCATTACTTTATAAAAGGGTTTAGATCGAAGCATATATTTTATAAATGTGTTTAGTGTATGAAAACCTACCTTCGGGTAATGCTTTTGAATGGATCTGTTTAGCCAGTAGATTCATCAATAGGAACTTGAACATCTGATTCAAAGGTAGGGAAATGTTCATAGCAACTTCCGAGTCCGGCGTGAAACCTTTTACGAGGTGTTCGAGAAAATTACGGCACATAACGGAGGAGGCTTTATAGGAGTCTTCTAAACAGAAAAGAAGGAGCATTAAAATAAATTGGCAGTGATGTTGATCCATCTCTTAACATGGTCAATGCAGATGTATTTTAAAAATTGACAAATCGCCGAGTTAAATGCCTACATTATCACCAATTATATTGAGATAATTTTTCCAAAAATGCACTGCTTGAAATAGAAATTCCAAATTTAACTACAAAGTTATTTGCCAATAGATAATTACATTGTTCACGACATGATCTGTTATTCATAACGGAAACGTCGAGAGTAATCTTCACAATCGTCTGTTCCTTAACCTATTTTCTCGGCATCCATATCGTTAGTATAAATATAGGGAATCCTTTAGATTATATTTTTATAAGTTGGAAAAAAGAAAATATTTGTGACGACCAATTTGTACTCAAAGTAGTTCATTTTCTCTTCATAGTTTGAATCAACTATTTAAAAACGTACCTTTGACTTAGGATTTTTCTCCTCTCCATCCATGATTTACATGCAGTAATCGAATACGTTGTTTGTATCCTCGAAATGCAAAGCTTGGAAACATCTGAAACAATTCAATAGCGCGGACCGACCTGTTTATACTAATACTAAAACGACACAGCATGAGTAGTATAAGCCGCCTCGCTGGCCGGGTCAACTGAGTGCACTTTTCAGGGTTGACCCGGCCAGCGACGCGGCTGAAAATCTAGCTTCCTGAGATTTCAAGCTAATAATGCGGGGTGACCAAGCTATAGTAAGCACTAGAGCGCATGTTTTAGACGGCGCATCATAAATCCCGAGGGCCAGGTGCCCTATTCGATTTATTAAATGATTTTTCCCTCCTTGCTGTATGAAATAATAATAAAAAAGCGAATACACAGTGAACATTGATTTATTGAGAAATGCATGAAAATACGAGGGTAAGCATTTTAAGAAAATACACAAAGAAGAATTTTCAAATTTTTTTTTTTTGAGACACAGAACAGCAAAGAAAACATCACAAAATCTGATATTCCAGCCAGCGACAGTTCTTTTATTTTATTTCATTTTTTGATCAACTTAATTATTTTTTTTTTAAAAGTACATTTTTTTTCACGGATTATTGTAGAAATCATAATAGACGCAACCACAATAATAGACCTGACAGATGAGGACACTCGTTCCATACTTATTCAGAGATCGTTTAAGTGCCATAGACTAAAATCTGATATTCCAGCCAGCGAACAGGTTGCACCCCAACATGTAACAATTTCTATACTTTTTCTCTCAACAACGCAGAGAACAATGCAGAGCCTTTTTGTGGCGCTGAATAACACTCGTTATATATTTCACTAAAGTACATATTGTCCTTACGCGGCATTCTCTGTTTAAGGAAATCTCGAACTTCCCGCTTTCTCTGTTCATTATTTTCAGGAAACGTGGCATCAAGCGGTAATTTGAGTAACGCATTAGGTGGTATGGTAAGATCCTCCCTTTCTGGTTTATTCCTGTAGGCCTATTGAATCTGTTGAAAATTGTAGCGCACTACATCCAGATCCCATTGTGGTAAAGTGTATTCCGCCTTTAGAGAGAAAGTAGCAGCAAGTTCTCTGGGGGAAAGAGGTTCCTTTAGTTTTATCCGTCCCTTGATTTCATTTTGTTCGGCATTGTACAGAAGAGCAAAGCGTGTGCATTTTTCTTTGCATACGTCTCATAGATCGTAAGTTAGTTCCTTACTTGCCTCTGAAATTTTGATGCTCCACGATTCTCTCTTGGGCGATGTTGCAAAAGTTAATAGCAGTACTTGGCGTTGTTTTTCTTTCTTGATTGCTTCTTTGATGTCAGCTCTCATAGATTCAGTGCTAGTTCCCACATCACGGATCCATCTTCCGCAAAATTCTCCAGGTCTTCTTGGACACATACGAGTATCAGCCCATGAAAATCTAGGCATATCTAACCTCAGTATAGAGGGTCTTTTAGAGTCTGTCATCTTTTTTTTAAAAACACGTCCGATCTCTATAAAGTCAGTGAAAGTAATGAGCATTTTTTTCTTATGCAATCCTCTCTATTCTTTTGAATAGCATTTTTCTATTTAATAATAGATCCAATGCAATAATAATTGTTTAAAATAGCAAATTTCTATAAATGGCCATTATTTTTTTCCAACTTTAGTGCACGCGGATCTAAGAATAGCAATATATATATATATATATATATATATATATATATATATATATATATATATATATATATATATATATTTATAGTTTCTTACCAAAAAATCTAAAAATAGCAATTTTTCCATATCTAAAATAGATCCGATGCAATAATTATTTCAAAAATAGCAAATTTCTATACATGGCCATTATTTTTTCCAACTTTAGTGCACGCGGGTCTAAGAATAGCAAACAATATATTTTAACAATTTTTTTTTTCTGAAAATACCATTTTTTCTATACAAATAATAGATCCGATGCAATGTTTATTTTAATAAATAGCAATTTGTTTCTAAAAATAGCATTTATCATTTATTTTAATAATAGATCCGATGCAATATATATTATAAATTGTTATAATATGCATAATTATTATTTTTTTTTAAATAGTAAAGTTTATGATAATAATCGACATTATTTTCTCTTCCCCACTGGCAGTCACAGCAGAGCTATACATTCATCCTAAAATCATGGGAGCCTTTGCGAGTATGGTGCTACCCCAGCTAGACATGCCTTTCAAAGGTTGCGAGTTTGTAAATCGATGTTTATAATCCGGAGTCTGGGAGGAAAAAAAACAAGAAAAATATCGCTGAAATTTCGGAAATTTCACGAGAGATAGACAGCATAGATTTATATAGAAATGTAGTCCTGGAGTTAGCTCAGAACACCGACAGTCCTGGGAAATTGATGGTCATTCATTACATCGCCGAGGCAGTTAAAAAGCAGATTTTACCTAAACTGACTGGCGTTTCTTATCCAGATTACCAGCAAGATATCCCGGAGTTGATCTTATCCCCCGAAGGAAGTAAAAAATGGTGAAATGTCATCGACTTCATCAACAGATAAGAAGCGATTCGTATTACAACCATTCAATTCGGTTGGATAAAGTTACTAAGTCTCAAAAATCTAAAGGAAAACGAGTGACTTTTGATACTGTACAGGCCCAAATCTATGTTTTACCTCCCGAAGATCGGAGGAGTCCGTGGATGTTCATGGCCGTAGACCGTGTACGAACTATGCGTAAATTGAGAAAATTGTTATGGACCTATGTCAAACAACAAATAACTTGAATTTGTGTATGTGTTGTATTTCACGGTATTCATCAATTAAAATTATTAAACATGATAAAATGTTATGTTGTTAATAGTGTACGAATTCTAATTCAAATTGAAAATGCATTTGTTATTAACAAAATGTCCCACTTTTCCCGATTTTTTATTTAAAGTCAAGTATAATCATGTCATGTATTAAAGTGTGTATTTAAAAAAAACAGAGCTATTTACAGCAGAGATTCAAAGTGACGTCATAAAAACTATGACTTCATAAGAATCAGTACAATACTGTCATCGATTTATAGAACTTTCTAGAAAAGCCAGCTATATTTTTCCCGCTTAAAAGATCACGGAGACTTATTAGTATGCATTCCAGAACTTTCTGTATTTGCATTTGTCCAATCAGGGTAGGCCACTCATCAGGGTAGGGTCTACTGGCAAAAACAAGGGTATAGTCAAGATGTGACTGCAGATTATAGGGTGTTTTTAATTCACAATGGATTCGTTTAAACTCGTAAGGAATGACTGAAACAAAGGGTATTTTTATACTATTTTTCTATTTTTTCATATGTTTTATTTCTGTTGGAACTTTCTAAGAGTGTTGTTTTTACAAAAAGACCGGGAAAACTAAATAATATAACTAAACGGAATCGGACTCACCCAGGAGTTTTCCTTAAATATCTGTGCGCACTTTCAGCCCATCACTTGTTATCAAGATCACGCTGAAAATGTCAAGAATCCACTATCTGATTTCAGGGATGCGATACCGGATTGTATTACTAGGGGAGGCACAGCATTTAGAAAATGGGGAGATCCATTATAGAAGTATTGTCGAGATAGAAATCGGGCGGATCGCCCCCTTGACGTCTCTGGAATGCGGACAGCACAGCGGCACCAACAGCAGCAGCCCCCGCCATCGGCAGAGCAGCAGGAGCAGCGGCCCCCAGCATCGCCTGGCTCTCCATCACCACCACAGTCACCGCCTGCCCAGGTCCGTCCCCTCAGGAGAAGGAGGAGGAGGGATCACCCATACAGGCCGCAGCCAATCATCCCCGTTCCACCTAGGACGGAAATGACACTGCCCACCTCTCCTGCCATCCTCCCTGTGCTACTCCCTAGCCGCCAACGCCCAACGGCTAGAATATCCACTAGTTTGCTGCCGAGAATCCTGAGGGACCTCCAACGGGAGAAGTCGATCGAGCTTTTTTTGAAAAAGCCACCCCAACGGCCTTTTTAAGGGCCACCACATATTTAGAAAAGATGCCTCTATTACAGCAGAGAAACGTATTGTTTGTTTTGTTTGAATGTTTAATGTTTTTCATTCCATTTCATTGTTTAATTATTGTTTAATTGATTTTACTTTTTTCCAGCGAATCTTGTGGCTTTTGATGTTTTTTTGTATGATGTAACTATAGGTTGTTTGTTTTTACAATATGACAGACTACCTGTAGCTATGTCATAGGAAGACACCAAAATTCTTCGACTGTTTGTTTAATTTTTATTTAAAGAATTATATCAACTTTTTTGAAATTATTTTTGTTAAATTTTTTTGGTTTAATTTTTTCGTGCTTTTATATTTTTTCAAGTTCCAGTCATAGCAGTACCCAGGGACATAGTTTTTGATGATGTCTTTGTGGATCATCATATGGGACAATTGTTATGAATAAAGACAGTACCCAAATGATAATCCAGAAAGGGACCATATCACATCAGCGGATCAACAATTCAACGGATGAAAGAAAAGAAATTGTTGATGTCTTTGTTTTATATTATATGCCTTTAATTGAAAAATTAAGTTCAATGATGACATATAATATTTCACAAAGGGACCATATCACATCAGCGGATCAACAATTCAACGGATGAAAGAAAAGAAATTGTTGATGTCTTTGTTTTATATTACATGTCTTTAATTGAAAAATTAAGTTCAATGACGACATATAATATTTCACAAAGGAACCATATCACATCAGCGGAACAACAATTCAACGGATGAAAGAAAAGAAATTGTTGATGTCTTTGTTTAATATTATATTCCATTAATTGAAAAATTAAGTTCAATGATGACATATGATATTTTACAACGGGACCATATAACATCAGCGGATCAACAATTCAACGGATGAAAGAAAAGAAATTGATGATGTCTTTGTTTAATATAATATGTGACCAATTTGAAAATTAAGTTCAATGATTACATATTATATTTTACAAAGGGACCATATCACAACAGCAGATCAACAATATAGCAGAGACAAAAATTGGTGATATCTTTGTTGAGTACAATATGAGATCAATGGAAGAATAAGTACATTGATATCATATTATATTCCACAAAGGGACCAAAGAATCAGCAATACACCAGTGGAGGAAAAAATGTAGCATCTATGTTGTCTACTTCAAATTTTTAAAACACCAGTTCACAATTTTGTTTTCATTTTTACACATGTAATATGATTTTTTAATATATAAATATCAATTCACATATACTGTTTATATCGATTTATTTTTTTATTTTATTTATTTTTTTTTTTAAATAAAATAAATTGATTGTATATTTTTATTTATTAATTTATTGAACAATAACACAATCACAAATGCATACAAAAGTAAGAATCTATGTTATATACACTTAGAATTTTTTTTAACAACAATTAACAGTTTAAATATTTACACTGAAACGTTCACATAAAGTCCCCCCATACCCGATTTTCGCCCTTAATTGGTTGGCTCTTCTTTGGGATCACAAGCGCCTCCAAATAAATTTTCCTGCTGAGATTCCTCAGAGTTGTCATGCTCATAAACAGGTAGTTTCTCAACCATGTAGCTACATCCTTAAGGCACTCGCGTAATATGGTTTGAAAATGAAAGGACTCGGAATTTCTTTCCTGAGGTAGATAGATTTTCCACTCATGATGTTCGAATGAAGCAATTATATCTCTTTGAACGCACTCATTCATCAAGCAGACTTCTTTAATGTACTCTTCTCCATTGCGCACTACATCATCTGTGATCCACTGGCGGTGCTTTTCTATCCCTTTCTGAAGAATGCGCGCGGTCTTCATTTCCTTTAGTTCCATTGCATTTATTTGTGTTGAAAAATAGAGCGTCATACGACTAGGTGGTTTACTAGCGTTCAAGTTCTCGAAGACTATATCCTCCGCTGCCATAAGACTTTCTACAAGACCCAAATATTCCTGTCTCAGGCTTCTTAAGATGGTTTTTTCTTCTTCCTCTGTCTTAATGTTAGGCTAAAAAAGCGGTGGCGTAGAAGGTGGTAGAGATGGAACACAATTCCCCCCGTTGGCTACTTCCATAATTTCCATGTTGTTTGAAATGTCAGAACAAGACGGATGAGATGAAACTGGCGATGCGCTCATTTATATAAGATATTAAATTTCTAATGTTAGATTATGATATCATCATGATATCATATCTTGTAATCCAATCGTTTTTGATTTAATAATAGTAACTCCTTAAAATAGTAGTGTGATATCATTTTAAAAATAAATCCAATGCAATTTTATGATAATAAATTAGATATCTAATCATAGATCAGATATTATATTTCTTAAATGCTACAGAACAAAAAAAAATAAATAAACAACATAAGATTTTTTTTGTATTTTTTTTTAATTAGAATGAACGCAACGAAACATCAACAACAATATTAAAACATATTTTGCCAGAAACATTGACAAGTTTGTCCTTGATTTCTTTTAGGTTTACGAGAAGTCTCTCTAAACCACTCAGCTACATAATGATCCTGTTGAAGGGGAGATAACCTCGACGTCCTTGGGAATGGAAAAAGCCAGTCTAAAGCATTCATGTTCCCTCGATGGCGTTGTTGTAAATAATACACACAATATTGTCCACAGACGTCCGTAGAGTAATCCTGATAACGATTCCGATTGTAGTCCCATTGTTGAGCGTGTCGAACTATAAAATCTCTAATTTCATGGTGTAAGGGGGGCAATCCGTAGGAATCAAAGTATTCAATGATGGGAGTATTCAAATAAAGGCATACCCAATGCATTCCAGGTCGATCGTGAGGATCTGTATTCACGACGATTGCTTTCTCGTACGGTCTTAATTGATGGGGTATTAAATCTCTGGGATAGACGCCCGCAAAAGAACTGCCTAACGATTGTGATAACACGGCTCGTAACTGTCCTGTATCCATAATTTTTTATTGTTTTTTTTTTTCGTTTTTAGTAATCTATGTTCACTTCTCGCTGTTTGTTGATTTCCAACAAATTGTCAAATTCGGCATACAATAAACAGTTGAGCGTTTCGGTTGTGTTGTCTGCAAATTGAACTTCGATTCTCAAGTTCCCCGTTTCGATCAGATGAAACTTATCTAGCTGCACTTCCTGGTCTTTAGTGAAATCAACACACCAAAGTGTGTATCCGTTTTTATACTTTTCCAAGGTAATGTCGGGAGCCCAATCTTCCCCTAATTTTCCGAGCCCTTGATAGAGACTCAAGTAAGACCTCAGGTACAGATTGTCCTCAAAATCGGGCTCAAATGGTCTGGTGCTCATACTCTCGCCGTTGATGCTGATTTCTAACTTTTTCACTTTCGCGTTTTTGAAATTAAAGGGATTTTTGGCTGAATCTCCGTTAAAGGCAGACTTGGCTACAAATCCCAACACCACTCGTTTCGGCATCTGTCCTTGAAAGAGATGATCGCTAATTTTAGATTGGGTTCCCCTGGGGATAGTGAATGTTTTTACTTCAACCCTTCTTAGGGCACTGGATGAAAAATCTGGTTTCCGCACTGCGGAAACTAATTGGAAACTTTGCGGAAACTTAAGATTATTTTAGGTTTCAGCACGGAAACTTCAAGTTTCAATAAGTTTCCGCAGTGCTGAAACTTAGGCTGTCCACGAATCCAAATGGTTTCCGCAATGGAAACTTACTGAAACTTGAAGTTTCTGCACGGTTTCAATCTACATATACCATCTGGATATCTATTGTCTACCAATGGTTTCCGCAATGGAAACTTGATGAAACTTGAAGTTTCTGCATCGTTTCAATCTACATATACCAGTTGGATATATAATGTTTACTAATGGTTTCCGCAATGGAAACTTAATGAAATTTGAAATTTCCTTATCATTTCGACCCACTTTAACTGTTTGGGTATATATACATATAAAAACTTATTTATTACAAGTGGTTTCCGCAACTGAAACATACTAAAATGTATAAATAAGTTGTTCATCACTTTTTCCCTTGCCATATATATAACAACTCAATTTCAATGCACAACAAATATTGAATTTATTCCCACACAGTGAGCTTCATACAAAACAAACCATGCATAGCCAATACACTGGAAAATGGAGAAACAAGAGATTGATCAATAATATTAATTTTCAATCTGTGTCCAATTCTTACAATGGATATCCCTATCATTCTTTTTAATTTAAAGAGATCAATAAAAGGCTAGGGAGTTTTAATAATATAATACAAGATAACAAATTATTCTGTGTCAAGGACAAAGAACTATTCATTTTAACATACAAACTGATTGACAAAAGATAATATGAAGTATTTAGACAAATATTAACAACAAAGGACATGCAATAAAGATAAATACTGCTTCTTAAAATAAATTAACTACAAGTATATCCATATAAACATCTCAAAATATAACCAATGGAAAAATAACACAAAATATATACTCAAAATAAATACTATCTCTGAGTCACAAAAACAGAAACTATTTAAACATGTTAATAAATAAATAATTCTCTCGAGTCGCATCACTCCTGGACGTAAGTGAACGAGATGGCCCAGTTCGGGATGTCCTTCGGAGGCGCTGTTCTCACGACGTCTGATGTTGATCGAAACACTTTCGATTTCTGTCGACGAGACTGTGCAGCAAGGGATTCACGGTAATCCGCGTCCAAAACTCGCTTGATATCCGTCATTTTGGATGACTCCCAGATGAAGGGGATTGCAACACGCCTTGTGGTATCCTCATCATCGCTAACTTCTGGGGACATGGTCTCTACGGAGAAAGCGCGCTTGACAGATTTCTTCTCCTCCCGCGTGAAAAATTCATCTCGCTCTAGCTGAATCAGCCTACTCTTCAGTTTCTGCAACATTAATACACATGTAAGTACAAATTATCTTGTTAATAACAAAGTATATTTACAGTGCAAATAGAAAATAATTTTGTTTTTATGTAGCAATCATAGACTTTTGCAACCTTAGCACTTTAAACATGGATTTTTATTCAATTAAAGCTTATACATGTATATATAATGCTTGTTGTTGCTTTGACAATGCAAAATTGAAAAGGAATATGAAGTTATAATGAAACAAAACAATTACATCTCTCTTGCGCTTAGCTGCTTTATTTCTTTCTCTGTGCTGTTGAACTTTTCCATTTTCCTTCCTCTTGTTCTCATCCCTCATGTTCCTCCACACCCTTTTCACAGCCTCTATATAAGACATTTATAGATAAATACACATATGAAACAAAAGTTTCTAACAAAAATGTATCCATTATTCCATGCATCAGTTTTCTTTTTTAAAAAATATACACATTTGTAAAGAAAACAAATGAAGTGTTTTGTTGCTATAAACTGTTCCTAAAAAAGCGGGACATAGATGGATAAAGGGATTTTCTTGTGTAAAGGCAGTGTTTTCCCCCCTTAAATTTAGGAAGTAGTACTTAAACTAGATTATTTACTTACATAAATTACTTTGAATATTCTTGAATATTGAATATATTTGAATATTCTTAACACTGAAACATATAATACAAGTAAAGCATTTGCATGCTGAAAAAAAAACCACTCTGCTCATTATTCTTATTCCCTACATATGCAAATAATTTTCCTTTATCTCATCATTATTTGATTGCATGTATTATTGCAAAATGCAACCCATGTTACATAAACACTAAACCATGCTAGTTTACTTGTTATATTAGCATGTACCATGTATCAAAATATTTATCATTTCTCTGGCTATAAGATTATTCCAGAAAAAATTCATCATTAAAAGCCTATATTAAAAGCAAACTTTTTTCTGTATTTGATGGTATTTGTTACTACATATACTTTGTTGAACTTGAAAGTAACTATTAATGACACAATGGCTTCATGAGATGTGTCGTGGTGATGTTTAAAACAACAACTCTCTTGTATCCCCTCCACCCTAGTCAGCAAAATATTGGCATTGTGTTTTTACAAGTGTATGGCTTTAAACACCTGCCTCATAACACTGAAGTCATTAGTAAGCAGGTCATTTGGAGTCTACGGTTCGAGTAGAGAAGACTCAAAGTAAGTTATCTTTGTAATTATAACATATTTTTGTCGTTAATTTGATATCTAGATGTACTAACTTCCAGTAGGTTTATTGAGAAAATTAATAATATCTTAAGCAAGAAAGTAATAAATTCCAAAAGTTTCCAAATCCGTCCCTTCCAATTGCAATTATTACAGAGTTTTCCATCATTTTTAACTTTCTCTCTATAATTTTTAATGCCAAAACAGCAAATGCAATTTTAATTGTGTTGGGCATGACAAGAAATAAATGATATATAACTCCAAACAACAGTCTCATACAAATCATTAAATAGTCCTATCATGTGTTTAATCTTTAATTAATTATCAAACATACTCTTTTTATTCAAGTTATTTAATTTCATTAGATTTTTATATTTCAAAAGTAACAATGCTGCATGAATTATTCTATAACAGAGAAATAATGAGCCTTCCTTTTGGTATATAAATTAGATTGAACAACACTCCAACATATCCTGCTCCCTCTCTAGATAGGTGCTAATTAGGAGTAGATAATGAGACCTCACTTTGAAAGTAAACTTTTTAAAGAGACATCTTCTTGAACAATGTCAATTAGGCCATAAAATTTCCAACACAAATTAACTTAAAGAGTGACCTTTGTCACTTCCCATTGTGATTGTAAGACACTCTATAGTTAAATGGAAATTTAGCTCGATTAACAGCAAAATATTGCATGTAAATTTCTATATATAAATATCACAATCACTATCCTTATATGGCCATTTTTTTTTAAGGGGGGGGGGGTGTTTGCTATTTCTTTTCAGCTTACATGATGTTAACATAATCATTCAATCAAAAATTGTTGAAATGCATTTATTTGCTTAAAACTGCTCAAAAATGTTCGAACTAAAAAAAACAAAATTTATATATGTAAAAACATGACTAAACATCTTGGTGCCTGAACATCTTTGCTGGTGCCTTATATCTTCAGGCCTAATCGTTCTAAATTTAAAGTTACAAAAAAAAAAAAAAGAAATTATCAAAAATTGAAGAAGAAACAAGAGGCCCATGGGGCCACATCGCTCACCTGAGCAACAATGGGCGTTCAAAAGATATTGTGCCATATGGCCCCTCAGTAGAATAACAAAAATAAATATTGTAAAGTATTCGAATTTTACACTTATTTTTGCATACACGTAATCTTTGACATTGTATCTTTATGGAATACTATTTTTACCCAGAATAAGAAAATCCTACGCAAGATATAAAACTAACATTTGGTAGGGGTACAATGTTAACTTCCAATTCCCTATATTTTCGTTCTGCCCCCACCCCCTTCCCCCACTTTATAAAGCGATCAAAATATATGAGAACATATAGGTACATTTTCTTCCTCAACTACTTACTTGTTATTGTATTTTTTTTTTAAATATCATATAATAGTTATTGCATTTTATTAAATATCCTATAGATGTGAAGAAGAAATTGTACTCCAATCCACTCAATTCCTCAAATTAAAAACATTCAAAAATTTATTTGTCTTCTCCATTATAATTAAATGACTGTTGTTTACCTGGCGTAAACTCGTGTGACTTTTATAACTTTTCTCACATTTGATTGATGAATACACTGGAATGAAAATTGTTGTCACGTGACATGTTAAAGAAAGAACTATAAAAATCAATGTTACAGTATTGACAGGCACATCACTCTATTTTCCTAAGGCCCACCCATTATTTTCATCTTTATTCAAAAATAAAAATGGCTACATACCAGGATAATTTTCCGCTGTAATATTTTCTTAGGAATAGCGACAATTATTTTTTCCCCGCAACAGAAATGTGTCAGAACTATGGAAATTGTTTAACGGTGTCGTTTTTATTTACTCGTGTCTGAAAAACTATCAAAATTGATGTAGATTTCACATTATTCATTGTATAAAGAGGGGGCCCCAGAGAGTAGTTATATACAGCATATCATCCGTTAATTTTTTGTACAAGTATTTAACATTTAGCGAGACATTTCTAATGATCAACAAAAATTTCAGCGTCAATCGTAGAATTATAAGCAAGATACAGAGCTCACAATTCTGCTAGGTTTCAGTCATATTTTGTTCACATGAGTTAAAAATTATTACATTCAGCTTAAGATTATTCAGCATTTAAAGTGGAAAAAAAGAATGGCCTCAGATCTGTGTACATAGAATTGTGAGCAAATCTCTGTATCTTGCTAACAATCAAATATGGTTAGTAAATAGAAATTGTAAACAATTGAACATAAACATGCACTATAACAAATAAAGTGCACAGTTTATTTTTCAAAATGAATCACATACATGTTTATACCTACATATTTCCGTCAGCGATATTAAACTCTATTTAAATTTATGAATAAACTCGAGAAAATGCTAAGCATCTCAACAAAACACATTGCATTAATCTAATATTACGCAAAAGATCATACCGAATTACCGATAGAATGAATAGTATTTTAGTACTCTTTTAATACATCAGATTTTGCTTAATTTGCGCAGGTAAACAGTTAACTGGCTGATTTACCGAAGTCTCTGTTTGATGTGATACGTAAAAATTTACAAAATACAGGCGATAGTTCCCAGGTTACAAAGCATAAATAATGAAAACGAAACGAAAATCAAAACAAGCTAACACCACCGTCATATGTGAAAACTGTCAACGCATTGAAATATTTCACCTCAATTTACTCCAATGTATTTTGCATGTTTCAAAGATCCCCTTCGTACGCGAACTGTTGCACAACAAACTAATTCATCATTGTCAGATCGACCCTTTATCTTAAAACACGAATCTTGGTAAAATGGGTGGGCAAACCCGGGCCGGGGCAAAATAAAAGCCGGGGCAGATCGGCAATCGTCAATTCCATAATACGCATTGTTTTGCAGCAATATTTACAGCGAATACAAATATACTGGTCCGTAACATATCCTCAAAATTTTAATGAGATTGGCATATTAATAACTGCCAAACTTTTGTTTTGCACCGGCCCGCGTTTGCCTACCCATTTTACCATGACTCATCATGCTCATGGAATACCGAACCCGAAGCTATAAACTGATTGAAACACGCCTTTCCTTTATTATTATTTTCGTAATAACTCAGATTTGAAACAGAATTACGCCATTATTTTTGCAATTTATATTTTTCTTTCCATAAGGATTATTTATGCTAAATTACATTGAATTTGACTCGGTAGTTCTTGAGAAGAAGATTTTTAAAAATGCACCCCCCTTTTTCTACAGTTTCGAGGTTTTCTCCGCTTTGAATAAAGATCGGTCTTTCATTTTTGCAATTTATATTAACCTTCCCATAAGAATGCTTTGTGTCAAATTTAGTTGAAATTGGCCGAGCGGTTTTAGAGAAGAAGTTCAAAATGTTAAAAGTTTACAGACGGACAGACAGACAGACAGACGTACAGACGAGATGTACGTTGTGCATTTTTTTACGGTACGGGGTTACTTTCAGTATATTTGCTACTTATGAGGTGCACATTGAGATTACAAACAAACAATACACTGTGGGGAATAATGTCTACACAAACACTGTGGGGAATAATATCTACACATACACTGTGGGGAACAATGTCTACTCATACACTGTGGGGAATTATGACTACACAAACACTGTGCGGAATGTCTAAATATACACTGTGGGGAACGATGTCTACTCATACACTGGGGAATAATGTCTACACACTGTGGTGAATAATGTCTACTCATACACTGTGGGGAATGTCTATACATACACTGTGGGACAAAACAACTACACATAAGGGGTTAATTCACCAAATATGTCAGGTTCATGGTTTCCACTATTGAGCCCAAAACGCAACTCTTATGTTTTTGTTTTCCTATCTTTGGTACCTGTGCCATGTAGTGATACTTTCCCCAGAAGACTGGCTATACATGTATAGCAGTAAAATAATATGTACTTCTTTCAATGGTCCCAATTCAAATATCGTGAAATTCCATGCAGTTGTTTAACAGGACTGGCGCTTAAAAAGTGTTCTATTTTCTATATACATGTATGACCAAAATTCTAAAATCACAAAAACCGAAATTCAACAAAAAATTATGAATTCAAATTTTCTGGCAATAAGCACATCTGCACATTGTGTTTTAAATATCTAGTACAAAGTTTCACTAAATTTTCTGCAGTGGTTTATGAGGAATTGCACTAAAAGACATGCAACACAAATTTTAAGGTAATCCTTCCTTTATTCAAAAATGACAACAATATAAAGAAAAACTGTAACATAACATAGTAACATTTTATCATTACTTCTTGTCAGAATCGATGACTCAAAACAACACTAACTAATCAGATTTTTGAAGAATTTTACAAAACTGAATACGGTAAATTTGCAAATTTCTTAGGATTATATTTTAATACACTTTTGAGGGGAAAAGCCTCTTTTGACTAGCCAAATGGCATCATATTACAAACAGGAAAAAGGGGGGGGGGGGGGGAAATGAACATCTCAATGATGCATATACCACACTTCCTGCTTTTGAAAAACAATTCAGTCAAAAACAATATAAGCACCATACATCAATACCTTTGATATTCAAGTCATTTTCATAGATAAATCACAGTATGTACATGTAGTACATTTCAAATAAAAAATGCATCTTATCTTTAAAGGACTTTAATCAGGAATAAGAAGACCAAAGTGTGAAAAATACAGAGTTCAAAAACTTTTATCTAAAGGTGCTCTGTAATTAATCTCAAGGCAAGTAGTTTCAAGTATAAACTTTTCAATTGTTCATAAACAACAAGTCACAGAACGAAATTTGAGAAAATCCAAGAAACTCCCAGTGACACCATAACATATTGGGCAGAAATCTATGTTTTTCTACTTTTCCTCGCCTTAACGAGCATACAGCTGATTTTTTTTTTAATGTTATCTCTTGGTCTTCGATGAATAAGGCCATTGTTTTTTTTACTTAAAGACATAGCCCTTTCAACATCTTTCTGCCCTGGGCACTTGTCCCTATGGAGGAAAGTGGCAAACAGGTTTTTAAGTTCTTCCTCTTCGGCTGACGTCCATCGCTGTCTGAGACATTTTCTTTTCTTTATTTTTCTTCCTGAAACAATGACTCGAATGATTAACAATGAAACAAAAAATATGTGAAGAGAATTTTTAATATATGTTTTAACTATTAATTACAATTAGCATTAGAGAAGAAATAAAATGATCTCATCAGCCATCCCCATTTGTCATATTTCTGTGTTACAAATGCATGAGTAATAGAATGAAGCAACTGTGACCAAACACAACAAAAACGCTATATTTATTTTCCAACCTTGACTAAATTTCAAATAATTTTTATTTTGTTCTAATTAAAAGACAAAAAACAACCCTGATGCTCAATGAGAAAACAGACATCATTTTGGCCAATTAAAAGTGCTGCCCTTCTTGATAGATATCTGTGGTGCAATATGCAGTCACTTTTTATTATTGTGGGGTTATTCCCACAAAAGTCATGTAATTACTAAGGTAACCCCAAACTGTATTTCCCCCACAAGTTTTGAGATCACCTCATAAAGGAGGATTTTACCAAAAATAACCCCACAATGCTATTTTTGCAGAGCATGACAATCAACCCTTAATAAACTATATTATCTGAAGAACCCTGCACTGCTACGTATTTCACAATGTCTGACAAGCACCTCATAATGAATAATAGTGCTGAAATACCCTGCACTTTTGCTTGGCAAAACATACAAAAATTTGAAATTTTGATTGAATTAGTGCCACTTGACAGCCTATAGCTTAAATCTTTATTTCATTGAGCAAACACATCATTTAATCTTTGATCATTCTGGATCGTCACATTCTGGAGATCATTTTTTCCACTCAGTGTGGGGTTTATTTGAAATTGTGAGGTTAACCCCACTGTGGTGTAAAATGTTCTTTCCTGTCTTGTAACAGTTGAAAAAAAATCTAGAAACAAATTCAGAAAGATCTTTCAAAATAGAAAACATTGTTAGTCAATTCCAAAGAAAAAAAACATAACAACACTGCCTGCCATTTTTATAACCAGATATTTCCTTTTGAAAACCCAGTTAAAAATAAACAGGCCATAACCATAGACAATATTGAAAGAAGAAGTCCCACATCGCTTTTTTAATACTAAATATAGAAACAATATTTCCTTAATAAATCTTGCACTGCTATTTTCAGATGTGAACCTTATGATAAATAGTCCTGGGAATGACCCCGCACAGCTATTTTGGCATAATCCCATAATGGAACACAGCTCCAAGAGAACCCCACAAAGCTCTGAAAGTAACCCCACATTGCTTTGTGTACATTGATTCAAATACAAGCTACTGAATTTACCTGCCAAATTTTCTTTGTCCTCATCTTCATCCTCTTCATCATCTTCTTCTAAATCAAACAAATTAGGAATATTTTCCTCCACTGGTATTTCTACCGGTCCTTCAAAATTTTCTGGCATCTCTTCTTCTTCGTCGCAGGACAGTTAAGGCAACATTTTGCTTTCAAACAGCACTAAAAGGAGGTCGTTCGTTTTAGCTTTATTTTTTCTGCATGATATATTTTTCTAAACTATTTTTTGATTGATTTTGCAAAGATATGGGTCACCTTAACTTGACCATGTCTTAATTTGACTGTCACGTGACTTTTCAGTGTCACGTGGGCGTCTTTTAGACAAGAAACGTAAATGATAAATTGAGACAAAAAAGACAAGGGCAAGACAAACAAAGCTTGGAGTAAGTAATATGACTACTTATTCAAAATTATCTATACATCATAGAAATCAATGCTCATTCAGTTGTAAAACTCGTTTATATTGCAAATTCGTAGGAAAACTGGCTAATTGTTGCAAAAATAGCGCATTTTTGTACATTTCAATAAAAATTACAAATTAAACCTTCATTTCTCAACAAATGAGCATCAGTTTTCATGAAGTACACGTAAAAAGGAAGAAAATCATACCAAGTTCAATAATATCTATAGCCGCCTTGCCCTTGTCTTTTTGCATTTAATTTGGCAGTCAGGAAGGTCTCTCAAATCAATACACATTTCAAACGCACAAGTGATCCCAAAAGGGGAGATAACTCTATAAGCGGTAACTCTTCTGAAATAGGCGCGGTGTCTTTGTTTCGCCTAATCCGAATTTTTTTTTGAAATAGAATTCATCAGTACATTATGCAAATGATTATTTAAACATAGTGTTTCTGTTTTATTTATATAAAAAGGGACAATATGGTTACTATGAAACACCCGCATTTCCTCTGTTGTAATTATAGATGTAAACAAAAACAGTTGTGCATTATTTTTTAGGTTACTGTATGCGCGGAGTTAGTAATTTCTTAATTTCTGGGGGAAGGAAAGAAAAAATATATGAGACCTAATTGTGCAAAATTATTTGAGGGGTGGGTTGGGTTGGGTGAAGCCCCTCTATAATAAGACAGACATATAACATGATTTAATTTTTTTCTCATAATATAAAAAATAACCCCTACCTCACTGTACACTGTATTATATGGTCAGGGGTATGTTTTGATTATAAGAATATTTAATGTTGGGTGCATGCCTGTGCCTTATGACTCCATATTTATATACAACACTGTTGTCTTGAGACATTTTCCAGGGGGAGGGGTGGTCCAAGGAATTTTTTTGCAGGTGGCCAGGGACCAAGCCATTTTACTATGTGAAGTGTGAATAAAATTAGAATTTTCCAGGGGAGAGGGGCTATAATATATAGATCTACACATGAAGAATGATTTTAAGGTTACTCATTTTCTTTTCTTTTTTTTTATGGGGGGTGCATATATATTTATTCACAAAATAAATTCCATTCCAATTGCATTTTTCATTACTGAGACTAAAAGAGGGTGAGTAAATCCTGCAAGTAGGCAATCAAAAGCCATTTTTGATTCACATCAATATATAAAATTTAAATAATTCTGAACTTAATCTTATGCGAGGGGATGAAGACTCTCTCACCAACCCCTTTACATCCGTTATGCATGCAAACAGCATATAGCAATTTAATATAGCTGACTTAAGTAAATGTTACTCTCCTCCACTTCTTAAAAAAAAATTATGAATATAAAAACAATTATACTTGGTTTATTTGTTTTATTCATTTATACTAAGAAGATAAATGACTTTCTGAGAGAATAATAATGATAATATTTTCAGTGACAACATTATTTTAAACTTGATATACCCGTATATGCATACACACTCAACAAATTCAATTTCTTTTATGTATGATAAAATGTCAATGTGTTTATTGTATGACTCCTTAGTTTGACTCCTCTTCTTTCTCCAAAAGCACAGTCTTCCTGTTCTTTAAGTCCAGGTTTTTATTTTCCATCATTTTCATATTTTATATTCCCAGGATAAGAGTGTGTATAACTTTTCACCAATAAGAACCTCATTTATGCAAATCCCAAAACATAGCAGGTACCAGCTGAAATGAAAATGATTTTTCAGTGAGTTTAACATGTAATCAAAATGACTGAAAGATTGAAATGAAAGAATTATTTTCTACAATTTGACAAACAATGGAATTTATTAATCTTAATAAACATTTTATTTAGTTAAGATTTGCAATCAGGTTTTGCACATGTTCAAATACAGCTTTAAAACAGTTTTTTTGATTTGATTTGAAATGATCGACACTTTCACCCCTGTTATGTGAAAGATTACTGTGACCCCTTTATTTTACTCGCCATAACCTTAAGTGTACCTCTCTCTCTCTCTCTCTCTCTCTCTCTCTCTGTTATATTAATGATTTAGGTATACACAATTTCTATCAAGCTAGTGCAGTTACAGTGATATCATACCATGTTTTGTTGATATATGTTAAATGTTAATGAGCAATTTTTAATCATGAAGTATTCAAAATTGTAGGTTTAAAATAACATAAATTTTAAATTTAATCATTTTAAAACATGACACCATTCATACATGATAATGTTTTTTTTCTACTTGATCTGTCTCATACAAAACAATCATATTAAGTATTATCAGATTTATTATTATTTCAGTGATGAATTATTGTACTTATAATATGTTATTAACAGTACATGTACTTACATTTTCTTCAAGCCTTTTTTTCAAAAATCATTCTGACAATTTTTAAATTTCTCTGCAAATAACAAAAATAATGGGAAGTTATACAAATTTACATGCACACATACATAGGCCTACATGTCAACAACAATTTGAGAATTCTGTTAAAGGTCTAATTTGCATGAATGGGTAAAATGACAAACACTTTAACTATTATTTGAAAGTTTCACATGCACATTCTAAACAAACATACCATGTCCATATATACCTCATTTAGAGAAATCAGATGAAGTATGTGACATGTAATTCAGTTATTTGTATATTATAAGATTTCAAACAGTGTTATGCTCTCAGTGATATAAAAAGCTAGTAATGATAATTAATGTGCATGGACATTTTATATCAATTGGATGAATATAATATATATATATAAAAATAAATATTAAATAAATAAACTGTCATAGAAGAATGTTCAAAACAGAAGAAATATGTTATTGATCAGCTGTTTATCAACGGGTCAACTAATTTTCAGAAAATCAAATCAGGTGTATAAAATCCTTTAGCCTGTACTGTACTGATTTTCAGAAAACCAGATCAGCTGTTTTCACACAGTCTCATGCACTTTGTTTACATACAAACAACTGTAGTGAGACTGAGTGTAGTGTAAAGCTAAGTATTGTCTGTGTAAATGCTATGAACTGATTCGATCGTGTCGATTGAACTTTCTGAAGAAAATGAGTAACAATTTAACGGACCGACAATAAACCTATACATGTATATTGTACAGTATAAATGTAAACAATACAGTCTCTTCTCATGTTTTGAACCAAACAACACAATAAGTTGATCAGAAATTCATCCACTGTATAAAACCACAATAAAATAGTTACTTAGTTATCTGGTTCATTACAAATACACTATATATCTATTCTACATACCTGGTAAATCATCAAATGATCGTTATCTTCGGGAACACCAGCTACACGTGTTTACATCAAATACAGCGTCTGACGAGCGCTTTCGGGACGCAGATTCACACCCATACGACATATATGTTATGGACATTCTTCGTATATTCTCGTTCTTGTAAATTATTAGATACACATACGAGTAATTCGTTATTATAGGTTTTCCCATGAAGTATTAAATCAACCGTATATTTTGCCCAAACCGCTGTTTTCGGTATATTTTCCATATATGGAAATACAGAGGCGGGGCATGTATTATGACGTCATATCTCATTATCCCTTCATTAGCATATCAGAGCGATGTGTAGCCTTATCTGTACTGCGCGTCTCCTTCAGTTTCTTTAGCTCCAAGAATGTCTAGAAAAAATTTTGAATTCTCATTGACAAGTATTTTTCTTTCTTTCAGGAATAGGTAACTTACTGAATTATTTATGTAATGACTTAAAAGAAGTGTACTAGTTTGTAATCCTTTTTTTTTTTAATTATTTTTTAGTAATACTCACCACTGATCTGAATATCTTTCAACTGTTTTCCCCTATACTGGCTCACCAGTCCCATGTCCTGTATCAGCAGTAATTTTGCTATTTCCACCCTCTCCAATATATCGCTCGTTTGCCGATAATTGTTCAGGTGAATTTTCATCGTGTGTCCTAGATGATCAATAACCCACTGCCTTTCGTTTTCTGTAGTATCCAAACTCTATAAAAAATTTAA
This sequence comes from Magallana ariakensis, assembly GCA_020458035.1. Classification (NCBI taxonomy): domain Eukaryota; kingdom Metazoa; phylum Mollusca; class Bivalvia; order Ostreida; family Ostreidae; genus Magallana; species Magallana ariakensis. The sequence goes on from CM035811.1 coordinate 7,042,759, forward strand.
AAGAAATCCTCATGAATAATTTTTCAATTTTGTTTTTAATCTGTAAGTTAAAGAACTAAGACACCATTTCAATCAAAAAGGTCTACAAATTATTCATAATTTGTATTTAACGTCAAGCAGATTATTAATGGTATGATGAAAGTCACTGACATTATAAACACAGATAATCCAAAATACATAATTTTTTCTTTCTAATTAATTGACGAATTACAAACATAACTAAATTATTAAGAAGTGAACCTGCAACATAGTAGCCATGTATTTCCTCATGTTTGACGTCCTCATTTTGCCAGGATTTTTCAGTTTCGCAGCCTCTGCAACTGTCTTGATATCGTCATATGCCCGAAAAACTCCAGCTCCTGATGAAAGAAAATAATGAACAGTGTTGAGTATGTAGAAATGTTGCTATAGTTTATGCTGTTTTACTTTCTCCAACTGAATAAAGAATAGCATGCATAGATAACATAAATGGGATTTGTATTTGAAAAAATACTATGTGGGGTTCTTTCACCAAATAGTGCAGAAACTCCATTACAAAATTACATGGAGTCAGCAACACAACTATATAAAGATATGTATAGTGTTTTATATCACTGTCTTACTTACCACTTTCAAAAAGAAAAAAAAGGTTTGAGATGTATCCTCAAGTATCATACACACCTAACATACTTCCTGATGTCCATGTTATTAATTTCACAAAAAAAAGAACAAGCAGTAAATTCACTTGATTCAAAAAATACTAAAAAATTGATTCCATTTATGAATATCTCCAACACATCGAGATTAAAATCACTACAAAATGAACAGGCCTCAGAGTAATGATAATCACAAGTGAAGGCAATGAAAGCACATCTCAGCTATGTTAAGGGCGTCCATAAAATAATAGCGGTATTTATCACATAAAATATAAGCCTTTGAATAATCTTGATATTATATTCCAAAAAATTGTTACACAAAGTAATTTTTTATCAATATACATATTAGATAATTCGCTATCGCATGAGCAATTTTTGAGTCTCTTGGGAATACCCTGTCACGTGATACTGCTAAAAATAGATGAACCAGGAATAATACGAAAAAATGCATAGTGCAAGGGCTTAACATTAACAAATATAATTATTTCTGTTTCTAACTTGTAAAATGAACATCTAAAATTTCGAAAAGTGCTGGGAGCTTGAAATATTCAAGTAAGAACAATTATTAAATTCAATATAAACAGTGGATGAACAGAAATTTGCAAGGAGTTCCCACAATTAATGCTTATTTATATGATATGCGTAGCGATTTCATGTAGCTCCCAGCACTTTTTGATATAACTGGGATATAATGGTAACACATGTAAAATTTCAATATATTTGATAAAGTGTATGCCCTTGCACTACTGCATTTTATCTGACCCATTTCACTTTCGGCGTCATTTGCGTGAAATTCAAACGCAACACTGACTAAGATCATGATTTTAATTTTCGTTCATAAAATAATTACACGCTGTGAATTTCATTAAAATAATGTTAGAATTTTGTCTTGTTCACACCAGTCATCATTACCAAATTATTGAATTTGGAAAAATTAATTCATCTGTTGCCCTCACCAATAACTATTGATATAAGGGTGATGGGGGGGGGGGTAGGGGGTGGAAGTTTAAGTGTAAGTTTGTAATTTACACATTTATGTTTTATAATGGTTTATGTTACTCTGCTGCTAAATAAATAAGAAATACCTATAATATATGACCAGGGTTACTTGTAATTATAGTTAATATTTTTTGTAATAATTAAAGAAAGCAACATAAATCAATCTTTATCTAGAATTTTTTATAATAATCAACTTGACAAATACAATGTACTATATAGAGATTGCTTTTCAATCTGTAACAAACTGTTCAACAAAACTAATGTTTTCTGATTTTCAGTATTATTCAGTCATGATGTGGAATCTATGTCAAATGACCATATTCTTTCACACTACATGTACTTCTCCTCTTGTCTTTTTGATGTACATTGTAAGGAGGCAGTGCAGTTGATAAGAAAACCAATGCCTGAAATTATGAATATCTATCAATTTCAAATTTAATTTCAATAAATATCAATGAAAGATATTATGATAGGTTACACTATAGTAATATGATTTTTAAAAAACCCAGACCAAATATACATGAAGTTAGTGGGTAAAAGAAATATTTATAGAGTACCTACTTTTTTATCAACACCCCAACAAAGTGTCTCCAGTGGACCATTTACTGCTTTAATAACCCTGAAATTGAATAATGTGTTATAATTAGTAAACTATTGTGCTGAAGATAATATGAAAATGGAAAATTATTTTATCATTGTGCATACTAATGGCAGTTTTAATTTCATTAATATTCTAACAGGCATAATCAAATGTTTATTGTTTTAAATATTGTGTGGAAAATCAGTTCAACACTGTAATTTTGTTTATTTAAACATGTAATCTTCCTGATAAAAAAGGCTAAATGAAATAACACATTTCGATTTACATAAACAACAATACAATCTTGTCTATATTCAATCCAGATTCTCACAGTAATATTTGTAGTGCTAATACAGTGTTTGGACTTTCCATTGTTTACATTTATTTTGAACACGGAGGAAATGCGAGCTAATGTTATTGCGATATAAGAGACCAGTAAAAAGCTACAATGAGCCTCAATACTCTTAATGATCAAAATTAGCGAATCGCGGAACATTTCTATTGCCTGATTGAGTCACCAAACTGATGTATAAACACAATATTACATGAAAAACAAATGTAAACAAGTAAACAAAATCGAAGCCGAGGAATTTCCCTTCGTTTCTGTTTCATCCTACAGTATTAGACAATATAAAACAATATCTAGGGAAAGTACAGATAAATCCTACCTTGTTCAGTTGAATCCTCTACCGATTTCCGTCTAGGCTGGTTGTAAATGAGTTAAATTCTCAGATATATCACTGAAGTCCACATGTTTATTCTGATCACAGCTGCAAGCGCCGATGTGACGTAGTCAACCGCGACACGTCATCAGACGAGTTAGGAACTTCATAATTTCGCAAGATATAAAGAATAGTTGAAATTTTTATTTCAGTACATCTTTCTTGATACACTCAAACCCAATAATTAATCATATTTATTTTGGTAGATGTTTGTTAATTACCGAAATACAATATCTCGTAAAATCTCATGAATAAGGGGCGGGGCATATGCAAATTTTCCTAAATCACACGTGCTAGAATTCTGATACCTTCCTTAACATAGCTGAGATGGGAACTCCATAATTCAAAAAATGGCCGACAATTAACTTCCTGTGCATTCAGTTCCAATATTTTAATAACCCCACAAAGACTTTCTTTTTAGGAAGAAAGACCCCACAACACTACCACGAACTGATTAACAATTTTCACATCTGTTACCATTATGCCAATATTTACCAAAACACAAAAAAAGATATGATAGTTAAAATTGTTGACTATCTAGCTTCTCCAAAATAAATAGGCCAAACTTGGGAAATGAATGACACTCACTTGAATTAGCAAATAAATATGGACTGCAGCTTTGAATTCCAGCCTTACTACGAACATTTTCATCTGACAGGTAGGCCATTGCCCTCTTCACATCTTGTGGTAAAATAACAGGTACCCCTCGACCAGTCTGAGTAAAAAAATTCAGTAAAATAAATATTTTAAGTGGTACAGATCATCATTTCTTTAGTAAGTACATTTCAGAAAAAAAAGATTATGCTCGAGTAGATTTTTTGAATGACTTTAGGAGCATGTGTTTCACAAGTCTTTTTGGTGTAAATATACATAAACATATAATAATTGGATTTCAAAATAAGCTTAAACATACCTTTCCTCTAATTTCTACAACTTCCTGTCTCTTCAATAACTCTCTCTCAAATGGGGTAAGCTCACCAACCATTTCAACAGCAATTTCATCAGCATCCTTTTTCCTGGCTTGATACGATTCTAATCTATAAAATGAAGATAAATTGCTACAAATCCATTTGTACATGGTTCTATATTGTTTATAATTTGATTTTTTAGCAAAAGTTCTGTAAAATGTTTCAAAATAAATAAATACACACCTTAGGGCTTGCACCTCATGACATCGTCTTCTGTTGTACAAAGTTAGTCTGGCAAGAACTAACTGAGCTATTTGTCTAAAATTCTCATAACTTCCATCTGTTGTGTCAGCATTAGCCAGGCTATCTATCATGAATGTTGCCAATTTTTTCACATCTTCTGGCAAAGGAAGTTGTGTTGGTTTATTAAAATTCTTTTCAGAGAGAACCATTCGGGCTAGCTTAGTAACTTGAAGTCCCCATTTGATCTTCAATAAAGTCAGAAATGCCTTTGCTTCATCTTTCTTTCCTTGATCATCACCAATCAAAGCCATTGCTAGCTTAGCCGATGCCATTCTTTTGATATCAAAACCCAATTTTACTGCATTGCTGGGGGATTGAAGATCTTCTTCATCAGATTCATCTTGTTTACTGCATTTCAGAGCTGCTTGTGCCACTATATCGAAATATTTTGGTTGCAGTAAAGAGTCCATGCTGATGGAATCATCTTTAGTCATTTGCCGAGCATTTATCAGTAGTCTTGCAGCAAGTCGCATTATAGAAGAGGTGTAGTATTTGCGCATGATTCTGTTCCCAACATTTCTTTGCATCCACTGGTTTCCAAGATTAATTATCAATGGATCTGTTTTTGCAACTTTTCCTACCCCATCTTCTATCATTATTGGAAAAACTTCACCAACAAGAGATTTGGAGGCATTTCCATCAATTTTACCAGTGATAATTTTGCTCTGAATGATAAGACTTCCTTTTGATACTGTAAAATCTGTTCTTGCTGGACAATGTGGCTGATGTCTTTTTAATACAGATATACGTATCCATTCCAAGCAGTTTGGACATGGTGTATAATCATCAATGCAGAAACTGTGGCTTACACTTCTTCTTGCTAGGAGCATTTCACCTTGTTTTTCTTTAATTACTTGAACATTATGCTTATGTTCTCCTCTTAACCTCAAGATGTTTATTAGTCTTTTTCTTTCTTTTGAGCTGGACTCAAGTTTCATTATTTCAAGAACTTCAGGTTCTTCAGCATGCTGCTTTGATAAGATATGATGAGAAAAATTTGTTTGCCACTTAGTACAAAAGGGACATGGGTGTCTAGAATTGTAAACTCTGTCCGATTTTTTCACTTTTCCATTTTTTGTCACTCTACTCTTCAGAACTCGTGTCACATATATACCTTTATGTTCTTTGTCTCTCGTTATGCTGTCCTCATCTATAATGGAATCATTTTCTTCAGAGTCTGATTGCTCTACAATGGTGGTGCTTCCTACTGAAGTCTTGCTAAGCATTGGCCACATGACAGAACTGTCACTTTCATCAGAGTCATTTATGAGTTCCTCTTCACAACTATCAGGGGATGTCATGTTGCACTGACTTAACTGACTTATGGCCTCCCTGTGGTCTTCATTTACTGTTTTACTTGTACAGCTTTCATTTCCTTTAACAGTTATTTTTTCACTTAATTTCAACTTTTTTCTTTTGAGTGTCAATTTCTTAATTACTTCTTCTTCACTGTCACTACTAAAGTCCTTTATCCTTTTGAGTTCTGGTTTCTTGAATACTTCTTCACTGTCACTACTTAAGTCAGGATTGTCTTCTTCATCACTGCTAGAAGTACTTGATAATTCAAGATTCACCATTTTACACTTTTTAAGTCGAGTTATTTTAAGCTCCTTTTCAAAATCAAAATCAGGATCAATTTCATTGTCATCATCACTACTTGAAAATTCTGGCTGTAGGTCTGAATCCTCCATTGCCCAGGTAGGAGATTCTGTCTCCATGACTTCCAGCTCTGTGCAGTCAGCATTTTTGTGCGTCACATGCAGCATTTTCACATCCCCAGTTGCTGTGGTAGGAGATTCCATCTCCTTTACGTCCATCTCTGTACAGTCAGCATTTTGTTGCGTCTCATGCAGCAAGTTCGAATCCTCTGTTGCCTTAGTTAGAGATTCTGTCTCCATGACTTCTAGTTCTGTGCAGTCAGGATTTTGGTATGTCTTATGCAGCGAGCTCAAATCCAAAGTTGCCTCGGTAGGAGATTCCATCTGCTTTACTTTTATCTCTGTGCAGTAAGCATTTTGGTGTGTTTCAAGCGGTGGACTTGAATCCTCAGTTTCCATGGTTAGAAATTCTGTCTCCATGACTTCTAGATCTGTGCAGTCAGCATTTTGGGGTGTTTCTAGCAATGGGCCCAAATCCTTCATTGCCGTGGTCAGAAATTCATTCTCCATGACTTCTTGTTCTCTGCAGTCAGCATTTTGGGGCATCCTATACAGCAAGCTTGAATCCTCTGTTGTTGCGGTAGGAGATTCTGTCTGCTTTACTTCAAGTTCTGTGCAATAAGCATTTTTGTGTGTTTCAGGAAGTGGACCCAAATCCTCCATTGCTTGGATTGAAGATTCTGTCTCCATGACTTCTAGTTCTGTGCATTTAGCATTTTGATGTGTCTCATGCAGTAAGCTCGAAACCTCTTGTGCCTTGGTAGGAGATTCCGTCTGCTTTACTTCTAGTTCTATGCTGTCAGCATTTTGATGCGTTTCAAGAAATGGACCAAAATCTTCTGTTGACGTGGTTAGAGGTTCCGTCTGCATTACTTCCAGTACTGTGCAGTCAGCAATTTGGTACTTCTTATGCAGCGAACTCGAATCATCTGTTGCCGCTGTAGAGGATTCTGTCACCTCTGTGCAGTCAGCATTTTGATGCGTTTCAAGTGGTGTTAATGAATACTCCGATGTTGGGTTAGGAGATCTTGTCTGCTTTACTTCTAGTTCTGTGCATTCAGCATATTGATGCGTTTCAAGCAATGGACCCGATTCTGTCTGCTTTACTTCAAGTTCTGTACAGTCAGCATATTGGTACGTCTTATGCTGCAGGCTCGAATCCTTTGTTGCTGCTGTAGGAGATCCTGTCTGCTTTACTTCTAGCTCTGTGCAGTCAGCATTTTGATGGGTTTCAAGTGGTGTTAATGAATCCTCCGATGCTGTGTTAGGAGATCCTGTCTGCTTTACTTCTAGTTCTGTGTTGTCTGCAGTTTGTTGCAATATAGCCCATTCTACATCCTCTTTGAAACATTGCAATGTTTTAGGTTTTTTCTTATATGCTCCTACAAAAAAGTTATACATGCAATTTTAAGACATTATGAAAAAGTTTATTTTATTAAGGTGATTTGGATCACACTAAACACAACATATGGTCAAAATATACAGTGGATTTCGCTTTAAACCGAAAGTTGATTTGTCAGAGAAAAATTATTACATTAACCAATAATTAGATTAAATGATTTAGCATTACCAATGAAATAGCATTTTAGTTGTTTTATTTGCTAAGGCCTAAAAAAAAATAAAAAAATAATGGTTTGTTTCCGCTTTCATGCTAAAAAAAAGTAGGGTCGGTCAGTCGGAATTTTTTTTCCTTTTATATTGCAGTATCCATACATGCCGGGTTAGATACTTACACTGCTTAATGGTATAAAATAAGAAATACTTTAAATATCATTCCTGACTATTAAGCTGGTCTTAAGAAAACACAAAAATGATATTATATATCAGATACTTCCTCTGCCAGCAATGAGAGCATTATTAAAATCTACAACACAGGGAAACATTCAGCCATTTTGAAACAAAACGTTTGAGTTACACTGATTTGAAAAGAGTAACTGCTTCAAGCGTTTTTGTGACCAAAAATTTGAGTAATTTGTTTCCAAATCGGATAAAAACTGAAATAAACGACTTTCCATCAAAAATCCTTAAAAAAAGTTTTGAGTCGGGGGGTAAAAGCTAGGGTCGGTCGGGAAAGTGGAAACAAAACATTTTTTTTTTCTAGGCCTAATGGTCAAAAGAAATTTTTTCTCATTACCATGGTTTCAAAGTGGCCGCCATTTTGATAGGAGGTAAAAGAGGAAGTGAGTCAGTGACTAATTTTCTTAACATCCCCTCTATTTACCTCAGAAACTTTAATTTTGATTCCCATTTTTGTAGAAAATGATCTTAGTTATACCTCATAATAAAAAGATAAATTTATCCAAATCATATACATGTATTTCAAAATTGAAAGAATTTCTTTGATGTTGCGTTTATAATCCTATGAAATTTCATGTTTAACTGACTAATTTCAGTGCAAATCACTATCGGATGAAATGGAACCCTCTTATTCTTTTTTGTTTCAGCGAAGGACTAAAATGTCCAAATGTTTATCCACAACAAACGATGAAAATAGATAGCAATTGCCAATAGGTCACCAATGACTGAAGAGAACTGAAAATCATAATTTATACTGATCTAGAAATCATATATCACATCTATGTTTTTTATATGAGGCATTGAATCATTATCTTTTGAAAGATATAGGGTCATAACTGCAGTGGTGTGTGCATAAAAATTCAGTAATGCACGTTAGCCTGTTATGAAAATTTGTATGCATACACCCCTGCAGTAATGAGACTATATCTTTCAAAAAAATAACATTTATTGATTATATTTACATATTTTCTAACTCTTACTTTGTCTACCAATGTGATTTTTACCTCGAAATTCTTGATTTATTCTATGGGTAAGTTTAAATTGATAGAAGAGCCACTGTAACTACTACAAGCATGAACTTTGATATTTACTTGCGACATTGCATTTTACAGCCTTCAACATTTGTGACTTCATAATAAAACTCATCATTTTAACCATTGAATACCCTGTCTGTATTATGGTACTATATCTGCAGTCACTTTTCACACACACTTAATATGCAGAAAAAAGTGGAATGAAAATATATTTGAATTAACTATTTAAGGTTCTCCGATCCTCAGCCTAAAAGTATTTTTTTCATCATAAGAATGCAATTTTTCTTTCAACCTTTATAAATGAAAAGATATAAAATGAAATTTTTAGAGGGTATCCATGCATTTTACAACGTTATTGCAAATTTACCTACGATGGATATAATGGAATAAGAAACAAGTTGAGTTTTTAAAAAAAATTCCGGTGCATCGTTGGCTCAAACTCTATACCAAGATGTAAATACATGGGAGAGCTCCGTGGATCCACTACGCCAAGCATGTAGTTGTTTGACTAATGGTTATACTAGCAGTAAAATACTAAATTAAAATTGTCTGTATAAAAGTCAGATTCAGATTTATGGTACGAATAAAAGAAATCCGGATAATTTAGAGTTATCAAACTTTGCTGAGGATCGGAGATTGTTAAAACACAAACTTTGTAAATTATGTTAAAGCTGCTTGGTCCAATTCTATATCGAATTTTGTGCTTGCTTTTAAACGATAGTTTTGCTGAGTACGAGTATAATAATAAACACCGCAGTACTTTTGCCGGTCAATTAAACCACATTTCAATGAGAAAATGTTTAACAAAATTTCTTTAAAAAACAAACAATACATACAAGTGTACTGCGTCATTTCGCCCCTTATTAAGATTCACCCCCAACATTGAGACGAGTATGGTAGTATTACGAATTTGACATTTGTTATAAATAAAAAAAGAATTTCAAAATATTTTGGCAAATCAAAGGTAGTCCTACGTACATTTTCAATCTCTCTGAAGTTTGTTTTGTTCACAATCCATGCTTTACATGAGGATCATATAAACCCTATTATTTGGGGATGAAACCTAACGTTTCCCTTTTCTTAACATTCCCATGATGCATTAAGGTGCATATAAAGAAATTATTTCCAGTTATTTTGAATATTTCTAACTTTGAAAGGAGATCAATTCTGCTGGTGAAAATACATGAAAATCTATAACTTTGTAATCAATGGAAAATTTTTTGCTTCTATAAAAACCAAAAAAAAAGGACCATGTAGCTTTAAATAATAAAATAACCCATCACAACTAACAGATAAACAAGGCCAAAATTTTAAAATCTGATTTGTTTCCCCTTAGAATCTCAGCGCTTTTTTTTCAAGTAATGAAATTACTATCATTATTTTTTGAAACACAAATTCATTTATAAACAGAAAATGTTTATTCGAGGTTTTTTGTCAGTTGCTTGTAAGGGAAAACAATCCAAATTCAATTTAAACTGATCAAACAATTTAACAAAATTTATTACTATTGCCCATTTCTGTGAACTTTTCCAATTCTCCTGGAAATACCTCAATTCTAGAATTTGGCTTTGGAAATATTCTGCATAAAATCATGAGAACAAATTTCATATCAAAGCATTGTCTGATATGTAAATAATTCTTAACGAATAGAAACTCTGCCACTTTGCATGACTTGTATTAAGTTGGAAGATGCATATGTAACTATGCATTTTCCACATTTAGAAAAAAGTTGAAAATTGTGTATAGGACATTTCAAATTTGAAAAATTTACGACAATATTGGGTAGATAATAAATATTGATTTTAAATGTAATTTTCTTAAAAATTTATTTTTTCCTATAGGTCAATTTCCTATAGGTCAATTATTTTTAAATTCTAATGACTCTACACATGCAACTTAGTGATTACTTCATTTAACCTGTAAACTATTTCCAACATCTAACCTTTAAGCATTAACAACAAATCTTAGCACACTTACAGAGCATCATCACTCTTGCAGTAAAATCCTCCATCACCCTTGGCTTGGACAGGCCACAAGACTTTCTTCGGTGTTTGCGGGAGGTGTACCCAATACCAGTACCCAGTTCTTGTACTTAAAATTGGTGCTTTAGACATGATCTGGAAAAAGGGAAAAATTATTTACACTTCAAAATTGTTACTTTTCATTTTCTTCTACATCTCACACAGAATACCTCTATAATTATAATTTCATAGTAACTTTGGTAAAAGATGTATATTCTGATGCAATCAGCATTTATTCAAACTTCAAATTTAATTGGTGGTTTTAGAAAGACAACAAGTTCTGATCCGAGCTAATCCAAAAAACATAATCTTATATTAGCACATCAAGTCCAAAATAAACAGCTGTGTATCAAGTAATCAGTGCACCCCACAGCCCTGGAGTTAAGAGCACATTTTGATTGTATTTAATCATGATGATGTGTCATATACAAAGCTACATTGTTTGTTAACAAGGAGGAATGACACCTTCAGCATTGGATTCTAATGAATTGGATCTTAACAAAATTTGTGGCTTACAATGTACTAGTAAGAAACAGTACTCAGCGAGTACTTAGTTTTTTGACAAGAATACGAAAAGACTTGGATGTCCTTTAAAATTTTGTACTAAGTTAAAGTTCATCTTTCTATTACATAAAATATGTAAAACTATTGTCCAAATATTATGACTTTTCAACTTTGTCAAATTAAAAATATCTGGCCAATAAAATAGGCTTATTGACATGACTAGCAATTGTCTTCCACCTATGTATGATATTTTCCTCATGTTTTTATTTGGATTTAAGATCAAGTAAAAAACAAACAAAATTAAATCATTTATACGCATTCTTTGTTGGTGAACGTACTAGTTATAGCGGACTTACCAAGTTGAACAACCACAGTCTTTTCCCTCCGAGCTCGATCATAAATAGTATTTACCAACAACAAGAGACAAAAAACTAGGTCAAAAATGAATGAAACTTTCATAAAAAGATAAAAGTGACTAGGTTGAAATATTGATGATAATTTTAAAGATAACGTCGATAAAATGTAACAAAAAATACCTAAAAACTCATAAGTCAACATTGTGCAGCTGTGTAAATTTATATGACAGACGATCCCGATCTATGAGAATACAGACGATCCCGATTGTCCTCAAAAATGATCACCATTTGAACGGCTTTGTTGAGTTAATTATCTTTACCGTTTAATTTATATCAAACAAAGTAACAAACGAAACAAAAAAAATATGAAAAGGTCCAGATACACGATTTATATACTATGACTGTACCTCAAACACATCGCTCCACGTTAAGACGATCGTGCACGACAGAACAGTTCACAACTTGTTTAAAAAAGACATAGTGTATTTCAATTTTTGGTGCACTATATATATATAAAACACCTTATTTTATTATTTATTGCGTATATAAAGAATCAGTCTTCACTTACCACAGTTTCGTCATGCCTCATTCTAGAACCCCACGCTTCCTAATTTCCCTCACAAATGCATCTGGAAACCCCACATCGCTTTGGCGGAAATTCGATTTGCGCATGCGCTGATTTTCGGAACTCCTTGGATAACTTGTATAAGGCAATTTTTCGGAAGATTTTGCAAATTTTACGGTGTTGTCCGTACAGCATGGTTAATGACATGTCTGTATGTGTCTGAAAAATTTTGTGGGGTTAATTCTAATTTTAGATTTTTTGACCTCGGATTGTAATTTCTTACGTAAATAAACCACTTTATTGTGGGGTTAACCCCACAATTTGAAAATAACCCCACAGACCTGGAAAATACGCAAATTTTACCCCACAATGTAGCTCTGTTAAGAACAGACGGACAGACGGACGGACGGACAGACGGACGGACGGACGACGGACAAAAGGTGATCAGAATAGCTCACTTGAGCTTTCAGCTCAGGTGAGCTAAAAAAACATTTCTCCATCTGTGCCAATGAAAAAGATGTCTATAAGCCAAATAAAAACATTTCTCCTTCTGTGTCAATGAAAAGGTTGTCTATGAGCCAAATGCTTACTAGTGAAACACAGCTCAAATGTGAATATTTAAAAAAAAAACATTCCCTTAAAAGATAAGGAAAGTCTACATTGAACAGCAACATGACATTTAATTCGTTCAAAAATGAATACACTAATGACATGCCTAAACAAAAGTACGAAAAAAAAATTCAATTATCAAAGTTGTCATGAAAAGAGAAGACTGATTGGTACAAAAACAAATCCTACCATTTGACACAACTAAACATAGTGTGCTAAAATTTCAATCAACTGTGATAATTAGTTACTTAGAAATACAAAAACAGACACACAAGCGGGGTATAACAATTAATTTATGACTTATCAAATTTGTCATTATTTGCTAATGTACCTTCAACAGTTCCAGCACCCCAGTCATAGTCTTTGTAAGCCCTGCGCACTTCACGGACAATGGTCTTTACATCATTGTTTTCAGATCTAAAAGAAAATTAATAAATAATTTTATATCAAAAACTTTATACACTATTTGTCATGTATGTTAATATGAACTAGCATTCAATTCCCTATGTACTCTGGGTAAAAAATAAAATGTGGGCCTGGGGGATTATGAAGCACTTTTTGCATAGGGCAGATTTTGTGGTATAACTTATCTTTTTATTATCAGAGCAATGGATCGCTACACAATGTAACAATATATATTTCTTGTATATCTATACCAAAAACAAAACAACAACATATGGATATTATAATGGTCTGAACAGCTGTCATCTGTAAATGCCTAATCAAAATCAACATTATATATACAAATGTAAAGTTTGTCCAAATTTCAACAGTTTAGAAGGTCTTGTTAAGTGCTTATGTTACCAGTTAAATGTCACTAAAATCCCACTTATAATAAAATGAAGATCAAGCATTCTTCATATCACCATACTACTACATCTGAGATTTCCTCAAGTTAACAAACTGGTTTTAAATAAAATTTGCATTCATAATTATATCAACTAAAGGAGTTAATATATTTTTGCTATTAGAAATGTCAGTATACTTTAAAGCAATTGTGCAGAGCCTCACAACAGTTTGTATTTCAAACATATTGATATATTTGGGGCCAGCCCTGCTTTCCTGTCCATAAATGTAATAATAACATGTTCATTTTGTTTTTGATATAGCTGATACATAAAAAATTTAGTTGATCCGACTTGATTAAATATAGGGCATGAATCACTTATATAGAGATGACTGGATTTGACTTATAATTATTCATTCGTGGAAGAATTGACTACATAACAAACACAATAAAAACGCCTTGACATGTGGTAAAATAGGACAGAAGTGTGGGCTTGAAAAAGTGTGCAAGTGTGTTAAGGCCAGCATTTTTTTATTTTTAGGTTTACAAACAACAAACTGATAAAGTTCTGTAGGAGGAAAAAAAAACCCTTTAATGACATCATCTTTAGTCTAATTATATAATGAATGACAACTTCATGATTATAGTAGTGTGTAACTGCATCAAGTGTAGCATGTGAAAAGCATGTCATCTGTGTAACACATCACTGAAATAGTAATTAGAATACAGCTTTGATATTACATGTAGCAAAGTTCATTTGTCATTTTATAGGGATCGAGTCATTTACCATTATAAGAATCTTTAGTAACAGTTGTATCATATAAACTTTTTAGCTAGGTACAAATAGATCACCAATTTATTTGTTAGACTAATCATTGTTACCAATGAAACAAGATTTTATATAACATGGTAGAAATAAGTAATGCTTTACCCGGTACATGTATATAAATGTATACTGTCAGAGGTGTTAAGTAAGACAACATCAATAGACATTGTTGCTCTAGAATATGTTTACTTTCTTGAATTAAACAAATGATATTAGAATTTCATTTTTTCTGCATTTTGGATGCTCGAGTGACCGGTTCCTTTCCACTTGCAACACATGCACTACATACCAGTTTGACAAGATAGTTTGATCTTTTTTAAGTTCTTGACCTCAGCATTTTCCATCACCGTGAACAAATTTTAGACTAAACATAATTTTAGACAATAAACACAAACCAAAGTTTTCTCGCGCCATATTAGACAGGAAGTAGTTGCTTTACAATATCGATCCCGATATATAAAATCTTGATCATGAACCAGAAAATCTGATTTCCGTCAAAAATTTGCTGTCTGAGAGAAAAAAGATATTTTTCATAATTTTATTTTTTTTCTAAAAATTCAGAAAACCGAGCGGCGGGTTTGTAAACCTAAAAATAAAAAAATGCTGGCCTAAGACATTTCTTAAAAATGTAGAATAGTTTAATCAATGGATGTGATCTTATTTATTTGTTTTTAAGTGCTTATAGAGGCAACTGTTAAAAGAAACATGGAGTGCAAATAGAAAACTAAAAACCCCATTGGTTGACATAAATGTTGGTTGATTTATGGAAGGAAAAAAACTGAAAAAAAGAGCAAGCTCACATACTCAATGCTCTCCTATTATTTGACAATAATAAAAATAATGAACTTTCTAGTGTCCTTTACAACTAAAAAAATTCTACGTTCACAAGGGCAGAAATTTCCAGAAAATAACGGAACCTAAATTGTGAAAAGAAATGCCTAAAAAGCTTCACTAAGGCCATCAAAAATTAATTCTTGGTTGTCAGGCCCATGCACATCTGATTTAAGGTGAGACGACACGTTCCTAAATTAAATAATATATAACATATAAATCGATTTTACTGCGACTTTTGACATAAACAAACTACAAAATTTTCTCAAATCATAAAAAAGCACAGAAAGGGATGAAAGCCCGGATTATTTTTATGGGAACTCTTTTTTACGATGAGATACAAAAAGATGCGTGAGGAAGGTGTCGTCTGACCTTAACATTGGGCATTTCTCACTTTTATCATCAAATGAATTAAATTTCTCTAGTGTGCTTGTGAATGTCGCTGATTCATTGAAGGACTGTACTTACACCTGACACAAAAGTTTAACTCTAATGTAATGCATTTTTTATGTGAATTGTTCACTGACTTATAAAAAGTGTCGTTTCTATTTGAATTCAGTTCCACAATTATAAAATTTTTGTTTTTATATCTATAGAAAACAACACATTGTCAAATAAAAGGTTATATTGCATACAAATGTATATTGCAAACAAATGTTTTAACTTTAGACCTTTTTTTTTAATTACACACTCTTGGAAATCAAGCTTAATTAAACAAGAGGCCCATGGGCCACATCGCTCACCTGAACAATAGGCTTAATGGAGTCATAATACAAACTATCTGGAGAATGTAGTATAATACATGTAGATCCTGTATAAATAAAAATCAAATTTTCCACTTGATATTCTTATGTTTATTATCATTAGTCCCTTTTCTAACAGGAGACCATTGCAGCTCTCAAAAAGATCCTAAACAATTGTTTATATATGGGATATAAACCTACATCAAACTCTGAACCCCTTGTGAGACCCAATCGTCCAGGAAACATCCAGAAGCCACCACCTAAACAATATTAAATAATCACCTGGCTGATTAGTTTCTGAGAAGAAGATTTTTAAAGATTTACTTTTAATATTCCTATGTAAAAAATTCCACCCCCATTGTGGCCCAACTCTACCCCCAGGAATCATGATTTTTACAACTTTGAATCTACACTACCTAAGGATGCTTCCTAAGAGTTTTCAGCTTTCCTGGCTTATTAGTTTCTGAGAAGACGATTTTTTAAGATTTACTCTATATATTCCTATGTAGAAATTCGATCCCAAATTGTGGCCCCACTCTACCCCTGAGGGTAATGATTTTCACAACTTTAAATATACACTACCTGAGAATGTTTCCACACAAGTTTCAGCTTTCCTGGCTGATTAGTTTCTGAGAAGAAGATTTTTAAAGATTTACTCAATATATTCATACGTAAAAAGTCAACCCCCCCCCCATTGTGGCCCCACCCTACCCCCGGGGGTCATGATTTTTTTTCACAACTTTGAATCTTCACTACCTAAGGATGCTTTCGCACAAGTTTCAGCTTTCCTGGCCAAATGGTTTCTGAGAAGAAGATTTTTAAAGATTTACTCTATATATTCCTATGTAAAAAATTTAAACCCCCATTGTGGCCCCACCCTACCCCCCGGTGTCATGATTTTCACAACTTTGAATCTACACTACCTGAGGATGCTTCCATACAAGTTTCTGCTTTCCTGGCTGATTAGTTTCTGAGAAGAAGATTTTTAAAGATATACTCTATATATTCCTATGTAAAAATTCGACCCCCCATTGTGGCCCCACCCTACCCCCTGGGGTCATGATTTTCACAACTTTGAATTTACACTACCTGAGGATGCTTCCACACAAGTTTTTAGCTTTCCTGGCTTATTAGTTTTTGAGAAGAAGATTTTTAAAGATATACTCTATATATTCCTATAACACAATCCAAATCAAAAAGGGAAAATCAAAATTCCTTTTTTTTGACCCTGTTTTTCATATCTGCATCCATTTAGACCCCTTTTTGCCAAAAATAAGCCTTTACAAGTCAAAGTTCATGGAATTTTCCTGAATCATTGACATTTAAATTCATTAAACAGATGTTTAAAATGAGTAACGTTCCTCTTATCCTTATAAAAAACTTATGAAGCATCAGAGGAACGTTCCTCTTCACCTAAACTAAAATCTCTACATTTCATCTGAGGAACGTTCCTCTTTTCACTTCAACAGAAATCTTGACAAGTCATCTGAGGAACGTTCCTCTTTCACTTAATTATATAAACTGAAATCCTAACAAAGCATCTGAGGAACTTTCCTGACTTCAAATCTTTACACTGTATCTGAGGAACGTTCCTCATTTCACTTTATCTGAAAGCTACATAAAACATCTGAGGAATGTACAATCTTTCACTTGTTGATTGTTTTCTTTTTACATGAAAGCTGTATAAAACATCTGAGGAACGTTCCTCTTTTCCCTTGAATTGAAATCTTTACACTGCATCTGAGAAAAGTTCCTCATTTCATTTAACAAAATGTTACTTCTAAACCGAGGACTTCAAAACATTTCCTTTTTAGCTCACCTGAGCTGAAAGCTCAAGTGAGCTTTTCTGATCACATTTTGTCTGTCGTCCGTCTGTCTGTCCGTCTGTCCGTAAACTTTTCACATTTTTGACATCTCCTCAAAAACTACTGGCCAATTTTAACCAAACTTGGCACAAAGCACCCTTAGGCAAAGGGGATTCAAAGTTGTGAAAATTAAGGATCACGCCCTTTTCAAAGGGGAGATAATTAGAATTTATTTTTAAAAATTGAGAAATTTTCAAAAATCTTCTTCTCAAGAACCGTTTGGCCAGGAAAGCTGAAACTTGTGTGGAAGCATCCTCAGGTAGTGTAAATTCAAAGTTGTGAAAATCATGACCCCCGGGGGTAGGGTGGGGCCGCAATGGGGGGTTGAATTTTTACATAGGAATATATAGAGTAAAACTTTAAAAATCTTCTTCTCAGAAATTAATAAGCCAGGAACGCTGAATCTTGTTTGGAAGCATTCTCAGGTAGTGTAGATTCAAAGTTGTGAAAATCATGACCCCCGGGGGTAGGGTGGGGCCACAATGGGGGGTCGAATTTTTACATAGGAATATATAGAGTAGATCTTTAAAAATCTTCTTCTCAGAAAATAATCAGCCAGGAAAGCTGAAACTTGTATGGAAGCATCCCCAGGTAGTGTAGATTCAAAGTTGTGAAATTCATGACCCCGGGGGGTAGGGTGGGGCCACAATGGGGGGTTGAATTTTTACATAGGAATATATAGAGTAAATCTTTAAAAATCTTCTTCTCAGAAACTAATTAGTATGGAAAGCTGAAACTTGTGTGGAAGCATCCTCAGGTAGTGTATGTTCAAGTTTTGTTCAAATGATGATCCCCAGGGGTAGGGTGGGGCCACAATGGGGGGGGGGTCGAAATTTTACATAGGAATATATAGAGAAAAATCTTTAAAAATCTTCTTCTCGGAAACTAATCAGCAAGGAAAGATGAAACTTGTGTGGAAGCATCCTCAGGTAGTGTAGATTCAAAGATATGAAAATCATGACCCCAGGGGGTAGGGTGGGGCCACAATTGGGGGTTGAATTTCTACATAGGAATATATAGAGTAAATCTTTAAAAGTCTTCTTCTCAGAATCTATTCAGCCAGGAAAGCTGAAACTTGTGTGGAAGCATATTCAGGTAGTGTAGATTCAAAGTTGTGAAAATCATGACCCCCGGGAGTAGGATGTGGCCACAATTGGGGGTGGAATTTTTTACATAGGAATATATGGAGTAAATCTTTAAAAATCTTCTTCTCAAGAACCATTTGGCCAGGAAAGCTGAAACTTGTGTGGAATCATACCCAGGTAGGGTATATTCAAAGTAGTGAAAATCATGACCCCGGGGGGTAGGATGGGGCCACAATGGGGGGTCGAATTTTTACATAGGAATATATAGAGTAAATCTTTAAAAATCTTCTTCTCAGAAATTAATTAGCCAGGAAAGCTGAAACTTGTGTGGAAGCATCCTCAGGTAGTGTAGATTTAAAGTTGTGAAAATCATGACCCCCGGGGGTAGGGTGGGGCCACAATGGGGGGTCGAATTTTTACATAGGAATATATAGAGTAAATCTTTAAAAATCTTCTTCTCAGAAACTAATTAGTATGGAAAGCTGAAACTTGTGTGGAAGCATCCTCAGGTAGTGTATGTTCAAGTTTTGTTCAAATGATGATCCCCAGGGGTAGGGTGGGGCCACAATGGGGGGGGGGTCGAAATTTTACATAGGAATATATAGAGAAAAATCTTTAAAAATCTTCTTCTCGGAAACTAATCAGCAAGGAAAGATGAAACTTGTGTGAAAGCATCCTCAGGTAGTGTAGATTCAAAGATATGAAAATCATGACCCCAGGGGGTAGGTTGGGGCCACAATTGAGGGTTGAATTTCTACATAGGAATATATAGAGTAAATCTTTAAAAATCTTCTTCTCAGAAACTGATCAGCCAGGAAAGCTGAAACTTGTGTGGAAGCATATTCAGGTAGTGTAGATTCAAAGTTGTGAAAATCATGACCCCCGGGAGTAGGATGGGGCCACAATTGGGCGTGGAATTTTTTACATAGGAATATATGGAGTAAATCTTTAAAAATCTTCTTCTCAAGAACCATTTGGCCAGGAAAGCTGAAACTTGTGTGGAATCATACCCAGGTAGGGTATATTCAAAGTAGTGAAAATCATGACCCCCGGGGGTAGGATGGGGCCACAATGGGGGGTTGAATTTTTACATAGGAATATATAGAGTAAATCTTTAAAAATCTTCTTCTCAGAAACTAATTAGTATGGAAAGCTGAAACTTGTGTGGAAGCATCCTCTGGTAGTGTAGATTAAAAGTTGTGAAAATCATGACCCCCCGGGGAAGGGTGGGGCCACAATTGGGGATTGAATTTCTACATAGGAATATATAGAGTAAATCTTTAAAAATTTTCTTCTCAGAAACTAATCAGCCAGGTGATTCTTTAAAATTGTTTAGACTTTGGCCCCTTGATGATTTTTGGGCCTCACAAGGGGTTCAGAGTTTGATGTAGGTTTATATCCAATACATAAACAATTGTTTAGGATCTTTTTGAGAACTGCAATGCTCAACATGTGTTATGACTATAAAATCATCCTGTTAGAAAAGGGACTAATGATAATAAAAATAAGAATATCCAGGGGGAAAATGGATTTTCATTTATACAGGATCTACATGTATTATACTACATTGTCAAGATAGTTTGTATTATGACTCCTTTAAGCTGATTTCATCATACCTATTGTTCCTCAGGTGAGCGATGTGGCCCATGGGCCTCTTGTTTAAGTATTCTAATCATTACGCAAAATGTGACTAGCAATAATCCTCTTTGTAAAACTTATAAAAGACGAATTCTTTTATTATACTTTCATGTTAAATACTGAAATCTGATTGGTTTAGACGCAGTTGACAATTCGTTCTCTTACCCTCAGTGTTAGCAACACGTTTGGCAACGAGTAGATGGAACGAATTGTTACATGCGCGTAAATTATGCGTGTACGGTTTGCCGTTAAATTCACATCATTTTTTATATACATAAACGCAGTAAAATTTTCTCTGAAATTAAGACATTCAGTATAATGAAATAAATAGTGCCTGTTTGGGAGGGTAACAGTTGCAATTGACACCCCTCAAAAACCATTGTCAACCTCTGCTTTGCTTATTATATATTATTATACCTCAATATGATTATTTTATATAACACGTCATCTGATTGGTCTAGAGAGTCACGTGACAGGGCGAACAAAACGTTGTGTCTCCCGGGGAATAAATATTGTGTCTCACCTCTTCGGAAATCTCGGAATTTTTCATTCCAAAGGTATGAAAAAGCCAATATGAGCATACGATGTTGATAAATATGATGAAGTCAATTTAATCATTTAAATTTTCTTTATGCCACAAAAACCAATTTTACTATATTTGATTCGAATTTATGAAGGAAACGAGCGACGATAACAAAAAAAAAAAACCCAAACAATCACGACGTTATTGCTTTTGACAAGTAAAAAATTATTAGAAATCAACGTATTCTGTATTATCATATGTTGTTTGGTATAAAACAAATTTTATTGCATGAATGTTCGGGAAATATGTAGATTTATTCCCCCAGAAAAATCATGTTTCCCTCGAGCAAAGCCCTTGGGAAATATGATTTTTCTTGAGTGAAATATGAAGATTTATTCCCCCAGAAAAATCATATTTCCTTCGGGCAAAGCCCTTTGGGAAACATGATTTTTCTTGGGGGAATAAATCTTCATACATGTATTTCTCTCACCATCATGCAATAAATGTATAGTGTTACTGTATCACTCTTTCAAAATCAAATTGAAACATTGATTTTGACAAATTAAGAAGTAAATTAATTAATCATTCTTAAGGAGTCTCACGGGAGAATGTTTCAAACATACGATTTCCTTTAATTTTTTTCCAGTGAAAGGTCAACTTATGAGTAAATTATAAGGTAAATTGACTGGATAGTTTATCTATTTACCGCACTCAAATTTTGGACGTATGTCCAAATCATCCCCGACATTTTATATAGGATTATATAGGAAAAAAGGGGTTATCATTTTCAATTTCACATGTAACAAAAATACAAACATACGATTTTCTTATAATTTTCAGAAGGTTAACATATATAAGTTTTTGCCAAATTAAAACGAAATTGACCAAATAGTTTTTATGCTATCTGCCTTCATAGTTTGGTCATATCAACGTGTCCTGGCAGCCATTTTACATAGGCTATAGAAATGCATAGAATAAAAGGATATATGCATATGTTAATGAATCAAATTTAATTCAATTTGTAATAGATAAAAAAATACCTTTCCCCTAACACAGAATATGAAAAGATCGTGTATATGTTTCTGATTTTGCATATTATAATTTCAATCTTAATAATTGACGCTGCAAAAAAATGAACGACGTTTATTTTTGTCAATAGTTATGTCAAAGTCTCAACTGACGTCATAATAAGACGTTGACTCCGACGTGGATAACGTCAATTTTGAAGAGGCAAAATAATTAAAATACTTCTGAACATTGTTCTAAGGATTCACTTCTTTACAAATAATTTTTATGATAAGTAAATTTTCAAAATAAAAATGATACATGATTACCTGAATATTTGAACCTTTTACTCTGCAATTGCGTTTTATGACATTAAAACTATTTTCTTTAATTATTGCGCTATACCCTGCGCAGAAGGTGCAAAACTTTAAACCCGCGACTGACCTTAAGTTTACTGTCTCTATACCCCCCAAAACTTTACCCCCCAAAACAAAGTTTTGGGGCTGTATAAGAATCACCTTGTCCGTCCGTCCGTCTATCTGTTCGCCTGTCTGTGCAATCGGACTAAAAAAAGGTTCTGCTTAAATTAATTATAAATAATTGATGTAGGATTGTCAACATTCTACTGGAAAACCCTGATTTTATTTTTAATATCTATCATGATGCAAATTGATATGATACATTGCGTGGTTATTATTGCAGGGAAGATTTTCACTAAAACCCCTATTGTACATGTAGCTAATAAGCACAATTGAAATTTAGAAGACATGCTAATTATGTCAAATATTAAATCACTTGTTTAACAAGTATGCAAAATTACTCCTGATGAATTGCGGGTTTGCAGCTTATAATTTAACAATTTTAAATATAAAATCAAAAACTTTGTGTCAAGCTGCTGAAACAATAATATGATGTTGGTTAAGTAATTTAAGAACTGATGAAAAAAGGTGCACACACACACCGTAAACTCGAAGTCAGAACTCAAGCACATTATGAGCACTCAGTGGGAGCGCAGTCATTTGTTAAAAGTAGAAGTTTGTAGGAATGCAGTTACACGCTGCAGGAGCTGAGTAGAAATCCCTTTGTTGCTGTCACATTTTCACCTTGTAAAAATGTAAAATACAACTGCACAATGTTTTTGAATTTCCCTGCTATCCCACAGCAATTCCAGAAATATAACAATGTCGTGAAACTCTGGGAAAAATGAAATCTGGTGTGACAGGACCTAACCTTTGAGAAAACAATCAGGTTACCAGAAATTTGCATTTGTTAAATTCTTTGAGCTGGATGATAGTAACAAACATTAGGATGTAAAATGTTGAATTGCAGCTCTCATATGAACTGCAATCATTATATTAATACACATGTAAATTATATCTTACACTAGCTAACAATTACCCCCCCCCCCTTCTAAATAAAATCACAACATACATAAGCTATAATTCAATAGTGTACTTGTAGTTTTGATAAATCTACAAATCTACCTCTGGTATTAAGGAGGAAATTTTAAGTAAAAAAAAACCAACTCACTTTTTGGCTTTCTTGGAGTACTTCATGTTTATCAACTAGAAAATATCTAATTTTACTCCAGTATATCCTGTAAATAACTTCTCAGTGTGGTCAATAGAAATGGTATGACCTAAAGGCTCATATTCCTCTGCTTCATTTAACGAATCTTAAGGTTTGCTAATGTCATCGGCCATTTCAAGCTGAGTAACAACTTGCTGTTACATGCACATGCTAAGGTTTTCTATCAGATGTCAATCACTAACTGGATGCTGATAAGATGTTGGGGTGTGCTAATAATAGTAACTGTGTGAACTTTGAGAGCCACTGCTTTAGGAACAGATGCAAAATGTGGCCGCAAATTTAATTTAAAGGATTAACACTGCATGTGTACTTTATGAAGCAGAATGGAAATATTTTTTGGAAAGTGCAGTTGCAAACATCACAGGATGCATCAAGGTAATAAATACTTTTATTATATTCAAACGTTTAAAATACATAACTAATTTTCTTTTGCTCTTCTGCTAATGACACTACAATTAAGGTAATTGCAAACCTAAAGCATATAAATAAATTTGATACAAAATCCTTGATTATCTGATATTTAAAATATTTATTTTAATCATCAAATTTTGAAAATAAAGTGCAAAATCAAAATATAATCATAATACAATGTAATGTTATAGGTTATGATGATTGGAAGTGACAAAATATTGCGCCTGGTGGATTTTGATTTGAAATCACTGCATGTGAATTGTTTGCTGGTCTAGTGGATGGGGAGCATTAATTTGGACAGAGCTTGATCGAGATGGAAAATGCTTGAAGATTCAGGTTTGTTATTCTTAATTTTAAATTAATCTCATACTATAGCTGTCCTTCTGGGACTAATACTTCCACAAGGCTCTTTTGAAACAGTGTAATCTGCTAGCCACTTCTCATTTTACAGATTATCAATTTCCCCTACACATGCTTATCTAAACCATTGCTAGGAAAATGGCCCTCTTGGTACAATGAATTCAGTATAACACTATTAACTCCATTTACATGATGTGAGTTTCAGATCTTACAAATCAGACTTTGTAAATAGGAAAATCATAAACAGATATTAAGTCATATGGAATAGAAACATGCTATATTTAAGAAAAAGTTAAATATTAAATGTATAATTAATCTGCCGAAATGAATTGTCACACAGTTGTAACCTGTACAAATGTGAAAGGATTAATCTAATGAGTGCACAGGCGCCCATTTCACAAAGCATATTTAAGACTAAGTTATATCTTAGGAAAGAACTTTTTCTTAAATTCATAACTTTTAACTTTAAGACAGGTAAATTGATGTTAACATGGTGACTGTTTATGTTATATTGAAATAAATGATATGCACATTAAAGTTGAACAAAAAAACTAGATTACGCTTATCATTAAGACTTTTTCACTTTACTTCTAATTATTTAAACATATTTTATTGAATAAATTCAATAGGATTGGACAACAGGCATAGCCTAATACGTATATCCTCTCCTTGTAATATATCCACTTTGCTTCTAAACTGAAAACATTAGAACTGCTAAATTATACATATATTTCTTCAATTAATTTCTTTGGTGTGGATTTTTAATTTTTACATTTTTTTTAGGTTATCTTGCACGCGCAGATGGATAGCGGGTATATAGTTATAGCTAGTGCACTGTGATAATTAAATTATTCATGCCCGAGAATTACTGACATCTTAAAAAGGAATAAATACTACATAAATACTCAATTACAGAATGACTGGATGATTTGTCCTATCCCTCCACGAAATAAGCTTTTCTTTTACGGGAAAAATGTTAGGTGTTTTCTTCATTTAAATTTTTTGTGGGGGGAAGGGGGAAGGGGGGTAGGAGTGACCGCAAATTAAGGGGTTTAGGAATGTCGATGCTAAATCATCCATAGAAATGCTGTTTCATTCAGAAATTTGCCTTTTATCCTCGCTCCTTCTATCAGCCAAGATGCATTTATTTGCAGTATTTTCTTTTTAAAAAAAACACCTCATTTTTAAATCAACCGTTACAAGCAGGCACGTAGCATCAGGGTGGGGAGGGGGGGCAAACCCCCCTCTCTTCACTTTTTCTCGCAGCAAACATTTTTCTTAAATGTACATATGAAAAATTGAATTAACATGGAGTCACACTCCCCCCCCCCCCCCCCCCCCACTTTTTAGGAGCATGTAAAAAATTGAAGTGAAAGGAAGGAAATTAACAATTAACAACACTGAATTTGAAGAAATTGAAGTTATATGTACACTATGGGGGATATCGCAATGAGCATTTTTATTTAGGATTAAGCATAATTATCTGCATATGTTAACACGGGCTATTTATAATGGACCAACTAGACAAAAAAATGCACTGGATCATTTATAAAGAACAACAGAAATTCTAGCAGAGACTAATGTTTTCAATTGATTCATGGGGTCATATCCAAATAATATTTAAAATTAAAAATATATGTACATGTAGCAAAAAACAAGAAAGATACTACGATCAATTTCATTCTCTCTCAAATTAAAAATATACCGTTTTCAAAGAATATACGGGTTTATTGTGTTATTCTTATCTACTCCTGTATGTGTGAATGTAAAATATTATACAAACAATTGAATGATTTTGTTTAGCTTAACTTAGGTAGGGCACAGAGATAACTGAGACTTTTGATGAAACAAACATAAAGTCCTTAGTATGAGAAGTCCAAATTTACGATGAGCAAATATTCTGAATATTCTATGCTTCTAAATTTCAAACAAAAATAAGTTTGACAAAGCTCATCAAGCTTAAATTGCTGAATTCTGGTATTTACTTGCTGCAACATTAAATTGATAGGATGAACAGAATCTGAATTATACAACGTTCTTGTTTGATGTTAATAATAATTCCTGCTTTAATTAAGTGATGCAAATCCCATCTGCTCAGCTTTCTGGCTTAAAACAAATAATTTACAGCTGTGAACCATTTTCATACTCACGAGAATGACCGCCCGATAACAATAGCTTTGGGATTTGATGTGAAGTGTTAAGATCTGCTGCCATCCAAAAAAAAAATTGCAATGATACCAATGTGTTTAAGATTAGAGCAGAAATTGAAGAGTATATTGATGTTTTGTAGATTCAAATCAAAGTCATGCTTATTTAATTATCCTGATGGATTCTGTAAATGTTTAAACATATTTAGGTATATAGGTATAAATATCCAAAGAGAAATATTTGTTGAACAAATCTCTCTCTCTCTCTCTCTCTCTCTCTCTCTCTCTCTCTCTCTCTCTCTCTCTCTCTCTCTCTCAAGTTAAGCAGGTAGAAACTGATGTGACCGTTAAATATATATACTGGGTATTTCTTCTTAAATAATGTCAATGCTTAAATGTATGTTTTGAGAATTTATGTGTAATTAACAAAAAAAAAGCATCACAGCCAGATCTTTATTATGAAATGAAATAACAGAAAGTTATTAATTAGCAATGATGAGTTAATATGCAAATATGTATCATACATAGATTCTATAGAAGATCTGGACATCCCCCCTGGAAGGAAATCAATGGGGCCACAGAAAAGTTAAGAAGCCATCCAGCCAGTCAAATAGTATGAACAGAAGATAAACAGAACAGAAGATAAACCTTGGCTCTTGTCAACCATGTATCAAAGACTGAATTAAGTGAAAGGCAGCTTTCAGGAAAATGCAGCTCTACTTGGGAACTCAATCCTGAATTTGATGGATGGGTCAGCTTTATGTTTTTTATAATTATAAAAACATATGCACTGAGACAATTATTAATATAGTTTAATTTTTAATTATATAAACATCTAATCTAATTACTAAATAAACTTGATATTGAATATTAAAAGAAATATTAAATTGGTATTCTTAATTACATGCTTTTGTACTTTTATTGAAAACAATTAATTATAATTTGATCTACAAATTGCAAGATCAATTTTTTACACCAATTAATATACATGTATTTGCCGCTTAAAAATACACAATGGGCACAGATAGAACAGACCGACCAAAAATGTAAAAAAAGAACAATTGTTTTTTGATTTGTTACCCAAAAATGCCGTGATAAAAAAATATTTAAAAATTCAAACTCTTTTTACTTTATATCGAGTAATCAACTAAGAAAATTTTAGCTGATCATCATCGGGATTGAGTCAAGTACTCGAGTACTTGTTAACATCCTTAATATTTACGTAAAGTATAACATGTTTAAATGCTTATTTAATTTAAGATTATTATATTTCAACTTATTTGCTGTTTTTACTTTCAAATGTAGGAAGTTGGAACATTCCTCAGGCATCATGTAAAGGTTTCAGTTAAAGAGAAAAGAGGAACGTTCCTCAGATTCTTTGTGAAGATTTCAGTTGTAGTGAAAGAGGAACATTCCTCAGATGACTTGTCAAGATTTCTGTTGAAGTGAAAAGAGGAACGTTCCTCAGATGACTTGTCAAAATTTTAAGTCAGGTGAAAGAGGAACGTTCCTCAGCTGCTTTGTGAATATTTTAGTTGAAAAAAAGAGGAATGTTCCTCAGATTGAACTGTACGGAATTCAGTTTAAGTGAAAAGAGGAACGTTCCTCTGATGCTTCATGAGTTTTTAAATGGATAAGAGGAACATACCTCATTTTAAATGTCTGTGTAATGCATTTGAATGTCAATGATTCAGGAAAATTCCATGAACTTTGACTTGTAAAGGCTTATTTTTGGCAAAAAGGGGTGTAAATGGATGCAGATGTGAAAAACAGGGTCAAAAAAAAGGAATTTTGATTTTCCCTTTTTGATTTGGATTGTGTTCTATGTAAAAATTCGACCCCCCATTGTGGCCCCACCCTACCCCCGGGGGTCATGATTTTCACAACTTTGAATCTACACTACCTGAGGATGCTTCCACACAAGTTTCAGCTTTCCTGGCTAATTAGTTTCTGAGAAGAAGATTTTTAAAGATTTACTCAATATATTCATACGTAAAAATTCAACCCCCCATTGTGGCCCCACCCTACCCCCGGGGGTCATGATTTTCACTACTTTGAATTTACACTACCTGAGGATGCTTCCACACAAGTTTTAGCTTTCCTGGCCGAACGGTTCTTGAGAAGAAGATTTTTGAAAATTTCTCAATTTTTAAAAATAAATTCTAATTATCTCCCCTTTGAAAAGGGCGTGATCCTTAATTTTCACAACTTTGAATCCCCTTTGCCTAAGGGTGCTTTGTGCCAAGTTTGGTTAAAATTGGCCCAGTAGTTTTTGAGGAGATGTCAAAAATGTGAAAAGTTTACAGACAGACGGACGGACAGACGGACGGACAGACGGACGACAGACAAAATGTGATCAGAAAAGCTCACTTGAGCTTTCAGCTCAGGTGAGCTAAAAACCAAAAAGCATGGTCAGGTTTGTTTTTATACTTACAACAGATGAAATTATTAATACTTAATTCTCAAAGTTCATCACCAGCGGGTTCTCTTCATCTTCCTGCAGCTTTCTTATCACTTGACGAACTGATCTCTGAAAGCAAAAGTGTGAAAAGGTTACAGTGTTTGCACAAATAGTCATAACAACAAGATATCTCTGAGCAAATGCTCACTACTGATACCCACACTTTGCTGTGAATATACAAAATATGCAAAATTGACATTAAATGGAAATTGATATCATCAAAATTGTAATAAAAAGAGTAATCCCACCACATGGCTATACCTGAACAACTAGTGTATTCTGCAATTAAGAGTACTCGAGGTCACAGTCATTTTCAGATTATCTTTTAAGGCATACTGCTTCATTTACTGCTGTCCGTTTAAACGTTTACAAAGTTCAGTAAACGTTTTACCCTTAACAGTAACAGACAAGTTAAAATATATCAAGGGCTGCCAGCTGACCACAGACCATAATCTGTCATGCTTAGATATGTTAAGTAAGGAATTTAGGCATCTATATTTATCCTCAAACATATCAACTGTTTCTTAATTATGTCTTGCAATGCTGATGATCCATGTTCCTTCTATATGTATACATTAATAACCCTGCACATGCACAAATATCGGTCATTAATACGCTTGAAAGTTGATCACTATCTTTGTATATTGTTAGTTTAAGCGTTTAGATGACGTTAAGAATAAAAATAATATTTTGATAAAAACACATATCAATGGAAATAAAATGAAAATCAAATCTGATAAAAACGGATGTCTTAAATCGTTAAGATCGGCACATTTTTAAAGGTTAACTTAGGTCAGGTTACCCGAAACACACAAAATTTTTCTAAGGCCTAAAAAAAGAGCTCTGTTACTGTAAAAAGATTAAATCAAAGCTAAAGTAATTTTTCTTAAGATGATAGTTTATAGCACAAATCATATCTAAAGATTTAAACAAGATCTGATAGTAAATGTGTTACCCACCCAACCCAGCTCCTTAATATTTGCTAAGAAAAACGCGACAGAAATTTGTTACGGTCAGTAAACAACAGACAGACACACTAAGGTAACACTGTTATCCCTACCTCCTTTGGAGCTCTGGTATAATATGTAAGCATTATTTAATTATCAAACACTATATACATAGACTCAAATTATATTTGAATAATGGTGAATAAAAATTTAACACAAATGAATTGTGTTGTATAAATTCAATAAAAGTAGTTTCATAATATCAAGCATTAAAATTGGTTAACAATACAAAGGGTAAAATTTGTATCCTTATAATAACAAACATGACTGATATCAATCGATATTCCACGTCGAGCATGTGTGGAGCATCCCCTTGCGGGGAAGTGCATTATTTAGAAATATACATGTAATTGAAGACACCAAATATTTATCTTCTTGCAACCACTTTTAATGAAAATATTTTGTTTATTCCTATCACCATGCATGCTCTTGGGTGTATTCATTAGGCTTGAGAATTGCCAGCTAGCTCACGATAAGATAAGTATCACGATATATTAATGCGATACATTACGTATCACGATATAGGGGTTATCAACTGTTATCCATTTTGCCAACCTCTATCAAAAAACAATATTACACAGAGAAAATATGTCAACTATAAGGAAAGTCGATCAACAATCTTTAGAAAGATAAAATTTAATTGATCAGAACAAAATATAAAATTATTGCCAACTTTATATGAAATTTCTGAATGTTATGTATATCATGTAACTATTCTAAAAAGTCAATGAAAATTAACTTATATAATGTGCTTATGATACACATGTGATAATATGATACGCATATAGTATTTATTTTCTCTCAACATTCTCGCCGTATTGTTACACCTTTAGTATTCATGGGAGGGGGTACATTTACGTGGCTGTAGAATTCCTTCCATTACTAGCAAAAACACCAACAAAGGTTTTAACTTAAGTAATATAGTTTTATTTTCCTTATTCAGTGAGATACATTACGCCAGGGACGTATATACTAACGGGATTGGCAACTTCTACATTCGCCATGTTTACTTCCCAAACTATCACGCGCGTCATGACAAGTTTTTAAATTTCTGTTCAATCCCTGTAAAATATGTCGTTTTTTATTAGATTATTTATTTCCTTTTGTTAAAAGGGATAGGTTTTTCATACATTTTTAATCATATACTGTAAATTAATTTAGATATAAAGAAAATAAACATCGATTTTTACGTAATCTCGGAAATGCGGCGAAAAACGGGTCTCGGGGTTTTAAAAACTCCGTCGTAATTATGATCATATCAGGGTTATAAAATACAAATAACAATTCTAAAATAATTTTAAGATAGCTTTTTAAAGGTTTTATTACGATATACCTGGTAACATCATAGATATATGAAGTTAAAAATGACCTACGAAATCACGTACCGCGCGTGATTTCAGCGAGACTTGCGAGAGTTGCCTATCCCGTTAGTATATACGTCCCTGATTACGCATTTAGACAATTAGGAAACTTAAAGTTTATATTGAATATGTATTGTAGCTAATATCTAGCTATTTGTAGTGTGCTTTATTGGAAAATTCAAGTTAACACGTCGTAATTTTGACCCCTATTTTATAAATAGAGTAATATATCTACAGTAATTAACATGAAATGAATTCCCAGTTAATTGTGTTGACGTCTCTTATGCATTATGAAATTGTTCTTTGCTTAGTAATTCGGGAAAACATTGGCCAAAAATATGGCTAAGACGGCTGTTTGTTTTGATTAAACTGGGATGAACTTATTCTTCTGCTTGCTTCAATTTTGAAATTCTTTTATTTCCCAAATTTTCTTATATCGAAAAATATAGTTTTACATAGCTTAATTAACTTATCATATTTTAATAAAATATATGGGACATATGTAATTATGCATTGACATATAATACTATAAATATGACCTGATCATAATTATTTAATGAATACCGTTAATTGAGAATGAGAATTGAGATAATTTTTTTTTAAATATACAAGCCAGGAAATTTGCATTTACAAAGCTCAGCACTTTCTGTTGATTTTTTTTTCAACTGAAATATCGTTTGTTTCCTCCTTTAACATTTGACATTAGGTGACATTAGGTGACAATATTTTTTGCCATTTATAGAGTAATAAACAATCGTACTTACTACAGTAACTGTATTTATTGTCTGACCAGTCTATTATAAATCATAAATCATATTCTGTTATTTCCTATATAAAATATTACAGGCTCTACTCATCTTCCAGTTTGACATAATACGAATTTAAGCCGTTTCTAAATTAGGAACTCATATCCCAAATTTATATTGGCATCGTTAAAACAGTGCATCGAATATCTCTTGACAGGTGTATTCAAATACAATTCGATACATTGATTCAGCCCTACCTAGCAACTTTGTCCTACTAATAGGTATGTTTAATATATCCAACTATTGTGGAATGTCCTATATAAGGGAAAAGAACAAAATATTATCTGCTACTATTGTTTTACTTAAATTGGATAACAAAGGCAGCCAAAAAAATTGTGTGCCTCTCTTATATAAGGGGAATAGCTAGGTCAATGAATACTTGATGTTATCTAAGAAATTATACTCAAAAATAATCTAATTAAAGAAGAGAGATTATTTAAATGTAAATAAATAGCCATATAATTAACAACCCATATGATTGAATGAATGAAGTTTTTTGCAACATGAAATGTGCACCTATATTGTACGAGTAAAAGTAAACTGTGTGAAAAGAAGACTAACAGTTGAACAATTCATTGACAACATTATTATACTATACAAGTTACGGGAGGTATCTGAAATATATCGGTTCAAGATAATCATGAATTTTAATACTTACAGATGCAGCATTTATATACCCTAATATTTACAATCTTATTATAAAGATATCAACCTACTTACCCTTAATTTACATTTTTTTCCTCAATTATATGGAGTTTACTCACAAAATTCAAAACCTCTGTTCAACTTACTAGGTTGATTTCTTCAGCATATTCTTGCACACAAATTTGATACAAGAATCTATGGCTATAATTTACTTTCAATATTTTGTACACTACAACAAATTAACAAGGAAATTGCAAGCTTATAATCACTTTTAGTTTAAGAACTATCATATACTGATATAAGCTAGTAGGTACCAGTATTAGTTTATCTTGAATTTAAATTCCTTAGTCAAACAGGTTAACTTGTCAACTAATATCAATTAGATAAATTTTGGTGAATGATTTATGTGTGTAACATGAAAGGTGATTTCAATCACTTTAAAATTAGAAACCAGGAAAAATACACGCATAATCACATTTTGTTAATGTTTAATAATCAGTATTCTAGCTCGTCTTTAAACCGGCTCAAAAACACAGTTAAATCTGCTTGGTCTGATTATAATTAAAATCTATGTATAATTTATAAATGATTGTTTGGCTTAGTATTTTGCCGTAATTTCCTCGGTAAAAAAAAATTGAATAAGAACATGGAATAGACAATTTCTGAAAGCAACCAGTTTTTTTTAATACCTATGGTGCATTTTTTGTGCGCCTGAAATAATTTAAAGCCAATTTGAACTCGTATTTCTCATTTGAAAGGAGACAAATTCTGCTCGTGTAAATAAGTGCAAGTCTACAACTTGTTTATAGCACACCATAATAAAATAGATATATAATCGTGATAATAGGAAAACATTATTATAAATATGGTCACTTTGTAAGTTACCTAACATATGAAGTGTTACTTACTCTGTAATTTCTAATAAACCAAGAAAAACAGATGCCTAGACTTACTATCCTGTTGAACTACACAAATTTACATCGGAAGCAATAATAGGCTAAGGGTAGGCCTTGTTTAGTTACAAATAAAAAAAAAATAACATCTTAAAAGAATCAGAGATTATCATTTTACTATAATGAAAAAATAGTTGAAGTTATAACATTGTTTAGAATGCTTTTTTTTGGGGGGGGGGGGGGGACAAGAAATCGATGACAAACGTAAACGGGAAAATCTATAAGCCCGTGATCTGAAACAACCAGAAGCCCGTGAAGTCGAGTACACAAAAATCGCATACGTCATTCAATGTACTTTCTCTTTTAAATAGCAGCCGCGTTCTTGATAAACATCGTAGCTGTAAGCGAGACGTTAGTGTGATGACATAATAACTTAATGGCAGATACAGTTGCAGTGTTTGTAGAAAGAAAAGGACGAAAAGTTCCTTCGAGTTTGGACTTCGTCAGATGAAATTTTTCAGCAAGTCATCGAAGCGCATTCAATCAACACAGGATGACAATGTGTGTTGGGGTATGTATAAAGATTTTCAAATCCGAGATGCTAGCGATAATTATTCTATTTGCTTAATATTTAATTGATATAATGTTTTATTGTGTATTTTTCTTATCACAACTAACAAACGTAACCAAATTACATGACGGTATGTACAGCTAGTATTTACAGTAGCTTATACATACATTAACATGTGCATGGTTCTTTTTAAACCAGTCAGTTATTAGAACTTATTTCTCAAGTTAAAGTTATTATTGGAATTGACAAATCATTAAATATTTTGGGTACATAATGCCTGTGTTTTTGAAAAATTAAAAGTTAATACAGAATACAGTAAAATTTATCAAAAAAATGTATGAAATGTTACATTTTGCAGATGTAATATAAATACACACACAAACACACACATACGTGTATGACGTGGCAACTGAACACCTTAACTTCCCACATGCAAATGGACACTTCTTGAAAAATGGAGTTAGAGGGAAGAAATGTTCATTTTTTCACTAGAAATATCAACTAATAATGGTATTAGACCTAATATGTATCAAAAAAGGTTTATTTCAATCCTTGATTTTTCACATACCAAATGAACACTTAACTCATACACAACCAAGCGAACACTTTCATTTACACACTATCCATTGAACACTTCTAAAGCACACAGTCAACTGAGCACGTCTGGCACACACAGTCATTTCAACACGTATAATACACACAGCCAACTAAGCACATTTTGCACACACAGTATCAATTGAACACTTCTAAAGCACACAGTCAACTCAGCACGTCTGGCACACACAGTCATTTCAACACGTACAACACACACAGCCAACTAAACACATTTAGCACACACAGTATCAACTGAACCCTTCTAAAGCACACAGTCAACTGAGCACGCCTGACACACACTGACATCTGAACACATTTAGCACACACAGTCAACTAATCACTTTCTTTCGAAGACTTATGATATTACAGGTATCTGCGGCTGAAATCCATCTTTTTAAAAAATATATTTTCTGACCTTGACCTTTTGACTTAAAAAACAATAGGGGTCTTCTTATAATTTCAATGAAATGCTCAGAGAATCTTTAATATACTTCCTGGAAATGAGTGTTCCAACAAACAGAATGACAGTCGAATGGAAAGAAAAATGAATGAAACCATTGAAATTGCAATGTTGCAGCATGCTGTCAAAAAAGGTAACGTTATGGGGTATATAAAATCCTCTAAACAGCTTGACAGGGTGGGGTGTTTGACTATGAACAATGCCTTTTCATACATACTGTAGATACCTAAACTTTCTATTTTATACTTTAGGGGAGTCATGCTTAATAATGCTCATGCCAATAAAAAGTAACTTTTCTTCATAAAAATCAATACGTATTGGAAAGGGGGGGGTCTATGATATTGATTATGATATTCAACAAAATAATAAAATCATATAATCAGAGAAGTCATCGCTCTCTCTCTCTCTCTCTCTCTCTCTCTCTCTCTCTCTCTCTCTCTCTCTCTCTCTCTCTCTGTGGAACATACTAACAATGTTTTTGTTAAGATTTTTATAATTTTTTATTGTAAGAATTGTATGTTATCGTATCACGACGATTTGAAACATATGAGATAGTTCAATAATCCAACCGTGAAAAGAAATGACTGCATTTAATTTTGTTTGCTTGGGAAGCAGATGTAGCTAATATAATTTTTTAAAAATATATACAATATATTATAGTCAAAACCATTACTCTTTCATTATAAAAAAAAACATATTTAATTTATAAATGTCTGCATGTTAAAATAATCGTTTTAAGTGTATTTAGTATGTAAATGGTTGCTTTATTCACCTGTAGTTTCAGTGATTGGAATGCACACTTTGCATATTAAGAGGAAACGTGGGGAAAACGGACGATAAATGTACGAGGGGCATTGATCAGTTGATTTAATTGTTTAAAAGTTCTGTGAAATTTTAACTTTTGTGACTGTTTTATTAAGAAATAAAAGAAAAATAGTCTATGGATGTAAATGTACTGTCTCACAATTAACTGATTAAGCCTGCTCGTAATTAACCCCTAATTGTCACCAGTAAATGTCGCGCACGGTGTTTTTCCATTTCGCCATAACTGTGAAAAATACAATAGACTAGAGCCGAGCTCGTTGCAAAGCAACGAGGAGGTCTTCCGTTGCAGCTTCGTGTCGAAAAAGGATTGTCAATACGATAATAGTCATGATGTTATATACTAGTGGTTATAAATGAGTAAATGGACGGCATGTATCAGCCCCTTATTGAAGAGGACAGCAATTCCAATCCAGCAATAATTCAGTCAGGGAAAAACACGTGGTTTCTTTTTTTTAATATATTTGACAGCGTATTAATGTTTGAAAATGTATGCGAAATATATGTATGAAGAATTTATCAGCAACTGCTTAACTGCAAAGCCATATTTATAATAATAAATTTTCGCAGCAAAGAGATTGACCGATCAAATGATTTTAGATCCTATTTTTGATTTATTTTCTGTTCTTTGTATAATTACAAAACTATATACATCATTGGGATCTTGAACTTCTCAAATAGCCCGCTTTATTAAAAGATGAGACATTGAAAATCACTTGCGTAACTATTCACTGAAAAAAATAGTTCAAGGTCACAGCACACCCCTTACTTTTTCTGGTGAAACTAAAACTGGATTTGACAAAAAGAAGGAGACGGCATAGAATAGACATCTGTTTCACTGATGTCTGTTATGATCTTGACCTTTGAATTATAAACTAAGTTTATGATTACTGCACACTCATAAACCACAAGTACTGTTTGCAATGATCTATATTTTTACCAGGAGAGAGAACACACGGTCCAGACTACAGTGTATACAGTTGTATGCTATGACATTGACTCTCTAAATAGACACTTTAGGTAATTGATGCCCTTAAAGCAAAAACAAGTCTTAAATTTTGACTAAAAATTTATTGAAACTTTACACAGTGGTCTGTGTTATGACAATGACATTTAAAAAATATCTTGATTCAAGGTCACTGTACTCTTAAAAGCACTCTTTATAGTAATGTATGAGCCAGACAGAATCATTGGGAGAAAAATATAATTATGGTTAGACAAAGATTTTTCAAACAGGTCTCATATGATCCTGACCTTTGATCCAGAAACTTTGTTCAAGGTCATTGGACACCCTTTAGTTTAAGGCACTCTATAGCTGAAGTATTAGAAGTACACGTAAGTAAGTTACATAAATGTGGGAGCAAGACTCGGCTAGCTTGGGAGAATATATGGTCTGGACACCTGGGGTACGTAACATAAAGGGTACTTAAGTCTAAGACAGTGCTTAAGTAGGACTTAGGTACATTCTTAGACTTAAGTCCGTAACTAGAAGAGTGCTTAGCCGGGACAATTTACCCAAAACTTAGGCGGCCGGTAAATGTGACTTAAGTTTTTTAGAAGTTTTATTGTTAATTATTGCAATTCAGCATTTGAATACAGTGTATTTATCACATAATTTACACAAAAATAATGTCATAATATTCACCAATATCAAAGTTTTGGATTAATTGATATAAATATTAACAGTGGTTGTAAAGAGATGTAACATTTTCCATATAGTATGCAAATGGGCTGCTGAATAGGTTGTAAACACGTAATGCTCAGTTTACTCATGTTACTAGACTATGTATGTAAATTCACGAAACTTGAGAAATTAAAAAAGGACGTTTAAAGACAGAAAAACTCTCAGTGATTTTAAAGACGACGATTGCCTCATTTCAAGATATCGTCTTAACGAAGAAAATACACTCAGAGTATGTAACTTGCCTTATTGGTGATGTAATATGCAAGACAAAAGATAAAAAGAAATCCACTAGTTTTAACGGTATCGCGATATTACGCCACAGGGAGTTTTCGAGAATGACTGAACTAGTGAATATTCGTAAAAACAAAGAAGTAACAACAATAGACTGAATACATACATTGCCCGAGAGCCATCGCTTTGAGCTTTTTAAAAATGTTAGGTACATTCAAATTCGATAAAAGAAATGAACAAATTGTTTTTACTCTTTAACATAAGCATGACTTAGCAAAGACATTGCTAAGTTTTCTTTATGTTACGATATAAGACATACTTAAGTTGGACTTAGGCAGGTCCTAAGATTCCACCTAAGTCCTACTTATGACCCTACTTAAGTCAAAATCTTAGCATGCTTTATTTAACGAGCCCCTGACCTCCACTCTTTTACCTAGAAACTTGGTTTAAGGTCACTACACACTCTTTATCCAAAGGCACTCTGTGGATGAAGTATTAGAAGTACATGTAAGTAAGTTAAATGTAGGCAGACCCAATTACAGAGAAATTACACTTGTGGAAAAGTAAACATACTCATCATTATACGGCGCCATCAGAGTGGGACGTCGATCCTAGTTATACATATATATGAATAGATATTATGACCATAAATTATGATTAGTATCCATTGTCATGTAAGAAGGGGGATTAACCAAGTGTTCTGTCCACAAGTACCCAAGTTACAAACACTTGGATAAACGTATTTTTGCATTGTTATTTCATACATAATGTATAATGCTGCGTTTGTGTTTTAGGAAAGTATCAATTGCCGGTAATAATCTGTTTAGAAAATATGTGGTCACAATTTATCTACGTAAATGTAGCTTGTACACTGATCCTGAACATATTTGAATAACTGTTCAAATTTTCGGCGATGTTTAGTACTGGTTGACGTCCATGCGCGGATCTAGAGGGGGCGGATGGGTGGGTAACTGGAAATTTTAAACAAACTTATTAAATAGACTTAGTAAAATTACTTATCATATATACATGTATGGCTTGGACACCCGCTGGCAAACACCATTATCCCACGGACCCCCCTCCCCACCCCTTAAGTGTCCGGGGGGGGGGGGAATCCTGGAACCGCGAATGACGTCGTATTTATCATGCTCTATCTTTAAAGATCACCGGACTCCATGACTATGTGATTTTGTTTAGTTAAAAGTTTTGAAAATTGTAAGCATGTAGTTGGCCCCGTGTTGTACATTTATTACGCGACCTCCGTGCGCTCATTTTGCGGAAGAAGTAAAAGCGCTGATCAGACAACATACACACACACCAAAACGATTCGGTGAAAATTAAAAATATATCAACCATTCGAGTGCGCGTGCACCGCATACGCACAAGTTCGACTTGTAAAGTTCGCACGAATAAAAATCTCCGCAATCTACGGATTTGCAGCATTTTCAATCATATGACCGCTACTCGATCTTCTACAACTGCCCGAATCTGATCAATTGTTTTTTAACATATCTTTTACTCTTTGAACACATGTTCCAATGAAAATGAAAGATATAAAAAGAGTAATTGCAATGAGCTTCTACAATGAATTAAACGACCATACAGAAAAACTACAAAAGCGATCATGTTACCGTTTCTCTTTTACGACCTGAATCTAAACATAGTCTTTTTGGAAATTCGCGTGAATATGTACCTAAAATAATCCCTGAATCCTTTAATTCCGGACATCGATCAGCGAGGTTTTTTATGGAAGGGAATTACCGCCAAAATTCTATGTATCTTGCTTTTATTCTTATTATGCTTACTTCTTTATTCTTCATTACATTTACACTTGC
The DNA here is from genome assembly GCA_020458035.1 of Magallana ariakensis. Classification (NCBI taxonomy): domain Eukaryota; kingdom Metazoa; phylum Mollusca; class Bivalvia; order Ostreida; family Ostreidae; genus Magallana; species Magallana ariakensis. The sequence continues at coordinate 7,082,631 of CM035811.1, forward strand.
ATGTCACTTTATTGTTTTCATATTCATGCTTATCTAATTTCACTTTGATTCTCTTTGATCCTTCATTGTTTGCTTAATTCTATGTTGCAACATTCTCTTCTTATTCGTGTAAATTCTTTCTTCTATCTCTGTTACAAACGTGAATTCAAACACGCAAACCATAAAGCACTTTGAATAAAGACGAATACAAGTTGCATGAATTAAATGCTGCATTATGACGCCAGGCGGCAGTGTGTGCGCTTCAATTGCTGCTCCCCGAAAAAAAAAAAACGTAGCTAGCTAATTGTGGGATGTTTCGCACCATGACATTTCGCTCCAATGTTTATATGTTCAGATCAAGAAATGGAGGGGAGGTTTATGTACTAAGAGATAATTTATAATTTTGTTTGCCGGGGAGGGGGGGGGGTCGAGTTCTATTTTCAGTAGGTTTACTATGTGAATTTAAAAAAGTTTCAATTTTCAAGGGTGGTGGGGTGACTGGACCCCCCCCCTAAAATAAAATAAAATTCTAAGTCTGCGCATCAGTTATATATATGAGACGATATTATCTTACAGTTCTCATAATTAGCACCCGTATCATAATTATCATTATCGCAAGCTTGATATGGAAGTCGGTCAATTCAACTCTTCATTTAATCTAGACCAGTTGACAGGTAGACATGTATGAGGTTCATGTCTCTAAGTTACATGTATCATAGCTTAAACACCTTCAAATCTAAACATGGACATTCAGTTACATGTACATTATTTATATTAAAATAAACAAACCTACAATAAGCATGGCTGTGAATGATACATACACATTTTTATCATTTCGAAAATTTGTGTAAATAAGAAGCATACATTATTTATGTTTTGTATTTTGGAAGAAAAAAAAATATTTTATTTAGAACTTTATATAAGAATTTTTATTAAGATTTGATGAAGATTTCAAACCAAAACGTACATACATGTATAAACAGTCATATCACATACCGTATTTTAATCTCTTTGCCTGGTTTGTTTTCGTTTACTCATTGTGTAATTAAGTCACTGATACATTGTACTTTAGATTCGTTAATTTTATCGCGTATACGAATATTTACTTCTGCGATTCCACCGTTCTGTGCCGAATCGCAAGAATATAAAATCGCGTGCACCAAACTTTGTTTTCATATCACAAGTTCAAAACTTTTAGAAAAATAAGTGAGATTTTAAAACCGGCAGTTTTAAGTTTTTAACCCGGAATTTCACGCGAATATTAATTCATCGCATTTAATCAGGGATACACAGTACTGTAGCCTAACGAGAGGTACATAGTGATGCATGCAAGTGATAATTTTCACACGTACTAGAGTACATGAAAAGCTACTTCTAAGCATTTCGTACCCCAGTCCTTTTATTGTGTTTCAAAAACATCTTTAAATTTGGTTTAAATTTATCTATATTTCATCTACATGTTCCACGGGTACCTCTGGACAGAACCGCACCTCTTTTCACCTCAAATGAAAATAAAGTCATGTCGACAAGTACTTATGACATGTTCCTCTTCTAAAAATTAACCGTTCATGCAAATAATTTGCAAATAATTTGTTACTGCATATATATACGGTACATTGCATTGCGGATCTAGAATGAGATCAGATCCACCCCCCAATGGAAAATTCACACTTATTTAATTAACCAATAAAATAATTAATACAAAATTATCTCTCAGACCCCCCACCCCCATGATTTTTTTAGAACCGCGCGGAGGCATTTTACATGTATACAAAAAAAAAAAACCCCGTATCTTTTTTAGTCTGCGTATATCATGGCTTGTTAAAAGTTGACTATATTTACATGTATTTCATATTCCTATACTAAGCCCTAAATTTGAGATGTTTTTACGAATTTATTAAATTTATGCCATTTGTTAGTTTCGTTTTAATAAATCTTCGGGAGCAGCAATTGTAGCGCACACACTGCCGCCTGGCGTCATAATGCAGCATTAAATTCATGCAACTTGTATTAGTCTTTATTGAAAGTGCCTTATGGTTTGCGTGTTTGAATTCAAGTTTGTAACAGAGATAGAAGAAAAAACTACACGAATAAGAAGAGAATATTGCAACATAGAAATAAGCAAACAATAAAGAATCAAAGAGAATCAAAGTGAAATTAGATAAGCATGAATATGAAAACAATAAAGTGACATGCAAGTGTAAATGTAATGAAGAATAAAGAAGTAAGCATAATAAGAATTAAAGCAAGATACATAGAATTTTGGCGGTAATTCCCTTCCATAGTTTTTTGTATCGTGCGAGCCCCTCTCGCATACATTGCAACATGGAACTTTAATTTTAAACTGCCTTACAAAAAACGCTTGGAAATTATTAAGAAAAATCACCATTTTGGATCCTGTTCAATTAATACATTCAAATTCTCTCTCTCTCTCTCTCTCTCTCTCTGTACATTTTATTAGAATACCTATAAAACTTTATACACATACACTAATTTGTGTTCGCCAAATATTAATTCATAAGACAGGTTGATCTGGCAGGTTGTGAATATCGTCAAAAAAGTGTTGAAGTCTGTCCCGTGAATGCATTAAAGTCTCAGAAGTAATTTAACGGAGATAATCATGGGTAAATATATTAACCTTTTAGTTGAAACGCTAGTCGATTTTACATGAACCTGTCAAAATTTCGGCGTTGTATTGTATTTATTCAAGAAACATGCACATGTGTGATAGGGTAGAAGCACACGAAGCTTGACGTGTGTATTAGACTACCTCTTGTCCACTCGCGCGGGATTTGCAAGGGATGGATTAATATGTAAATGTATACACAAATCCCAGTTTCATTTTAAACAATATAACTATTTCATGACATCGACAAAATCTCAAAGAACACTTTTTATAAAGAGAGCCATACCAACATATTTATTATTTTTGAATTATGAAGCTAAAACAGATTTCATCATTAACAGGTTAATCTTTTTTGTCGTTGATCTCAAACATTATTCTACAGTTTTTAGAACATTTTAGACTTACAAACCCACCATTTATCTATGTCTGTCTATGCTTCAGATGGGACTAATAATGTTTTTACTAATTCTTAATTTACACTCTATCGTTTAAATCAATTTAAGGATGACATCCAAACAATTCTTTGTGTTTACGGTTAAATAAAACAATGTATGTAAGACGCGAGTCTTGTGTATTAGATCACCATTGACCGCTAGGTACATGTAGTCCAGCCGCGACCGAACTCCTCGGCCGCGGGCAAGGGGTGAGTTACGTAATGACACACACAGCTCAGAACCCAGGTACATGTAGATTTGAAATGCTTGCAGTATAATGATTAAAATGCATTACATAGGTATTATTTTTTTAGACTTAGATACTGTAACCACAATTGATATGTATGTTTCTGACGATGTTTCAGATTGGGAATAATATTCAATTGCTTTTATATTTCTTTAACACTCTATTGGTTTAATCAATTTAAGATGAATAAACTTTTATATGAAAACAAAATTCAAACAATCCTTTGTGTTTACGGCTAAACAAACCCATACAAGTAAGATGCAGATCTTTGTGTATTAGATAACCGCTGACCGCTTAGTAGTCCGGCCGCGACCGATCTCCTCGGCCACGGGCGAGGGATGAGTTACGTAATGACACACACACAACTAAGAATCCAGGTAGATTTAAAAAGCTTGCAGTAAAATGACTAAAATATATTTCATAGAAATTATTTTTTAAAATCCAGTTAATGTATTTCACTAGAAAAGAAAAAGATTGTTTATATTTTCTCGTTCTCGTTTTTCTTAATTATAAGGATTCTCCACTAGAAGTCCTAAACAGAAATGACTAAAAATAAAGCTGTAAGAAAAAAATGTATGCTTTTAAAAAACTTTCTCTAATGAATTAAAGCATCCCGTATAAGCTGGTACTCTTTCAGTTGTTAATTTTCGTCAGTTGTGCGCACAAAGACTATTCGTTTACTTGCAAAATGAAAACAGGTACATGTTAACAAGACAAGCTTTTTACACTCATATTACGCAATACCGGTACAAAATAATTTTGTAACGACATTAATAACATCATAATAAACAACTTTTCCAGCGACAGCTATATCAAAATATTACCCATTTTTGAGTTATAAAGGGAAGACTTTTAAGGGCTCTAGGCCCCTAATTTAAGGGGCCGGCCCTTTTTCAATTGTGTCAAGTGAAAGCCCTTGATACTTTGCACATTTTTTGTTCTTTATGTGTTCAGAAAAAAATTTAAACTAAAAAGCTACGATACAAAAACACGACCAAATTTCAGCATTTTTTGAAACATAAAATTTAAATTAATTTTTTGAAATTTTAAATGGGAAAAATCGTAAAAATGGGAATAGGTGTCAGGACACCTCGATAAATTCGCGATTTGCACCGAGACATTACATTTTATTTTTTATTCTCTGCAAAATAACTTTCATGAACAACATCATCAATAAATATTTGGATGATACGAGTCTTTTTCATCATGATCTCTTTATTACCATATTCATTTACAAAAATGAACGTGTTTGTACTGATCCCAGGGCTGTTCCTAAGTCCCGGGAGCCGGGGAATTATCGCGCATTTAATGACGATATCACCCGGTTATTCTGGTATTCCCACTCAACCTCCTGTTAGAGAAGGAACCCCGCACCCACTTCTACTTTTTTAATGTGCTCTGCTATTTCAATTCTTTTCATTTCAGGCAGACAATCCTGTGATCCTCATATCTAATTTACTAATTAACTAAGAAAAAAAATGCACTGAAATGAGGAGCAGGTCAGGCACGTCGCATCGGGAGGCAGAGGGCCTGCCCCCTTTTTTGGGCACCTTAACTTTTTATATATAAAAGAATATAAAAATTCTATGAGATAAGTTAAGTGGCCCCTCCACTTTTGGGGCACTTAAACTTTTTATATATAAAAACTATGTTCTAGTGCATTGGTCCTTCGATTTTACTGGTTATTTTCTCTCTCTTTTTTTTTCTTTTTTTTTTTTTGCTTGCTTGTCAAGAAATATTGTGGATTGCAAAATTTTTTTGTAAAATTCTGCCACCACCCCCCCCCCCCTCCTTGAAAAACGATGCTACGTGCCTGCAAGTGGAATGAAAGAACATCGAAAAGTGATTAATTCCGGGGGTATATCGTGGCACAACCTCGAAAATAGTTTCTTAAGCTAGCCCATAGCTTTTCAGAGCATAATTATAGGCACCCCCTTTATTTGAAAGCTTGAATTTCATTTGCAGCATTTGTAAATTATATTAATACGGTTTCACAGTACCAGTTCGAAGGTATGATAGACCAATGACTCACTAGTCAGGGGACATTCTGAAGCCCACTCCTAATATTATGAATGAATGATTGAATGCCAGAATATTTTTCAATATTTATGGCAGATCATCCTTTAAACCCTACTTTTAGCCCAATGTCCAAAATGTGAAAAAAATTAATCCATATGATGTGGGAATGCTTGCACATGAATTTGAAATGTGTCATATACTTGCTAGTTTTTCACTTGTACATATTTTCATGCAGTTATTCCCTTGCTTTAAGAAAACTTTTGGATAAAGTTTGTCTTATATGAACAAGTGGTTCTTAAAACAAAAGTTTTTAAATGACACCATCCAATTATCATATTTCTCTCCACTTGAAAAAGAATGCAGCCCTTTATTTGAATAAACTTTATTCCCTTTAAGCAGAGAAACTTTGTACTAAATGTGGTTTAGATTGACATTAATAGAAAATATATTAAAAGTTAATCAAGTTAATGTTAATGGAAGACATATATAAATGACACATGATTGGACACCAGAAAGTTCTTTTTTATTAGAATGGTGCAATTGAGCCTTTGGTGAGCTAAAATCAATATCCAGGTTTAGCAGGTGTGTTATATCTCATTGAAGTAATGTACACAAATGTAGTTTTAAGGGAAATCACTTCAATATTTGAATATTGGTACAGTTTGGAGATCTCAATTCCACTGGCAACAGTCAAAGACGATCAAGTCTTAGTATGGTTTTTTTTTTTTAAATTAATTTGCTTCCTTTTAAAGCTTTAATTCAATTGTCACAGCAGATTTGGTTTTACTTTAATGAAATATTTTCATCACTTGCTGGCTCTCTCAGTTAGGCATTTAAGCACTCAAATGGCTGGGTTAATTTTTTTCTCTGATGAACACTAGGAAATTTCTTTCTCGTCCTTGTTCTTTTCTTCAGCCCACCATCATGTGTGCATCTATACTGAAATTAAATTTAGATATGATTATTTAGTCATGCATATTAAAAAAAACCCCACTTGCAATAACCAAATCTAGCTTCCTCAAATCCTCAATATATATAAATATATACAGTTGAACTTCAGTATCTCAAACACAGATATCTTGAATACCATGGATATGTTGAACTTAAGGTGAAGTCCTAACCATGTATTTGAATTTCTTAATTTTTTTTTACCCTGGATATCTCAAACCCTTGGATATTTTTTTTCATGGTACCATTGAAGTTTTTTCTCAGTCAAATTGAATTCGAGATAACAAGGTTAAAGAACTATATATGATATGAGTTAAATTTTGCCCCCATAATTAGCCACTTTTTAAAGTGTTTCGGGTACAATAAAATAATATGTTATTTTTTAAAGAGTTGATATAAAATATATTTTTAACCTGTTTATTTGATTTATTTGCACTCACTGGTAGTATATGACGTCAGAAGTGATGCTATTTCTATAATTCAATCAAAACCAGTCCAAAATTGACATTTTTCTTATATTTTTACGAATGGGAAATATAGAGCGCATGCTTGAACAAGGAAAATTTTTTTGTCACTTATTAGTCTTGCCTAGATACATCTCTGATTAAACTATTTTGTTTGTTCAAGCATGCGCTCTATGTTTTCTGAAAGAAAACTGCTTGAAAACAAGCTGTTTTATGCTAAAAATGCAAAAATGGCGGGAAAAGGTTGTCTTTACGATGTCATATTTCTAAATTGTGGGCACTTAAATCAAAATGAACATTATGTAAAAACATCACATATATATATGTACAAAGAAAACAAAGAATTACAGTAAAATGATGATGTTCATATTAGGGGGCCATTTTAGGCCCTTATCATACATAGTCCTTTGGCTGTTGTTTTATAAACTGTATGTGGCCCTACTTATGATGTACAATTTTTTTTAAGGAAATGCTTACCAGTATACATGTTACTGTTGTAAGTATTTGTTAATTGTTATTTGTAAATTAAATAAATTTAAAAGTAAAAATTATTCTGGTGTACAGATATTTTGGAGACTCTCTAGAACAGTGGTATATTCATTAATTCTAAATACACATACATGTATCGCAAAAAAATTTGATCTACATATACATGATGTATACATATAGAACATGCTAACTAAATTTTAAAAAATCCCACTTTTCAGAGCACAATCATAAAAAAACAAAGAAGTGTGAGAAACTAAATTGGACAGATTGATAGCTAGAAAGAAAGATGAACAAAGAAGTAGGAAACCTATACTGGTAGTTTGTTATCCCTCTCGTTTCACTGGCTAGGGAATAATAAAATAGGAGTTAACACCCCCTCAAAAGTTAAAAGACCCATGCAGCTTTATTTGAATTAAGAATTTAAACAAGAGGCCCAATAGCCACAATGCTCACCTGAGTTAATTTGTCTCTGCTGTTCTTCAACAGATTCCCCCTTACTTATTGTGGCCCCACCCTACCGTTGGGGGCATGTTTTCAACAATTTAGAATCTACACTACGCTTTTCTGGCCCAGTAGTTTGTGAGAAAATGATTTTTAAAGATTTTGCTTATATATTTCAATGTAAAATTTTGATTTCCTATTGGGTCCCACCCTACCCCCTAGGGCCATGATTTGAACAATTTAGAATCTACTCTACCAATGCAAGGAAGCCTCCACATAAGATTCAGCTTTAATTTCTGGCCCATTGGTTGTTGAGAACGAAGTGCAAACTTGATGTATAACTCATCAAGGTTAAGACACATGCCAAAAGTCAGCCCAATATCTGCAAGCGTTTAGAAAAAATTGCAGAAAACCCTAAAAAATTGAAAAGGTCATAATTCCATCAAAAATCATTGAAGTGGAACATAATGCAAACTTGATCTGTAACTCTAACTCACATACCAAAAATCATCTCAATATCTGCAAGCATTTAGAATAAAGTGCGGAAAACCAAGTGGGACAGACTGACAGACAGAAGGACAGATGGATGGACAGACAGACAAACAGATGGATGGACAGACTCTGAGGAAACCTATAGTCCCTTGCGGTTTCACTGGTAGGGGACTAATAAGAGTGTTGACTTTTTATAACTAACATTAACTTAATTGATGTTTCTGAAAAATAAGAAACAGATTCCTTTAGTTCCTAAATATTGTAATAGATTGTGAGGTTTTATAATAATTATTAAGAGGTCACAATGCCTTTAATATTGATCTACTTTTTATTAAAAAAAATTTGCTATATTTTTCATAAATTGATACTTAAAAAAAATATAATGAAAGAAAGTGAAGGCTTATTAATAGATACATTTTCTAAAATACTCTATTAGTATATAGGTAACACAATGACATTAAACATGTAACTATAGTTTGATCTCTATATGAAAATTAAATTTTGCTTTTATTGTTTTCAAATTTTGACCTGTCAAACTCTATAAAAAATAATATAACAAATGTAGCCCTTTTATTCGGTTGTGCTCGGTTGATATGCTTTTCTGTGAAGTTGATATATTTGTGGATCAACCTCATGAAAGGGCTACATTTGTATAATATATGTATAAGGGGAAAAAAAGAAATGAATGTGAAAAGCTCACCCTCTAATTTGATGAAAATTAAATGGTAGTAATAAAAATTGTTAAGTCATTAACAACCAAGATAAATGTTTAATTGAATTACCAATTATGAGATTCCAGTTCAAAGCCATATTTCCAATGGTTGATTCTTTGTCATCAAAACTCTTAAATTCCATCTTAGTCTAACTCACGCATCTTCCATGAATTTTTGAAAATCATGATTTTTGTTACTTTTGCCAGTTCAACATTATTTTCTTGACTTAGTGGAAGTCTGATGAAAGTCCTGAGGATTATACTATTCTTTTTTTCACACTCCTATGGACTTTATTCTGATGTGTTTTATTTGGTTTCTCACAATCCTTAAATCTTTGTATTGTGGCTCCCTAGTGCTTCCTTTTAACTTGGTCGATATCATGTGTTCTATGATCCACAACAAGCTGTAGAACAGAGGTCCTTCCTTTTACAGGGTGTGTTGATAATATAGGTTCATAACTGAAAAGACAAATTGATTACCTTCTATATAGAATATTGCAGACATAAATAATATATATAAATCCGTTAAGATCCGATCATGTAAATTTTTATTTACAGTATGAAAATAATGGATTCAACAATTTTTGTATGAAAAACATCAGTCAACATTCGATTTAGCGGTAGATTGTATTTGTTAATCATAAAATTTGCAAAATGTTGACTTTGAATGAGACATTATGATATCCTTGTATCATCAACTTGTCAGTAATATTCCTTGTTTTAAAAATTTTGTTCATAGTTCACATGCTCTTGCCTGTTGAATCAACTGGTAGTTTATATTAACTCCATATGTAAACCCATGTATCAATCTAATGCTTCCTCAACATATCATTATCTATTATACATCACTCACATCCATACTACCAAGTTTCATAAAATTCCAATAAATAGTAAAAGTTTTAGAGACGTATAAAAAATACATGTACCCCTCCCTCATTACATGTAAATAAAGCTGTTTTCAGACTTGTCTTTTGATTGACTTATACACACTTAAATATTAAGTTATACCATGATTTTTTAGTTTGAATTGCTTCTTAGAACTAGATTTAACAATATGAATCAAAATATTGAGATTAAACTGTTAATTTACAAAAAAATCAGTATATTAAGTTAAAAAAGTACACATTTTTTCTCTTTTCTGGATACATTTTTACTCAAATCAAGAATAATTGCATAACAAATACCACGAATAAGGAATTGCAAGAAAGAAGAGGATACGTCGTTTCTAAAAAGGTGCTACATGTGAAATTTGGTACGTTTGAAATGGAGTTATTAAACTTTCAATGTGTAAACCTATCAGTATAACCTAACCCCATTTTTACGCCATAGACAGCTGAGGCAGCCATATTGAAATGTGATGTCATCATAACAAGGTAATTTGAACCTGTGTATACTGTCAAAATGAGAGGTGAGAGAAAAAAGCACAAGTTTGTCTGTGGAAACAATGTTAGAAAGGGGAGAGTGGGTCCAGGCCACTCTAAACATCAGGTATTTAAATCGGTTTGGTTACCACGGTTAACAGCTAATCAATTTAACTTAATTACTAAAGTATCACCTGATGGTAAGTCGTACACTTTGTCAGGAGCTGAAAAAAGTCTTAGTAATGTTAAGGTTTTGCGTCCCCGCCCCAGTGATCCCAGCCCTTACTCAAGTGTCACCAGACCCGACAGTCGGGAAATGAGGGTTGTAGATAAGGGTCTGACCCTTGACATGATAAATGACCTGTATGTATCACATGCCAGGTGTTTATGCCAACTTGCTGATTTTGAGATAAAATCTGAAACTAAGTGGGGGCTAGGCTGGTCATGGACATTCGGGTGCAAGAGGTGCAATTTTATATCGAAGCGATATAAATTGTATCATGAGGTTCCATCAAAGCACTGTGGCAGAAAAGCTGCAGAAATGAATCTAGGTATACAAACGGGTCTCTACCAGACCCCATTAGGTAATGACCAGGCCAGACTTATTCTGGCATGTACCGGCATTCCAACCCCAGCAAGGTCCGCAATGTATAAATCAGGTAATAAAGTGGGTGAGAAAATTGTTGAAATTGCCGAACGTGATATGGATGAAAAATTGAAACAACTTAAGAAAAAGAACGAAATGTTAGGTCTTCCATCCTCACATCCAATCAATATTCAAATGGATGCCTCTTATCAATCAAGGGGTATCACTAGCAGGCATAAAATGGGCCAGGGAGCCTCACAAGTAATCGGTGTAGCGTGTGAGGATGAGACAGACCAACATAATGTGATAAGCTATCATATGGTAAATAAACTATGCTGGGTTGGAGCATGGCTCCGAGGAGAGGGATATGATGTAAGCTGCCCAAATGGGCATGTCGGTTGTACGGCCAATAAAAATCCTGTCGAACCATTGTCCGAGAGGGAGACGGAATACAAAATTGGGGAAAAACTGGCTAAACATGATCTGCTGGTTAAATATGTGACCACTGATGGCGATGCCACCAGTTGTGCAGGGTTAGAAACCGCCCTTCAAAACACTCTGTCCCCCCTGTGGAAAACTAGCCGACTAGCCGATAGGATTCATAGGGGGCAAAGTCTATTTCGACAAGGCGTTAAAGCCGAATTCAGTCCCGAAATGTTTCCTGCACACACTAAAACTTAAAAGTCTGATTTGCAGAAAATGTTTGCCAATGACATCAAAGAACGATGCCACGGCATTTTTCAGGCATTGTTTAAAAAACATAATGGTGACTTGAATAAAATTTCAAAATGCCTACCTAGAATTGTAGACAGGGTCATCAAGTGCTACAGTGGGGGTTGAGGTGAAGGTTGCAGATGGAGTGTAACTCTCTGTAAGGGTGGTAAGAAAACTAGCTGGTGGCACAAATCTGTTGGTCTCCGGGCACATAATCTAGAACCAGGTGACCTAAAGTTAAATCAAAAAGACAAGGTTATTCTAAAATCATTACTCGGAATGGTTCTCTCAATCTCTGCCTTGAATGAGATGAAACTGAACACAACTACAAACAAGTGCGAGTCAGTCAATCGAACCATATCTGTCAGTCTTACCAAAAACAAAACTTACAGCAGAAATGCAAATCCCGTGCTCTCTCAGGTCTGTTACGAGCTAACAATGGGATAGACATGGCGGTGTGTACAACCCTTGCTTCCCTAGGTGCTCCCCTTGGTGCCCAGTCCCAGTCACTGAAAGCTCTGCAAAGAATAAAACAAATGTCAGAGTATAGCATAAAACATGTAAAATCAGTGAATCTGAAAAAGAAACGAGCATGGGCTCGATGTAGAAATGCAATACAGTACGTCAAACAAAAACTAAATCAGCCTGTAAAGACTGACTACCGAAAGAATCAGCTAGAACCGTCACTCTCCGGTCTGGCAAAACAAGGGTGTGAGAATTTAGAGAATCCCAATCCTGATCAACCTGGCTGCAGTCATTGGTGAAAAATTAATTGATATAAGCATACTTTTAAACTGTTGTGTTCTTCAAATATGTGTTTAAAAAATTAAAACTGATTTACAATGAGTATGCAATGAAAATTATGTGCAATGTTTTTAAAAATAAAATTTGTAAAGAAGAAAAAAAATTGTAGACCACTGGGGGGAGGGGTTGGAGATGGGCCTCCAGTGCTCTGCATATTTTTTTTTTATCTTTATAAAATTACACAATACATAAATTCTAAGTGAATTAAATCTATAAAATACATACCATTACTCATTTAAATGGAAATTTATAAGACAAGGGGGATAATTCACATGTTGTCTGCACACACCTTCAGACATACAGTCGACACGCTGCATATTAATTCCATGTGGTTCAAGCGAGAGATGATCTGGGTTTATACATAACCGGTTGTGGCATAAATGTGAACAATCAAGAGATGGGGGAGGAATAAATCCGAGTTCAATAATTAAAGACAATTTAGCAGGGGAATAACTATGCCATTCAAGGTTAGGGAGTTTGACTTTTATCTGACCATAGGACTTTGACCTCTGACCATTATGCCACAGTCTACACTGGAGGTTGGCAGCTAAATAGCTTTTTTCATGTAATTTCTTGGAATATTTAGCCACAAAAACATCCATATTGATGAAGAAGATGAACAGGAAGTGGATAAAATAAAAACACACACCGTTGAATTTCATATTTCAGATAAAAAATAAAAAAAATAAAAATAATATATTTTTGCTACTTACTCAATATGGGTATAGTCCACTAATACATTCTCCATAGCCGATAATGTTAACAAAATGTCACAGCATTCTCCCTAATTTTCGTTCAGCAACGAGTGATCCCTCAAACTGAAGCTACACAAGTTGTCCATCTTTGGTCCGAGTTTCGTGGTTTGATGTCAGATTCGTTTTCCCGCAAAATCCGTCTGTTTACGTCAACCCCTGAAAAAGAAAGTGAAAGTAGAAAACTCCTGCCTATCAGTGAAGCATCACATAACACAAAATAATTCCATACACTTTCAGGTTAAATCACATTTTGCTTAATATACTTACAGGAAAAATGATCCTCACTTACAAGTATGATGTTCATAATAATACATAGCTTCATTATTTTTATATGTAGGCTGCTAATAAAGGAACTTTTATTTTTAATGGCACTTCTTTGTTGTCCTACCGATTCTAAAAATAGTTGAAGGGATAAACCCATATGTAGGTGTTAATGCTACATAAATAAGGGAAGTTATTGAAAATTTAAGTACAATTATGAAGTTTATCAAAACTTTTAGTTGCTAACGCGTTATTCAAAGCGTTTGCACACACCGTTGCAGTTATGAGACTATATCTTTCAAAAAATTATGATTCATTGCTTAAATGACATCAATTGCAAATCATGTCACAGAGCAGATTACATATGACATACAGTAATATCATAGTGTCTGTGCACATTTTTTGTGATAAACTTAAATTTCCTTAGTTTTTAACTAAAACATAGCATAAATACTTATACCTGACCACTGCATATTGCCCAAGAACACACAGTCAATAATTGTTTTGTTATATTATTAACTTTATTTGTGACATACATGTATCTTGTGCTGGTTTCCATGGTGTTAATTTCCTTTACCCACTAGAAATTAGTGTTGGACCACTTATGTCACACCATGGGCAAGATCAACTAAATCTTATTTGCAGTCACTGATGTTCAACAGTGACAGAATTGACCAACTTTTAGTGCAGATAAAAGAAATTTTCCTCATGAAAGCCAGCACAAGATTACATGCATGTATACATGTATGTCAAAAAAAAAAAATTAATAAATAAAAGGTATAACAAAACATTTATTGGCTGTGTTCTCGGGCAAAATGCATTTTGTTGTCACTTTTAGAACCATTTTAACAAGGCCTTGGACTTTCAATGGGACGTGACTATCTATTTATTGCGTCAAAACAAGTTAAAAATGACGATGGTTTAAAGTGAAATATACACCGATTGCGTAGTCTTTGCTCAAAAGCCAGACAAATATTGTTGATTTCAATGAGCAATGGCTGAGTGGCCTACGATGAAATAGACAGGATTACGTCACAATGCTGTTTGACACCAACTAGCCAAAGTCCAAGCTCTTGTTAAAATGGTTCTATTTTTCTCAATACTTTTTTTCTCTTCGAGAGGAATTATAGAAAAAACAACAACAATTTGGTTCTTGGGTCCGATAAAATGCATGTTGCCCTCAAACCAAGTCAATAAATGTATATTGAATATGTTTACATTAATATCAACTTACATAGCTGCACTATACCCTCAGATTGCAAGGGTTAGAAGACCACGTTGAAGCAGGGACTTATACATACTTACTATTTATTATTATGTCCCTGGGAGAAATAAACAGCTCAATATATTGACACTTCCCCCATCCCAGGTGTGCCTCCCACCTTTAATTCATCATTAATTTTTATATATTTTATAAAAGAAGAAAAATTGATTTATCATGAGAAATACATGTAACAAAAAACTAGTCTGTAGTACATGTATTATTATTGTAAAATATCATTACTATTTTTTCCCCTTAATTCATGATTGTCGATTTGTATGAAAATTATTTGTATTCTTTTCATCATAATAAATGTTAACTCATTAATTGTTCGGCTTTAACCAGAGACATGTAAAAACCTTTAAATCATTTTTCGACTATCATTTAGAAAATTCACTGTCTTTTTTGTTGTGCCTTTGTATGACTTCTGGGCCCAAAATTGGAAATTTAAACATTCCTCACTTACTTACTAGCTTAATTACTTTAAACGTGCAGAATTTACGTTTCATTTATGTGTTTTCTAGTTGACAGCTTAATGTATGTACACAATGTTAACAATGATTTAGTAGACCACGTACCTATATAAAGGACAAGAGCGTACAAGGCCTGACAAATCCCCCGGTACCCAGGATTTTGAAATGGCATATGAGCATATAAAAAATCTTTACATTTGAAACTGTGCATGAGTACATGTACATGTATAATATAGAGCTGCATTCTCTGATAAATAAATAATATACAATAATACATGTACTTGGTACTTATCTCCTTTGTTTTATTTGATGCTTTCTAAGCATTACAACATGATTTCATATCTGTGCTAGTGCTAATTTTATCCGACATTGTATGTACAGAACATGAACATTAGGTAATTGTTGTCATTATATAAATGGCATTAGATATTTTCTCATAAACAATAAAAAAGCAAAACACGATTTATTTAAAGGCAAATGAATTAAAAATAAAACGCCGTCTATACGATTCGAACACCCACTCCTTGGAGAAGTATGGACTACGAGCCTCCGCCTATCGCAGTGAGCTACGTTGACACATTAGAGTACGGGTGAATAAATTGAACTTTTTTGACAATTATTAATAAAATAAAACGTTTTTGGTGAAAATCACAAATTTGACCCATTATGGGTCTAGACTCCATTTTAATAAATCAATAATAAAAATCAAAATAAACTTATTCTTTAAATAAAAGTACTTTAAGGATGGAGTCAGGACCCATTCATACCTAATTTTGCAATTAAAAACAGTGAATGATCCAAGATTTAGGCAAAAAGCGATGTGCAGCTTAATTTGGAAACCAATACCTGTCGTGTTTATAGAATGAAAGCACAATATTGACTTCCATCGTGAAATTTACAATGAAAACAATCCATACAAGTCAAAAATTAATATTCTAACTTGAATTGAAATTCTTTCGTCTTCATTGCTCCGAGTGGGGGATATGCAACGCCTTGTACGCCCCTGTTCTTTATATAACCGAAACTGAACGTTTCTCCTGCCCATAACACATGGCGTGACCGACTCTACTTTCGTTTTTAATATGAAAACATTCGAATTTACGCTTCAGTTGAACATGTGTTTTTTTGGCTGACAGCTTAATATATACACAATATTAACAGATTTAGTAGACCACGTACCTGTATATAACCCAAACTGAACGTTTCCTAGGTCCATTACCAGGGACGTATATACGTCCCTGCTATACACATGGCATGACCGACTCTACTTTCTTTTTTAAAATGAAACCTAACTTGATATGTCATAAACAAAACATTATTAATTTCTGACAGTATATTGGGTTACACAATGCAAAAGATCTACGTTGATTCAATTTGAAATATATTAGATTTATATGTACATGCAGAAATTGTTTCAGAATCTCACCGCGAGTACAACATATGCCAATGTTAAATGGAATTTTACCTACCCAGAGACATAGATATAGAAAAGATTTCTTTGTGTTTTCACTAAAATTAATAATAAAAACTTTTTGTTTATTGGTTTTAACCATTTGTACTGCAATCATGCAACTATGTACATTGTAACTCTTCCTTATACTTGTACATTCTTGAGTAGACAATAGTGCCGTAATGTCATATATTATAATGAACATATCTTTCCTCATAATTCATAGGCCATATTTAATACATAAAATTTTATCTATATATTTACAGGATTCTTTACTTACCTTTTTCAAAGTTTACTTCGTCCCCATGTTCATAACAAAGTGTGAAACGGGTACTGTATTATGATGTCATTTTCCACGTCATTTGATGTAACGAGCATGCGCACTCGCAATGTGTGTAAGTCTCGCCGAGAAGAAAAAATGATGGATCGGTGGTCATCTTATACACACTCATTACACAGATCTCATGCATCCGGTCAAATTAACACATTATTTTTTTTTAATCAGATGCATCCTAGGACATTTTCTAGTTGATTTATAACAAAATCCAACTGAACACCACCATTTCGTGTTCATTTGGATTTTTGCGTGTTCATTTAAACGTGTGTCGTCTAAAGCCCGTGTTCCGTTGACAGGGTTTACAAACACAAACACACACACACACACACACACACACACATATACACCAGTATTATTAGATGTGAGGCCCATGAACTTATGGACACTCCATATAGTACTAGATGTGATCGAGGCCCGTGAACTCATCAACACTCCATATAATACAAGATGAGAGGCCCGTGAACTCATTGACACTCCATATAATACTAGATGTGAGGCCTGTGAACTCACCGACACTCCATATGATACTAGATGTGAGGCCCGTGAACTCATTGACACTCCATATAATACAATATGTGTGACCCATGAACTCACCGACACTCCATATAATATGAGGTCCATGAACTCACCGACACCCCATATAATACTAGATATTAGGCCCGTAAACTCACCGACACTCCCTATAATACTAGATGTGAGGCCCATGAACTCATCAACACTCCATATAATACAAGATATGACGCTTGTGAACTCATCGACACTCTATATAATACTAGATATGATGCCTGTGAACTCAGTACCACTCTATATAATACTAGATATGAGGCCCGTGAACTCAGTACCACTCTATATAGTACTAGATATGAGACCCGTGAACTCAGTAACACTCTATATAATACTAGATATGAGGCCCGTGAACTCAGTACCACTTTTTATAGTACTAGATATGGGGCCCGTGAACTCAGTAACACTCTATATAAAACTAGATATGAGGCCTGTGAACTCAGTACCACTCTATTTTATACTAGATATGAGGCCCGTGAACTTAGTACCACTCTATATAGTACTAGATATGAGGCCTGTGAACTCAGTAACACTCTATATAATACTATATAATACTAGATATCAGGCCCGTGAACTCGGTACCACTCTATATAGTACTAGATATGAAACCCGTGAACTCGATAACACTCTATATAATACAAGATATGAGGCCCGTGAACTCAGTAACACTCTTTATAGTACTAGATATGAGGCCTGTGAACTCAGTAACACTCTATATAGTACTAGATATGAGGCCTGTGAACTCAGAACCACTCTATATAGTACTAGATATGGGGCCCGTGAACTCAGTAACACTCTATATAAAACTAGATATGAGGCCTGTGAACTCAGTACCACTCTATTTTATACTAGATATGAGGCCCGTGAACTCAGTAACACTCTATATAATATTAGATATGAGGCCCGTGAACTCACTACCACTCTATATAATACTAGATATGAGGCCCGTGAACTCAGTACCACTCTATATAATACTAGATATGAGGCCCGTGCACTCAGTACCACTCTATTCTAGTTCACGGGCCTCATATCTAGTATTATATAGAGTGGTACTGAGTTCACGGGCCTCATATCTAGTATTATATAGAGTGGTACTGAGTTCACGGGCCTCATATCTAGTATTATAGAGAGTGGTACTGAGTTCACGGGCCTAATATCTAGTATTATATAGAGTGGTACTGAGTTCACGGGCCTAATATCTAGTACTATAAAGAGTGGTACTGAGTTCACGGGCCTCATATCTAGTATTATATAGAGTGGTACTGAGTTCACGGGCCTCATATCTAGTACTATAAAGAGTGGTACTGAGTTCACGGGCCTCATATCTAGTATTATATAGAGTGGTACTGAGTTCACGGGCCTCATATCTAGTATTATATAGAGTGGTACTGAGTTCACGGGCCTCATATCTTGTATTATATAGAGTGGTACTGAGTTCACGGGCCTCATATCTAGTATTATATAGAGTGGTACTGAGTTCACGGGCCTCATATCTAGTATTATATAGAGTGGTACTGAGTTCACGGGCCTAATATCTAGTATTATATAGAGTGTTACTGAGTTCACGGGCCTAATATCTAGTACTATAAAGAGTGGTACTGAGTTCACGGGCCTGATATCTAGTATTATATAGAGTGTTACTGAGTTCACGGGCCTCATATCTAGTACTATAAAGAGTGGTACTGAGTTCACGGGCCTGATATCTAGTACTATATAGAGTGGTACTGAGTTCACGGGCCTGACATCTAGTATTTTATAGAGTGGTACTGAGTTCACGGGCCTCAGATCTAGTATTATATAGAGTGGTACTGAGTTCACGGGCCTCATATCTAGTATTATATAGAGTGGTACTGAATTCACGGGCCTCAGTTCACGGGCCTCATATCTAGTATTATATAGAGTGGTACTGAGTTCACGGGCCTCATATCTAGTATTATATAGAGTGGTACTGAGTTCACGGGCCTCAGATCTAGTATTATATAGAGTGGTACTGAGTTCACGGGCCTCATATCTAGTATTATATAGAGTGGTACTGAGTTCACGGGCCTCATATCTAGTATTATATAGAGTGGTACTGAGTTCACGGGCCTAATATCTAGTATTATATAGAGTGTTACTGAGTTCACGGGCCTAATATCTAGTACTATAAAGAGTGGTACTGAGTTCACGGGCCTGATATCTAGTATTATATAGAGTGGTACTGAGTTCACGGGCCTCATATCTAGTACTATAAAGAGTGGTACTGAGTTCACGGGCCTGATATCTAGTATTATATAGAGTGGTACTGAGTTCACGGGCCTGACATCTAGTATTATATAGAGTGGTACTGAGTTCACGGGCCTCAGATCTAGTATTATATAGAGTGGTACTGAGTTCACGGGCCTCATATCTAGTATTATATAGAGTGGTACTGAGTTCACGGGCCTCATATCTAGTATTATATAGAGTGGTACTGAGTTCACGGGCCTCATATCTAGTATTATATAGAGTGGTACTGAGTTCACGGGCCTCATATCTAGTATTATATAGAGTGGTACTGAGTTCACGGGCCTAATATCTAGTATTATATAGGGTGTTACTGAGTTCACGGGCCTAATATCTAGTACTATAAAGAGTGGTACTGAGTTCACGGACCTCATATCTAGTATTATATAGAGTGGTACTGAGGTCACGGGCCTCATATCTAGTACTATAAAGAGTGGTACTGAGTTCACGGGCCTGATATCTAGTATCATATAGAGTGGTACTGAGTTCACGGGCCTGACATCTAGTATTATATAGAGTGGTACTGAGTTCACGGGCCTCAGATCTAGTATTATATAGAGTGGTACTGAGTTCACGGGCCTCATATCTAGTATTATATAGAGTGGTACTGAGTTCACGGGCCTCAGTTCACGGGCCTCATATAAAGTATTATATAGAGTGGTACTGAGTTCACGGGCCTCATATCTAGTATTATATAGAGTGGTACTGAGTTCACGGGCCTCATATCTAGTATTATATAGAGTGGTACTGAGTTCACTGGCCTCATATCTAGTATTATATAGAGTGGTACTGAGTTCACGGGCAACATATCTAGTATTATATAGAGTGGTACTGAGTTCACGGGCAACATATCTAGTATTATATAGAGTGGTACTGAGTTCACAGGCCTCATATCTAGTATTATATAGAGTGTAACTGAGTTCAGGGACCATATATCTAGTATTATATAGTCATTTGATATAAGTTCATTTTACAGTGGTAAAGTTTGGGCCAAACTTGATTTTTAAATCAATTATGATTTAAATTAGAAGTTTCATAAAGCACATTATTTTTTACGGAAAGAATGTTAGTTTAAAACATATACATAGAAAAAGTACACAAAAATTGCTTACGTATTCAAAACGTGTGTTAACAATCGAGTTCACGGGCTTCACTGGTATTGAGGTCACGGGCTTATAGACTCTCCCAACGTAAACATCTGAACATGGCTCAATTTTTAAATACACGTATTTCTGAGTGCAGTTAACAGAAAACCGATGTGAAACTATAAATATGGTTTGCCTTCACTTAATTTCTACATCATTGACGTAAGCTGATAATTTAAACGGTAAAATTTATGTACGACACTTTTGTTCGTTTTGGCGCGATTGCTTCCAATGTAAAATTTGAATTTGCCAGTTTTTTGTTTTTTACGTACCTGAATTTCATCGGGCATTCGCAGTGGTCTTCTCTTCTCCGCGGAGGCTAGGAGTCTTCTTATCTCACCCATCTCTCTAAAAGCACGTTCCCACATCTCGTTGTCCATCTTCAGCTTCTTCTTTCCAAGTGCGCGCCATCCGTTATCGATAGCGGTATATGACAAAATGGCGTGACCAATCAGAAAGGCGTATTTTGCAGAAATGCATTTTGGGATTGATTTTGTTTTGATCGGAAAATGGTCATTAAAACCCGTATAATAATACAATATTTTTACAAATTTAAATGTTTATTGTATATATCAACTTTTTTTTTTTAAACATGTAGCAAATTTTCAACAGGGTTGTATGTTTTAGATATAACGTTATTTCTCTCATATCAACCATTCTTGGTATTGATAAAATACACAGGTTATGTACGTACTATAACTTTTGTTTTGATAAATATAAAAAAAGTAAAATTCTCAAATTTGAATTAAAAGTTGCAACACTACATATATGATTTAATATGCAGAGGCGTCGGAAACCAATTGAAAGTAGGGGGCGGCTCGACATCAGAAACTTCGACAAGCAACTTGACAAAAAAATCACACACGCAAGAACAACATATATAATATTAAAATCTTCTATTAACTTGCAAATTAATTTCACCAAGAAGAGATCCTTTTTGGGGTCCACTCCACCTCTCTACAGATACAAACGTGTGTGTGAAAACCCAAACATTATAAAATTCAACGAACTAATGAATACTTAAGATGAAGAAAAACTAAAAAAAAAATGTCAAGATTTATTAGGAATATTTCCAAAGTCTGCTCTTCCAAAAACAAACTTAAACCACAGGACAGGACCGACCGCCACCCCCTTCCCCTCTATCCCCCTACCCCCAAGTACCGGGGGTGCTTGGGGGTGGGGGTGGAGGGGAGTCTGTCCTGCCCTTAAGCACCTGTGACTTAAACAACCTATTGTTTTATCTTTATTTTTATCTTTATTACTTCTACTGCACAATGTGATCCTTGACTGGGTTTTTTGTGGGTGGGTGTACATTTGTATATACTTATTTTGAATCCAAATACCATGCAGTGAACTGGTCTTGAGTGAATAAAGAATTTAATTGAATTGGTAACAATTTGTTGATCATTTCATGCAATTTCGAAAGCCGTGAGTTTACGATGAATGAAGTTAAAAACGCACAATTACAGATTAACATTAAATTATGCGAGAAGAATGTAAATAGAAGCACATTTTGAAGTTGCCCCCACTGGAAAAAAATTAAATGGTGCAGGAAAACACAAAAAAAACTATTTCAAAACTCTTACATTCTTACATGCATTTATATTTTCTTTTATCAACATATATAATGAATAAAAGACGAAGATCTTGTTAAAATAGACAGACTATGAGAGGAGATTGCAATATTGTTTGATTAAATAAGAAAGTTTATTCACAGTATATATTAGCCTTTTTTTTTGGATTTCTTTAATTGCAGACCATAAAATAATAATTTATATAAATCCATCCTTAATATTGTATCAAGACGTTGGAATATAATTAATCATTAGTGATTAATCTGTGTATACACGGTAAGGCATGATCTATTGTAAGCGTCTAACAGAAACCCCACAGAATCCACATCATTACGTAAGAACTGAACTAACGTCCCTTAACTGGTGGCCAGGTGTCACCTGGACAGGTGTTCAAGATATATATTTAGTATGAATGTGTATATGTAGTTGGCAATTCTCTATTGTTTAGTGTCTGACCAAAAAACCACATAATCCACACAGAATATACAAGAAACTAACATGTTATTGTCATCAAAGCAAACAGGAAATGTACCTGCAATATATGGTGTCTCCTACTCTGTACAAGAATATGAAATTAGTTTTTATTATCCTATCTAAATTTTAAAAAAATGCACTTTATGTGATTTTAAACCATTTAAGTATTCATTTAAAAATGAATTTTGACTTGACCTTAAAGAAAACAAAAAACCCCAATCACATTCTTCAAACGAACTGCTAAAATACTAATCCGTAAAAGGGGGGGGGGGGCTACCTTAAAAAAAAACTATTTTGATGTACACATGTCATATTTATATTTACCTTTTATTTTTTCACATGCCCCTTAAAAGGTGAGGGGTAGCCCCATCAAGACTTTAAATTTTCTATATACATGTAAATCAATAAAAAATAAAATAGCTGTTGTGAGTCTGAGAAGGAGTACGGTGGAGAAGTCCCCCCACCATCCACTACCAATCCCCTCCAACCCCCACCCCCCCCCCCACCACCACTACCGTTGCTACCTGCTTGAAAAAAATCTTCAAATAGCCTCTTTTTAAAACTTTAAAATCAATGCTTGCCTCTTATTTTATGGAGTGAGTCTGTGCAATTTTTTATATTGTCTTAATAAGTTCTTATTGAAAACAAACCATTTTTAATTAACAAAAACGTCAAGTGGTAACCAACTTATCAGGGTAAATTGTCAGTCTGTTAAATCGCGTCAAAAGTTCGATGGTTGGAATGCTTCATGCAGAGGTTAGAGCACCAGATATAAAATGATTTTAAGGGATTGAGATTTCGATCTAACAGTCATCAGGTTATTAAAAATCAAAACTGAAAAGAGCTCTTTTTTTGGGGGGGGGGGGGTTCTCTTCTTTGATAAAACGATGAAAATGAATGGACTTCAAAAACCTGTATTTTGCATGATTACATGATAATTAATGAAACGAATTTAAATCTGAATTTGTATTACTTTAATGGTCATTTGCGACTTCTTATTAGAAACAATATAAAGTGTCTCACCAATTCAACAATAAGGTAAGGTAGACATAATTGTTTTTTAAAAACATCAAAAAGTTTAAGACTTGAATGATAGAATTTATTGTAATTCAGGTACATATTTTAATAAAAGTACACAGTGATATGGGCATAATGGATTCATTTTGCAATTTTATTTGCTACAATGTAAGTCATCTAGTTACACAAACACTCAGCAACACACGACGGATTCTAAAATAGTACTTTTCTAGGCCACATCTTCCGTTCTCTGTTGTTGTGCTCAAGTGGATCTCGTCATTATCGTAATCTTTTGGGAAAGTTATGTGTTTGAACCGTACAAGTCTCTGACCGATTTTCTTCTTTAAATAACAGTTAACTCTATTCCTTTGGGTCTCAAACTCGGCGTGCGTGAGTCCTGGGCAATGTCGTTGAGAAGGTCGACGAGGAATTATTTCTCCAACGAACACATATTTCACACCACTTTTTAATAAATCGTCATACAGACATAATAATCGAGTCGCAATATCCTTTGGATTAGAGTCACTGGTAATGTCGTTTCCACCCAAATGAACGAAAACACAGTCAGGTTGAATTCTCTTTATTGAACTCAAAAACTCACTTGGAATGTTGTCAGTCTTCATACCACCTTTTCCCATAAAGAAAACATGTCCAGGAATTTTTATGTTGTTCGCAAACGCCCTTTCAAGTCGAGACACATACGAACTCCCCAACAGAACATGCTTAGCCATTGTAGCAACGAAAATGATTATTTCTTATCCATTTGACATTTATCTTACTTGTTTTCCTTACATCTTAATTGCGGTGAGGTGACAATTATGGTTTTCAATTTTCAAACGGTCTAAAACAATTGATAGGAAAAAGTTAATTGGTAGTTTATTGATAAACTAAATAATGAACAACTTAATCAATCAAAATGATTACTTAATAGCTCGTATGTAATTACTATATATATATGTAATATCTAACTGTAAAACGGATAGGTCAACTGTTGATCCCTAACGTAAAACATTCATAAATTATTATGGGTTTTTTTGTCATGTGCATGTTCATATCCTATAGATACGATTAGGTAGTTCAAATTTCTAAGAGATGTAAGATATTTACTAATGACTTTCAGTGTAGATACGTGTTCATGTATAGTAATTCAAATACGCGATTTTTTTTTCAATATATGAGACACAATCAAACGCATCAAATACAGAAACGTATTACTATCAGCCAAATCAAACGCACACTTATTCAACACATGTTCACTATATTTACATATTTCAGATGTCAAAATGGCGTCACCATTATCAAGAAAAGTGCAACTTTGTCCACATTGCAACCAGTTCCTTTCTAGTAGAAAAGTTTTGCGACACCGGCAGTTGTATGGCAAACCAAAAAGACGGGGATGGCGACCTGCATTACGTGTGCCATCTATTGGTGCACGTAAGTCAATACGTTTTTAAAACGTCAGGCTACTTAGATTTCTATCAGTTTACATAATATATATAATAATAATTGTGTAATAAAATTATAGATATATTATTTAATGTCTTCAGAACAATTTCTTTGAAAAAACACAACACCTAATTTTTAAAGATATCTTAGGGGTACATAGAAAAGCATCAACTCTTGCTGTTAAATGTTATGTGAATTAGGACAAACTCCTTTGTATTATCCATGTATTGAATATATGTTCAAATTTTATATGGGGAGAAAGATATGGAATACAAAAATGACTATAATAATTACTTAGTAACATCTTCATTCAGAGAAGACAAAAAATTGTCTTCTAGAGTATCTTGGAATTTTAAGAAAACTGTCTTGATTGCTACAAATATTAAATATCACTTCTTTGAATATCTGTCACAAAATTTTAATTAAAGAACAAGTTACAAGAACATTATCAAAACAAAATACATGAATAACTAAACAATTTATGTAAAGCTGACTCTGGTAAATTGTCTTTTTATAGCAAAATTTAAACCAAAATGAACAACTACAACATTACTCAATACTACCTTTAAAAAAATGTGACAGATCTGTAACAAATCAAAGATAGTCCTATATACATTTTCAATTATCTTTCTGAAGTTGTTTTTGTTTACAATCGATGCATAATGTGCGGGTTAACCCAATCAATCAGGATATGAAACCAATTGATTCCCTTTCCAAACATGCCCATGATGCATTTGGACTTGTTTTGTTTTTTTTGTTTTTTGTGATCCCATAAAGAAATTATTTTTATTTACTTTGAATATTTGTAACTTAATTTAAAAGGCAATCAATTCTGCTAGTGAAAGTCTACTCTCTAAGATAAGTTTGTATGGAAAATTAGTTGATACTGTAATAACCAATAATTATGACCATGCAGCTTTGTAAGTAAGTAAATAAGTAAATCATTTATTATAGTGACATGTGTTTCATCTTATACAACTGAGTAGTATACAATTAAATAAATCAAACACCCGGCCCACTGGACCTATAAGTCACTGTAAACACTATGTAAAAAATTTTTAATACAGGCAGGAGAATTTACTTTGATTTGATTGTTAAATTTTGCAGATTCTCTGCCGTTGGAAGACCAGACTGACGAGGAGTTTGTTGACATGTCTGCAGCTTCAAGAGAAATTCCAGAAGACACAGTCATGATGGTATGAAATGCTAATTTAATCATTAAACTTTGATTTGAGAGATAAGATTATTTAAGAAATAAACATCATGTTAAAGAACTCATATCCTGGTGAACTTTCTAACATTCATCTGTATATAACATATTTCCATTTAAGAGATTAAATTGTTCAGAAATATCATAATTATATTTATATAATGGTATTTTATGTTTACAGTAATGCAACCATCAAACGATAAGCGCATGCGGTATTCATCGATATCGTGACACTATTAAAAAGTTTTGAAAAGAATTGAATTTTTTGCTATTCCATAGGTTCATTTTATGAAAAAAGGAAACATATTTGCAAATGTAAATATATATTCATTTAAATAAAATTAACAGCAACATAAAAATTTGAATGGTTATATTTTGCAGGATGAAGCAGATGCACTCGAAGATGACCAAGAAACCGAGTTTGACACATCTGGTAGTAGTGATGATGATGAGGATGGTCAAGCAGCACAACACTGGGATGAAGCAGAAGAGGAACTGGAAAGGGACATTACCAGCAGAGACCAGAGAAAACAACACAACAAAACAAGTATTGCACAACAGTTTGTATTATGGATTCTCTCTTCTCTTGTGCATATTCAAAATAAATATCTATTGAGTAATGCTTGCATTGAAAAATTGCTTCAGCTTTTCAGCCAGATTTTCTTTTTTGTAGGAAAATGTAGCAAACTCTTCAAAGCCATTTCTAATGCATTTCCGCATTCTCTTTACATGTTCCGCAAATTAACAGAGTTTGACAGGGATGATTTTTTAAAGTATATTGTTTGTCCTAATTGTACTGCTCTTTACAGATATGGAGATGTTGTGCAGAACCGCGATGGCCGTACTGTTGTACATAAATGTTCTAATATGATGTTTGGTTGCAGGGTAGACAAAAGCAGTGCCAATCATGGACGTCGAGGGAAATTTCGCTGTGATGCCAGCCTTGTCCAGGAGGTTCACCTTTCAAACAACAAAACAAAGTTTTATTCATTAAAAACTTTCTGTTACAAAAATATTATTGATAACCTTGAACAATTTCTTTCCAGACTCGGTTTTGAAGCAGAATGCAACAAATGGAGAAATAGGGAAGTGATCGAAAACCATCTAGGGGACCTATATGATGGCGACATATGGAAGGAATTCCAGATGTACAACGGTGAACCTTTCCTGAGTCAACCCAACAATTATGCACTAATGATTAATGTTGATTGGTTTCAGCCTTTTAGCAGGAGACGAGATTTATCCCTTGGTGTTATATACTTTGTTTTTATGAATTTACCTAGGCATTTACGTTTTAGGATGGAAAACATCATGCTGATTGGTATCATACCTTCCCTAAAGAAAGAGCCAGGGTCTCTGGATTATTTTTTACAGCCAATTATTAATGAGTTGAATTTACTTTCCAGAGGTTTCCAGATTTCCCCGGCCAACAAAGACCCAGTGTTTGTCAAAGTATTACTGCTATGTGCATCCTCTGACATTCCAGCTGCACGCAAACTTGCCGGATTCATGGGACATGCTGCAATAAAAGGCTGTTCTTTATGCACTATTTCTTTCCAGGATAATTCTGGTAACAGGTGCTGCGGACCAGTGGACAACAACAAATGGCAAAAAAGAACCAGAGATGAGCACATTCGACAAGCAGAGCGAGGCAAAAATGCACCCAACCTAGCAAAGCAGAATGAGATCTACAAGAAATTTGGGTACAAAAGCACAGCCCTGCTTGAGTTGGATTATTTTGAACCATCAAAATTTTCTGTTGTAGAACCTATGCATAATTTGTTTTTAGGCACAGCCAAGCGGTTCTTTGTTCACTGGGTGGAGAATGAGCTTCTTACCAAGGCTGATTTGGAGTTAATTGGTGGACGGATATTAGAATTAAATGTACCAGCAGACATCGGCCGCCTTCCTACTAATATTGCCACTAATTACTCTCAATTTACAGCTGATGAGTGGAAGAACTGGGTTTTGTTATATTCTTTATTTTCCTTACAGGGCCTGCTTCCAGAGAGGCACTTGCAGATGTGGCAGAAGTTTGTTTTAGCTTGTAGAGAACTATGCCAGCCAACCATGAGGAAAATCAGGCTTGTTATTGCAGATAGACTTTTCTTGCAGGTCAGCAGGATTGCAGAGGAGCTTTATGGACCAGCATTTCTAACACCTAACATGCATCTACATGGTCATCTTCAAGAAACAATTGAGTGTTATGGCAGTATTTATGGGTTTTGGGCTTTCAGTTTTGAAAGATTTAATGGTTTCCTTGCAGATTTTCCCACCAACAAACGCTCAGTGGAAATCCAGATAATGCGAAAATTCCAGCAGATTGGATTTGCCGCTGACATGAAACACAAAGAGTTTGGGGAATTTTCTGATTTTTTTACAGAGTTTTGTAGAGAGGAAATTGACAGCCCAAAAATTCCAACTCCAAAACTACAAGTGGCTTCAGAGGAACCAATCAACAGACAAGACCCTCTTGTATGGACGGATTTGTCACTTTTGCAGGTGAAGCAGGAGGCCTATACATTGGTTACCATGAGCCAGAAAGAGCGTGATGACCTAAAGGAAATGTATGAGTGTTTATATGAAACTTCATTTCCAGGTGATGCAATAGCAAGGGTAGCCAAAAAGTACAGCACTGTCTATTGGACTAATGAAATGTATGGTTCTGTTTCTAGTTCCAGGTGCAAAAACTACAAGATGCTGATGTCCAAATGGGCAGGAGATGATTCCAAGCTTGATCCTCATTTCGGTGATATTAGGCCAGGAAAAGTTTCACACTATCTGATGCATTCAATCGAAGTAAATGGTTGTATTAAAGTTCATCTTTTGGCTGTTGTAGAGTGGTTCAAGAAAACAAATGCAGATCTTGGTTACCTCCACCCGATCACTGTTTGGCAAAAGCGAGTGCAGAATGATGGGCCTGCATCCTACATACCGATTCAGAGGATACTGGGAAAGGGTGCTTGGACCATCAAGAAACATGGTGTTCAAAATTTCATTGTTGTGTCGCCATTACCACGCCATGTGTTTTCTTAAAAACAGTGAAGTGAAAATCATTCAGATTAATTTGGATTAATTTCATTATTGTGAGTATTTTAAATTGGAAAAGGAATCAAACCAGAGATAGAATATTAATAATTTTATTGTATCACTGAAATGAGGATTAAGGTATGTAGATAATGTGTACATATATGTAAATAAATCACAGGACATATTGCTAAATATATCCACTTTCAGTCTCCCTGCAACTCTGTTGTTGCACTATTTTCTGTACTTCAATTGTTACAATGCATTATTTTAGTGCAGATTTTAGAGTGGTGAGGGATATGGATGTATTTGTAAAATGTGATAATTTAATTTTGTTGAGTGTTAATAGTTTGAACAAATTTAACTGCTATATTGTTGTATGTTATTTTTAGTTGGCTTCAAAATAAGTTGAATTTTTTTATATTTAGTTAATACATTTAACTTATAAACTTTAGGTAAAAGTGCTTTTAACTTTGTCATTTTTTCTATTCTTAGTTTAAAAGTATTTTACTGACAATTTCAAGTCAGGTGATATTGAGTACAATTAAAAAAAAAAAAGGCTCTTGAAAAAGAAGGCCTCCACGTGGCAAGAGCTGGGCAACTGTATCATATTTTTCAATCTATCATTATCAGTTTAATATATAATGCATTATCCGTCTGATAGATTTGAACGATACTGGCAGACATCCATTTTTGTTTCTTCACATTTAGATTTTTTTGAATATTTTGGTTAATGTGTGTCAGAAGCTTAAATGTGCAAAGGACCTTAAGATACACAAATTTTATGAATTTTATACTTTCATCATTCCTCATCATATTCTGTTAATTATGTCAATATGCTGTAAAAACCAATAACAGATGTGAAACGAGTTAATGTATCAATGACTCTTTGTTAAATTAGAAGGATCATATTAAATATTCAAGATGTATAACTGATTTTATTTCCTTTTATTTAAAAACTTAATGAAGCAAACAGAACAAAGGAGATGATAATATTGATACAACTTTTGTTTTCTATGCAGATGTAGTGAACAAACATTTGATTTTTATCAAAGAAAGCATTATCTCAGTGAATTTGAATTAAACATAATTACCTCTCTGTTTGACATTGATTAAAAATGATACTTGAATTTCATTTATAGTTTCAGCATTGCGGAAACTATTTGGAATCACTTTATTAGTTTCCGCAGTCTGAAACTTTATTGAAATTTGCTGAAACTTTATAGATATACTAATTATGCATTTATCAAGATTTCAGTTTTGGTTTCCTGGATGCGGAAACTATTTGGAATCTTGGTCCAAGTTTCCGCAGACTGAAACTAGATTGAAATTTACTGAAACTATTTTGTATCACGATTATGCGTTTATCAAAATTTCCACAATGTTACCGCAATGCGGAAACCATTTGGAAATGAAATATGAAGTTTCCGCAGACTGAAACTATATAGAAACTAACTGAAACAATATTATGATTTCCGCACTGCGGAAACTATAAGTGAAACCTCAACTTCAAGTTTCAGCAAAGTTTCCATATAGTTTCAGTTTTGCTGAAACTTGATTTTTCATCCAGTGGGGGATATTTTGCTGTTTCGGTATTCAGGCGCTGATTGATGGCATTTAACACGGTTGGAGTTGGCTTGATTTTTCTCACCCACAATAACATATTCTCAATCTTTACTTTTCCACTGCTTAAGGCGGCCGTCATCATGTAGAAATCAGGTTTGGCGCGATTGAATCTCAAGCAAAGGTCCACTCCGTTAGGTAGAAATTTATCTTGTTGAAACAAATCAATATAGAGTCGATCTATTAAAATAATTTTTTTACTGTCGTCAATGGCCTTGTGACGTTTACTTAACCCTACATTTCCGGATCCTGCAGGGTAACTCAAGACCAGGTCCGCTGCATCTATTTCAATTTCTTCAGTTTTCTCATCATCCTCTTTTGCCTTAACATCAAAGATTTTAGTCGTTAGTTCAGCGGCAGCATAATTAAGATCTTCCATGTGTTCAGCGGTATCTTTCTCCCACAGACTACAAGCTTTCATTTGGGTGGTTAGAGTTCTCGGTTTGTAAGAAAGCAATTTTTCCAGGTAGGCTTTGTACGGATAGGTATCCGTTCCGGGGGAAATGACTTTTCCATTGAGACTCACGTCGATTTCCGTGAAGAGAGAATGTAAGATATTATTGACGGGAGTCGAAGTACTGTTGTCTCCCGTTAAATTAGTACCATCGGATTTGGTGAATTTACAACAGAGTTGTAGATAAGTTTGTGAGAGATCGAGATATTCATTTCCCTGTCCTTTAATATCAAATTCAATAGGGGCCGTATCAGACTGAAGGGTACTGGAAACAGGGTAATATTCTACCCATTTTTATTCCTCTAATGCTACGATCGTGTCAGGGACTTGAAACAGTTCTAAACTGTCCATCCCACACACACAGCATTCTCGGTGCATCATCTTGAAGGGGGATTGATATGTGACTAACGATTCAACGAGTAAAAATGTGTAGGGTGAGGTTGGGGACCGCCTTTTTATAGGTTCAATCAAAGATATCTAGCGTTCGAGATTTTTTAGCTGCGGGTGTCTTAGTTCTTTTTCTTTTGTGGGGGCCTACCCGGGCCAGAACAATTCCTTGCTTGGGGGATAGGTATTTCTTTTCCATGGTCTTTCCGGTCCTATGAATAGCTTGTAATCCGCGAGCCTTTAAGGCTTGTTTTAAAGATTTTTTTTGATATAAGACATCGAAGCCTGCCTTGGCGGCGCTCTGTAGAACCTGTTGCGTTCCCGTATTCACTAACTCATGTGCACCTTTACGTAAAACGCGAGGGGCATGTTGAACTCCCTTTTTCATGAGGGCCTTAGTGCCGTGTTTCATTAAGTGAGGCAGGTGTTTAGCTCCCGCTTTGATTAGTTCAGTGGCGAAACCTTTACCTCTCTGTCCTAAGATCTTATTGACGGCATTATCGATAGCAGTTCCCACTTTTCTCCTGACAACAGGCATCAGTGTCTTATTAAGGACAGATCCGACGATAGGAGCACGAAGGATGGGTAGATTTCGTTTCAGTTGTTGTTCCACGGCATGGACCCCTACGTTTCTAAGTGTTCGGGTACCGTGTCGCTTAAGCCCTTGCAAAAATGTTCCTTTATTATTAAGGCTGTCTAAGGCGGCATTCCCTGCGACCACAATACCATGTTTAGCACCCGTTTTTAAAGCATTTGTAACAAAACCACTTCCTTTCTGACGATGTTTTAACAACCCTCCTGCCAAATCGCCGAGAAGGGGAGCCACGGCACTACCAACTAGGGGCAATCCTAGTTTTAAAAATGGTCCCAAAAATCCATGTCCTCGTTGACGTAATAATCCGCGATGATAATCCATGACGACTGAGGAAGTTGTTTAGTGATTCCTTTTTTTATACTGTTTTCTTCTATGTCTCGACTTATGTTTTCCTCCTCCTCTCCCTTTCCCAAGCTGAGAGCCTTCTGCACTCGCAATGAGTGAAGCCACGATTGGTAAAAAGAATCCACGTCCTCTCTGGCGTCTTCTTCGCCGCGGTGATTTGGGGGTACACCATGTTTTTTTTTAAATGTTAAGAATGGCGCGTTTCGAATCCTTATATAGAGAAGTTCAGTAGTGATGAAAGAAGGCGTGAAAACATTCCGTAAAACACATTATACAGGTAACTACAGCCACCAAGATGGAAAAAGTCAAGCTATAGGGATCCATTTGTTTCAATAAAGTTTTCTAAAATGAAGTTTTAAGATGCTTTTTCCACTTATAAAGGGCATCACGGTGCCTAACGGAGATCTGATCTGTATTTCGATGGTATCAAACTGTTTTTTACTCAATTTCAAATATTCGGCCCTCACATGCTCCCATTTAGCTTGCATTTGATTGTGAGTACTGTGAGTGACAGGAACGACTCTTAGTAATTTCAAAGCATTAGACCCCACCATCTGAGGTTCTACCACATCGCAATACACGTACATCTGTTTCAAATTCTCGTACAACCATCTGAGGTTCTACCACATCGCAATACACGTACATCTGTTTCAAATTCTCGTACAAATCGATCGTGTTTGGAGCAAAATAGGTCACATTAATCCACTTGGTCATGTTCTCATCATTTGTGTTAAAGGCCTTTGTTGAAAAAACCATTTTTAAAGCTAGAGATACTGGGAAACGAACACAAAGGGGGTTTTTAGTTCGGAGCAGATCACCGTTATACTGATATTCAATCCGATCAAAATTTTCGTAGTACACTAATTCCATGTTATTGTTCTGTTCTGGATGACCCATGGTTTTCCAGTCTCTTTTCAAGCTTAAACGTAGACCCTCATTGATTTCAGAGATTAACGCCGTGGGGTGTACATAAGGACCAGAACGAAATTGAATTCGAAAAATTGTCACTCTTTCATTTTTAATTTCCTCGATTTTGGCCTTTCTTCTTGCACCTCTCTCACTGCGTCCCACATAAGAATATTTCCAGTTTACTAGTCTGTCAAGTTTAGCCAGATGTGTGGTATTCATTTCATTAATCTGAAAACGATTGATTTTAAAAACGTCGGGATCATCCACATATGGCTTGAAGTTTTCTGTGACTAAAATATCAAAATAGGATTCGTTTGCTGAGATGTTTTTAACAGAACTTCCGTACATCATTTCAGTCTAACCCACTTGCCATTCTCCATCTGTTAAATCGACTGTCTGAGGTAACAAAGTTTTAAACTGAGCTACCGTATTTTGGGGGAAAGTCTCCATCGACCCATCACTGGGTAAAGTCAAATAGAACCCATCACTTCCAGCCATATTGATTTTACAATGAACTGATTACTTTCTAAATCCCTTTATTTATACCTTTGTTTTATTTGACCAGAAAATACCCTCCAATGTTCAGCAACATATTTTTTTATCCTATATTTTCATAACTACATACCAAAATTTTACGTTAAAAACCACACTTTTTTATAACACATATATTTATTTCAAAACAGAAAAAAACAAAGAACACATGTTTTACTTTTTTGAATGACAAAAAAATCACTAATTATGCTGTTTGTTTTTTGTTTTTATCCAGTCACACACTCTTGGATCTTCCCCACTTTACTTTAATCGGAAAGGGTCTCCGCATGTATAGGTACTCGTAAGGCACACAGGAGTCTACAAAATCATAGCCTTTGGTAATCGTCTTATGAAAGTCTTTAGAACACTTTTTGAAATCATCTGTCCAGTCTCCCTCAATAAGAGTCCATGCCGGTTCGTGGTTTTTTGAAGGGTGAAACACATTCCATTGACATTTTACTTTCCATCGAAATTGTTTATATTTACTTTTTACAATCATCCGGAAATATCTTTTTCCAGCGGGAATCGGAATTCTTTTGTATAAGTAAAGAACTATATATGATATTAGTCAAATTTGGCCCCCATAATTCGCCATTTTTTAAAGTGCTTCAGGTACATAAAATTGTTGTGTTATTTTTTAGAAGAGTTGATATAAACTTTATTTTTCACCTATTTATTTGATTAATTTGCACGCACTGGAAGTATATGACGTCAGAAGTGACGCTATTTTTATAATTCAATCAAAATCAGTCATTATTTAACAATTTTCTTATCTTTTTTCGAATGGGAAATATAGAGCGACGCTTTGAACAAGAACAAAATTTTTGTCATTTTTAAGTACTGCCTTGATACATCTTTGGTGAAAATATTTTGTTTGTTCAAGCAATCGCTCAATGTTTTCTTAAAGAAAAACTGCTTGAAAACCAGCAGTTTTACGCTCAAAATGCGAAAATGGCGGGAAAAGGTAAACTTTATGATGTCATATTTTTAAATTGAAGACACTTTATTTAAAATGAAATTTATGAATAAACTTCAAATGTATATATCTACAAAGAAAACAAAGAATTACAGTTAAATGATGATGTTCATTTTAGGGGGCCGTTTTAGGCTCAAACCATATATAGTCCTTTTTCTCTCTTCCTGAGGAACGTGAGAATTCTGCATGAAATTATGTAGACAATTCTGTTTAGTAGACATCCATTCTCCCTTAAGGACTCCCTGAGGATCTACAATTTCCACCGGTACTGTGTTTCATTCATCTTGAGTGTGTCTCAAATCACACAAAACCATGCAGCTTGATCTCAGCGCTCGGGCTAATAATAAGTCAGTGACTAGTGCTGCACTTCTTATTTAAGAGGGAAAAGTGATCACGTGACTTTTTTCATGTGGGTTCTCGTTTGTTGCAACTTTTGAGTTGGAGAGTAGGACTAGGCATAATGTAACCCACGGTCGAACTAAGACTAATCATCCAATATTCTCGATTAGAGTCATGTAAGACTAACATGACGATACAAGCGATGATTAATATCAAGCAGATAGCAAAATACACAATTTCAGCTCTAGGAATCTTTTCACCAAAAATTTTCCATTGATCACTCATTTGGGAGGTAGGAGATCTGTTTGAGGAATCCATGAGTCAAAGCTAGGAAGATAACCTTTCCAACGCACTTTGATTTCAGTTATGATTCTTTTTCCTACTCGCCGATTTTTATAGTCTAATATTTCCTCCACTTCATATACATCGTCTTTTTTTATGACTTTTTGCATTTCTGATTCGTAAAACGTTCCTTCTAATTCTTCTCATGATAATCTTGTATTTTATATCTGTATGGAACAGATCCCTGGACTCGACGAGAGATCGTAAATAACTATCTGGTCCAGTTTGGTAGATATCCCTTTTCAAAAGTGCGCTGCCTCGCTGGCCGGGTC
This sequence comes from Magallana ariakensis, assembly GCA_020458035.1. Lineage (NCBI taxonomy): Eukaryota > Metazoa > Mollusca > Bivalvia > Ostreida > Ostreidae > Magallana > Magallana ariakensis. The sequence goes on from CM035811.1 coordinate 7,118,979, forward strand.
AACTGAGTGCACTTTTCAGGGTTGACCCGGCCAGCGACGCGGCTGAAAATCTAGCTTCCTGAGATTTCAAGCTAATAATGCGGGGTGACCAAGCTATAGTAAGCACTAGAACGCATGTTTTAGACGGCGCATCATAAATCCCAATGGCCAGGTGCCCTATTCGATTTATTAAATGATTTTTTCCCTCCTTGCTGTATGAAATAATAATAAAAAAGCGAATAAACAGTGAACATTGATTTATTGAGAAATGTATGAAAATAAAAAACAAGTATGAAATAACACTGAAACAGTTCAATTGCACAAAAAGTCACAATACTGTCACTTTTTCTTTGGGAGAGCTAGCTTTGATTTTTTCTTAGGCGGTTCACTGTTGTTTTGATGGTATTCTCTCTTTTCAGATTCGGTTTTCTAGGCTCGGGGTTTTTTTTTCTTGTCACCGGCTGGTGGATTATTTTCTTTTTCAGGGCATTCAGAGGCCCAATGTCCAAGGTTTTGGCAAATATAGCAGGGATCTTTGTCTTTGCTTTTTTTAGGAGGATTCTGCTTTTGTGGACATTCAGGTGCCCAATGCCCTAGTTCCTTGCAGATATAACAGGGGTTTGTTTTCCTGGTCGGGATTTTTGATGTGTCAGGTGTCGTATTCCTGGTCTCATTTTTTATTTCACCTACTTGTTCGCTTAGAGCCTGTAGATCATTGGTAATACTTTTCCTGGTTTCACTGATTTCGTTGGCGAGATTCATCAGATTGTTGATGCTCCCATCTAGAGTGGTCATGAGCACAGCAAAATCTTCTTTAGTAGCTGGCTTTTCTTGATCCAAGCATGCCAATTCAAGATCCGTTGCATCCTGCGATTCCGCGATAGACTGATAATAATTCATAGATTCCCTAAGTGTGGTAGGATGATTATAATTTAAACTGGCAGAGACAGGGTCTGGACTATCAAAGCGGTCTAGTTGTTTTTGCGCCATGTCTGTTTAATGTCAGAGCAAGACTGAGGGAAAAAGCAACGATGTGCTACTTTATAAATCTTATGCAGTCTTGTGCACGCGGCTTTAAAAATAGCAATTTTTTTCTTAAAATAGCATGTTTGCTACATAAATAATAGATCCGATGCAATATGTATCTTTAAAATAGCACATTTCTAAAATTGGCTATTATTTTTTTTCCATATTTGTTGCACGCGGCTCTAGAAAAAAGCTAATTTTTTCTTATAAAATTAGCAATTTTTTTATCTTGATAATAGATCCTATGCAATATATATTTAAATAGCGAAATAGCAAAAATATTGTTTAAAAAGCTATTGTTTAAAATAGCATATATTTGATTCTAAAAAAAAAAATCTGATTCATGACGCTCACATCTATAAAAAAGAGTCTTCTCCGCGAGCAACGTCGCTTGAGAGAATATCGATTGAAGCAAGAACGTTTAAAACTAAGAAAAGAAAACAACGAAATACTTCGGCATTTACGCCTTTTTAGAAGAAATCTTCAGCGGAAAAAGAAATTGGCCCAAACTAGAGAAAAATCTGAGTACTATAAGATTAAACTGGATCGAGGTCGTCGTTCACGTAAATTTAAAGTCCAAGAAAATGTATACAACGTGAATCTTAAACCTATACCTCAGAATGATAATTCTCCTTTCGTTCTAAATGTGATAAGTGAGATGTTAAACGAAGTAAAAGAACGAATGCGTTGTGACCCAAACGATTATTTGCGATTAAACATACGACACCCCTCCTTAGATTCCGACATTTGGTATGAATTTACACAATGCAAGCATCTAAATGCTGAGGGAATTCTCGCTAAAATAAAAGGGGTACAACAATCCAAAAGAGATTTCACCATGACGGACGGAGCTGTTCAGTTTGATTTTTTTTATGTCCAGTATCTTCAAGGAAGTGGCGGAAATAAGAAAAAACACCTTTATACAAACAAGGAGAATTTCAAAAAGGGGAAAAAGTCCATCTTGAGTATTCAGAACACAGATTCTTTATGTTTACCTCGCGCTATTGTAGTTGCTCGTCTACACAGTAAAAAGCCACAGGACCCCGGAGCTTTTAAAACCTGGCAAAAACAATGGAAGCGGATACAAGAAGCCGATTTTAGAAGTGCAGTTCAAAAGAAACAACCTCTAGAGCTAATGAAACTTGCCGGGTATGATTCAACTCTATCTTCTTGTGGACCTCTAGAGTGGGGAAATTTACAGGGGGTGTTGTACCCTGATTTTCGCCTGAAGATATTTCAAATCAAAGCAAACAGTTCTACATTAAAATTAGAGCCAATATACAAGGGATATGGAGACGGCAAGTGCTTAAACGTGTTATTAGATCAAGGGCATTATGATACTTTACTCTCTATGCCTGGGATTAGTGAACACCAGTATTACTGTGATGATTGTGATGTAGGATACAGCCACATTGAAGAACATCGTACCACTTGTCAACATTGCTGCTCTTTCTGTCTGAGCGAGACCCCCTGCCTCCCGGACGGCAGCTGCATCGAATGTTCCGAATGTCATGGTTTTTTTAAGACCATGACCTGTTACCAGAGACACTTAAAACCGCACAGTTCTAAGACTAGCACCACTGTTTGCAGTATTATGGATCGATGCCAGCACTGTCAGTCCTGGATGACTAAAAAATTGTTAGCAAATCACAAATGTGGAGGTCAGAAACAATGCAAGATCTGTAAGAAAATCGTTGACAAGGACCACCAGTGTTACGTTCAGAAGAAACCCGAAAAGAAAAAGAAAAAAGACGAATTAGAACTGTACATTTATTTCGATTTCGAATGCACACAAGAACATGGTATTCATATCCCGAATTTATGTGTGGCTCATTGTGTCTGTCAACACTGCGATCACTTACCTGTGAACGAACCCTGTACCCATTGTCAGGCTTTAGGACCCCATCAACACGTCTTTCGAGGACCAGATACCTTAAAACATTTTGTAGAGTGGCTATTACAACCTGAACGCAAGGAGAACAACAAAGTAACGCAGTTAGTGCATGAAGGGGCTATTGTTATCGCTCATAATTTTAAAGGGTATGACGGGCAATTTATCTTGAATTATATAGTTCACAAAGCCTGCATCAAACCCTCTGTCATCATGAACGGAAGTAAAATATTATCTATGGAAATTTGTGGGGTAAAATTCATAGATTCTTACAACTTCTTGCCTTTTGATTGTCTAAATTGCCTTCTGCATTCGGCTTCCGGGAACTGAAAAAAGGATATTTTCCTCATTTTTTCAATACCAAACAGAACCAGAATTATGTAGGGGTCTATCCCTCACCCGCTTTCTACAATCCAGACGACATGAGTACCTCGGGACGCAAAGCTTTCTACGCTTGGTATAAAAAACAGCATGGAAATGTGTTCAATTTTCAAGAAGAATTTCTAGCCTATTGTATTTCAGATGTGGATATTTTAAGACGCTATTGTGCTCAGTTTAAAACCACTATTCAAACCCTGGTCCCTGTGAATCTTTTTCAAGAAGCTATAACCTTTGCCAGCACTGCAAATCTCGCTTACCGACGGAGTTTCATGCCTGAACAAACCATAGCTATCATTCCTAATCTGGGATACCATCCCGCGTAGCAGTATTACATTAAAGCATGTCGTTGGTTGGCCTGGGAGGGTCGGGAAAAGTCTATTCGACATGCCAAAAACGGAGGAGAGGTCAGACTCGGGCATTTTACAGTAGATGGCTACGATGAGGTTAAAAACACGGTGTATGAATTTCACGGTTGTTACTGGCATGGCTGCCCTATATGTTATACAGATAGGGTCACAGACATTCATCCTCATCACTTAGATAGAACTTACGCCACAGTCTACGAGCAGACTCTACGACGGGAACAAGCATTACGAGATGAAGGTTACAATGTTGTCAGTATCTGGGAGCACGAATTTGACCAACAACTTAAAAACCAGGAAGAGTTACAGATATTTTTAGAGCATTTAGACTTTCAAGATCCTTTGAATCCCCGAGATAGTTTGTACGGCGGTCGTACCAATGCTACTCGTTTGTTTTGTACAGAGGGAGATATGCGATATGTAGATGTTTGTTCTCTGTATCCTTACGTTTTGAAATACAAACCTTTTCCTGTGAACCACCCCGAAATCCTGACCGAGAATTTCGGAGATGTGAGATCTTACTTCGGACTGATCAAATGTCGCGTCTTACCCCCACGTGATCTGTATCATCCCGTCTTACCCTATCGCACAGGGGGTAAATTACTGTTTCCTTTATGTCGGACCTGTGCAAAACAACGATTGGCTCTAGACCCCGAGTACAGATGTCAACATTCGGATTCAGATCGGTGTCTGACGGGAACATGGGTAACCACATAACTACAGAAAGCGGTTGATATGGGCTACCAAATTGACCACATTTACAAAATCTGGCATTTCCCTCAAAGCAGTCAGACCTTGTTCAAAGCTTACATTGACACCTTTCTTAAAATCAAACAAGAAGCTTCAGGATTTCCACTCGACTGTGAAAGTAAAGAACAGAAACAAGCATACATACATGATATTTACCAAAGGGAAGGTATCAAGTTAGATTTGCTAGAAGTCGAGAAAAACCCAGTCAAACGCATTATAGCTAAACTGTTTTTAAACTGTCTGTGGGGGAAATTCGCTCAAAGAATCCAGCTACCGAAATATCGATACCTGACAGAGGAAGCAGAATTCAACAATTATTACAAGATACCAGCTTAGAGGTCAAAGGGGTAGAACTCTTACAAAATTTGGAGGATCCTAATTCTGACATGATATTGATCAATTATGAAGAGAAAAATGAATTCGTGGAAGAATGTCCCTTTGGTAAGGTGGTGTTAGCATGTTTCACCACGGCTCACGCACGATTACATTTGTATGAGACATTGGAAAAACTGGGAGAACGTGTGTTATATTTCGATACAGACAGTATCATTTATCAACATGAAGAGGGAGAGTTTAATCCTACAATTGTCAACAGTTTAGGGGGATGGACTGATGAATTAGACGGGTGTCACATTATAAAGTTTATGTCCGGGGCCCAAAGAATTATGCTTTTGAAACAGACTGCGGAAACACTGTACATGAAGTCAAGGGCATCACTCTTAATTATCGCGCCTCTCAAATCATCACCCTAGACACCTTAGAAAAAATGATTTATCAAGACTTAAAGGACGTCATTGTAACCTATCCGTACAAAATACAAAGAAATAAGAGACGTGAGCTCTTAACTAAGACTAAAACATTTCAGATTGTCTATGACAAGCGTCAAATTTCTAAAGACTATAAGACATTACCCTTTGGCTATTAAATTTAATGTTTGTTGTTGTTTTTTATATATTCAATAAAAAAGGAGGACTCTGATGAATTTCTCTCATTCTTTAAGATGTACACTTACGAGACACTGACTCCGTTTCAATTGAAACATGAATTTACCATGGTGGTAGCAGGCCCTTCTAAGTCGGGAAAAACTGAGTTTGTTAAAAAGCTAGTAGAAAATACTCATTGGATCTCCCCATCACCCGAACAAATCATCTGGTGTTATCGAGAATGGCAACCAGCCTACGAATCTCTACAACATCGCGTAAAGTTTATCCGCAATATTCCCGAAGATAATGAGAAATTAGTAGCAGATATCAATACTCGACACCTCTTAATTTTTGATGATATGATGGGAGGCAGGGCTATCGAATCTATTGTGGATTGGTTTACAAGAAAAGCCCATCATCGGAATACTAGTGTTATTTACATTACTCAAAATGTATTTGATCGAGCAGCTCAACATCACACTATTAGTTTAAACGCTCATTATTTAGTCTTGTTTAAAAATCCTCGAGATAAGTCTCAAATTGTCGTGTTGAGTCGACAATTAGATATGCCTCATTTAATCTCGGCCTATCAAGATGCCACTCGAATAGCCCATGGGTACCTGATTGTGGATTAAGTCCTCAGACCCCCGATGAATTACGCATGAGAAGTCACATGTTTCAGACCCTGACAGTGTATATGCCTAGAGTATAAATATTAAAGTTTACATATCTCCAGAATCATTTGAAATCATGACTGGAAAGAAGTTACTACACACCTTACGGCGCTTACAACATGAACGAGATCCTGAGAAACGCGCCGAAATCATTGAGTTAGGGAGAAAAGCCTTAATGAAATGGTTTTTAACGGGGGCTAAAAATTTATTGAAAGGAGTCATTCCTATCAATAAACTGACACAGCGTTTCATTGATACACAACGTGAGGATTTAAAGGTCATTGCTAATAAAAAGGTCAATGATGATAATAGAATAAGAGCTATTCTGAAACGAGGTGGGGCTGGATTTATTGGAGGAGTCATCATTCGTCATTTATTGAAATGGAATTTGGCCAAAGCCCGAACAGCTAAACCAAGAAAAAAAATCCGAGGACGACGACTCAAGAATGTGATAGGAAAAGTAATCCATTCCAAGGCTCCTAAACTGAGACAGTTACCCCAGTGGATGGTAGACATAGGAAAGGTTTCTTCACGCAAAAGGAAAGCTCCTAGAAAAAAGAGATCTCCCAGAAAAACCTCTCGAAAAGGGCAGAAACTGATTGTTAAACTTCTTCCAAGACAGAAAAACCCTCATAAACAGGCTCTATTAACTCAGCCTCCCCCCAATACCATTTTAGCCATGGCTCAAAAGAAAATGGATAGAGCGATGGCAGGACCAATAGGGAGTCAAAGAACTCCTGATATTCAATCCAGTGTGTTTCCCAGAATTAAAGTATCTGTTCATCACATCCCGAGATCTTCCCCATTGTTTAGTAAAGTGACAGGTTTCAGTTCTTTACAAGACCCAGATAAGAAGAACAATAAGGGAAAGTATGAATGTCGCTACTGTCCCATGGAATTTAGACTGAAAAAATTCAGAGATCAACACGAAAAAACTACTCATCTTGGCTATGCTCCTCCTTAAAAAGTATAAAAACCCTCACAAGGTAGATCTAGCTATCATTGTGAACAAAGATGGGTTCAAACCAGAAGAAGAAGAAAAAAAAGAACAAAGCCTGCAGTTGTAAATCTCGACTAAAACCTCATTTACCGATATTACATTTACTATCGATGCCTACATATTCACCAAAATTAAAAAATGAGGTTTTAAAGCATTGTTCTAATGACTGTATTTTAAAGATTTGTGAGATTGCTTACAACCTCTTAAAAGGTAATGTACCACTGAAGTCTTCTCAGAAGAAGAAACTCGCGCCTCAGAAACACATCTTGAGGCGACTCGTTCAACCACAGTCAGTACAGAAACGCAGACGAACTTTATTATTGAATCAAAAAGGGGGTGTTTTCCCAGTCATTCCTCTAATCCTCAAATTACTCTCTTGAAATCATGAGTTGTAAAATGGTGTTAGTTCCGGAAGCCATGTTACTAGAGTTGAAAGGTAAATTGCCTAAATCTCCCGAATTTCAAGCTACCATTGGATTAGGACATCAGTTAAACCATATTCAAGGGAGAGAAGATTTAAACCCAGAAGAAAAAGTAGCACTCTATGGTCATCAATTACATCGTTTTCGAAATTATTTACAACAAGCTCGTGATCAAGGAAAGGAGAGGACATTTACTCCTACAACACTATTACCTAAAACAGAAAAAGATAAAGAGGCAGTCGAAGATGGTGGGACTGCTGCTGATGTTGGTGCTGACCCAAGTTCCTCAGAACTAGACGAACAAGTGATTAAAAGTGTAAGCAAACAGATGCAAAAGAGAGCAGGACTTCTGTTAGATCACCTCAAGAAAACTAAAGTCTTGAAATGGAATTCCGACGGAGAAATCAGTTATCGAGGAAAACGCATACCCCAGTAGTCTAATATCGTTGATCTGGTAGCTAATACAATGAGAACTAAATCTCGTAGAGCATTTCACTCTCCGATCGGTATTGATGAATTTGCTCAAGCCTTGAAAGAAACCAATGTGCCGACTGATTACCTACAGAATCCAAACATTATAAAAGCAATGCAAAAGCCTGAAAAAATCAGTACCCCTTAACCCCTTCAAGATGAAAAAGACGATAATGACGATAATGACGACGATACTGGGTTTCAGGAAGCTTCTTTGTTTACTACACCACAAGCTTCTCCCTTCTTTATGACACCAAAAGTATCAAAAACAGGCAAAAAGAAAGGAAACGCACAAAACTTAAATTGGGATAAATTGGGCAAGAAATGAAGAAAAAGGAAAAGATTTTACAAGGCATATTACGAGAGATTTATTATGATCCGAAGACTGGATATGGAGGAGTACAAGCCCTATACCGTCAAGTACGTGCAAAGGGGTATCCTATATCTCTTACGGATATTAGAAGATGGTTAAAAGAACAAGAAACTTATACACTCTGCATAAACCCATTCGTCGGAAATTTAAGCGACAGCAAACTCGAGTGACCGGTATCGATGAGCAAAGGCAATTAGACTTAGCAGATGTTACACAATTAAAGAAAGAGAACGAGGGATATACCTTTTTACTGTGTGCTATCGATGTATTCTCGAAATATGCTTGGGTGGTGCCATTAAAGAAAAAAACAGGGAAGGAAATGATACGAGGATTACAACAAATCATTAAAAAAGACGGACGACAACCCGTACGCATTCAGTCGGACCAGGGGAGGGAATTCACAAACAAGGAGTTTTTACGCGCTTTTAAATCCATTCATTTCTTTACCAATCGCAATGCAGAAACAAAAGCAAGTATCGTGGAGCGCTTTCAACGCACTCTTAAAGCTCGCATGTGGAGATATTTAACCAGTAATAAAACTCGCCGATATCTTGACATCTTACCGGATCTTGTGTTTGCCAACAATCACTCGTATCATCGCAGAATAAAAAGAGCTCCAGCTGATGTGAATACCTCTAATGTGTTACAAGTGTTGAAAAATCTGTATAAAAAAAATCATCCTCAATTTGTAATTTGTAACCAAACAGCCATAAGATAAGTCATAAAATTTGACTCACGGGTTTGTTAAACTATGCAAGGCAAACATTGTTGTTCACATAATTTTTTCTATTATATCAAAAACTAACTGACAATGTTAAACGAGGATTGTCCCAAAATTGCAAAGATAAGTGGCGTTATTCACTCAATAATGAAAACAAAAAATGAAAAGTTAAAAACAGCATAAAGAATGAATATCCCGACGATAAGGACTTCTCAAATTTAATAATAAAGAAATTAAAATGATGATAAAATTTGTTATTGCTCATTTATTTAACCAATAAAAATTGTTTGATCTCATAGTAAAATGGCGACTTTAGCGTTTGAGGCGACGCAAAGATAATAACTTTTATAAAGATCTTTAAACAGATCCTACGGCGATTTAAATTTATATAAAATTTACATAATCGCTTAGAAATACATTTTAATATTAAATAGTCAAGCAACAAAGAAAATCATCAGACGAGTAAGATGACATTAAGTGAAAAAGTAAAGAAACCCCCATCATAGACAGACGTTATATAATATAAATGCAGGCATGTTTGTTAACCACACGTCGTAATTATAAATGTGCATGTGAAGAACATGTTCAAGGAACATTTTTTCACTGTTAGTAGTGGAGTGGGGGGATATAGATCACGATTTGAATTTCGCGCGGAATGACGTCATCAAAATTTGGACCAATCAGAAGGCAGGTCTTAAAGTAGACATGAGCGAAAGCACGTCAGCAAACCTTAGACCAATCAAAGAACAGCTTTTAAAATGGACTCTGAGAAAATGACATACCGCAATTATGCCTAATCATTGAATTAATTACATAATAAGATCAAATGCTCAACACAAATGGATTCTTATAGCCCCTATTGGGAGATCTCCATGTCGTAAACCCTGAAACCGCTTTATTGGATTGATAAAAGACGTGTACAACAAAGGTGACAAAAGGTCCTCTTCAACCTTCATTTGGATGGAAATTTACTCAACCAAAATACTACGGGTTTAAACATGTCTAAACGGAGGCACTCAGGTAGAAAATATCTCAATGATCTCGAACATTTAAATGCCTGCATTTAATCGATAAGAACGTATATACTTCTAGTTTATATGAAGAGAGATTTTCTCTATTGAAAAAAAGGTAAATACATGTCTATATCCACACACCATGACCAAAACATAACAGGTTGAAACATGTCTCAAAGAACTTGAGCTATTTCATGCCTTGCGTATTCAAATGTAAGAAGCTCATTATTTCAGTTGTAACTATTCGTGTACTGGAAATGAAATGCAGTTGTCAAATCAGGATCTACGTAACACATTAGGAACATATAAGGAAGAAGAAAACTAAATAATGTCAACAAATATAATTTTAAAACGAGTAGGTTTTTGTCTTTACGCTTGGATGGTACATCATTTGTTATCTATAGCCGTGCAGGTTTGAACATGCAGAACTTGTTCACGTAATGTAATCCTTATAAGATGTCTTAAAAGTTCATTGCATCTTACTAATTATAAGAGTGGTACACCGTAACGGTTCGTTGTAATTTTCACAGGGGGTCTAGACAATAGGTAGTTTTTCAAAAGGCTATCCATGACTAAGGTGTTCTTAAAGTTTTTATTTTACGGGGAAAGCCTAAAGGTACGTCCTAGTTTTTAACTTGAGGGTTTATACAATAGATAATTTTTCAAAAGAGATACGCATGACCAATTTGTATGTAAGAAATGTTATCAAAAGATTATACAGAATAAGCAGTAGAAAAGGGGCACACAAAAGGTTGATAATCAACTATAAAATTGATCATATTTTTCCCGCAACTGGAACAGCCAATGAAATAGACGCAAATGATATGTTTTTATGGAGACTGGTGTAGGTTTTGATATGTAGCACTTGCAACAATAAAGGGGTACACTACGACAAAATAAAATTAAATAATATACTTATTTATCATAAAATAACCAATCGTTTTACTTGCTTTTTGTTTGTGTCCATGGTTACTTAAGAATTATATATGTTCAGGAATTAGACGTTGGTGCGTCATAAATTATACAGCAGCAGAACAAGTTACATCGGGGGAATAAACTCGGTTGCTATTTTATATTTTGGAATTTAATCTCTTTTTAAGGTAAGATTTTTGTACCTTCAATGATAAATATAATTTAAAACGATAACGCTACTATATTTTACAACTGAATTTATTGATATGATAACAAACTTGTAATTTTTTTTGTCACGTGATCATTCCTGACCTTCAGTGTTTACAAAAGTTCGCTAGAGTAAGCAAGGAATTTACTACAAATCTCTTGTCCACGTGATCGTGTGAAAATAATCGACAAACTGGCTCTTCTTTAAAATACGACAATCTTGTTTTAAAGGCAAAATGTTTGAATGTTTAAAATGTTCTGAAAAGTGATATAGAAATAAGTATATGCTATTGTAGTAAACGACACTCTTATGTTAAAGAGCTACAGATTTGTATTTATTTATTTTTAGTTGTTTTGTTGTGAATATATATGCTGAGTAATATTTCTAACACACCCCTTTTATTATTTAAAAAAAAAAATTAAACGTACATTCGAATCGTTGTAATACCCGACTACTGTGTAAATGAGCTTGCATCCAAGAATAAAAAAAATCAAATTGATTAAGTAATTACTTTACTGTGACCGTATTTTTTGAAAAGGGGGCAGTCCGTGTAAAATGTTTTTAAGAAGTCTTTAAAAAAAACAGGTGAAGTCTATGTCTTCTTTATCATTTTGTTGTTAAGAAAAAAACAAACAAACAAATAATATTAAACGCGGTATATGTCTGCAAATGATAACGTAAGTCTGATAAACATAGTCTAAACAGCGCACAGGTTTCATAATGTTTTATTTTTAGCCCTGTAATCAATATGTTTGTAAACAATGTAAAATTATCGTAATTAACGTAATAGAGCATATTTAAACCAATACAATATTTACGCATCGTGAAAAATTCTTGTAGAGATCATAAAACAATTCTTAGTTGTATATGAAAAATATGGAAAACCGGAAGTTAAAATGTTCTGCTTAGAGGGTCAAGCTATATAGTGTAACAACATGTTAACAAGACTTATACACAAGCTTGACTCAAGTTTAGGAAAGGAAGATAACAGAATATGCCATACTACACCAATATTTTGAAACGCACATGCGTTAGAAATTTTGACTAGTATATGATAAACCAAAAGTAAGCAACAGACAGATGAATTACTAAAGGTAGTTCATGTATTAACAGTCAGTTATGTGTTTTGTTTTTTAGTGGAATATGGAAGCTTACAGTTGCAACGTTTGTGGGAAACAGTTTGCAAGAGAAGATAATCTTGCACAACATAGAAAAAAGCACAATCTATATCAATGTTCAGATTGTCCTCAAGCTTTTGCAACAGAGAATGTTTTAGAATCGCATCGATATCACCACCATAATCAATCTGGAAGAGGACAAAAGAGAGCGAGCGAATCTCCTAAATCCGGGCCTTCAAAGAAAAGACGAATCACCAAGATGGATAACCCAGCAGAAAACTACAGAATTACCCCTCTAAGTGAACAAAAAATGCGGAAATTTAACACAACAGCAAACAGTTGTTCATTTTCAAGATTTGGAAATCCGGAATTTACCTAATATCCTACAAAGTCTTCGTCGCCTCTTTTCCTCTGTGTATGAAATTTTACAGGTATTGATAATTTCAAAGCGTTGTGAACGTTCATCGGTGTGGCACTGGTAAAAAATATTATGCAATAAATTGTTTCTGATTGACCTTTAAACAAGATGAACAAATAAACCATATGTTCTGATCAAACAGCAATTGTTATTTAGATATTCTACACCCAATTATCACTCATTTAAAAAAAGCATCAGGTAAATTTTATAGAATTTTTTTCTTAAAAAAAACAACAGGATTCATGGACTCTAGAGATTTAGTTCGCTTAACTGTCCAGTGTCCAGAGCTGGATTACCCCATAAGTTTACCCTTCATGCGGGTAGCGCAGCTATCGGCCGATCGACTCTTGAGCGAAATTGAACGCGTGCTGCAATCTTATGAGGAGTTTGCTGTCGATCAATCAATGGAGATTGAAGTGATCCATGTCAAACTGCCTTCTGGGAAAGGAAACAAAAAGAAATGCTACGTTGATCTTGAAAAGTCGCTGAAAGAAAAGAAGAGCTTCATTAAGATAAACAACAGAGATCAGTTATGCTGTGCAAGAGCCATTGTTACGGCAAAGGCTAGAATTGACAAATATCCGAAATGGAATTCAATACGAAAAGGTTAGAACTTGAATGCTATACACGGTACAATATTTTGAGAAGAGAAAGGATATAACTTACATGTATTTAATTTTTATGTATTTTTGATGGATTTATTTGATTGTTTACTTTTACAATAAGATATGGAATATGATACCTTCAGGTTTGAGTATCCAGAGAACTCTAGCCGAGGAGTTACACAACCTTGCCAATGTGCCTTTACGGCAGTGCGACTTAAATGACGTGAAGACTTTTCAGTCGGCGTTACCTGGATATCAGATCAACATTGTTTCTAAAGAGTCCTTTAATGCCATCGTGTACCAAGGTCCAGAGGCCGAGAAGAAGATCTACATGTATCACCACGATAATCATTATGACGTAATCACTACGATGTCAGGTTTCCTGAATCGAAGTTATTTTTGCCAGAAATGCCAAAAAGGATTTAACACCAAAGAAAAGCACATTTGCAATGAGCCTTGTTATTTATGCCACAAATGCAACGAGGATTAGTCAGAAGACTGGAAGTATTATTCAACGTGCAATCGTCATTTCAAGAACACGACATGCTTCCACCTTCATGCTCAAGTATCGTCTTAAGGAAATTCGACTTGTCAGACGTACTATCGTTGTCGTCAGTGCTCTACTACTCTGAACAGAAACAAATCGAGACAACTGCTCGTATGTTGTCACAAATACTGCGAAACTTGTAAAATGTTTATGTCCAAAGATCACGTGTGTTACATGAAAACTACAGCAGAAGAAGAAGAAACAAGGCTATTGAAAAGGAAACAAGAAAAAAGAGCCAAAGAGGACGATGACGTTAAAAAATGGATCTCTTTTGACTTTGAATGCACGCAGGACGAGATGATTCAATGCAACGAGGGCTATCAACCTCAGCAGCAGATCGCATGTGGAAATTGCAACCAATCTGACTGCCATACAAATCCGTGCCAACAAGGATACATTCCAAAGAAGATGAAAGTTTGCAGAAATTGTCATAGACCATCCTGTGGTTCCTTCCGACACGTGCCCAATCTATGTGTCGTACATAAAGTGTGCGAAGAATGCATTGACGAAGACGAGATTGATGAGCATAGCTTCTGTAACATTTGTCAATAAAAAGAGCGAATGTTCAAGGATTCTAACACACGTAACGAATTCTGTAAATGGTTGTTTTCAGAGGAAAACGAAGAAGCGCTTATTTTTGTCATAACTTTCGAGGGTACGATAGCTATCCCATCGTTAGTTACATGTACGAAAATGCTATCTTTCCGGAAGTGATCATGAATGGATCCAAATTCCTGAGCATTGAGGTACCCATCTGAGGATGAAATTTATCGACTCAATGAATTTCATTCCAATGGCTCTCTCTAAAATCTCAAAGGCTTTCAATCTCTCAGAGTTGGCTAAAGGATACTTTCCACATCTATTCAACAATCGAGAAAACCAACAGACTATCCTTGATTGTCTTCCCGACATAAAGTACTATAATCCGGGAGGCATGATGCCAGAGGATCGTGAAAAATTTATATCGTGGTACGATGAACATAAAAACGACACATTTCATTTTCAGAAAGAGATCACCAAATATTGCAGATCTGACGTGGATATCTTGAGACGGGGATGTCTGGAAATTCAGAAACATTTTCATGCAGATGACAACCAGAAATGACGAGGAAGGTATCGATCCATTTGCTCACTGCATTACGATTGCCTCTGCCTGCAACTTGGTGTTTCGGAAATTATTCTTAGAGGAGAAGTTTAGTGGCATCATTCCACCACAGGGATATAGACCAAAGGACAAACAGTCGGTCAAAGCCATGCAGTGGATGAAATACCATGCTCATCAAACAAATGTAGAGATCCAGTATGCAGGTAATGAGGGAGAAAAGATCATTGGACCGTACAAAGTCGATGGATACTACGAGAGCGGGAAGCAAAAGGTTGTGATGGAATTCCATGGGGACGACTGGCATGGTAACCCAAAATGCGATTTTGCCAATACTCTCAATAAAGTCCAGGGGATGACCATGGGGGACCTCTATCAGAGAACCTTGGAAAATAGAAGGTACTTGGAATCTTTGGGATACACGTACCTGCAGATGTGGGAGTCCGATTTTGATCGCGCCGTAGAATCAGCAGAAGAAATGAAATCTTTTATAGAAAATCTTGAAATGATCTCCCCGTTAGAACCCGGAGATGCATTTTATGGCGGAAGAACAGAAGCTTTTAAACTACATGCCGAGGCAGATGAGAACACCGACATAAAATATTTTGATGTGACCTCGCTCTATCCATTCGTCAATAAGACGGGCAGGATTCCTTTTGGACGCCCCAAAATTGTTACCGAAAATTTTGATCTTCTTCAAAATTACGAAGGTCTCATTAAATGCCGCATCCTTCCCCCGAAGCATCAGTATATGCCGGTACTTCCCTTGAAAATCAATAATAAGCTGCTTTTTGGTCTCTGTCGAACGTGCATGGAGAAACAAATTTAGAC
Organism: Magallana ariakensis; assembly: GCA_020458035.1. Classification (NCBI taxonomy): domain Eukaryota; kingdom Metazoa; phylum Mollusca; class Bivalvia; order Ostreida; family Ostreidae; genus Magallana; species Magallana ariakensis. The sequence continues at coordinate 7,134,706 of CM035811.1, forward strand.
ATGCAAACACACCGATGGGGAAAGGATGATCACTGGAACCTGGGTCACCGATGAGGTGAAAAAAAGGAAAGGGATACGTGGTGGATAAAATATTTGAAGTGTGACATTTCGACCGCATTTCACAGTACGACCCTCAAGCAAAGGAAGGCGGAGCATTCACTGACTATGTGAATACTTTCCTCAAAATGAAGCAAGAGGCTTCCGGTTGGCCAAAATGGTGTAATACGGAAGAAGACAGATACAAATACATAGAAGAATACCCCTGGGAAGAAAATCGTTTCCTTTGTCACTGGCGGACCAAAAAACATGCATATACAGCTCAAGACCAAGATGGGAAGATAAGTACGTGTTGCAAAGTAAAAGGCATCACATTGAATTACAAAAACAGCTTAAAAAAAATGATGATCACTACCAATGAAACATCGGTTGTCACGGTCTAGAACGATTACAAAATTGCTCGAGACTCTTATACCACTGAAATTGTCACCTGGAAAGAAAACAAAGACTACAAACTTGTTTTTGACAAAAGAGTCTTACAAAAAGATTTGACATCGGTACCTTACGGATATATTTGAATGTGAAATAACTTATTCCTTGTGAACTCTGAAGACTGTTATTTATAAACTTAATTAAATGCGGCTTATATTTAACTAACTATATATGTAAATTGTGTTTTACTATGATAGAATTGTAAACGGCAAACTCTATGTATATATGTACTATCAATGTAGTATTATCATGTCGTATATGAAATAATGTAAGAAATGATGTGTCCTAAATAAAAGTGTTAAACAGAGAAAAGTGTGTTGTGAATTGTACAAGGAAAGGTCACGACCTTATGGAATTTTCCACGGACTATAAAAAGCTCATTTAAAGAAAAACTGGTCACATATCGAGAGGACGAGGAAGAGTCAACATTCATAAAGTTCAGTGTAACGATTGTCAAGGATGGTTTTCCCGAAAAAACGTCTTAAAACGACATCAACGCAATGTACACGGGAAAGAAAACCCACCGCCTCTGGCGGTGGCAACACCATCAACACCAATGCAACCACTGAAGTTCCCGCCGCCGCCGCCGCCGCCGGAGTCCATACCACCGCCGACCACGCCGCCGCCGCAGCCCATACCACCACCGCCGCGGGAGTCCATACCGCCGCCGCCATCACGGCAGGAGGGCTTTGTTTTCAAACATCCCTTTACTGCAACTATATCGGGCCCCACATCTTGTGGCAAGACACATTTCTGCAAAGTTCTTTTGCAGCACTGTCTGAGGATGATATGGCCTCCTCCCGAGAGAATCTTGTGGCTTTACAAAAGTTGGCAACCGCTGTATGATGTCATCAAGAGTACAGTTTATCCCAGCGTCGAATTCATTCAAGGAATACCTTTAGATCTGGATCAAGATTCTTTTATTCATCCTAGAACGAGGAATCTCGTCATTCTAGACTATCTGATGTCTACGGCTTCCAAAGATTCCAGAATCAACGAATTGTTTACGGAGGGAAGTCACCACCGGAACTTGTCCGTGATAGCTATAAATCAAAACCTCTACTACAATAAAGATCCAACCCAGAGAAGAAATTGCCACTAAATGGTCTTGTTTAATAAACCTGTGGACAAACAGCAAATTATGACCTTATTTCGACAGATGTATCCCGAAAATTCTCAACATCTGTTGAGGCCTTTAAAGAGGCTACCTCTAAGCCTTATGGATACTTACTGGTTGACTTGAAGCCGACAACACCCGAACATCTGCGCATGTGCACGGACATCATGAATACTATAAAACCAAAGTGCACCGAGAAAATCGGTCATTTTCGAGAGAACAGCCCTAACATTCAGACGTATGATGGATCAGTCCGACCACTCACGGAAATTCCACAGCTTTCTCAGACGACCCCTGCACAGCTTCACAACAACGAAATCGAATCGGAAGACATGCAGTCCTGTGACGATTGTGGAATAGTATTCGAAAACATGCACGATTTACAGAGACGTGTTAAAAAATGGTGCCCTGAAAACGTTTCCCTCAAAAGGAAACGAAACGACGAAGAAATGGAAGAGGATCAACCACCCCAAAAATGGATTCCATTTGAACCAGAAGAGAAAGAAGAAGATAAAGAGAGCCAAGAATACGACGTCTTTAATCACCTCATGAATATGGCCAAAGAAGATAACAAAAAGCTATGGGACCAAAAATATGATAAATACATCAAAAAAGGCCTGTCAAGAGAAGACGCCAGAATTCAGACCGAGGAACAAATGAACTCTCTAGACCAAAAACAATTTGCCAAAAAGTACCGACAACTTATCCTGTACATTCTTCAATTGCAAAATGGTTCCATTCATGCAAACGTTATGGACGTTGTTCGCGATTTCCTGTCCGAGGGATATAGTGAACGTAAGGCGATCAGGACGGCTTTAAATAGGAATCGACATGTCCTAGAGGAGATGTGGGACACCGAGAGTGACATGGAGACCGACGAGGGTTCAGAAAGCGAAGGTGAAGAGAGTCAGAATGACAACAGTGACAGTGACGAGCCAGAAGAAGCTTAGTTGACGTTTCACCTTTTTGTAGTCAAATTAAAAATAGAACTGAATCTTTCTATCACATATTCTTACATTGCCTTGTAAAAAAGAAACGTCATAAATAAAATTGCAATTATTGAAATGTGTTTCTTGCTATTTATAAAACTATATAAAGAAAGCGATGAAGCAAACTTTTCATTTGCTGTTCTACAACATGTCTTTGGAGGATTACTTGGCAAAGATTTATTATGATCCTTTCGCTGCTGGAAGTTTTACCGGAGTGGATAAACTATTCAGATACGTTCAAAATGACGGTAAATATAATATCAGCAAGTACAAGGTGCGAAAATGGTTACAAAGACAGGAACCATACAGTTTGCAACGACCCGTGAGACGGCAATACCGTCGCAATAAAGTGGTCGTCGCAGATATTGATGATCAATGGGATGCCGACCTAATGGATATGACGAAATTTAAGAAGGAAAATGATGGAGTCCAATACGTACTCTTGGTCATTGATATCTTCTCCAAATACATGTGGATGCAACCTTTAAAGGATAAGAAAGGGTCAACTACAGCTAGGGCGTTTGAAAACATATTGAGTGAGGGGAGACAACCTACGAAGCTTCGCACGGACAAAGGACAGGAATATCGATCAAAAGCCTTCAACAATGTATTAACGGATCGCAACATAAAACATTTTTATTCTCAAAACACCGAAGTGAAAGCTAACTATGCAGAGAGAGCCATCAAGACGATCAAAACAAGGATATATCGTTATATGACATTCAAACAATCCGATCGATACATCGATCGTCTCCAGGAATTCGCACGGGGGTACAATAAGACGTATCACCGTTCTATTGACACCAAACCTGAACTGGTTAAACCAAACAACGAAGTTTCTACCTTCCTGTCACGAGAGGAGACCCCACGCAAGCAAACAAAGCGACCATACAAGTTCAATGTGGGTGATAAAGTACGAATTTCGAACATAACATCCGTTTTTGACAGGGAATACGATCAAAAATGGTCTGGTGAAATATTTATTGTGCGTCGTAGTTTCCTGAGGAATGGGATTCCAGTGTGCTCTCTTAGTGACTACAATGACGAAGCCATTACAGAGATATTCTATCAGCCGGAACTACAAAAAGTGGACGTCAGAGAGGAAGACACCTTTAAGATTGAAGAGATTCTAAAGACTCGTGGCAGAGGATTAAACAAACAATACTATGTGAAATGGCTTTATTGGCCTAAGAAATTTAATTCTTGGATAAATGCTGGTGACATGGCATAATGTTGTACATGTATAAATTTTAATAACATTGCAAATAAATGTATAAATGGTAAATATTAGTACTGATGTACAACAATAAAATATGAACAAATAACAATGCGTTTTTAAATTGATTTGTTCAATGAGGATTTGTAAACTTGGACAATTGAGGTCTAAATGACCTATTTAGAGAGTATTCTGTCCATTTAAGCATTTTATTTCCCTTTAATCAACCTACAAAATAGCAAAAACGTAAGCTAAGAACTCTTTTTTACGTCTTAATGGTTAAAGCACTGCAGTGATGTCACTCCTTTGTTCCAGCAGTCTAAAATTTTACATGTGACAGTCCGATATTAGTGAGCTTCTTTATATCAGACTGTTACCAGTGGTTACAGTACTAATATCCTTCAAAATCGGACTGTCTCTGGTAAATCAATAATGAAATTCAATGGCTGTACGATATATGCCTCAAACACTTCTATATGAAAAAATATCAGACAGTTCTCGGCCTTAACATGCCGGCGGCCTCGAAACTGTCTTAAAGTTTTTAAACAGAACTGTTTTCGGTATATATATCCATTACTTATCGCATTAGCGCAAACTATGGAACGCGATAGCTGCCTTATGTGGCTATTGCATAAGAAGGTGGTGCTTTATTATATTATGCTGTGATTATTTCATGTGAAGATGGTGCTTTATTAAATGAAGATGTGCTTTATTATATGATCAAAATTTCGAGATAATAAATGGTTAACTCAGTATTAAAAAATAAGAGGAGTTCCGAGTGACCACCTTCACATTAAAAAGCACCATCTTCACATGAAATAACCACAGCATAGTATAATAAAGCACCATCTTCACATGAAATAACCACAGCATAATATAATAAAGCACCATCTTCATATAATAAAGCACCATCTTCACATAAAAACCACCATCTTCATATTATAAAGCAATATCTTCATATAATAAAGCACTATTTTCACATGAAATAACCACAGCATAATATAATAAAGCACCATCTTAACATGAAATAGCCACATAAGGCAGCTATGGCGTTCCATAGCAAACCATTTTCTAAATTGTAACAATAGTGATTATTTCTTAATTGAACAGCAATTGCAATCACCTTAATTTGATGAATAATTTAAAACAGAAACAATTTCCGTATCAAAAGGATGTCATGATACTTGAATTTGAAGACCCCTCCCCCTTGTTGGCCACCCTTTCTAGATTACAAAGGTGTACTTACTCGACAAATTATCTACCTCTTTTTTTCTCTTTTTATCTCTCTCAAAACTTCAAGATTTTGATATGTCTATTTGGGGATCTTACGACATGTAGATACCTCGATAAAATTCGGACCGGCCCGTCTTCCCTGTTCGCCGCCGTATCCGAAGCGCCGACTCTGACAAGAGGAACATTACATGTACCATAGAGCCTCTGCGGAGTCGGACGTCAACGGGTACGTTCTGCGTTCGTTTCGAAGGAGGGATACCACTCCCGGAGCCGGGCCAAAACGCAGCACTGTCTTAGTGCTCCCAGTGCGTCCAGACTGAAGCAAACTTTCCCTGAGTCAGGATTTGGGTTAGAGTTAAATTGATTTGCTAAATCTGAATAACTTTTTTTCAAGGTCAGTTTAAAAAAAATATATACATGTAGTTATTCTCGCGTTAGCTGATTTCTTTTCATTCAGTTACGATTTATTATACACGAGATCACATCTTACAACTAGCCTTTTCATCTTGGTAAAACACATATAATATATAAAATGGTTGTCATTTGAAATGGTGGTAAAATAATAACTCTGAAAAATGTTTTTATGATAACTCAGAGCTCGAAATTGTTGACGTATTTACTTATCTTGGTGTTAGTTTCAAGTATAATGGCAAATTCGACTGCAATCAAAACTCAATTGCAACACAAGCGAAAAAAAATGTTTGTTCTTACTGTGGAAAAAGGTTAAAGAAAATAGTCTAAATGTTGAGACGACGCTGTCTTTATTTGATACATATATTAGTTCTGTTCTGAACTATGGATGTGAAACTTGGGGTTTTAATAAAGCTCCACAAATTGAAAAATACATATTTATTTTTTGAAAAGAATTATGTCGCTTCGTAAATCTACCAATAATGTTATGGTTTACTTTGAATTTGGTAGATACCCTATGTATGTACAAAGAAAACTTAATATTCTGAAATACTGATGTAACCTGCTGACAACAAATAGTTGTATACTTCAAAGCTGTTATAAAGAATTGTTATATGAATATGAAAAGCAACAGGAAAAATGTAAAAATTGGGTAAGCCTAGTTAGAAATGAATTTTATTGTTTGGGACTTGGAAATTTTTGGGAACAACAAGTTACTAATGTTAACAATTTGTTCTTCTAGTGGAACAGCGCCTTCCGGACGCGTTCATACAGAATTGTTATAGCGTTTTCGGAAATTCTTCATAATGTATAGTGTACTAGGAAATAGCTTCACATTTTTGTTTACAGAAATATCTTTGAAACAGTTGTCACATAAAGAAAAGTCTCTGTTATGTAAATATAGAATATCAGCACATTCCTTAAACGTTGAAAACTGAATGTATAAAAACATACCTAGAAGTGACCGTAAATGTACTCTGTGTAATTCCCAAGAAATAGAAGACGAATTTCATTTTGTTCTGGTTTGCCCTGCTCTTTCGAATATTCGAGAAAAATACATAAAACATTATAATTACTACTATACGAAACCTTCCTTTTTCAAATTTATACAGTTGTTTAGTATGATAACATCAAATCTATTCCGAAACTTTGTCAATATTTATTGAAAGCTTTGAAGCTGAGAGAGAATTTAATATGTTAATTCCTTATGATGTTACATGTATCTGCCTTACGTATATTTACATATATATTATGTATCAATAATATTATACACTAGCTGTTAGTCTATCAGATATATATACCATGTAGAATCCTCCGCCACTCTCTTGTTTATTGTGTGTATTATGTACCTATGAGCCACATGGCTCCTTTGGTCAATAAAGAATGTATCCACTTGTATAACACCTGCGCGGGGATGCGGGATGTGGTATCTGGCTTAGGTGTGAATAAATGCAACAAGGGTTTGCAATTTTCCCATTTACATGAAGTCAGATGAAACTATCCGATATCTTTTTTTATGTTTTCTTGTCTTACTTGCGGAACTTTATCATGAGAGAGAGAGAGAGAGAGAGAAAGAGAGAGAGAAAGAGAGAGAGAGGGGGCGGTAAACTTCGTTTCTATATGAGGAAGTTCAACGATCTATGTATGCTCATGAAACGATTTAAACGAACGGGAAATATACCAGGCAAGTGAACAAAAATTTGACTTTCTCACTTGTCATCTTTATATTGTTTAAATCACTTTCAGGCATTACATATACATGTGCTTCAAAGTGGGTTAATTTGCTACATGTAGGTACATGAACATGTATATTTTACATTGGGATTTACTTGGCTTCCATGGTCTTAACTACATTTATTATCCATTTGTCATTTTTCACATGTTACATTTACACATGTATTTGTTTTAAAAACTGTTGAAACTCTTATGCACGTCAGTCGGAATCGGACAGTCTGTCCGATATCACCGATCTGAATCAAAATGTATCTCAGATCTATGACAAATGATGAAGCGCTAATTGAACTTTACTCGGTACATTACCAATTAGAGGATCACAACCCGATCGAGCGTCAACCGTGTTTTTAGTACAGCCGGATCGATTGAGTTGTGCAGTGGTCCTAATTGGTGGTGCTGCATGTACTTTTATGTCGATAATTGTTCCAAATAAAACCTTTCTGCACTGTGCATTACTAGCAAATTTTAAAGAAATCCATGAACGGATTATTGGTGCATATACATGTACCAGGTGTACGATTAACGCCCATTTCGGTCAAGTGAGTTTCCACTTCCACTTGCATGTACCAGGACCCGTAGCTTTAACATAAACTGACATGCAGTGCCAACAACAATCACTGTGGCAGTTTTCAACGCCGATGTGCTGTAGGTCGCTACGTGTAGAGGCACATGTAACTGACGGAATTACAGCGCACCAACTTTTTTATGAACAGGAAGGACATATTCGCAAAAATATTGGATTCTGTGCTGTATGTAAAACTGAATCAAAAAGAAATCGAGATTTCGAGAAACAACTGTGATCCTGATAATGAAAATCTTGCAGCTTAATTGATTCCAAATGGCCTTTTTTGTAAAGGACAGTATCCACAAAAAGAACCTATTAAAAAGGTAAATGTTTTCACAGCAGCAAAGAGTGCCGAGGATATAATTCTCAGCAATTAAAACAAGAGAAGAGAAATTTATAATTAAGAGGTCCCTTCCCAATCAATAAAACTACATGTAGTTGACATCCCGCGAAAGCACGGACATTACATGCCATCATTTACACATTAATATGATGCAATGCTTAATAATTAAGCTCATTTTGGTATATACCATGTCCGATTTTTTTAAATAGCTTTCTTAACCTATTCCTTAAAATTAAAATAAAACACAGCTGCAAAATGAAAAGTTGTAGGAGAGGGAAGTGTTGAAATAATAATTTGAAATTGATGATACATGTATATGTAATGTACGAGGCCATAATTCATTTTGATGCAGCTGAATGACAAAAATAAAAAAAAAATTTTAAATATCAAACCAGTAAGTGCATGGGTATATTTCGTGTTCTGTATCTCTAAGTTTTGTGATTTAGGTCACTTTTATTTTTTTCATTGACCCAAATATGTATTTCAGATAAAATACAGTTTTGAAAAAAAATTATGTTTTGGTAGGGGGTGACCTTCATCTTCCCCGTTTTATGCATAATTCATTTATCCATATGCATAAAGACGTATCTACACAATTTGTTTACAAATTATGCATAAGGTTGGTTGACAACCAATCTGTCGCGGTACATAAATGTAAAAAAAAAACCGCGTGTATGAACATTATATGCACATTAAACCCAAAACTATCAGATCCAACGTATCTGCCATCCCAACTTACGGCTCATCTTAAAAATCATCCTAACAATAGATCTAGACGTTTGGATGTTGTCGAAAGATATAGAATGAATTATTTGCGCAAGTTTTTACGGAGGTGGGGGGGGGGGTAGCAAGGACAAATTTTTGATAATATCGAAATTTAAATGTCAGCAAAAGGAGGGGGGTCTGAGCGCTAGTTTTAGTAACTTTACTATGTGATTTTATTCAGTTTGAATTCACCCCCCACCCAAATCCACGCATGGCTTGTGTTACATACACTGAGTACAAAATCCGTTTTCCAAAATGTTAGATTTCCCGTCTAATATTTACATGTATATCTAAGCAAGCCTTTTGCAATTGTAATTTTATTTTTAAAAAAAATAATATGAGACGAATTATGGTTGATCGAAAATATCATTTATAGATCCAAATAATCTTATCGTGTGAGAAAAAAAAAACCCACGCAATTTAAATTTGGTGAAAACATGATAGTTATTATGACATGTATTCATATATTCATGTATATGCATGTACACACCATTGTCTACATTTACCTGGTAAGAAATGCATGAAACCAGTAGAGTTTTAAAATATCAGATTCACGTAAAGAACCGAAAGTTTCCACTATGCAGAGACGATTTCTGCTTTGAAAATTCTCATCTCCTTCCATACTCACCCCGGAGTTATATGAGTTCGATTTTGTACCATTACCTGTTAGGATGTTTGAAGCTCTGTCTCAGAGAATTTCGATTCTAAGTAAGGTGACCAAAGCTCACTGATATTAAAAATTGGCGATGATAAAAATATATAAGGCACGCATTTACGTATGTAAATGTATAATGGGTGATAAAAAAAAAATAAATAATCGGCATTGGTGAATCAAACAATTGGAAATCTTTGAAAATGTAATTGTTTAATATTCAATTATGTTTATGATGTATACATTCACATCACATAAATACTTGTTCACATATTTTGTTGATATTTTTTGTTCAAAAGGAAATTTGGTCAATTTAAGAATTCTAATTTCGGATACGTAAGACAGATTCGGATTACGTCTTAAGATTTGTCATTGAGTGGTCATAAGATTCGTCTTAGAGTGGTCATAAGATATGTCTTAAGACATATTCTAAAGTAGGACATGTCGTAAGATATATCTTAAGATACTTTCATTAACACGGCCACTGGTGTTGGTATTTTTTTTTTAGGTTATTGACAAAATGTCTGAGTTAATAAGTAAAGATTAATGATCAGCACGTCATACATGTAGTTACATGTAACTAGCAGCAAAATCAACAAAATTATGTGAGCTTCGCCTATTTCTCTCTCTATCTCTATCAGTCTCTCTCTCTCTCTCTCTCAATATTCAGGCGCAAATGCAAGTTTTTTTTGTTTCAAAAAGGGGAATATACATGTACATGTGAAAATGTGCATGTATATAGAACTAAACATTTGGGGTACAACGGTAGGAGTGAGTGTGGTGTACCATCCTGGTATATTCCTATATACCCAAGGAGGGAGAAGTTTCTCTTAATATCTCTGCAGGCTCGGATGAATTGGGAGGGGGAAGGGAATATACCACTATAACACTCCTCTATATCAATCTGTAAAACTGTCTTTTGGAGGCAGACTATGCTACACTTTTAAATGCAATGTATTCTCCCTTATAAACTTATCACTAGCATATTTCTTATTACACATGAGGTGAGTCGATCATGTTTTGTCCGCCGTCACATTATGTTCGCCGTCAAAAAATGCCCGCCTTTTTTTCTCGAAAAAATCGTCACGTTTATCCACCGGCGGACATACATATAACCCTAAAAAAACAGACATTTCGTGGCGGCGGACAGAACGTTCATGTGTGTTATATACATACGTACATTATATTGATAAAGACAATTTTGTTATATATTTCATTCATATGGATTTAATTTTTCTTTTCTAAACTGAGTGTTATTTTATGTTTGAAATTTAATTTGTTTGATCATTGTAGAAAGACATAGCCGCATCTGTTTGTGATCTCTCATGTTGACATCTCCCTCCTCTCCCCTATCCATTTCTCACAGTGATCCCCTGTTTATTGCCATTTGTTTATTTTCGTTTATCTGATTGATGGTCAGATCTCAGACTGGTGTGTCTTTGAATTTATAATGGTAATTCCCTCCTGTATACTGTTCTGAGAATTTATGTCTTTGAGCGTTCCAAATTTTGGTTCCATTTAAAGTTATTTGATTGGTCCTTTATTGAAATTGGGGAGGAGTTGTCAAAGATGAGACATGCGAGATAAATAATTATTTTACACTCTCACTTTGGATTTCTTTTAAAAATGACGTTTGTTTAATTTGTGATTTTGGACTTTAATAAATTCTAAATTTTCAAACCGGATATTTTTATTTACGCTACGTCACGTAACCAATATACGTATTCACAACATGATGGAGAATTTACGTAATCACAACATGGTGGAGAATCTAAATTCGTTTTGTGCTTATTTTGGACTATTTTAGTGTTAATTAGTTGAGTTAAAAAATGTTTACGCCTGTGCGAGGACATAACAGTGATTTGACTACACCCCCTACTGTAATCAATATGGAAGCAGGTATTGATGACACTCCTGTTTTCAATCCTCGGAGTTCACAGAATTATTCAAGAATTAATAATGTTCCTTCCATTTCGGACAGTTTCTTTGAAAAAGTTCAGTGGATTTAGTTCAGAAAATGGCAAAAACTTTCTTTTGGAATTCGAATCATTTTTTATATACCAAAATCTTACAACTGATGATAGGCGTGTTGCAGCATTCCATCTTCATTTATCGGAACCGGCTTTGATTTGGTTTAATTCATTAGAAACCCCTGTAAAACGCACGTGGTTTGCCTTAAGAAATGCATTTACTGAACAATATGCAAAACAAGGAATGTTTGATCCGGACATGGTTGCAGAGAGTGCAGTTTTTGAATCTCTGAGGTTGTCATCTTCACAACCCTTGGGAGATTTTCATAGTAAGATTATGGAAAAGGGTTCCCGTTTGCAAAAATCCGAGAGAGATTTGATCACAAAATTTATCAGCGAACTACCAGATCAGTTGGCATTTTTCGTACGGACAGCGTCCGTTAAATCTTTCAAGGATGCTTTGCAACAAGCAAAGTTAGGCGAGGCCTATGGATATAGATCCTTTTCCGCCACAGCACCAATGGTCGCAGCCGTAGAGCCAGCAGGATCGAACACCAACGAGGGCCATAATCAACACCTCTTCAGCGTGTTGCGCGACATAAGTCACCGCCTAGAAAAACTAGAGGCACCAACTTCTAGACCGCGGACTGGACGTGACCGGAAGTTGCCTACCTGCCACGCGTGCGGGGGAGCAGGACACCTGAAACGAAGCTGTAATTGGACCGGGCACGGTTCCCCAAAACCTCAAGCAAAGTGCCAGATATGTTTCCAGACCGGACATACCGCCGCGGAATGTCGTCTGTTCGCAACAAAGAAAACAGTCCGTAATTCCGAACAAAAAAAAAAACGCACAGCGCCCGGGATAAATGCGGCATCTGTCTTGGGCTCCAGGAATGACGTGTCAAATGGTGCCGATAAGTGTGACATTTTTCATCAAGAAAAACTTGTGTATTTACCTGTACGTTTTGGTTCTAATTTAGTTTCTGCACTTTTTGATTCGGGTAGTACAATCAATATAATTTCGTCAAAATTTTACCAAAGTCTGGGTTCTAAATGAAAAAGTGCTCTCTTACCCTCTGAAAATCCTCAAGTGAAATTAGCGAATGGTCAGTACGTTAATATTTTAGGTACTACCTGAATCCATATGCAGTTACCTGACAGGGAATCCCATACAGTGATTCCAGTGTTTGTGCTTCAGGAATTATCTCATCCAATTATTCTTGGAACTCAGTTTTTAATGTCATTAGGAATTGTGTTAGATTTTAAATCAATGTCTGTATATATGGATTCTTACTCGCATATTAAGGTAAGGAATGCATATTTTGTAACTTTACCTCCGCATTCAAGCATGATTGTCAAAGCAAAAATACCAAATCATGTTAGTATTGATTTAACTGGTGTATGTTTACCCAGTGATGCTATGATGAATAGAGGTTTGATGGTAGCTAAGTCAGTTGCTTCAGTAGATATAGGGCATACTATGCCAGTCAAAGTTTTGAATGTTTCTGATAAGAATGTAAATATCGGTAGAAACAATGTCATTGCTCATTTTGAACCTTTGAATGATCATGTTATCTCCAAACTGTCTGAAAATGATGAGTTAAACATGTGTGCAAATGTATGTGTAAATAATATTGGTGGCGAGTCATCTGAAAGTTTGGAGAAATTTATGACAAATTTTACCGTTATTGCGGAATTGCATGCTGACGAGAAGACAGCGTTGCAGAATATACTTTGGGTTAACAAAGACTGTTTTGTTACCGATGACAACCCCGATATTGGTGTCACCAGTGTTGTTCAACACACAATTCATCTTAAACCAGATGCGATCTCTAAACATTACTAGCCGTACAGACCCGCCCGAAAAACGGGAAGTGTTACGTCACCAGTTGGATGAATTATTACGTCAAGGCATAATCGTACCTGTTAACGAAAATGAAGATTTGCCGATCACAAGTCCCATTGTTTTAATTTCAAAGCGAAATAAACCTGTCGAAAAACCTGACACAATTACAAAAGAATACAGTATGATATCATACCGATTTTGCTGCGTTTTTCGATACTTGAACTCGCAAAGTCAAGATTTCCGCTACAATATACCGAATTTACAAGAACTCACAGAATCCTTTTCTGAAAAAACACCGAACTACATTAGTAGCATTGACCTTAGTTCCGGATTCTTTCAAATGTGTATTTCACCGGAATCAACAAAATATACTGCCTTTAACACCTGTTTTGGCACTTATAAATTCAAACGCTTACCAATGGGATTAAAAACAAGCCCGAATTCATTTCAAATGTTGATGGATAAAGTTTTCAGTGGAATGACTTTCCGATCTGTATTGTGTTGTATTGATGATGCAATCGTTGCCTCGTCAACATTTGAAGAACACATCAAAGATCTCAGCGAAGTTTTTCAACGTTTCAGAAACGCCGGACTTAAAATCAATCCTAAAAAGTGCACATTCGCTCAATCTTCGTGTAAGTTTCTTGGGCATGTTGTATCCAAACATGGAATTAGTCCCCCATCTGACAAATTACAAGCTATTGAAACATTACTTGAACCGAAGAATGCTAATGAATTGCGACGTACTCTTGGAATTTTTAACTGGTTTCGGAAATTTATACCAAACTATTCTGCAGTTGCTAACCCACTGAATAAACTTCTTAAGTCCAATACGAAATATAACTGGACTGACGAGCAACAATCCGCGTTTGCTGAATTAAAACGTTTATTGCTACAAAGCCCTGTGCTGGCCTTTCCGCGTTTTGACTTGGAATTTAGACTAGCAGTAGATACGTCTAGCAAAGGAATAGGCTACATGTTATACCAAAAACATCCTGATGGTACTCCTCGTGTCGTACGATTTGGATCCAAAGGACTTACAAAATGGCAAAGTTCATATGGACCGACAAAATTAGAACTTTTAGGCATGGTAAACGCTATTCTTGATTGTTCAACATATTTAAGTGGGAAGCATTTTACCGTAGAATGTGATCACCAAGCTCTGAAACCCTTGTTTCAAAAACAATTACGCGGTGCAATATATGAACAGTGGTTAGCTTTGTTACAACGATATGACTTTTCCATTGAGTACAAACTCGCAGCCCAGATGGTGGTACCTGATGCATTGTCACGAAATTCTAATTTTCCGTCAGTGATGGAAGCAAGTCCGGACGAGGACGACCCGTTTTTCCCGTATGTATCGGAACCACAAACATCAATTACTTTACCAAATGGACAGTGCCTCAAGTCTTAACTAAGTCAAGACCTTGTTTGTAGCAATTTTGTAAATGTTGAAAATGTGTATGATGCAGACACCGAGGACAATTTAGAAATTCCTTGTTATAATCCCAAAACAGCAGGTGTAAATTATCCTATTAAGTCAGACATGTGTGAAACATCTACACAAATTAAGGACTCAGCGGCTAATCTCTATAATGATTAAATTACGACCGACGGCGGGGAATGCAGCAATACTGATCACAACCATCTTGATGTAACTGATGAGCACTCTTCCCAAGAGGTCAGTTCCGATCAGGCCGTTCATGGTGAACTAGAATTGGACGCATCAACACGCTCAAGTCCGCAGATAATTAATGAAATTAGTGTGACTGAGGATTTTATTATCCAATCACTAAGAAATGACCCAACTCTATTGCCGCTTATCTCGTATCTGAAAGTAGGTGAATTACCGCAATCTCAAAAAGCAGCCCGTGAAATTCTGCTGAAACATACAGACTTCGCAATATTTGACGGTATTCTATATCATTCAAAAATCGTGAAATCTAAGAGATCGAAAACCCTTAATCCATACCAGATGGTATTACCCCATGATCTAGTATTAAAAGTCCTAGAGATATACCACGATTATCCAATGGGTGGACATGGAGGAATTCAGGACACATTAGACAAAATAAAAGAACATTTCTATTGTCTAAAATTGGCCACACTTTTGTATGAATATGTCAAATCATGCGACTTTTGTCAAAAACGAAAAATGACACAAGATGCTACAAAATCTAAAATAACAGCATTTCGAATGCCATCAGAGCCCTTTGAAGTCTGGGAGATTGATTTATATGGGCGTTTACTCCAAACACCGGATGGCGATTCTTACATTTTCACAGCTGTGGATTTGTTTTCAAAGTATTTGTTTGCAATACCAATTAGAAACAAAGATGCGTTAACGGTATCTAATGCACTGTTTAAATTGTTTACATATTTTGGTGTGTGTAATACTCTTATTAGTGACCAGGGCAGTGAATTCGTTGCTGAGATTACCAGAGAACTGTGTAAAACTTTCCATGTCACTCAAGAGTTTACGCCAAGCTTTGTTCATCATTGTTTAGGGGCATGCGAGCGGACGCACTCTACATTAGCTGAAAAATTAACACCGTATATTTCAAACGATAGAAAATCCTGGAATAAATTCCTGCCAGCTGTGGTGTTTGCAATGAACACGTCAGCAAATTCCAGTTCAGGGTTTTCATCTTACGAAATTATTTATGGTCAGCGACCAAAATTTCCTTTAACAAATCCCATCAGAAATTTTGATACAATGCATAATGGTATACAAACTTATATGAAAGACCACGCTGAAAAACTTGATATTATTAGAAAAATTGCGAAAGAAAATGCCGAAACAAAAGCAGAGAAAATGGTAACATCGGCAAATAAACACTCCAAAGAACTTGATGTCCACGATAAAAGTTATGTATAACTCCAACCCGAACATCAGGAGATGGACAGAAATTACAGAATCGGTTCAGTGGTCCGTATGTTGTCGAACAATTGTCAAGTCCGCACATGGTGGTACTGCGCGACCCGGCGACCAACAAACTGTTAAACCCTGTACATCGGGATAGACTTAAAACTGCGTATATTCGGGAACCTACACCAACCAATTTTTTCAGAGTTACAAATTGCGCCAGATCAAAAACGTACAATTCAATAGAAACACAAACAGAAAAACAACAACAACAACCGCTCACTGAAGTTCGTAAATCAGACAGAGTTAGAAGAAAACCCATAAGATTTCGAGACGAGGATCATATAAATCCAAACGAACTTCCAAATTTTTCTATTTCTAGTGATTCAGACGGATATCATAAAATAAAACGTGTTTTAGGAAAACGCGATTCAAAATATTTAATTCAAATCGTTGGTGAGCCGGCAGACAATGCAGTTTGGGTTCCGTGGTCTGCACTTAACAGCAAAGCCAGACGCGCAATTGAAATTAGACCGCCACCTAATCTGTAATTTTCTTTCATGCCTTGTGTCGATATGTTTATTGACAGTGTGCTATGTTTATATAGTTGTTTTGGATTTTCATTTTACTGCAGAGTATGTTTGACCTGTAGTAATTTATGAACATTATTGTTTACAAATTTTGTCATTGTATGTAATCACGGATGTTTTATTCCAAAAGGATTACATGTACAACTTATGAAATGTAAATGAATTGTTTAGAATAGAAATGTATCTTGTCTGTATTGAGTTAATTTAGATGGATGCATCGACAAGGTTTAACAATTATAATACAAGTCGAGATATGTTGAGAGTTCAGCTGTGCTAAGTTTTGCACAAATTGCGACATTTGTTTTCATGTCCAAGTAAAAACCATGCATGCAACTTTTCGCTGTGGTTTATATAGATATTGCTTTCTCTAACCAAGGATGTTTTATTCCGACAAGGTTATAACTTATGCAATTCTATAGTGTTTGAGAAATCTTGAATAATTGACATAGTTTTTGCTGTTTCTAACCAACGATGTGTTATTCCGACAGGGTTAAAATTTATGCATTTCTATGGTGAGTGAAATATTTTCAAGATAAGAATGTTGATTTAGTTGTTATACCTTTCAGTAGTTTTTGTGTGTAAAATTAAAAAAAAAAAAGGTTTCAAAGTCAAGATAATGACCATGACATTGCAGTGTAAAGAGTATGTGCGAGTACATGTTCTGCGCAAAACATGTTCAGTGTGTAAGTGATAAATGATTTTTTTTTCGGGTGACATGATCATTCTCTTTTCAGTTATGTTTATTGTTTACTAGCATGACATGAGTTTGTTTTGTGTTTTTATATAGTGTGTAATGTTCATTTTTTTAATGTTTTGTGGAGTATGATTTAATTGTCTTTATCTATTTTTTTTTTATCTAAAATTGAATGTCAACTTTTTTTCGGGGCGGATGTTATATACATACGTATATTATATTGATAAAGACAATATTGTTATATATTTCATTTATATGGATTTAATTCTTCTTTTCTAAACTGAGTGTTATTTTATGTTTGAAATTTAATTTGTTTGATCATTGTAGAAAGACATAGCCGCATCTGTTTGTGATCTCTCATGCTGACATCTCCCTCCTCTCCCCTATCCATTTCTCACAGTGACCCCCTGTTTATTGCCATCTGTTTATTTTCGTTTATCTGATTGATGGTCAGATCTTAGACTGGTGTGTCTTTGAATTTATTATGGTAATTCCCTCCTGTATCCTGTTCTGAGAATTTATGTCTTTGAGCGTTCCAAATTTTGGTTCCATTTTAAAGTTATTTGATTGGTCCTTTATTGAAATTGGGGAGGAGTTGTCAAAGATGAGACATGCGAGATAAATAATTATTTTACACTCTCACTTTGGATTTCTTTTAAAAATGACGTTTGTTTAATTTGTGATTTTGGACTTTAATAAATTCTAAATTTTCAAACCGGATATTTTTATTTACGCTACGTTACGTAACCAATATACGTAATCACAACATGTGTGCGAATTTTTATTTAAGTTAACAGAGACAATTCTCTTTTTTTGTGTGTGAAAAAGAGATTACGTATCCGTTTAATACATGTACATATTTAAATAAAAATCATTTTCATTAAATGAATAAAAATTAATTCAATGATTAATTCTCAAATTAGTTATTGTAGTTATCGCAGCGTGAAGAAACTGTTGGATTTGATGCGACGGAGAAGAAATAAATAAGAAATAAGTACATCATTCATGTATCATAAGTTGTCCTACACAGGGCGAAAAACAATCTTTAAGCAAGTCCTTAAAGGTGACTTAAAGGTGGCGTAAAGGTGGCTTAAAGGATATACAATCTTTAAGCCACCTTTAAGTCACCTTTAAGCTAAGCTTATAGGTCCTAAATGTCCAAACTTCTTTAAGTCACCTTTAAGCCATCTTTAAGCCACCTTTAAGCATCTTTAAGTGGCATTTACGCTCCCTTTAAGTTGTCTTTACACCATCTTTAAGTTCCCTTTAAGTCAGGTTTGATCAAGATGAACAGATTCATCTTGAAAACATATATTAAATGCAAAAGCTCTTTTATAGGGATGGGAGGGGGTGATCCGAATGATGATATAATTTCCAAGAAAGGGGAGGGGGTGTTCCAGGCGGTTTTAATTGTCGCTCCATTAAACACAGATCGCTATCATCAACACCGCTCCAATGGATTTTTTGTTTCAATATTATTGTAGGGGTGAGCGCAGTCTCTGTATCTAAATCTGCGCATGAAATTATTTTAAAGTATGTTTGTTTCCTATTATAAATTAATCGGTGAAATCTCTCTCTCTCTCTCTCTCTCTCTCTCTCTCTCTCTCTCTCTCTCTCTCTCTCTCTCTTAGTTCATTCGGTTACTAAACAAAATAAAAAAATGAACCAATAATGCATGATTAAATTTGATATGTATTTTTTTTTCAATATTAATTATTTCTACGTCTAATTCTAGATATACTAAATACATGTTAAAGATGAAAAGACTCTCAACTGCCTTGGTTATACCGTGCGGGATATTACCGCTTTGTTTGTCTAGACATAGTTTTGTTCGTTTGTGTATATCTAATTAGAGTCTATTGTTTGTCCAAGTTAAGAAAACCCCTGGAACTAACACAGAATACACAAGATATACACAACAGGTGTGTCGTATGCCCAGGTGCACGTCAGGGTTTCTAAAGGCGTTGAAATCTTAGTATGTATGTGTATACGATAAGTCTAGTGAATGAAAGTTTATTTACATTTGTAATTCATTTTCAAAGTATTATTTCCTAGCTGTGGGTTTTAGAAACGTTACGTCTACAAATTAAATATATATGTATGTAAGAGTAAAATCTAGAGGCTAATTAAGTACTGTACTGGTGATCTTAAATGGGGGTTAATTATTTAAATATATGTTTAAGCGTAAATATGTCACATACCCGGCCTGGTACATCATACAATTGTATGTACAAGTATATGTATACATCATTTGCAATTGCCACATGCAGTAAATACCTCACCGGTAATTGGTAATATTGTTTGTTATAGAATTGATAGTTTAAAAATCATGTATACAATTAAACATTTAAGCATATATCATTTCATTTGTTATTCTAGATCCGTTGTAAATATATAATCATCAATATTATTAAAATTATACATACTGAAACGGCGCCGTGATCATGAAAACCGGAAATTGCGTAGAACTAGTAACCTAGCTAATAGTTTCAATACATTTAATAAAAAAATAGTTTTGTCTTCTTCCTTGCATTTCATTTAGCTATGAATTAGATGAACATAGCCTATATATACTTGGTTTAAATTTATTAACTAAGTACTAGTAAGCCTAATGGTTTCCATTTAGGTATATTTTTTTCACCGAAGACCAAGTTTCGTATTTTATTCTAAATACATGCATGCATTTGATTTATAAATTAGATATAATTGATTGTTACAAACTGAATGGAAGTCAAAATCTTTTCAAGTAAAAAATACACACTCAATACATTGATTCAATAGCCACTAAATTATAGGATATAAAAACCTCCTAAAATACATAAGTTAAAAATTAAAGGTGATACGTGAAGCATTCATGTTTGGCGAGTGGAAAGGGGGCAGCGAAAGCATATAACAAATGGATGCACCACCCGTTTTACTGTGTTACATATAAAGCATCAATCTGAACAAAAGATGTCTGTGTTTAACTTAAACTTAAAGTTCTTGTCAGCTTGTTTTATGGTGCCCCTTCGCTAAGAGTCATTTTATTTTTGTGTCCCCCCTAAAGGTACATGCATGATGATGCGTTCGGTTGCGCTCCATTTTTGCATAAGTAAAGACGGTAATGATGCAACATCTCGCGTCTGCTCGTTCTGCTTAATAGGCCCCACAATTTTAGTAGATGATTTCATAGACAAACCTAAATGATGACCTCTGTACGAGTATGTACATGTATTGCATATTTTTAGAAGAAAAAACTTTGAAGACGGATGTGAAATTTCGACGAAAAAAGCGGCTTTTTTAAATATATGTTGTATTTAGCTAAAGTGAATGTCTGACGACCAAACAAAACACCGCTTAGGTTACAGGTGCACATTAACTTTTGTAAGTCAAATGTCAAAGTTTATGATACAAATCCTTACTCAGCCGGTCTTAATGACCCGTCTGATAATGTCATCAAAATTACAGTCAAAGGTGTACCCTTGTCCGTCGATGACAATGAAGTTCTTAACATGCTCAAAAATTTCAATGTGTCATTTACTAGTGACATTAAATATGAGAAAATCCGCCATCCGGTAACCAGGAAGATGACGAGCATCCTTAACGGAAATCGGTTCATTTACGTGAAAGCGTTAGACGAGGGCGTTTTCCTTCCACGTACATCCACCTGTGCCGGTCTGCGCTGCTCCATCTATCACCATGGTCAACCCTCTACAAAGCATAACCCCCATTGCACCAAATGCTGGGAGGATACACACTTTACTAGAGACTGTCCCAACAATAAAAGATGTAAAGTTTGCAAACAGGAGGGTCATCTACCAGGCGACGAATCGTGTGAATTCCATGTTGAATCTGAAAACAATGTGCTTCCCTTCGCCGGGCGTGATAACTGCCTTTCCAATTTCTACCCCTGTGAGTTGAACGTATTTGGTATCTCACACAAATCGGCTGAGCATGCATTCCAGTACATAAAGGCAATGCGCAGCGGGGACATCCCTAGAGCAACATCAATTCAATCAGCTGCTACTGCACTTGATGCCAAAAAAATCGGAAAGCTTATCATTCCGTCTCCAAGCTTTACGGAAAAACGGGTAGCCATTATGACAGAAATTCTGGAGGCAAAAGCTGATCAAATCCCCGAATTTTCTGATTTATTAAAAAAACACAAAAAGTCCGTTTTTGTTGAGACCACGTATGACGATTTTTGGGCATCGGGGTTGGACAAGGAGGCCACCATCCACACTCGTGCATCCGCTTGGCCGGGAACCAACAAGCTTGGCATTATTATGTCCGAAATCGCCGGGCGCCTACGCCGCTCTCCGGGTCGTTCTCACTCTGCTAGCGGACCAAAGACCAGGACCGCGTCGAAGGATAAATCAAAATCCCAAGAACTTCAGCTCTCAGAGATGATCCAGGACATTCGCAAGACTCAAAACTCTGGCGGCTCAGGTACCAAGAAAGCAGCTACGACAAGCCAGATTCGCGATTCGCACGCTCGCACCGCCGAAGGTTAAAGCTGGACTCGATCCCTTATGGACTCTTACAGGAACTCTGACTACTATTGTGATTTAAGGACTCAGATTATACGGTAAACTCCTTTGGACTTTTGTTTATTATCCATTATTTTATGAATAGCATGGCATTGATTAATTTTATATCTGTTAATGCAAGAGGCCTTAATACTAAAGAAAAAAGATTGAAGTTCTATAATTGGTTATATGATTCAAAAATAGATATAGCTCTCATCCAAGAGACCCATTTTATCCAAAAGAAACGAATTTAATTACAATTGTAACTGGCGAGGAAAATCTATTCATTGTTTTTCAGACTCTTCTTATAGTAAAGGTGTATCAGTGTTATTTAAGAAAGATTTAGATATATATATCATTAATAGGCATAGTTCTAATGATGGACGCAAAATCTTGATCAACGTAAAAATAGGCGAAACTGATTTAACTTTGGTAAATATTAACGCCCCTAATAATGAATCACATCGAATTCAATTTTTTAAAAGAATGAAAACATTTATTAATAATAACTCGAATAATATATCAAATACTATCTTGTGTGGTGACTTCAACTGTAAGTTTATCAGTACTACTGATAAGAGTTCAAAACTTTTGAAAGAAATTATTAAACAAATGAAATGTCTAGATCTATGGGAAGAAAAAAATGAACACTCCGATGGATTTACTTGGTGCGATGCAAATAATACACCAAGAAGTATGATTGATTTTGTATTTATGAGTGAAAACCTATCTTTAAAAACTAATAATTTAGCATTAAAAAAAATTCCCGGCACCCATTCTAACGGCAATAGAATGTCCGATCACAAATCGATACAATTTGATCTAAATATTTTTGATAATAAAAAGGGTGGTGGTTATTGGAAGCTTAATACGTCTCTTCTAGAAAATAAAGAATACAAAGAGCAAATTTCTGAAATCATAAAAAATATCTCCAATACGCACGAAACATATATACAAAAATGGGAATTTTTGAAGGAGGAGGTTAAAAAATTCTCTATAATTTTTTCCGTTAAACAATCAAACAGATTTAAAAGGAAATTATTATATATAGAAAAAGAAATTGAAAATATAGAATCTTTGCCTTACAATGAAATTGATATGTTTAGGAAAAGAAACTTAGAGACTCAGCTAAATGAACTTTATGATAGAAAATCTAAAGGTGCTCAGATAAGATCACGTGCAAAATGGATTAATGAAGGTGAAAAGAACACAAAATATTTTTTAGGTCTAGAAAAAAAAAACAACAAACACAAAACGTAATTTACGAACTACAGAATAAAAAACAGGAAAACGTAACAACAGATGACGAAATTTTAGGTGAAATGTGTCATTTCTATGAGAATTTATACGATACAAAAAATGTAAACGACTTAGACATTGAAAATTATCTAGAATCTAGTAGTATTAAAACTCTTTCTACTACAGCTAAAGACAATTGTGATAAATTTCCAACCTTAGATGAATGTAAAGATACAGTAATGAGTATGAAAAGTAATAAAGCTCCCGGGCTTGACGGGTTGCCAGCAGAATTTTATCAATGTTTTTGGGATCAACTATCTTCACTTTTTTTTAATATGTTGAAAGAAATGTTCCAGTCAAATGAAATGTCATTTTCTCAACGCCTAGCAGTTATCTCTCTTATCCACAAAAAGGTGAAAAATATCTATTAAAAAATTACAGACCTATCAGCTTGACAAACACGGATTATAAAATCATTGCGTTTATATTTGCACGCAGATTACAAAAAGTGATAGATGAATATATAAGTAATGAGCAAACAGCGTACATAAAGGGAAGATTTATAGGTACAAATGCAAGACTAACTCTAGACATTTTTGAATATTGCGAAAATAATAATCAAGAAGGGATACTCCTCTTTTTGGATTTTGAAAAGGCTTTCGATTCTGTTGAATAGAATTTTTTATTCAAAACGTTAGAGACTTTTAATTTTGGAACCAATTTTATAAACTGGATTAAAATTTTATATAAAAACCCAATATTTCGATTGAAAAATAATGGATGGATTTCAAGAACATGTCAAATGCATAGAGGAATTAGACAAGGCTGTCCTATTTCAGCATTATTATATCTTTTCGTCGCTGAAATCTTATCCGATAAAATAAAAAACAACGTGGTAATAAACGGATTTACTGTTAAAAACTTAGAAAAAGAAATTAAAAACATCCAACATGCAGATGATATGACATTATCACTAAAAAATATAGATTCCCTTAAACAAGCCATTAAAACCATTGACATCTTTTCTAAACTCGCAGGATCAAAAATAAATTTATCTAAAACAGAATGCGTCCTTCTGGGTACTCTTAAAAACCAATACAACAATGTCGAAGGAATACATGTAACGAACCAATCAGTTAAATGCTTAGGTATACACATTGGTCATGATAAAATCGAGTCACTGTGTTACAATAAAAACTGGATGAAAATCTTTCATGAAATGGAAACGTTATTTGAATCTTAGAAAAAAAGAAAACTAACAATATTTGGAAAATGCACAATAATAAACACATTAGCAATCTCTAAACTTATATATGTAGCAAGCATTTTGGAAATACCCGACAATGATTTCATTAAAAATATTAAAAGGCTTATATTTAATTTCATGTGGAATAAAACAGATAGGATCAAAAGAAATACGATCATAGGTGAAGTATATGAGGGAGGAATAGGCCTTGTCGATATAGAATCTAAATTTACGGCCCTTAAGGCTATGTGGATTCCACGTTTACTCAGTACAGAACACAATATTAAGCATTTTTTTAACAGTTTCTGTAATGCTACAAAAATTGATATCGAATATCTGATGAATACAAATGAGACAGTTGCCAAAGACTATGGTATAATTAATAACTTTCCAGAGTTCTACAAGCAAGCTTTTGTATGCTATAATTTATGTAAAGATGATACCCAAACCAAAATACCTGCCTTTTCTACTGAATCTTTTTTATTACAACCTATTTGGTCAAATAAAATATTTAATTTTAAAGGTAAGACAATCTGCTTTGAAAATTGGATTAAAAGTGGAATTCTATACGTTAAGGATATTTTTGAAGAGAGTGGAACATTAAAAAGTTCCTCTGATATATTCGATACTTTGCGCAAAAGAACAAACTGGCTATGTGAATACAAAATAATAAAACAAATATTTACCAAATTTGAACTCAAATATGATTTTTCAAAAATTCCATATTTACAAACAAAACAAATACCAATAATTTCCCATCAACACAACACCAAGACTTTTTATTCAAGATTGATAAAACGTAGATTTCAAGCACCTTGTACACAATCTAAATTAGAAAAAGAATTTAAGTTGGAAAGCAAAAATGCATGGAAATCAATATACACACAGAAAATTAAAAATACCAAAGACAAAGCCTTAGCGGAGTTTAATTACAAACTACTGAATAATCTTTTATGTAATAATCTGTTAGTGAGCAAATGGAATAAAAATATCACTGCTAAATGCAAACATTGTAACGAAATTGAAAATTCGAAACACCTTATTTTTGATTGTGTTAATGTAGAAAAAATTTGGAAAGCGGCAAGCGAGTGCTTAAATTTTGATATTAAATGGAAAAATATTGTGGTGGGGTTCTACCTGGAAGAAACACAGGTCACCAAATTATATAATTATTTTTTGTCATTTATTGCATATAGAATATACAAATGGAAAATGTATTGTAGACTTCAAAATTTACCCGAATCAATTTTATTGATAAAAAACTCATTCAAAGAGTATTTGACGACACACTGTGCAGTTCTGACAAAGCTAAAAAATACAAAAGAAAATGAGCTTTTTCAACTTTTGATAGCTAAACTTTGACATCTGTGATTCTTTTCAAAACAATAATATACCCGATACACATAGGGACTGTCTATGTGTATTAGCGCTTTACCCGGGGACGTAGTGATGGACTGTATGAATATGTAGATGTTATGTCCACCGGGTAAGCCAGGGGTTCAACTTATTTTACTACGTAAACCGATGAATGTAACATTCTTATATTTCACATGTACTATTATGTCTTCGTACGATACATTATCTGTTATTAATAAAAAAAAAAAAAACTTTGTGTAAGTGAGGACTTTTGGTCTCAAATTTGGATTGGTCACTACAAACATTTTTAGCCTCAATTTTATTTTCATATTTTCTTTACATATTTGATGATTTTATTGATTTTAAGTTCAATACACATGACACATCCCACTAGATGGTTTTAAGAGTCTTATAATGATAGTTCTATTGAACATGTTTATGACTACAGATATGAGTGATTGATTCTAAAAGATTTTGATCAAGTCTGTTTTTGATTTAACTTGCACATATTTTATTATGCAAATACATATTTACATAAATGGATTAGGCAACAGGCAATGCCTATGTAAGCCTTCTTCATAAGGTGCAAGGTAATATGTAAAGTGCAACATATAAATGACAAATGAAATGATACACGTTTTATTAAATTATGTGATGTAGCATAAATATATATATTCAGATGGGGGGAAAAATATTGACAAAAAACCGGTTTGAGGACAAAAATCCAAAATAATCAATAATTTAAATACCAGTAGTACAGTGACAACATAAGTATACTACTTATTCGTACATGTATTAGATATATAGCTATAGTTATGATAATTTTAGCTAAACCTCTTTGATTTTACAATCTAGTTATGAACTAATTTAAATAGTACAGTATTTTCATCATGTGAAATGTCATCTCCAAAAAACAATAAATCTTGTTACTGGTTTTTGCAATTACAGCATTGATATAAATAAAAAGACTATTTCTTTCTTTATTACATTTACAGTACATTTCTTTAGTCAAAGAAAAATACACATGTATTTGCATTTTCAGTACGATAGCCACAATTTTCACAGATTGAATGTTCACGAATAAAATCATCAAAAGGTCACCTTTTAAACTTTTTTGAAATAATGTTTCTTAATGGAATTTGAAAAAGAAGACAATTTTGGAAGACTTCTGATGTCCAAAGGTAGTTTATTCCACAGCTTAATTGTAGAAGGTATAAAACTTCTTAAATAAGATGTAGTTCTGGATTGAGGAATGACAAAAGTAAGACCATTATTATTTCTCAAGGACTAAGGGATTTCAGGTGAAATACAGGGTTCTAAAAGATGTTGTAAGTAGTTTGGCACCAAACAATTTACCATCTTATAAAACAAGATTAATTTATGGACTTTCCTTCTTTCTGATAACTTATCCCACCTTAGTTTTAGATTACAGAGTAATTTAATATGTAATGAAATGCTGAACTCAAACTGCTCTTAGGCTCGTACAATACCTATATATATATATATATATATATATATATATATATATATATATATATATATATATATATATATATATATATATATATATATATATATATATATATAGAGAGAGAGAGAGAGAGAGAGAGAGAGAGAGAGAGAAACTCTACTCTTATAAATAGGTAATGATTAACAGGATCGCTGAATCAAGTTATTGGAGGATGCAATGTTGCAGTGATTCACAAATGACATTATATTTGACTATGTACATGTAATATTTTACATAATAAAATATTGTTTAGACCATAAACATTATACATGTATTGGACCGAATGCTGTTTACCTGACAGATGCATTTTGTTTGAAATAAACTTTATAATTATTCAGAATTGTAAAGAACTGTCAAGTACAATGCAATACTGTAAAGGACCCCCTTCCCGACTTTCTGTATGCAGAATGCAACACCTTGATGATGACTACGTTTGTTTTTACTTGTCAACAAACATATCTCAATAGATGGTATGCTGTATTTTCACTCAGTTAAGAGATCACTTTTTCTAGAACAAGTATTTATAAAAAAGCTGTGTTATCTACTTTTAGAAACTGCTAAAAATGAGAATGAATGCCTGGGACACTAATATGAAAAATCTAAAGAAAGTTTAAAGTTATATAAGAATATGCCTGTATTAATTGCTAGATTCAAATGTCGTTTATAAGTACCGCGGTTATATTCAATTGGAATCAAAGTCAATGCTACATGTAATCCCTTTTTAGTGTCGTTGTTTTTTAACGATTTGCTATCTCTGTTATATACCAAAGTTTGCAAGTACATTTCAAAAGTTAATTTTAATTACAATAGAGATTGATTTGAATCATGCATACCCGGTATATAGATAGAATTATCTATATATTAGTATTCTGTTTCTTTTGTTCAATTCTAAATTTGAACTTTTGGAATTTGTGACGTGTATATTGTTTTTAAATCAAGCATTGTATTTGTTTTATATATATTCTTCTAAAAACTGTTGTAACAAAATACTTTGGCAAAAGTTGATCCCTCACCTTTGATTTTAACGGAAAAATTTTAACTATGTTCAAGTATTAAGCATTGTTTTTTATATTATTTTACATGTTGTATATAATTTGTATATATGATAAAGTTTATCGTCATTTTGGTATTAAATGACCAATTTCGATTCAGCTATGTGTTTTAGTCCATCATTTTAAAATCAAACGAAGCAAAAACATTCAGAGTGAAGAGTTGACAAAAAATCACATTTATGCAAATAAATGCATTTTTGGCAATCGCGAATTATCCCCCTTTAACCTATTTACCGGTAGGTGGCATTGTTATAGTAATTTGTACGGGTAGAGTTATCTGCCCAGTTCACCGCTAGGTGGCAGCTTGAATCAAAACAACGCACCCGAAATGAAAGTTTAATAAGATGTTCAATCTGTAAATCCCACCTCCCTCCCTAATCAACCGTAATTCGTTTATTATATATCGGTATAGGTACACATGTATTGGTCATTTACGTCATCAGTTTAATCAAAATTGTTTATTATGAGTTTTTACTTGCCTGAATTTTAGGCATATGTTTTTATTTCTTTAGTCATATATATGCGTGTAAATGTTTTCGTTGTCTTATTGTATGAATTTACCATTTTATTGTCTAGTCAAACATTGCGTGTAGATTGGTCTACTGTGTCTTCATTGTCTGGCAAAAGTTGATCCCTCACCTTTTAAAGGAAAAATTTTAACTATGTTCAAGTATTAAGCATTGTTTTTTATATTATTTTACATGTTGTATATAATTTGTATATATGATAAAGTTTATCGTCATTTTGGTATTAAATGACCAATTTCGATTCAGCTATGTGTTTTAGTCCATCATTTTAAAATCAAACGAAGCAGAAACATTCAGAGTGAAGAGTTGACAAAAATAAGTGTTGTTAGAAATATCTAATGGGATGTTGCATGCAAGCGCGGATTTAAGGAGTGAGGGAACTTTTTAAATTCACTTATCAAATTGCCCGATCATAGGCCTAGATTCCCTTCTCTCTTTGGCAAACATAATTATCCCTCGGATTCCCCTCCCCCACCCCCGGATAAAATTTTCTGGATTCACGCATGTGATAAGATGTGCTTATTTCAGACCCATGGTAAATAAATCTCTTATGGCGATAAAGAGCGTGATGAATTATTTTCTCTTCCTCTGTAAATTAACTGATACATAAAGTGCCAGTTTTATGTTCATTCAGATTGATATAATTCCTATTCAGTCATGGTTTGACAATTAATTTAAACATACGTTATATTATACAATGTATATAATTACTCCCTTCCCGCCAAGTCCCCCAACCTTTTAATTTTGTTCTAGATTAGCGCCAATTCGCGCCAATTTTAACTATCTATTTTAAATTCAGTTGTTATCTAAGATACGTCTTTTTCTTCTGTTGCCAAAATGTTAGGAAGGGGAACATTTTATATTCAGTGTACTTTAATTAACGAAACATGAATATACCTTTTAACTTTTAATTTACAAAATTAATAGACAGACTGAGATAATAATATTAATCAATAACGGGTGATCAGAAAAGTGTACTCAAGCTGGTTTTTCGAACAATCTAGGTATCAAGCAGGCAATGGTCCCCCTTCAGCACCACCACCCCCTGTATCCACCTCAAAAAAAAAATAATAACATATACATGTAGTCGATATTCTACCGGGTCATTTTTCTACAACCCACATGGAGAAAAATGACCCCTAGACCATTATTTCTACGATATAATCCAATTATTCTACAACCAAGTGGGTCATTTTTCTACGTAGAAAAATGACCCCCCGTCAATATTCTACGGGGGTCACTTTTCGTCGTTACACCGGAGCTATGAACCCGAACGTTAACATTACCGCCTATGGAAAACGCATTAGTGGACAATACCCATATAGAAAGCCTTTTAGTAAGTATAAGATCTGTGCATGAAGAGGCATTTCAACATTTTGGTGTTTTCCAAGTTTTTTTGTGTTTGAAATCAAATTTAACAGATTTGAAATCAACATATACGCAAATATGATTTTGTTTTGTCACTTGAGTCACTCAGGGGGCCTATATGGTCATACAGTGTTAATATATACATAAAATGGTTGAAAGTCTTCGTCTTTATCTCTACTGAAACTGACTGAATTTTAAGAAAGACTACAAAGTCCAAAATTATTAATTCCACGACCACAGTGTAGGGTTTCTTATCGCAGGGTGTGGCCAGAATCAGCGTTATTGCGTTAATATGTTAAATTTTTCTGCAATTATCGCTACTTTCATAACCTGCATGAATCATCAAAGACAGCATGCCTTTGTTTATGTTTACATTTTTCTTTTAACGAATTGATAAAATGATTGTCAAAAGTAATTAAAATTATTCAAATTACAATTCATATACATCAGTGCGATGTACATGTACATGATTATTTCGTGCAGCCCGTGATTTTTCTTAGGTCGCTGTAAGTTTCGAACAATCAATAAGAGGCTTGGGTAGATTTCAGTCATGTGAGTGTGTACATAGCTATAAATTGCAATAAACTGTTAGAATTTGAGGTAATCATACTTGATGGATGTAAATATAGTAAAGTAACAATCCCCTACCCAAAAACACTGCATAATATGTTGTACAATGATTTTTGGATTTAAATGCCATATATTGTCACCAATATGGTTGTTTGTATTTCTGTTAAAGAATAGCCAGTGAAAGATTTGTTGGTCTTATACTCCTTAAACTAAATATTTGATGCAGAAGAATTATATGTACACAGAAAAAGAATATCACGGTGGTATAGTCTGTATAATTTGATTACAATGTAACATTAGGTAGAATACTGTGCAGTGATAAGTTGCAGTGTCTTTTTGTTTGAACAAGAGACATTGCTAAGTAGAATAGTCGTTAAATGACAAGTTGCCTTGTCGGTTGCAAGGTCTGTTGACGTTGAAATAACCACAAGGCAGATTGAATATTATGTATTGAATGAAAGCTTTTTCGTTTGTCCGAGAGGCACTCGGTAGCTGCCATTATTACACCTTTTTTGCATTTCTTACAAAACTCGGGTGAAGCGGGCACGGACTGAGACGCCTGGTCATGGTTCAACACAATAGAATGTGCAAAGGAAGGACTGAATTCTGTTTTTATATATGTTGATAAGAGAAGTAATGCAAATTAAGTGAAAAATAAAGCATTATACTATTTTCTATTTTTCATTTAATCCGGTAAATGCTGGGGAGGGGGGGGGGTTAATTTCTTTCCGGTCCCTGGATATTTGGAGGGTTTGTTTACTTAAAACTTGTATTCTATTGCCATCTTCATGAAACAATGCATATGTAAAACTATCTAGGCAGCAAACAACATAAGAAATATTATTTACTATTGTGAGAGACTTGCACTTTTTTCAATATTTATTGATTATACATATTGATTATTGTGTCATTTTTTAAGATACTAGACTGAAAATGAGTACTTAGTTTCCTTTTTACAAATTTGTTCGTGATATCAACATTATGTTGCTTATTTTTAACGTCAACGCATATAAAACAATAACCTTAACATTGACTTTATGTGACAATATTTTCTCAATTGAGCTGGCTTAATCAAGTAAAATCATTTTTGTGCAAGTTTTTCATATCAAAAAGAAAGTTGGTGATTTCTTTTCATCTTCTTAATTATCCAGTAAATTAATTAGTATTGTACTTCTTTTACAGATCGGTGTGTTGATTTACACATAAAACCACTGTGGTACCACCTCCATCTAGAAGCTCGAGGAGGATAGACAAATTATGCGTGTCTCGATAATTCGAGAACTCTTTAAAATATGATCAGAGAGTAGTATTGGTGATTTTCTACGGGATAATAATCAACAAAATCATTGAAATGATGAATAGGGACGGTGACTGGTTTATTTACAACACCTACTATCGGTGAATGAGTCTCTTAAGTTGCTCTTAATTAATTAGTGACGATAATGTTTGCATTTATCTTATATAATATAATTCTTTTCTGTCATTGATAATCCCATTAAAAAGGATAACGTACTTTTGACACAAAGGAAGAACAGACTCCGACAAATCTATTTTTTATATGTGTTTTATATATATATATATATATATATATATATATATATATATATATATATATATATATATATATATATAGATCAAAAAAGTGCTTTTGGGGGATTTTATTTTTTTTTTTTTTTGGTGCGTGCACCAGCTTTGTAATCTATTTTGGTCAATGTCTTCGTATATCCACTAAGTATTTGTAAATTTTAAAGTGAAAATGCTTGTTTTTGGTGATTCCATCAAGGTAAATCATTCCACTAGTCTACATAAGCGAATACTAAAAACATGGTAATGTGATCCTTCTGGTGGATTCACCAACTTTTTTGTCTTGTATAGAAGCTACAATTTTCATCTATTTTGGTTGTCCTACCAATTCTATATTTAACACTGCGATTTATTTACATCTTTTAACCTTTTAACATCCTTGGTGAGTTCACCAATTTGGAAATTAGTTTCATTTCACATTTCGCACAATTGTATATTGGTGGATCCACCAAGTAGTGAAATAGCGTTATCATTTTTCATTTTGGACAAGTTCCTAGAAATTATTTAGTGTAGTAGCTATATATTGACTAGAAAAATTTACTTTTTTGACTATTGGTGGAATCACCAAACAGTGTTTGTAGAATTGTTGATTTTTAGGCATTCGAAAGGTTCTTTTTTTTGTCATATGTTCTACCATTGCTTTGTTGGTGGGTTCACCAAATCTTTCAATGAAATACAAAACTGTATACGGTCAAATTTACAATTGATTTTTGGTGGAACCACCAGGGTCCTGTGTGAATCAGATATTTGATGCTGTTCAAAATAACAGAATTGCCAATATCTTATTATTGGTGGACCCACCAAGTTTATTCGTAAGTGAGATATTCGATAAATAAAATTGGTGGAATCACCAGGGTCCTGTGTGAATGAGATATTTGATGCTGTTCAAAAAACAGAATCGCCAATATTTTATTATTGGTGGAGCCACCAAGTTAATTCGTAAGTGAGATATTCGATGAATAAAATTGGTGGAGTCACCAATATTTTGACTGCTATTGTGGAATATGAAGGTTTAAAGATACTGTAAAATGTGCTTTTGTGTAAAAAACATGGTGGGTTCACCAATTTATGTTGTATTCAACGACCAAAATGAATAAAATTCATGTTCATTTCTGTTATTGCATTGTGTTCATTTTTAATTTTGCACTGAAAAAAAGAGGACACGAATAGAAAATCCTCTTTCTTAATAGAAAATGCACTAAGTAATAATATTTACATTTGCAAATATGTTTCCTTATATGAACCTATGGAATAGCGAAAACGTTCAATTCTGCATGAACTTTTTCATGACGTCACTATGCTCATAGCACGCGCTTATCGCTTGTCGCTTGGATTATTGTAAACATAAAATCTCGGTAATTTTAACAGTTCTGAACGATTTCTTTTTTTTCAACAGTAAATATAAGTAATAAACAGCAATGTTAAAAAGTTCACCGGGATTTGAAGTTGGTTGGTACGTGATCAAATCTACTGAATGAGAAGCCCTTCGGGCTTCACAGGATTTGATCACGTGACCGGTGAACTTTTTAAATTGCTGTTTATTTCTTAATTAAATTCATATAAACTATAAATGCATGCTTTTTATCTTTTGGAATAATGTATTCTTTTTTAACATTAAGAGATCCTCGGCAAATTTTTATATCATAGCAAAGGATCATAAAGTTAATTGTTTTATGCTAAAATATGAAAAAGATTACCGTTAATTTAAATTATACTTTAATTTTAAGACTTATATATTCTGACCGTTATTAATTTGTAAAGATAGATATTTTTGATAAACCCTTTTCTTCCCAAAATTGCACCCAATGCATATCAACTATCACGTTTAAACTTGCCGTTTCTTTGGGGGTATAGTATAATACGAGTTATGTGATATGATATATTTGTTATATGATATATTACACATGTTATCTAATTTGGCAGTCTGTTATTCTGAAAAGAAAAGCGATTCGTAATCATTGTAACTCCTATAATAATTAAGTTTATGTAGTAGTTTATGTTCACTTTGAGGAAGGGTGTCTATTCACATATTAACCTGGTCATCATTCTCACGCACATTCTTTTATTCATTTTTCATCAACAAATATATTTTTTTAAAAATCCTTAAAAATTAATATACATTTGATTTGTTTAAATCCTAAGAAAAACTTTACATTATCTATCCCTTAGTTTTTACACAATCAAAAATAAATTTACTTTTAGATTATATCAACATTTTTCGTTCGCATCGTTTTACTAAGTAAAAGTAATGTTGCGAGAAATGTCAGTAACAGGAAAAAAAAAAATCCATAAACATTGTGATATCGTTTCTGGTATTCTTCAGTACTGCTCTTTTCATTTAAATCGATTTTGAATTAGAATAAACAGAAAAAAATAATAGACTAAATATTCAGTCGATTATAATCCATCCTAATAAACGGAAATTAGATCAGAAAAAAAGAAATTCAAAATTATATAATTTTCATCAACTTGTTAAGTGTCTAGAGTTAAGAATATATTTGACTTAGGTTTTAAAGTGCAAAGTTTAGCATGTATTGCATTATCTCATGGGTAACTTTTTTGTTTACAGTTTAACGAGCTTTAATCTAAAACATAAGGGTTCCTAGTTTGCTAGTTTTTTTACATGACACAGGAGCTTTCATGACAGAAATGAATGTACAATTTTAAGGAAAAACTTAGCTTTTAAAAATGTATTGCTTTTGATACAAACTTTGTTAACAATAAACAATATTAACCTGTTCATAAAAATATGATAGACATTTTCATTGTATTTTTTATGCAACTACAAGATGATCGCTATCAAGTACTTTATTACAGTGTACATTGTGTAACCATCACTTTAATTTATTTTTATCCAAAATCGAAATATTTTGCTACTTTTTTCGCAGAAAAACCTTATTTTCTGTTGGCATGTTGATGATACTGAAAAAATAAAAGATTTTGAGAATGCCCTGGGTTCTAATAAAGCGAAAACGAAGGATTTACATTCTTCTGCTCATTCTTTTTTTTTTCTTTCATCATATTCAAATTCAAAGGAACAGACTCATTCTTTGTTGCAAGGGTCAATTGAACATATATAAAGTTCAGATTCAATCAATTTTTTGTGTTGATTGTTTTTCCGTTAGCGCGCCGTTAATTGCATTTCTTAGAAAAATTCAATAGGCTTAAAAGTAAACGTGGCGCGATTTTTAAAATTATCTGAGGATAATCCTTTATATTCAAAATATATTCTTCGAATAATCAGGATTTGGTTAATATTGTACAGACCAGTCGCTTTTTTGTTTAGTAAAAACAATAAATGTTACAGTATATATAATATTTAAATTATTAACCCCACCGATATGGTGCCGAATCAAGGTGTTAACATAATAGGCACCCAGTAATTCAGGATATATTATCTAAGAAATAAAGATCGAATTAAAAAAAAGTAATACCAGTATATCTTTTATTATGGTCTTTTTCAACTGATCATAGATTGGCATTTATTTTTTAAGGTATAAACAACATGTTTGGACAGGCATTGGGGTATTCGATCTTAGATTAGATTTCAGCAAATCGACGACACTTTTAAAACATTATTTTTTAATTTGTTTCGTGAAAGCATTTGCACCATGCAAGGCATTTGAATGTCGACAATATCAAACCTTT
Source organism: Magallana ariakensis (assembly GCA_020458035.1). Classification (NCBI taxonomy): domain Eukaryota; kingdom Metazoa; phylum Mollusca; class Bivalvia; order Ostreida; family Ostreidae; genus Magallana; species Magallana ariakensis. The sequence continues at coordinate 7,170,794 of CM035811.1, forward strand.
ATACCTAACACTTTTGTGATTCATCAGACATCTTTTGTAGAAACTAATCTGAAAATGACATAAAAAGTATAAACATTTATAAAGGAGATTTAATAATATATGGTGAAAGTAATTTTCATCACTGGATGAAAAATCCAGTTTCAGCAAAACTGAAACTATATTGAAACCTTGCTGAAACTTGAAGTTGAAGTTTCATGTATAGTGTCCGCAATGCGGAAACCATTATATCGATTCAGCAGGTATCCGTTAGGTTTCAGTCAGCAGAAACTTAAGTCTAAGATTCCTGATGGTTTCCGAAATGCGGAAACCAAAATTGAAATGTATGAAAAGTTGTGTAAATTATTATGGAAATATCAATCAGTTTCAGCATATTTCCGCTAGGTTTCAGCATGCGGAAACTTTAAGTTAAGATTCCAAATGGTTTACGCATTGCTGAAACTATTACTAAAATTGATTTGGGTTTAAAATTGATATCAATTATTTTCAACAGGTTTAATTCTAGCCTAATGATCATGAAGCCGCACATGCTTATATGTACAGTTATTGTAGGTTTCAGCGTGACGGAAACTATATGTATACATGTAACTATCTTTAAATGTGGAAAATAAGGCGATTAACAAATTTACTAAGTAATTAATTGAATGTGAAAAGAAAAACTAAAGTCTGATCTTGTTTAATGATGAAATAATTAATCTTAGGTACTCGGGCACGTGTATACATGTGTATACATTCTTTGTCCAGGTGACCTCCTCTTTGTGATTTTCCTGTATATTATGTGCATGTGTGGATTGCAGGGTTTTTCTGTCAGGAGTGAACAAAAGACTGCTACATAACATATACACGGTACTGAGCATGAGTTTATAGCTGTAGCCCGGCAGGGATTTGTTTTTCAATATGTGTGTATCTGAGTTAGTAAAACTGATTAGTAAATATTATTATTTAGTAAAAAAAATCTCTACCTAGTTGTATATCTTATACATTGTATGATGAAGTATTTTACTTACACTCATTTACTTAATATACCTATTTTGTAAGACTCCGTCTTAAATCATTAATTATCACTTGAATTAATAAATCAATGAATCTTGAGGTACTAATTAAGCAATCAACTTAAGGAAAAGTCGTTGTAAATGCTACATTATTACAAACCATACGAAATAATCGTACAACCTGAAGTTTAAAGTTAATTCATTTTTTTTAAATATCACGCCAATACATGTACACAGAAAAAACATTTTATAAGTCTACAGTTGATAATGATATTAAGTAAAAACCACTTAGAGTTTGTTCCTAATATAATAATTGTTTATTTACATGCATTTTAGACTTACTGCATGTATATACATGTATGTGTGACTGTATCATGATTCGTGTATTTCTATACTTAATGTATTTACTTTCTGTACTACGGTTAAAACAATCATTTATATATGTTTATGAAACATGCACATGTTTCTGTAATAAGATATAATAAGCATTAATTATAATTTTACTGAAGTTATACGTTATATTACAAAATCAGTTTAAAATCCAGCACTAGTCATGTAGTGCAGGTGATTTCAATCCCATTTTTTTAATTTGATGATACATTCGTATACATTTGATGTAGAAAGTATACCAAACACTTTTAGCACAAAACAGCTCCTGCCTATGTCAATTAATACTTCCTAAACCTATAACATGTAAAGTTATGTATTTAAAATACTTATTTTATTCATATGAAGGGGTCAAGTTCCAATAAAATTTGTCAAAATCCATTGACGTAACGGTTTGCAACATAATCTGTTATTGACAATTTTATATTTGTTTATATATTAGTCACACATGTACGTCTTACTTCCCGGCTTGTTGAATGTTTAATGCTTTTGTATTTTAATTTTATAAGTATTTTTAACGTACGGTTCATCGTATGACCAAGCAGTCCACATGTGTAACTGTAAAATAATTGCCATCAATTCATCGTAGTTGTAAATTGACAGTACGGGTGAACCCTGTTAACCAGCCCACCGTCATGACCCCCGTTAATTGATCGGCATCTAATTATACTTGTGATTTCTGTGTGTTCATGCGGAACCTGCTCTGTGTTGAACATTATATTTTCACACCTCTATATTTTGAATAAGACAATGACCGTGCTTAGTATCATAAGGTACATTTGACCCCTAATCAGAAATATTTTAATATAGAAATTTTTCCTATTTTCTACATATTGTATCTTTATTATTGTAATTGTGTTTCAAACTATTTCTTGAACAAAATGCTCAAAAAGTAACTAAGATCTTTTGTCACTATAAAACCTATTCCGCCGCAAGGAAATATTTTCTATCACTTGATAATCTGTTTCGTAAATATTCACACTTATCACGGCGATGAGCGAAATATCTATCTAGTTAAGGTCAAACAAATTTTACGTAACAAATCACTTTTCAAATAGAAATTTCTTTTGATGTTTGATCTACTCAATTAGTGTCAGGCCATCGGATTAAGACCCGTTGACTGTACCCACGCTATACCTATCTTTTTGTCAAGAGGCCCTCGCAAGGGAATCCTTTCTTATTTTTATTGATATGATAAGTAATTAACCTATAATGTACCTCACCTGGACCAAGTCGATTTTTGTCACAAGATCCCAGCGCGTCACTTTATGCTGGATCTTTGATGAATAAACATCATTACCTTATATCGACTCAATTATCAATTACAGGTAGGACATTGTTTTATATACATGTACATTATTGTATGCATTTTTATTACAACTATTTATCTTTTTAAAGGGTAAAATATTCAATTCTTCCTGTCATTGAATTTTATAATGTCTTGAAATTACATTCATAAACATGTATATTACATATGCTATGATATGAAATTATTTTTAGTCAGAAATATTTACTTGTTTGTTTATTTTCTCAATCATTTTATATTCATAATCATTTTTCCATCTGTTCTTAATATTTTGTTATTTGATTTATTTTTGATTTTCTTATCAATTATTACTATTCCCCGCTTTCACTTTGATAAAATTTGTTAACGCGTCTTCCGGAATTACCACGTTCTAAATTTAATCATTGTTTACACTTCCGCCCAAGAGGAAATGCGGGTTTTACAAATCTGTTTCACTAAGAGTATGGGCGTTTCATTAAATATTTCCAATCGATTGTTCTTAAATTATAATGTAAGTGTCTAGCATGTTTTATTTTACCTACACTTTCTTTTAATTGAACTTAAGATCTATATTTAACTTTAAATCACTTTATATTTTTATTCGGCTCGTCATCATAGCCGAGTACACGTGTACTCGCGCTAAGAATAGGTTTGTAGCTTACTACTATATGTAAATATATGCAGTTGACTTTTCAATAATTATGGTCCTCGTCATAGCCAAGCGATCTCTCCATTTTAGTTAATTTTACCCTCATATATTTTAGTTTTAATTTATAATCATATGATATAAATATATGTACTTATAAAACACAGATTTAATGTGGTCAATATTCACTTAGCATATGTGTATATGTTACAACTGTGTTAGAGTATGCAGAGACTCATTTTTATTGTGGTCCTTTTTAATGTTGCATCTCTATACATATTTTGTAAAGACTCATTGTTTATTACTCTCTTTTATTTGTCATCATTTTTATCATTTGTTTATAATTGACTTTATGCTGGATCGACTCAATTATCAATTACAGAAAAACAACCAAAAACGCATCAAAACTTCTTGTGACAAATGGTGGAAGAACACGGATCATCCCTATGAAAAGTCAACCCAGCTACTACTACCTTAGAAACAGAGAAAAACCAGGTGACACCACCCTACCTCAACAACAACTTGAAAATCACAGTGAAGATCCACTAGTCATAAACCAGCAACAAAAAGAACCAAGTGAACCTATTTCGGAGGAATCTATTGAAATCCACTTTGAAAGTGAACAATCTCACAGTTCTGGAGAACAACCATCAAATCAACAACACCAGATCAGTGACAATCAACAAACCAATTAAATATTAGAAGACAGTAATCCACCCGAACAACAAAGTATCCAACAACAACCAACAGAACAACAAAGTATCCAAAAACAACCAACAGAACAACAAAGTATCCAACAACAACCAACAGAACAACAAAATCAACCAAACAATATCAAAATGGCCACAGGCGTAAAGCTGAAGAAATTCGATGGTAGTGAAAATGTGTTCATATGGTTGTCAAACTTTGAAAATTGGCAAAAGTTTCTTAATGAAAGTGATGCACAGGCACTACTAGCCATTGGCTGTAACTTTGAAGGACAAGCCGCTACATGGTTCCATTCTTTAACAGATCAACAGAAATCCAATATGCAACAATTCAAACAGTGCCTGAAAGACAGATTTGCTCCAAATGAAGCAACATTTTCTCTAATGGGAATTAAACAAGACATTGGAGAAAACACAGATGCTTACCTCGCAAGAGCAGAGAAAATAGCCCTCGGTCACAATCTACCTGAATTGTACAAGGTACAATTTATAGTCAATGGCCTACACAACAACATTAAATGCCGAATCATTGCTAAACAGCCAAGAACATTCCAGACCCCGAGAGAGGCAATTGTGATCGCCAAAGCCGAACTTGAATGCACAGAAAATACCGGTAACCCTCTTTCCGAAGTGACCTTAAAAGCCTTTGCCGCACAAATCAAAGACTCCCTTCGACAGGAACTTTGCTCATTGTCTGCAACCAACATAGACCCAGGAAACAGACAATCCAAAAACCACAGGCAGAAATAACCCTGGCAGCAACCAGCCCAACAACCGTGGCAACGACCCCCACAACAACAGGGGCAGCAACCAGTTCAGCAACCATGGCAACGACCCCCACAACAACAGTGGCAGCAGTACCCACATCAACCTCCCCAGCAACAATGGCAACAAACTCCCCAACAACAGTGGCAGCAGACCCCAACAGCAGCACATGGAAACCAGAGAGGAAGATCATGCCCAGGGTGTTGTAAGTCTTGTTATCCAAGATATTCTTGCCCAGCATATAATCACTTTTGTACAAAATGCGACACATGGAGTCATTTCGAAGAAGTATGTCGTGGTAATCGTAGAAAACCAAACTTTGCTTTGACACGACAACACTACACCACTAACCAATCACAGTAGGGACGCGCGCCTATCCTTAAGAAGGATAGGCACCACACACACACTAAAACTGCATGTTCTTCACTAACAGTTAGAACAATGCATGACCAAATTAACTCTAACAGCACAAATCATAGCATGCAAAGCACATCAGCAGCTCCTCAACCAGAAACCCCCAACCCCAAAGCTAACCAAACTAGCTCTACAGAATCAGGTTATTTGATCATGCCTGTAATGAAAAACACTGTTAGTGTAGAAATTCATGGATCTCCCATACAAGCATTAGTCGACACGGGTGCAACTATCTCGTTACAACCTCATCTATTATAACCAAGTTAGGTATTGATAGTAGTAAGTTACAGTCGATTGGTGTAGCAGAAGCAGTTGCTGTGGGTGGTGAAAGACATTGTAGTCTTGGAGTTGTATCCCTTCCTGTTTCTTTTGCTGGTGTGTCATTTGTAATAAGTTTCAGGTCTTTGAAAAATTCCATCAACCACTAATTATTGACCTTGATTTCCTCAAAACTCATAAAGCCATTTTCAACATTGCCCAAAGCACCCTCTTCCTCAAAGACCCAGAAACCCATCAGGCCTTTTGTATAGATTTGCAAGCAGGTTTTGCTCAAGTTTGTCACTCTGTTAGCATTGAACCCAGATCTGTAACTTCTGTACAAATTAAAATTCAAAATCTCCCTAGCAACTCACTTGTTTTGCTTGAACCCTCACATCTTTTACCAGAAAAAGGTCTTGCAGGTGCCAAATGTCTTATTGACACCTCTCACAATGATGTTCAATGGATGCAAATTATAAATCCCAATGACCATTCTATCACTTTGTCCTTAGATACTACAGTAGCTACAGCTTCTAGTGTCAGTCCAGAAACTGTTACATCTCTTGACACTCCTGTCAAAAACAAAACAACCAAATCTGAAGACAAAAATTAGCCTTTTGAATTTGACCTCTCAAACTCTGATTTAAACCCCCAACAGAAACAAACTCTTCTCACTTTCCTTCAAAGGTATAAATCAGTTTTTGCTAAAGAACTTTCAGAACTTGGTAATTGTTCGCTTCAACTTCATAAAATTGAAACAGGCAATGCCCCTCCAATCAGACAGCGCTTTTACCGACAATCACCGCAGGTCAATGCAGAGATGAATCGTTAGCTAGATGAAATGCTCGAAGCCAACATCATTGAAGAATCAACTTCCATGTGGCAGAGCCCCGTTGTTATGGTGAAGAAAAAGAACGGTCATCTTCGCTTTGCTGTTGATTATAGAAAATTAAACGCAGTCACCAAGCAACATACATTCCCATTACCACGCCTTGAGGATGTGTTTAATACCATAGGTATTTCCAAAGCCAACATCTTCTCTACCCTTGACTTAGCATCAGGATTTTGGCAGATACCGATGGACCCAGAAACGGCCCACAAGTCAGCATTTGCTACACCCACAGGTGTCTATCAGTGGAGGAGAATGCAATTTGGGTTAGTCAATGCACCTGCTAGTTTTCAAGCTCTTATGACTCAGGTACTCAGAGGTTTAAACTGGAAGTTTTGTCTAGTGTATGTAGATGATATTCTGGTCTTTTCAAATTCATTTGAGCAGCATATTCATCATCTTCATCAAATTTTTTCTCGCCTTGTGAATGCAGGTCTTACTCTGAAGCCTAGCAAGTGCTCTTTTGCTCTCCAGAAAGTTCATTACGTAGGTCATGTAATTACCAAAGATGGCGTGCAAGTTGACATAACAAAAACAGATGCTGTCAAATCCTTTCCTATACCAAAATGTACAAAGGATGTAAGATCTTTCTTGGGGCTTTGCAACTATTATCGTAAGTCCATCAAAAACTATAGCACTATTATCAGTCCTCTTACTTCATTATTGCGCAAGGAAATCAAATTTGAGTGGTCTGATGATTGTCAATATGCATTTGATCAATTAAAAACTGCACTGACATCCCCACCTGTCTTAGCCTACCCGGATAACTCTAAACCCTTCACCCTAACTACAGATGCCTCTGGTACTGCATTAGGATTCGTTTTAGGTCAGTTTGATGATAAGGGTAAAGAAAGAGTCATTGCTTTTGGGGGTCGGTCATTGAACAAATTTGAGAGAAAGTATTCTATTTCTGAGAGAGAATGCCTAGCTATCATTGAGGGTATAAAATCGTATCATGTTTATCTTGCTGACAAACCTTTCATTGTTTTCACGGATCACTCTGCTGTCAAATGGCTTCAATCTGTCAAACATGAGACAGGTCGTCTGGCTAGATGGTCTATTCTTCTACAAGGGTACAAGTTTTCGGTCATCCACAAAAAAGGTAAAAAAAAGAATGATGTTGCAGATGCCCTTTCCCGACGCACTTATCCAGAACACCCAAAAGATGCCCCTGACCCAGAGGATCTTATTCCAAGTACAACTCTTGCGTCATTAACAACAACTGAGGAACACAATCAAGCCACCTTCTTCTATGCACACGAAAAACAAAATACACTCTCCCAAGAACAAACCATTTGTCCTGTATTCAGCATAGAAAACATTGGGGAACTTCAAAGTGAATGCCCAGACTTTGGTCCTATGCATGCGTACTTTGCTCAAGGTACAGTGCCAGAATTGAAACAAGAACGAGACAAACTAGTCTCAGAAAGCAATCAGTTTATCTTCTTAGATAACACCCTCTATCACTTCTATCAGCCTCGTTCCAAAAAGGTATCTCGCATTCAACCTATTCTCAAACAACTTGCAATTCCTAGATGCTTACGGGAATATGTCCCGCTCTTACCATGATAGTATTGCAGGAGGTGCTCATCTTGGAATTGATAGAACTTACAGAGCCATCCAACTAAAATACTTCTGGCCTAAAATGTACCAAAATGTGGCAGACTACGTGCGATCATGTGATGCTTGCCAGCGTGCCAAGAAAAATACCAATCTTCCAAAATCACCCCTGGTCAACATGCCAGTTGAAGACACCTTTATACGGTTACACATGGATATTCTTGGACCACTCACTCCTTCAGCTAAAGGACATAAATATATATTGCTCGTAGTTGACTCCTTTAGCAAATTCCCAGAGGCCTTTCCACTTAAGACCCAGGAGTCAAAGGAAATAGCAGATGTACTGTTCTCTGAGATTTTTACACGTTATGTAGCCCCATGTGTTATTGTCAGCGACCGCGGCCAAAACTTTCTAAGCAAACTAGTCACAGCTGTCTGTGAAATATTTCAAGTAACCAGACATTTCACCAGCTCCTACCACCCGCAAACAAACTCTGCTTGTGAACGAATGAATAGTACAATTGCGCAGTGCCTTCGAACTTACATCAACTCACAACAAACAAACTGGCACAAGTTACTACCAGGTGTAATGATGGCCATCAGAATGAGTCCATCTACACAGTCATCCAACCTACAGTACCCGCAACGTTATTTTTTACAATCCTATCCTATCGTATCGTGTATCAATCCTATCGTATCGTGCGTGTATACTGTTATATCGTGCGTTAATGCTATCGTATCGTGCGTTTATACTGTTCTATCGTGCGTTAATCCTATCCTATCGTGCGTTAATCCTATCAGGTTTATCGTTTAATTTTATCAGTTTTTCCGTTTATCCTATCGTGTTAATCGTTTTGTGCCTTTTCATAAACAAGTAAATTAATTTGAAAATTGCAAGTCGTTCAGTGCGCCGTATAAGAAAATTTATCGAACAAGAATTGTAAAATCCTATCCAGCATTCTATCATAATAAAAATTTCTTAATTTTTAGATCAAAATTAACCAATATTGCATGTAAATCATATCTGTAAGCATTTGAAATAAAAAAAAAACATATGTAAACTATCGAAGTTCTTAGGAACAAGGTAACATATTTATCTGTATATCGAATATATTAAATCGTACGCTAAGTGTATACCTGTGTAAACATTAACTTTTATGCAATATAATTCGTTTTTTATGCATCATATTTTACAGAAATAAAATTATTTATGATATTATTTATATTTAATTAAAACCAGAGTTGTATTTTGATTAAACCCGTTATTTGACGTGTGATATTTGATTTTGGGCTGAAATGTTCTCGACAATCGGCTAGGGTGTGTGATAATGAAAACAATGTGAACAAATCGTACGCGGAATGTATATCTGCGTAAATATTTATTTAACTTGTAGGTTATATAATTCGTTTTTAATGCATCATTTTCTTATACAGAAAGAAAAGTATTTATGATAGATTTTATGTTTACTTTAAACAAGAGTTGGATTTTTATAATTAAACCCGCTATTTTTTCTGTGTGATTTTATCTCGGGCTGCAATATTTGCGGCGATCGGCTTGGGTGTTCGATAATAAAGGAATGTTAACAATACAGAAAATTTATTGATCATTTAAGTTCATTATTTTTGTCAAAAAAATTAACTGGTCATTTTTACACATTCTATAAATGATGTTGCGATGATTTACAACTCGGCAATTGTTACTAAAAAGAAAATCCACGTAAATCTTTATTCGTACGTGTTCTTTCCAAAATTATGCCATTATCATGTTATTCATAAAGATCGTTTAAAGCGAATATACGTTTATCATGAACATCGTTTATCCTTTCCTATCGTGTATCAATCCTATCATATTGTGCGTGTATACTGTTCTATCGTGCGTTAATGCTATCGTATCGTGCGTGTATACTGTTCTATCGTGCGTTAATCCTATCCTATCGTGCGTGAATCCTATCCTATCGTTTATCTTGTAAAAAATAACGTTGCGGGTACTGTATCACCTTACCATCTTGTGTTTGGTAAAGAGATGAATCTCCCCTTTGACACAGCTCTTGTTCCGAGAGAAGGACTCAACAAAGACGCCAAAGCCCACGTCAGTGATCTCATGGCACATCTCAAAATAGTCAAGGATATTGCAAAGGAGAACATCAGGAAAGCACAAGAAAAACAAAAACAACAATATGATAAGAAAACAAAAGAAGCACCAAGCTTCCGTGTGGGACGATCTGTACTGTTACACTCAACAAAAGTGCCAATTGGTCTCTCTCCAAAACTTAGCAATCCATGGAATGGCCCATTTTACATAACTGTAATAGGACTGAACAACACTTAAAAGCTACGCAAATGTTCAAGCCACAAGGAACTCAAATCGTACATTCATGCAGACTGAAACCATATGGCAACCCTGATCACAGGCCAAGTCTCAATCCTCCTCCACGAGATGAGCCGAGAAACGACCAACATGTACCTCCACAGGAACGACCAGAGCAAATGGAACCGAACAATCTTCGTCAACAACAACAAACCATGCCACAGCCACAGGTACAAGAGACTCCACTTCAAACTTTGCCCACACCTGAAAATGAACAACAACCTCCAGCCAATGAGAACGATGCCCATACAGACAACCCCAATGAGCAATACTATGTAGAAAAACTTCTGCGCTACAAATTCCGAGACGGCAAAAAGTTCTTCCGTGTAAAATGGATGGGTCACAGTGAACGCACATGGGAACCAGAGGAAAACCTACCACAAATCTTAGTTAAAGAGTTTCACATTACCAAAACTCAACAGGGCTCAGCCCGCAAGAAGAAGACAAAACTGATTTGTTTCAAGTAGATGAATAATTTAGCCCTAGTTCTATCCTGTACCTGCCCTTTTCTACAATCCTACCTCTAACTATGCTCACTGAGACACTCGTCATGTATCATTGTTAATATTTCAATATATTGCTCAAAAATTGTTGTTGTTATTTGATTGTATTAATATTAACAATGAATACATGACTTTTTTCCCTAATCTTCCTCACTTCCTTCCCTAGGTACCCCAGGACTTTCGACTACATTACTCCTCATCTGTATTGTCTCCCTTCTTGGCATTGTGCCTACTGGTAATGCGGCCACATACCAACGCTTAAACTATGGCATCCTGTTTGAACAACAACAACAGCTTAACCTTGGACAGGAGTATTGGTCCCATACCTTCCAAATTCCCCTACCCAAGAACATGTATTTACACAGAGAGCTGTATTGTAACAACGCCCCTCATTGTAAGTATGGAAAACACATCATCAAAACTCTCAACGCACTGCGGACCCAAACCATGGCAGATCTGAATACCACGGTACATAATATCCATATGCTTATTCCACAAAGTCACCTTCCAATACCCAAAACTTTCATCGGCTCATCTAGATCCAAGCGCGGCATTTTTGATTTAGTTGGACAAATATCAAAATCACTATTTGGAACAGCAACTTCTGATGACATTGCGACGTTACAACGACATATGCAAACCTTGAATCGAAACAATGCCCAAATCGCGCAAACCATAGCCATTCAAGAAAAACATCTTTCCTCCTTCATATCTACAGTTGATGCCAGATTTAATAATATTGTAAGTGCAGTCCAGAAAAACCATCAAGACACAGTTGCTCTAACAGATCTTTTACACAGCTCAATTGACTCCGTGGAACATGAGTTTGAATTATTGGAACAATTTATTATTAAACAAACAAATGCATTTGCTCATCTACAACAGGCTTTAGACCATGTCAAACTAAGCATTCATGAACTGATCAAAGGAAAATTCTCGCCTTATTTGATAACTCCACAGGCAATAACATCTTCCCTTCGCCAGATCCAAAGCATCATGGACAAAAATTACCCCAAGTTTTCTATAATTCCTAAAGATCCCCTTTATTATTTTACTTATGATGATTTCTTGTATGCAAGAGTTCATTCTACGTTGTATTTAACACTCAAAGTCCCCATCTCCCCATTTAAACAACGATTGTTATTGTATAATATTTACTCATTTCCTGTCCCCATTAACTCATCCACTTCACATGCCACTAAACTCACGGATGTACCCCAGTATTTTGCACATACCCATGACATTTTACAGGGATAACTTCTCACCAGATATCTAAGTGCATTGGAACTTCTATACTGTTTTGCTCATTTCATTTGGCACTCACATCATCTGCATCACCCTCATGCATTTCAGCATTATTTTACAATCAAAAGGAATCAGTTCATTCATTATGTGACTTTCGCTTTCTGACCAATGAAATTAAACCGAATATTGTTGAGTTATCTCCCTCTAATACTCTAATGTACCAAACCCCTATGGTTGCTCTTGACTGCCCTTAAGGTCAACGAATCATCAAAGGATGCCCCTTTTGTGTTATGCAGTTACCTTGCCTATGCTCAGTAACATCAGGTACCCTGTTCTTACCCCCCAGGATGGGTTCATGCAACAATAACTCACAGTCAGTTACTGTCCTTCACCCAGTCAACCTCGCTCTCATTCAAGAATTTTTTGATCCTAAATCTCATTCAACCATCTTTGGTGACACACAACATTTCAACAATATCTTGATTTAAAGGTTCCAAATTTCAAAATTTTTAATCATTCATTTTCTCATTTTGTGGCTGCTGATCAAAAACAACACTTAAATTTAAAGAAAATGGCAAAATTAGCACAAAAAGATGCAACAGTGTTTCAATCTTTGGCAGAATCTATGTTAGATGGTCAAATTGACTTTGCTGTGACCTCTCTCCCTGACACTAGTGGTACCATTGCACTAATCGCATCTGCCCTCGTACTTATTTGTATGATTTATTGCAGTTGGTCTTTCTTTAAAATTAGAAAACTGACAACTATAATTATAACACTAACACAGCTTCCTAACTCCGCTAAAGCTCTACCTACCCCTCACCCTGATTTATTATCCTTATATTCTAATCCTACCCAAACTGACAACCAAGTAACAACTCTTCAAAATGTGTGTACCTCTTTCAACACTCCTTGGCCTTATGTTACACTGTCTGTACTAACAACATTGCTTATTTGCTTTTATGCCCACAAACTTTGGAGAAAATTTAAATGCACCCATAAAACTACCATACACTTTGAACTAACAACTGGTACTGATTGCATGATTCTTCCTATTGCTTCTCTCCCTCTGTGCCCTGACAACTGGCATATTCAACCTCCAGAGTATATTGATAACTTTATCCTACGCAGAACATGTTACGGAGCACATTTGTCAATTGATGCACCCAATTTCACAATTCAAAACAAACGCACCAACAAATCAATCAACATTCCATCAACATTATACCTCTCACCCATCAAAACATACAACCTCCGCTCAATGTTACAACAACCTTACACGACATACTTCTTATTATCTCACCATCAATATTTCAAGCAAATCGAATAAAATAATTAAAAAAAAAAAAATCTTGGATCACAATTCTTACAGTGTGGAAGTGTGTATGAATGTTCCCTTGAAATAAGGTACATGGCATGTTTTTTTTTTCTCATTTCCTCATTTGTTGTACAACTTCTACTTTGGACCTTACATGTGTAGTAATATCAGATTTTGTATATAGCCAAGTTGTATACTTTGTACTTTGAGATGCTTTTATCTCATCTGTACTGATCTATCTTTATTTTGTACTTCAACAACACTATTGGTGTTGAAATTTTGTTCATTTTTTTCACTCATTCATCAATTTTAACAGTTACCATGTTTACTATCTTGTTTTTATCATTTATGCTGCAGTCTCACATCACCATAGCTGTTGATATTATTTTTTTCCAGCATCAACCACTGATGCCTAGTATTTTCACATCACCATAGATGTTGATATTATTTTTTTTCAGCATCAACCACTGATGCCCAGTATTTTCACATCACCATAGATGTTGATATTATTTTTTTCCAGCATCAACCACTGATGCCTAGTATTTTCACATCACCATAGATGTTGATATTATTTTTTTTCAGCATCAACCACTGATGCCTAGTATTTTCACATCACCATAGATGTTGATATATTTTTTTCCAGCATCAACCACTGATGCCTAGTATCCTCACATCACTATAGATGTTGAATTGTATCATATTACAAACATGATCTTTTTTTCATTCACCAACCATAGATGTTGATTCCTGTTTCAGATAACACCATGTACATAATTATTTCTTATTTTTATCAGTGATCATGAATCATACATATTGTGGTTCATTACTTGTATGACATTTTTAGTTGTTAGTAGTAGATAGTTATTTTATCATTTTGTATGTATGCATTAATTCATTTACATAGATTACCTAGCTTTTTCAACATTACACTACCCCCCCCCCCTCATTTTTTTACCCTCTACCATATCTTTTATTTTTGAGGACAAAAAATTTCCGAACCAGGAGGGAATTATTATAAGGTACATTTGACCCCTAATCAGAAATATTTTAATATAGAAATTTTTCCTATTTTCTACATATTGTATCTTTATTATTGTAATTGTGTTTCAAACTATTTCTTGAAGAAAATGCTCAAAAAGTAACTAAGATCTTTTGTCACTATAAAACCTATTCCGCCGCAAGGAAATATTTTCTATCACTTGATAATCTGTTTCGTAAATATTCACACTTATCACGGCGATGAGCGAAATATCTATCTAGTTAAGGTCAAACAAATTTTACGTAACAAATCACTTTTCAATTAGAAATTTCTTTTGATGTTTGATCTACTCAATTAGTGTCAGGCCATCGGATTAAGACCCTTTGTCTGTACCCACGCTATACCTATCTTTGTGTCAAGAGGCCCTCGCAAGGGAATCCTTTCTTATTTTTATTGATATGATAAGTAATTAACCTATAATGTACCTCACCTGGACCAAGTCGATTTTTGTCACAAGATCCCAGCGCGTCACTTTATGCTGGATCTTTGAGGAATAAACATCATTACCTTATATCGACTCAATTATCAATTACAGGTAGGACATTATTTAATATACATGTACATTATTATATGCATTTTTATTACAACTATTTATATTTTTAAAGGGTAAAATATTCAATTTTTCCTGTCATTGAATTTTATAATGTCTTGAAATTACATTTATAAACATGTATATTACATATGCTATGATATGAAATTATTGTTAGTCAGAAATATTTACTTGTTTGTTTATTTTCTCAATCATTTTATATTCATAATCATTTTTCCATCTGTTCTTAATATTTTGTTATTTGATTTATTTTTGATTTTCTTATCAATTATTACAATTCCCCGCTTTTCACTTTGATAAAATTTGTTAACGCGTCTTCCGGAATTACCACGTGATTGGTTCTAAATTTAATCATTGTTTACACTTCCGCCCAAGAGGAAATGCGGGTTTTACAAATCTGTTTCACTAAGAGTATGGGCGTTTCATTAAATATTTCCAATCGATTGTTCTTAAATTATAATGTAAGTGTCTAGCATGTTTTATTTTACCTACACTTTCTTTTATTTGAACTCAAGATCTATATTTAACTTTAAATCACTTTATATTTTTATTCGGCTCGTCATCATAGCCGAGTACACGTGTACTCGCGCTAAGAATAGGTTTGTAGCTTACTACTATATGTAAATATATTATGCAGTTGACTTTTCAATAATTATGGTCCTCGTCATAGCCAAGCGATCTCTCCATTTTAGTTAATTTTCCCCTCATATATTTTAGTTTTAATTTATAACCATATGATATAGATATATGTACTTATAAAACACAAATTTAATGTGGTCAATATTCACTTAGCATATGTGTATATGTTACAACTGTGTTAGAGTATGCAAAGACTCATTTTTATTGTGGTCCTTTTTATGTTGCATCTCTATACATATTTTGTAAAGACTCATTGTTTATTACTCTCTTTTATTTGTCATCATTTTTATCATTTGTTTATAATTGACTTTATGCTGGATCTTTGAGCAATAAACATCATTACCTTATATCGACTCAATTATCAATTACAGAAAAACAACCAAAAACGCATCAACATTTCTCGTGACATTAGGATTGCGGTGAAAATTGGACAAGTCAAGATTACCTTGTCAGTAAACTATATATGGCTCTATCATATTAAGTTTGGCAAAATCATCAGAACATGTAAATAGATAATAGTTAAAGACAAAATCTGAAACATATGGCACATTAGAATTATTTTAGCATGTTTAATTACAGAAAACATTTGTAAACAAACGGTCGGCCATTTTTTTTTGTTAATCACGTGTTACAACTGTAACAAAAACACCGCATTAATGTATCGTATTTAACCAGGAAATATTGACTCCAACAGTTCTTATTTAAAATAAATATATGTAAAAAGTATTCTTCTCAGTAAAAAGTGATAATTTTGATTAAACATTATTTATTTTAAACTATCCCATGATGCACTTCTCCAAGATTTAGCGGGTTCTGATTGGTCAGTATTGGCGCAATTTAAAATCCTGAGCGAAGGTTGAAATGGACAAGAAGGTGCTGTTGTAAAATGAAGAATTTAATATGAATAGTCTCTACAACAAGAAGATAATACAGGAACGAAGAACTAATATCAAGGTACTTAAATCACAATATAGATACTCCCAATAACATTTTTAAAGGCTCTTATCTCTCATTTGTAAACGAGATCTCGCGCAATCAAATCAAAATGGCGTAATTTTTTCAAACTTGGTTCGGCATTTTAATTTTTATTACCGTATCTCTTTAAAATATACGTTTTGACCAAGTTAACCATTAACCAAGTTTATATGCATGATACTCAAGATAAAGTTTCTTAGAGTATCCAGGGTACCTGTATATATAAACGTCCCTGGAATATATGGATGCTTGGTGGTAAACATGACGAACAATGAATCTTTTTCACACATTACACAATATACAAACTCTAAATGTAACGTAAGTATTAAAAAAAAATTATTGTTATTAAATCCGGAAAATGAAATCTACAAAGTCAATGTTTCCGGCGATTAGTTGCATCTTCTCTTCGGTGAATGTTTTGATCAGCTGAACGATGTGAACGCAAGGTATTGTTTTGAAATTGATTATGTTCACCATTAACTTATACATGTGTTGAATGTTTATAATTTTACTGTAGTAATTTGGGGGAAATCCAGGTCTAAGTTCTATAAAAGGAGGTTGATGGGGGGGGGGGGGGGGGGTGAAACACACTTATTAGGTCTTTCCACCTTTCAGGTGAAAGACCTTTTGGTTTTCTTCTGTTTTTTATTTTTTTGTTCTCCTCTTTTTTTCCATGGACAGCTTTTTTACTTCCAAAGATATTGAACTACTTTTTTCTTTATGTGATTGATCATAAAAAGTTATGGTACCAAATGACCCTTTGCTTTATAGCTCCCAGAACTTGTTATCGCTAGACAGAGACTTGAAACTTTTACCAATGTCTTCAGTACATTTAGAGGGTTCTTCAATCTACTAATACCGAAAGGATCTTTTTTATTATTTATGGTAAAGACTTCGGACCACTTGGGATGGAAGCGTCTACATTGGCCGAACAAAATGACATAAAGGTCAAAGGTCAAGGTCATTTGTAAATCTGTTAATTAATGAGTTTTTAGATCTCTTTTATTTAAGGTGGTAGAGAAAAACTTTTTTATGGATGTAGTAAGACATCTTTAGACATTTTAACATATAGCCCCTTGGCTCATTCCTTTGAATAATTATAGAGTTATTGCCCCTTTTGTACGAAATGCTTGTTATCGCTACTCCTCTGAAACCATAAGAGATAGAGACTTGGAACTTTTACCAATGTCTTCAGTACAGATAGAGGATTATTTAATCTATCATACCGAAAGGATCCGAGGCCCCCTTCTATCAGTTATTGCCCCTGAAAATATTCAATATTCTTTAAAATCACTTCCAACTTTTTTATTATTTATTGTAAAGACTTCGGACTACTTGGGATTGAAGCGTATACCTTGTCTGAACAAAATGACATAAAGGTCACAGATCAAGGTCAAACCAAAAAAATAGCATATTTAAGTTTTTAACCTTTTTTATTCAGTAACGCAGATTCAATGTTTAATTAATTATATTGAAAAAAAACATAAAAAATAATATAGGTGGAAAGACCTCTAATTGTTCGAGAACAATTAGTCTACTAGTTATTCTTCTTCTTTTTTTCTATTTAACTCGGAGTGACTTTTTTGTTATTAGGGTTATCCAAACAATTTAAACTTTATGTAATTGGTCATTAAAAGTTATGATACCAATTGACCCTGTGTCAAAAAACTCCCAGAACTTACAGAGTTATTGCCCTTTGAGAAGGAAATGCTTGTTATCACTACTCCTCTTAAAGCATACGAGATAGAGACTTGGAACTTTTACCAATGTCTTCAGTACACTTAGAGGGTTCTTCAATCTATTCATACCGAAAGGATCCGAGGCCCCCTTCTAGCAGTTATTGCCCCTGAAAGTATTTAAAATTTCATAAAATCACTTCCAATTTTTTTTATTATTTATCGTAAAGACTTCGGACCAATTGGGATGGAAGCGTCTACCTTGGCCGAACAAAATGACATAAAGGTCAAAGGTCAAGGTTATTTGGAAATCTGTTAATTAATGAGTTTTTAGATCTCTTTTGTTTAGGGTGGTAAAGAAAAAACTTTTTAATGGATGTAGTAGGGCATTTTAATACATTTTAAAATACAGCCCCCTTGGCTCATACCTTTGAATAATTACAGAGTTATTGCCCCTATTGTACGAAATGCTTGTTATCGCTACTCCTCTTAAACAATAAGAGATACAGACTTTTACCAATGTCTTCAATACACTTAGACAGTTCTTCAATCTATTCATACCGAAAGGATCTGAGGCCCCCTTCTATTAGTTATTGCCCCTGAAAGTATTTACATTTCCATTATATAACTTTCAACTTTTTTATTATTTAGCATAGAGACGTCGGGCCACTTGGAATGGGAGCGTCTACCTTGGCCGAACAAATGACAAAAAGGTCAAAAGTCAAGGTCATTTGGAAATCTGTTAAATAATGAATTTTCATATCATATCAAGTACAGCATTTTAGTAAGGGTTTCAAAAGCTTGCTGGATTGCGCAATAAGGTATTCAATTAGATCAGCCAGGTATCCTGTCAAGTACTGTGGTTTCTCAAGTGAAAACTGTTTTTACAGTCAACCCATTCATATTGTACAAAGATAGCTAGCCTCTAGAACACGCTCTTTTTGTGTTAGGTTTTCTGTTTATATGCTTGTGTAAAGAATATTAACTTTGCGAGCACATCAGTTTTGTACAAAGTAAATTAGAAAAAAAACCCAGAAAAAGTAATTCAAAAGATATCTATGGTAAACAACGGGTAATTCTTAAAGTAATGGCTTAAAATACAAAATAATCTCTTTAAAACATTTATGGCTTTGCATATTTCCCATTTTCTAGTACAACATATATCACAGGTATACTATTTTCGTGTACCTTATTGAGCATTCTAGCAATTTATTAAAAAAATATTAGAGTGGAAAGACATCTAATTGTTCGAGAACAATAAGTCTACTAGTTGTTGATTAGTTCTTCCATTGTTCATCAAACAATTATTGAATCAAAATGAAAATAACCTAGTTTAAAACATAAAATGAAACATTTTAGACCAAATACTAGCTTCTTCTATATTCAGAATAAATTTTATGCTTTTATTACATGTTAGACTGAATGTTTATTGTTTAAAAATCTAAATGAAACTTTATTTTTCTTGTTTAAGATAAAAATAACAGACATAAACTACAGCCCAGTGAGAGGAACAAGTTCATCGCAAGAAGAAGAATTTTAATGCTACCGCTGTTCAGAACTACCAAGTCTGCTGTAACATGTCGATGTGATCTTATGCGAGTGCTTCACAAACCTGGATAATGCTCGAAAATCCCCCAAAAAGGCCTATTTCCATAAACTACGACTCAGGTTACATCAACAACAGCCAAGGACACTCCTTATTGATTATAATGGACACATCTCTACAACCTGACTACAGTCTGCAGAACAAGACTTTGTATAGTCCGTCCCAAGATATTTATGCAGCACATTTGGCCGATTTTTAATAAAAATACACATACCTGTCAAAGAAGTGCAATTGAAATCGATGAAAGGGAAAATTTCCAAGATATCTTCATTGACACATTATCATTTTTCACTCGAAAAAATTCACACTAACGAAAACAGATTTCTTACGGAGATTTATAATGGGGTATGTTTACATCTTTTCTCCATTCGGAAGTCACTCGGAATACCTCGCGCAATTTTTCAGCGTTATCATCCGGGTCTGCTACAATACAAAATCCCCGTAGACCTCATTTTTTAGCCGTGTATTGAAACCTGATAAGCTCAACGGAGAAATCTTGGAAATTTTTCATACTTTTGAATGAACATCGTTTGAACCCTGAGGTATTTATAAATATCGAGTAATTAAGCAAAATGTGAATCGAGGATATCTTGGGACAGAGTATAGCTGTAAAGTATTTCCATTTCAAACAAACTTATAAACTATAAAAAAAACTTTTTTATATGATCAAATAGCAGTAAATTACAATGTCTGTCTGTAAGCTAAAATCTTAGAAAATCACATGATTTTGACTATTCAAATGATTGATTAGACCTTGATATTAACTTTCATGTTCTTTAATAATTTGTTATATTTGCAAATATTGCATAAAATATTAGACTCCAGGTAACATTAATTGTTTCACCTCCAGGTTGATAATATACATGCATTGTAAATGATGTTGTTGATACCTAGTAGTTGATTCATATATTTTTTCACAATCCAAACACAACCCCGAATATTATTTTTATTTTGCCAGTATGATGTGTACTTTTTAAATAGAGAACTGAAAAGACATATCTATTTATACTAACCAACCGTTGTCTGAAAAATCATAATATAAATCCATTCCTAAATCAGATATTTTATATATATATATATATATATATATATATATATATATATATATATATATATATATATATATATATATATATATAAAAGTGTTAAGTACATTTTGTATTTTGTTTTCTTTCATTTTCTTTGTTTAAACATTTATTGATAACTTATTATATTCAGCAATATATGAAAAATTATGAAACCAATCTTAAATACATGTAAAAAACTGCATTAGTAGATGAATGCATGTGTCAAAGAAATGACCAAATACACCAAACACTATTCAGTTATGTCGCATATGAAAATATATAAAGACAACATATACCCCATGTATTACAATTTTTATATAACAAAAGTACTTGCATGGAAAGTTGTTTCCATGTGGATTTTTTTTATCTGTAACTTATATTGGAATTAGCTTTTATAACATAAGTAAAATATTGGTATTTATGAGAATTGTAAAGTGAATGATCTGTGTGACAGTTTGTATTTTATACATTCATTCTACAAAAAGCAAGTACATGTACATGTAGTAACACTTGACATATATAAACAATGTATATATTACTTGGATTTAAAAATATCAATGTAGGTAAAAAAGTGAAATGTAGGAAGGTACACTGTGTGTAAAGAACAATATTCATCAGGAATGAAGTGTGTTGCATAATTATTTTAAATGTGTACATCATATTTTTGCACATGATTTGACAGACTGCTCCATTGTTTAGCTTTTCATCGGCCCACGAGCTTTTCATATCTCCCTCTGGGTCATCTCTTAAATACTGATAGGCTTATGACATTCAAATCTGATCAGTTGATACATCATGGGGGGAACTGAGAAGTTCACTTTGGACTTTATGGATTATCTAATAAATGCTGTCAAATCCTGTTATAATGTAAGACATTAGATTATATAACTAAAGAAGAAAAGGTTTATCTCAACTCGAAAGTAGGTCACTTCGACCTCATTTTGGAATTTATGGACATACGTATTCAAATCAAATCTGGGTCATACCTCTATAGTCAATTACTATCTGGTAGTCTATGTTTTTTTAAAAGATGGACACTTTAGTCTTTTCAAAAATATTTTATGGTGTACATATTCATTGTAGTTCAAAACAAATTAAGACAAGTGTATCATGTTCATGTAACAGTGAAGTTTTTTTTTTATTTATGTACATGCAGTTATTTTGTAAATTGCATTCATATTTTTAAAAAAGTAAGATCATTTTGCATTTTTAAAGGGAAATCTGATATGCGTTCGATCCAGAAGAAAACCAGTACAAATGTACAAATTTTTATTGGAAGTTTTTATCATTTTTTTTTAATCATTTTTTAAATGAAAGTTCCTGATAAGGGAATTGCTATATGGATGTTTCTCCATTATTGTATCTTGGCTGTATTTTATTTATTATTGGAAACAATTTCAGTTTTGTGAACAAAATAAATTTGGAACTATTTGAAATTGTATTGTTTTTACATATAGTAGAAACCTTGCTGAGTTTTTGTGAAAGCCAAAAAAAAAAAAAGTTTCAGTAAGTTTCAGTTGCGGAAACCCTTTGTAGACAATATGTATCCCAATCGTATATGGAGGTGGAAACTATGCAGAAACTTTATGTTTCAGCAAGTTTCCGTTGCGGAAACCCTTTGTAAACAATATGTATCCCAATCGTATATGGAGGGTGAAACTATGCAGAAACTTCAAGTTTCAGTAAGTTTCCGTTGCGGAAACCATTAGGATTCGTGGACAGCCTAAGTTTCAGCACTGCGGAAACTTAATGAAACTTGAAGTTTCCGTGCTGAAACCTTTTGGAAACTTAAAGTAACCTTAAGTTTCCGCAAAGCTTCCAAAGGGTTTCCGCAGTGCTGAAACCTGATATTTCATCCAGTGACAGTGTTGTATTTAGATGACTTCTGAGTTTTAACTTAATTGTAAATTGTAAATTTGGTGAAGGACATACCTATGTATTTTTATTTAATTAACAATGCCTCCAACCACTAAATGAGAAAAATATAAGAAATAAAGTTTCTTTTTCTCATTTTATTGAACCTAAATGAACAGTCATGTGGTCTTTGTTCACATAAAGTGTGCATGCTATGTACAACATATTAATGTTCTTTTTCTATCCTCCTCATTAGTTAATAGAAACTACAAGATTATCAGTAAATAAGAATTTCTGGAACTCTTTGTTGTATCAACTAAATAATACTTACGATTGCTTCCGACCATAAAAAAAATGTAAGAAATAATGGTATCATTTTTAAATTTTGATTTTGATGACTTGAAATTTGTTTTCTCTAGTTTACCTAGAAAACTTTCAGAAGAATATATTTGGAAGTCTTGAGTTGACTCTGGATATAAATCATAGTTATTTCCAGTGTTGCTGTTTAGATTCATAGTGGAATCATCAATGTCAGCAATGCAAAGTTCGTCAATTGATACTTTTAACAAACCCACAAGTAACAGTGTTAACAATCCGATTTTCATTCTCTAAAATTAAGTAACAACTGCTTTGCTCTTATTGTCATCCCTTTTCTTGCATATAAGTCCTGCTATAATTGGGTAAATTGTTATCTTCTATGTTCGTAAAGGAACTTAAAGAAAATGTGAGTGTATCGATAGGATGTGATAGCATTACCACAAATCAGGGTTTTTTTCTGTAGCACACGAAATGACTTTATAGTATCCATGTTATAATACACTAAAAAGACATATTTGAAGCTATTTTTTAAAGATATATGGTCCTTTTTGGGGGGTTTTCTGAGCACTAGGCAATGAACATTATTTGATATCATTTATTTTTCTTCAGTTGATATTAAAACAGTGTGTTCCGCTATGGTACTGTAAAAATTATTTGCAGTAGGAAGAAGTAACATCATTATTTTGTCCTTATTTTGTCACAAATGATTGACTTGTGTTATGTAATAAGTAACAATAATGTCAAAATACTTATTATTAAAGTTATATCTAACATTTGATAAATTTTGTATATTTATAGAAAAAAAAAATAAAACTAGAACTGTCCTAATGGGACTAATACCCCTGCAAGGCTAATTTCAAATGGGACAATTAATTGAATTGTATAATAAAGGTTTGCGACACATAAATAAAAAAAAATTATTGAATTTTAAAAAAACTCAATTACACATGTAGTTAACAAAGAAAAATTAAAATCAAAATTTTCAAAACTTCACTGTAAATACATATGTATAACAGTAATACATTTACAAATTTATGTATCTGGTGATATTTTTTTATTAATTGTTTTAAAGAAAAACCAACAAAGTGACAATAACCCCTCCCTTTGCAGTAAATGAAAATAGCCAAGCAATGTTCTTCTGTTGATAACACTTTGAATATCGTCTTGACAGATGCAATTAGTTGTTTCAAATTTTCCTCACTTTCTCCTATGGTACAATGCAACTCACTATCAGAAAATTGATCCCATAGGACTATGATTTTCTTTGATGAGCTTGTTAAATTGGATAAAATCCCAAAAAATTATCATAATTAGCATACCATGTAAAAATATGAAAAAAATTTAATATTACAAACAATCTTAAAATTGCCAAAACACTACAACCATATCCGTAATTTTGAATTTCATTTAAATTGATGCCCTATAGGGTCACTTCATCAATTTACTTGACTAATAAATTTAAACAGCTTCTAAAAATAGCTAACTTCTTTATTAAATAATGATATTATTTATTTCATTATAATGATAGAAACTTTTGGTTTACATGAAGCAGTATTAAAATAACCCCAAAACCACCGCCCATTTTACAGATTATCAATTTTCCCTAAACCCATGCTCCATCTAAACCATGGCTCAGATAATGGCCCCCTTGGGACAACTGAATTCAGCCACACTTGTCTTTAATGTTCTAATTAACTCCTAAGAATTTATCAATGACAAACAAACATTTTGCATTGTCAGTTGATAGAATACTTATAAAAAAAAAATTAAGTTAAGAAATAAAGACAAAAAACCTCCATCTGGATGTATTAATATAAATATATTTTAGAGTGTTTACTATTAATTAATTAATTAAGTCCGTAAGGATTACCTCCCTTACTTTTCAACATCAGTGTATAATATATAGAATAAGGAAAATGAAAACTGTCATAAAATCATTAAATCTTGTCTGATCTTAAAAAAAAATTGCAGGTGCACATCTTCAGATGGTGTTCAACATATGTACAAATTTTCAGACTGTTCCATGCAGTAGTAAAAAATTCTATAGGGGGGACAAAGTTGCGTCTACAGACAGACGGACAGACGGACAGACAGACAGACGGACAGACAGACAGACGGACAGGGTGAAACCATTATACCCCCCTAAACTTCGTTTGCGGGGGTATAATTATAAAAATCTGCAGATATATGTCGAACTGACTACTTTGGAAGATACTATAGACCAAGATGTATCTATCTCTATTACGTCAAAAAGTGTATGTCACAATGTAATTGCAGCGAGCCGGTGTGTGACGTGGCTGCTGGATGAAAGGCTGTGATAATTACGTTTTTTTAGCAGCAACTTTTATTTCTGGCATATGATTAGTTTCAATTTCTTTTTTTTTAATGTAAAAAACACAGTGTTGCATAACATTATACAAACAAGTTTATGTAATGGAGTGTTTGCAAATCTACAATACAGTTAAAACCTAATCCGATAATTCTATAGAAGAACAAAAAGAACATACTCGTATATGTTATCATAAGTCATCATCATAAGTACAAACAATTTTTAATGGGCGTCTTAAGATAGAGTTAATAAATTTTTCATGTTTTGATCTTTGAAAGATAAAAAATTTCAAAGGAAAGAGAAGGACAAATATAATAGCCACATTAGAGTTGGTATGAAAGCAGTGTTTATAAAACGTTGGTATAAAAAAGGTGTAAAGGTCATCAATGACTTTCTAGATGATAATGGAAATCTTTTGTCGCATGTTTCTTTTCAACAAAAATTTGATTTGAATATTTGTACAATGCAATACAACAGTGCAGTTAGTGCTATATCAACATATCTAAAATCTTTTTTTACCGGTACATAAATGTTTATTTAAGAGAACTTTCACTCCATATATTCCATTATATTACAAACCTCTTCTTTTACGAAACAAATGTACAAAACCCATTTACAAACAGCTAATTGCAAGTAAAGTAACTCCAACTGCAATACCAAAGTGGAATTCAGAATTGGTACAATATGGGGTGGACATTTGTGTTTATGATGCTTTCAACGTATGCTTTAAGACAACCAATGACTCATCGAATCAACGGTTACAATACAGATTACTTCACATAATTCTTCCTGTAAATTACTATTTAAAAAAAATCAATGTTGTATCTTCTGATTGCTGTTCCTTTTGTAAACGTGAAGTTGAGTCAATCCAACATGTTTTTGTAAGGTGTGAAAAAACATCCACAATTTGGAGCAACCTAAGCATGCATATTTACCAATCAACTTCTCTACGAATTGGTTTTAATGTTGTTAATATTTTATTGGGTGAACTCCCATTGTCAAAAGGTAATAAAGTTGTAAACTTTATCATTTTGTATACAAAGCAATATTTATTTTGTTGTCTTAAAAAAGATATACTGCCTAGTCTATCAGGACTGTTATTTTATTTATATAGCATATACAAAGTTGAAAAATATATTTCATGCCAAAAATTTGAAATGCAAAAATTTACCAACAACTGGCATGTATGGAAACATATTTTTGACACAATCTTGTAATTTTTTATTTTTTTTTATAACTATTGTATTTTTTTTCTTCTTCTTCTTTGTTGCTATTATTATTTTTTTAAGGTCTTCCGTTTCCAACGGAAGACCTTACTATTATTGTGCTTGTAAGATTATTCTTATTTTTCTTTTTTTTTTTTTTCTTCCTAGACGCGAACTTTGAGACTTCATATCTTGCTCATTTCTGAACGATTTTTGCTCAAATTTTCAGGGCTTATAGACATTACAAAACACTATCTAAACTATTTCATAAACTTTAAAATTCCTCTTCCGTTAACGAGTTATTCCCCTTTTAAAATTTTTTAGGGCCTTTGGTTTCCAGACAAAAGCTCCGAGACTATGATAGCAGGGAATGGGAATCCAGCGAATTTGAATAACAGAGACATTGAAGTTGTGCACATCGATTTTTGTTTTTCGATTACGTTTGTTATTTAGAAAAAGGTAGGGGGTCAAAAAATAGGATTCCAAAAAGTGCGAAAATTTAGACATATTTTGCTTTGTATCTTTAAAACGAAAAATATTTTGTTAAGACATGTAGAATAAAAGTTGTGCAGAATGTTAAGGGCTTTCATTTGACACCAACAAAAAAGGGCTGGCCCCTAAAATTAAGGGCCAATAGCGCTTGAAAGTTTTTGCTTAATAACTCAAAAACGGTTAGGATTTCGATATGGCTGTCGCTGGAAAAGTTGTTTGTTGGGATTTCATAAAGGTCGTTACAATGTTATTTTGTTGGTGATTTGTGTTGTATGAGTGTAAAAAGCTGTACATGTTAACATGTACCTCGTTTAATTTGGCAAGTTAACGAAAGTCTATGTGCGTGCAACTGGCATAAAGTTACCATAGAAAGTATGCTGGTTTATACAGAAAATTTTTTTTTAGAATAGATTTTTTTTTGGAGTTTATGTCAGTTTTGTTAAGTTCTTATAGTGCACAATCCCTAAAACGAGAATCGGAAAACAAAACATTCTTCTTCCTTTGTAGTAAAACACAAACTACGGATTTAAAATAAATCTATGTATTACAATTGAGTTTTCATACTGCATGCATTTAAAATCTACCTTGAATAAGAGCTGTGTGTGTACCGTTACGTAAGCTATCCCTCACCCGCGGCCTAGAAAATCGGTCACCATGGTCGCGACGGGGCTAACTAGCGGTCAGCGGTTATCTAATACACGAGAAATGCGTCTCTTATTTAGCCGCGCACTCTAGAATTGTTTTAGTTTACATACCCGTAAATAAAATACAAGATCTGTTTTAATTTCTTCATGTTAAAAGAGTTTGTCCATCTTGTTTTTATTTAATTAAACATTAGAGTGTAAGAAGATGTTCTGAAAATTTATAAAGGCGATATTACTACAAATCGGAAACTTCGTCAGTCTTAAATTAATGGTTGGTTTGTAGGTCTAAAATGTTTATAAATCTGTTCAAATATTGTTTTAAATCAACAAACAGCCCACAATTATTAAAACTTTTAAATGATGATCATCCCTCGCATATGGCCGAGGAGATCCCGCGCGAGTGCATGTTTCAGACTTTTGTACGAACACAACTATTTTCTTTTATTATGATTTCAACTATGATATTGGTTTAAGATGAAAAGATATATTTATTTTACATGTACAGTTGATTTAGCAATGATTAATACGATTGCGCACAAGGTAGTTTATTATAATCAAAGTTCCATGTTTCATGTTTGCGGTAGGTGCTGGCACGATAAAAGGTGTCCTGAATTGAGGCATTCGGATTTTTTTTAATTGGCAAAAAGATAATCAGATTTGATGAAAATCATTTTTTGGCGACTTCTTATGTGTAACATTTTCACTTTCCCACCCGTTTGTTTATTCGGTCAGTCTGTGTTAATTCAATCGCAGCGTGCGACCGAAAATCTTGTGTCGCTTCAGCGCACACAGCTGAGAACATCTATAGCCCCAGTCGGGTTATGTTTATATGGCTGCAGATCATCAATTGTTATGTAATTGAGTAACAATGTATCGAAGGTTATCGAATATTATTGAGTATCGAAGTGTGCTTTCACTACAGTGGTCAATTGTTAAACAATAAGGCTATTATTCGAAGTCAATCATCTTCACATTATACATGTACATGTAGGTGCGAAATCGTAATCGGATAATGTTGCTAATAAATCAACCTGTTGAACACGCTAAACTTCTACAGATATGAACGGAATAATATATTATACTTAAAAGTTTTAAGTCAAAGGAAAATTGTTCTCGGATTAAGAAGTTATGAAATACGACTACATCATGCAACGCAGTCGGTCGCCATAGAAATCATCAAAGTATTGCAAGTGTCGACAGATTTCTTGTTTCTTTGAAATACATGTACCATGATAGCTCACTACCAGAGTAAAGCTAGCCAGCACTTACTCCAACGCACTAACAAAAAACAAGTATTCCTTTTAAAGGAATGATCGGCAATAATGATATATTGATAGCTAGAAGCAATCAACATGATCAGTTTGATGTAAAATAATAAAATAAGTACTGTATTTTTACAAAATATAGAATATTTTGAATCTGTACACCATAATTTCATTATTATAAACCGTCAACAAGTTTAATTTTTAAATAAATTTGGGAAAAGCCGTTCGTTAACTCCTTGTCTAATTTTATATTTTTAACGTAATTATTAAATGTTAATGAATCTTCTTCTTCAGAATACTGAGTAGGGCTCTTCAAAGAGCATTAACACGTATACAAAGAAAGAGTTGTATTAAAATAATTTAATGCGACTGAAAAACATTGAATGCCATCATAACTTGCTATTGAGGTCGCATTATTATAAATCAAGCCGTCTTCCTAGCTACTATTATGCAACATCAATAGATCGAGGTCAGTTCATGGAGCATCTTCTTATGATTGAGGTCAGTTCATCTAGGTCAACTGCATTACTGAATGAATCTTTCGATCGAAATTCTTACGCGTGAGACAAAATGTGCATTCTTGAATTAACAGTTCACTATTTTTCAAGCGTTTTCCGATCCCGATGTTAAACAACTGAAATTATTAGGCCGCCTTGCACCCACACTAGGACTTGTGCTCATAAGGTGAGCCCGGATTCCTCGAGAACGGGTGTACCCTCGAGGATTCCGGCGCCAAATTAGGCACTAGTGACAACGATTTTCGGCGCCAGGGCGCGGAGTAGACCTTAAGCGTTCTAAACAAGGCGCCCTGTCCCCAAACAAGGACTTCTGCTCATTAGGTGAGCCCGGATTCCTCGGGGGACGGGTAATCCCTTGAGGATTCCGGCGCCAAATTAGGCACTAGTGACACCGATTTCCGGCGCCAGGGCGCGGAGTAGACCTTAAGTTAACAAATTATTTCTGTAATGTAGCGTTCTAAACATGGCGCCCTGCGCCCAAACTAGGACGTGCTCATTAGATGAACCCGGATTCCTCGGGGGACGGGTAATCCCTTGAGGATTCCGGCGTCAAATTAGGCACTAATGACACCGATTTCCGGCGCCATGGCGCAGAGTAGACCTTAAGTGAACAAATTATTTCTGAAATGTAGCGTTCTAAACAAGACGTCCTCCAAATATTGAAAGTTCTTACTTCACACAATGATTGCTTATGACCTAAGTGTTGACTTGTGCTCATTAGGTGAGCCCGGATTTCTCGGGGGACGGGTAATCCCTTGAGGATTCCGGCGCCAAATTAAGCACTAGTGACACCGATTTCCGGCGGAAGGGCGCGGAGTAGACCTTAAGTGAACAAATTATTTCTGTAATGTAGCGTTCTAAACAAGGCGCCTTCAAAACATAGAAAGATCTTACTTTACACAAAGATTGCCTATGACCTAAGTGTGTGTTATGATTTTGTTTCAAGGTTATTTTGTGAAGTTCAAGGTCATTGGAGGAAATTTCATAAGTTGTGTCTGTAGATAAATACTTTAGTTATGATTTTGTTTTTCTTAGTGGGGAGGGGGGGATTATTTGTGAGGTTGCTCACAGAACCGCCAGTTAGTCCACTGAGAGCCCTCTCCCCCTTTCTCGCAACCAAAATTCACCTTAAATTAACTTAAAGGAAATTGAATTTTGGGGCATTGTTCCCCCTCCCCCAACCCACATTTTAGTAGAAGGCAATATAAATTTTTATGGCAAATTGAAAACAAATTATATTAAACAAAATAAGTTATAGCTGTCTCACAACTCCCCCCCCCCCTCCCCTACCACTACCACGGATTAGATTTTGAAGATTAATTTTTTTTTTATTGGCTTGTTAATACATTTCGGATGAATTTGTTCCCCGAAGCAAAAACGATGCTGAGTGCTTGCATGGCCAAACATTATACGGAGAGTTGTCCCTCCCACTGAGCACCTCTCGTAAAGCGCACCCTCAGGTTGGAGAAGCCGTCATCATTTATTTTTGATTTTCTGAACTTACTTTTATCATATTGACAATCCTGTCTGATTAAAATCACCACCCTTCTGCCTACACCCATCAGGGTCTGATAGGTATCGATAATAATTCATCTTCACTTAACCTCTATATTTGCACACAACCTAAATATATATCTCATTTACCAAATACATGACTTTATCTGTTAATGAGAGGTGCAACTCTTCAATACTGTCTGGGGGTTACATAGAAAGCAGGATTAAAATAATTTGCCTGTCTCCATTTTAAAAATTCCAATACATTTTCTAAAGCCCTGATTGGTCAGAATTTTAGATCGGGTGAAGATGACCCCCTATCAATACCTGTCAGACCCTGTAAGGAGAAGAGGGTGCTTTTAATCAGACTGATTGACAATCCTTTTCCGACAGGAAGCTGCAACGGAAGACCTCTTCGTTGCTTTGCAACGAGCTCGTTTCTAGTTTTCTTTCCTTTTGTTGCCAGTATTAACCAAGCAACCACTGCCAATTTGGGTGAATGTGAGAATGAAAATGTGAGCGGATGAACCAAAAAATTATATCAATAATATTATTAAAATGTTTGTATCTATATGAAAAAAAAAATCAACACATTCGTTTTCGAATATTAAACAGCATGCCAATTGAGATTGACTCATGTATAGAAAAAAAAACCAAGTATACTAACTTTTAATATCAAGATATAAAATGACCAAACATTTGACAAACCTGATCCAGTTCTGATAAGGCAGTAAGAATTATTGCTCTTTCGTTATACAATTAGTCCCATTTGAATTGCTTTGCTTTTTACTTGTACATCCAAGGGAAACCGTTTTACTTGATCTAGGTCCAACACCAAGAGCATACCAAATAAGGTTTTAAAATATTTTCACAAATGTTTTTCTCTATGTATACTTTTTATGCATTGAATCAATATTTATTTTTTTAAAGTCACATCCTGTTAACGTTATATTTTTGTTTCACTTGAAATTTTATTATTCTAGTTTAACACATAGACATACATGTAAAATACTTAAAATTTACTTTGGGAATTTCTTGAAATATATAGTGAGTTATAATGATAATATAAATTAGACTCGGTCTGGTAGATTGATTTTCTTGTGTCTGCAAGAATTTATAATGTGTTATCAAAATGAAAAGAAGAATCCACCATCTGCATCGCATGGGTATACACTTGTATACAGATACATCTTTTAAAATCTATATCAAATAAGGGGAATATATTTTGGGAAGAACAAAAAAAAAAAAAAAGACAGTTGCATGACAAAGACATGGCCATCAGCAAAATCACAATTGCATTTACGATTCAGTTCAATCTTATTTTTTTTTTATTCCGATCCTTAAAAATAACTATAAGAGCAAACCACCTACATATATATACATTTGTCAGTGCGTTTTACTTCATGAAAACATAGTTTCATGATAGTTTAGAGGCTTAAAAAACTTTTTACTATCCATTAATGCGAAAAAAAACTCAACATTATCAAGTATATTAAAACTGAAAAAAAATCAAGTGCACTATTTGTATTTGCATTAGTTGCATAACTTGCAGTTTTAAAGGAGTAAAAGATAACCTCGATAACGAAGCTTAGGAATGACAAAAGTAGACCTATAGTTGTTTGCCCTTAATTTGTACAGGACCGGTACTGACTGAACTTCATATGCTTCGATTTTGCCAAGGGTCGCTCTAGTTTGTCGACATTAATGACATCTTTCAAAAGAAATGTTGCAAGATAAAGCCAATGATTATTTGATTGAAGTTCAGATATTGAATGTTGCGTAATAAACTATTTTTATGAGTAGACTGAAGAAGCAGTTTGAAATTTGTCATATCTATTTAACAGTTCAGTTGTAGGGGCATACAGTCCCTGAAACGTTCTACTTTCCTATTTTTCCGTGCGTTCACCGTGCGTTTACTTAAGCTCTCCGCTCTGCTCTGTTCGCGCTCACCGTTCACAAAGCACTCACCGTACGTTCACAAAGCGTTCACCTTGCGCTCACCGTTTGTCAGCGTTCACTTATCGCTCTGTAAGATATTCTATTTAGGGTGATAACAATACATACATGTAGTTCATTTGTTATTTTTTCCGATTACTGACGAAACACAATAAAAGGATAATTTCCGAGGAACTCCGAATGCATCGTTTATCTTGCGTTCACATATCGTTTACCGTGCGTTCACCGTTCACTTTGTGCTCGCGTTTGCGCTTCGTTTACGCTATGCGTTCGTTCGCCGTTTATAAGCGCTCACCAAATTCCGTTCAATGTGTGCTCACCGTTCAAGTGGGAAAGTATAACTTTTCAGGGACTCTATGACAGGTAGATTGTAGGAAGACTTGTATAAGGGCTGACAGTTTTCTGGAACTAGCTGAGATGCATGGCACAACTTCAACCATTTTCAAACAATGACTTGATTAAGTAAACCCGTGACGTGTGTTCATCATATACATTTGTACTTTTTCATGGCCATTAACGGACAAAGCACAAGCACTTGAATTTAACAATATTTTTTATCGATAGATAGTTCCCCGTTCTTATAATATCATGGTTCGTCAAGGTCGCCATTCTAAATTGTTTAGACTGGTTCATTGCCTCAATTTTCTCTTTTGTTATTCTTGCAAAACAAATATTAATACTTTCCAGTTTTGACTTACTTTTATCATAATATGGCCGATCATCTATTTATGTAACAAAATACGTAAAAAGCCAAGTACCTGTGGTACATAGAACTGTGAATGAAGTTTTCATAGAAATATATTTCGCAAAGTTATAGATTTCTTAAAAAGCATGTTGTATTACGCCTATTATAGAATATATAAGCTTAAACAGCAAATTTAACAGAAAAATTTGAAACTTTTCAAACTTCAATTCATGGATTATTTCATAAATCAAACAATCCCTATAAACATTAAATCATTTGCATATAAATCTATCATGTATAAGATATAAAGTTTACACGCTGGTCAGAATGACCCATGATTTGAAACATTAATGTTGAGACCGGGGCAAATATTTTTTCACAGATATTCATATTTCAATTTGTCTGCAAATAGAAGAAAACAGCGAAAAATGGTCTAATTAATTTTAACCAAAAACAGAGACATTATCAAATTTATGCGAAGTACATATACATGTACATACTTTCCAATTATTTATTTACAAATACTTCCTGCAGTAAAATAAATATCCCTCGAAATTCCAACAAAATTGAAATAAATGACGAAATTATTCAAAATATCATAAGGAAACAGATACTGACATCTAAAATGAATATAATATACACTTGTCCTTTACTGTACTATAAGTTTTGTATTATGTATATACAACTTACTCCACTTATATTGAAATCGCTTATATTGAAATTCTACATATTTTGAAATAGGAATAAATCCCCAGCTTTAGTCTCTCATTTTCTTTGCATTATATTAACGGTTATAAGGAAATCGGCTATTTTGAAATATCGCTTATATTGAAGCCACTGATCGGTCCCCAGAGGTGATAATGAGTTGTTTTTATAACGGTTATAGTGAAGTACTCACTGGCGACTGTCGTCACAGTTGGTGACAGTAATTATGCCTAACTGACCTGTTGATATACAAAGTTGTGAATTGATAAGTTCTCACCTTATGTATTTTTATACTTTTTTTTAAAAATAAAATTTATTCACTGTTGAATTCTTTGTTTTTACATATACGGACGTATTTAGGCTAGACGTCAGGTAAAAGAAAAACCTTATCTTTGGACCCTAAATCCGAACTAGTTATGGCCATTGAATAATCATCAAAGGGCACCTGCTCATAAAAATTTAACAAGCTCTTAAAACCCTTAACATCCTTTAGCATCCGAAACCTATGGCTCAGATTCAGCATTCATGCCTGTCAGGTGCATCAGTATTATAAGACGCACCATCCATGTAAGTTTGGTGAAGTTAGGACCAGTAATAACTAAGATATAATCATCAAAGGGCACCTGCTCCAAAAACTTTAACCAGACTTAAAAACCTTAACCTCATCCAGTATTTAAAACCTCTGGCTCAGATTCAGCATTAAAGCATGTTTGGTGCATCAGTATCATAAGACGCACCATCTATGCAAGTTTAGTAAAGTTAGGACCAGTAATAACTAAGATATAGTCATCAATGGGCACCTGCTCCAAAAAATTTAACCAGCTCTAAAAACCTTAACCTCATCCAGCATCCGAAACCTATGGCTCAGATTCAGCATTCAAGCCTGTCAGGTGCATCAGTATCATAAGACGCACCATCTATGCAAGTTTAGTGAAGTTAGGACCAGTAATAACTAAGATATAATCATCAAAGGGCACCTGCTCCAAAAACTTTAACCAGCTCTAAAAACCTTAACCTCATCCAGCATCTGAAACCTCTGGCTCAGATTCAGCATTAAAGCATGTCTGGTGCATCAGTATCATAAGATGCACAATCCATGCAAGTTTGGTGAAGAAAAGACAAGTAATAACTTAGATACAGGACCTGAAACAAAAACTTTAACCAGGTCCGGATGACGACGCTGACGCCGACGCCGAGGGTATAGCATAAGCTCCCCCCGACTTCGTCTCGGTGAGCTAAAAATGACAATTTTGCAAACAAATAACATGAATATTTGTATACAAACACATACACTGAATAGGCAGAAAGCTGACATCCATCTTGAGCAAAGAGAGGCTAATTGTACACTCGAAAAAATAATTTTGATCAACTGTGATTTCGGTTAGTAACACTCAAAAACATTTTTTCAGCTTAACCAAATATTCCCGTATATACAGTGCCGATCACACCCAACCTAACAGAAGATAAACCCAAACTAAACCCTGGGTTTACTTTCTGGGTTTACTCTGGGTTTACTCCAGGTTTACTAGAGTGGACCCCGAGTAAACCCAAAGTAAACCCAGAGTGGACACAGAGAGTAAACACGGTTAGAAGTATACCCATGAAAACAGACGCTAACTGTGTATTCGGAATATACAAGGGGCAGGAATTAGAGGCAATAGGATGGTAAGATAAAAGACGGGTCTGCTTCACACTTCAGTGCGTACAGTTGACCACAAAAGCAATGTCCAAGTAAACCCAAAGTAAACCCCGAGTGGATCCAAATTTTCAAAAAGTAAACCCAGAGTAGACCCCAAAAGTAAACCCGGGGTTTACTTGGGGTTTACTCTGGTGTTAGGTTTGGTCTGATCGGTACTGTAATTCAACATGCTTAGATTCTCATATATCTTATTTTATTACTGGTCATCCGGAAACACATATTCATGCCGAGTTGCTTTTATATTTTATACACTTCTCTCCAGAGGAGCAATAACTTTAGCTTAAATATTTACTAGCTTTTTTTCTTATTATATAATCTTATAGAAATTAAGATTTTTTTTTTAAATTTAATTGATACTAATTTAATATTACACAATTAAATGATAATTTATTCATGACTCTTATAAATAAAAAAGTTTTCAAAAAGCGTGGCTTTTATCATCTTTATCAGAATAATATGGTCTTTCTTCTATTGTTCTACAGCTTAAATGCACTTTCAAATTGTCACAGCTCTTTTTCATCTGCAAGCATGTTTTACTTAGTAGAATTGATTTTTTATACATGAACTGACTTGCATTTTGACTTACTATTATATTATAACATTACAGTCCTCTGTATCTCAATTTTCTCATATGATATTTAAGTAACAACTTATATAACGACATCGTTGAGCGATTCAAAATATTTGCTTTGTTTAGTGGTATAATTCTTAGAGAACCCAAATTATATCTTTACATATTTTTTAACTTATTGCATTTAAAGACTAAATAAAGTTTAAACTTTGTAATATGGTGCATACTGAAAGCAAACTCTTACGTCTACAATTTTCATTATTAAAAAGTCTTTTTTAAGGGTCTCAACGAGGCAGTTATGTAACGTACTGAACAAGAAACAACATTTGTTCTTACCTATAAATAAGTTTAAAATGTAACGAAAAAGCATGTCATTGTTAATATTGTAAGTTTTAACCTAATTTCCATAAGCTATTTCTGATTCTTTACTTTTAGACAAGGTTTACTTTTAAAAATAATATATATACAAAATGAAATGCAACGTTAATTACATTTACACAGTAAACACTTGTCACACTTTACATTGTTTATA
Organism: Magallana ariakensis; assembly: GCA_020458035.1. Classification (NCBI taxonomy): domain Eukaryota; kingdom Metazoa; phylum Mollusca; class Bivalvia; order Ostreida; family Ostreidae; genus Magallana; species Magallana ariakensis. The sequence continues at coordinate 7,207,947 of CM035811.1, forward strand.
TTTCACATAGTATACGTAGATATATATATTATAATGAAACTAAAGATACACAAACGTATTAGTGTAAGTAATCATTTTTCTATTATTAAAGTCTGTTACAAGGCAATTGAAATGAAAATGAACAAATTTTAACAAATGTAAGAGTCCATTATAATTGCAACTTTTGTTTTATGGTAACATTGCAATGCATTCAAATTAAATATTTATTAAGCATGTCATTCCTACATTATAACACATATCCGGTATATGTTTACAATCCACTTAGAATATTTTTTCAAATCATCTATCTATAAAGTACATAATGCCACAAGGAAATGGTTGAATACATTTATAGCAACAACATAAGTGAATCAAATTTAATAAAATATCCCGATTTTTAATCTTAATTCACAAAAAAAGTATTTTTATGATTTTATCGTGTAGGCCATAAGTTCATTAACCTACGCATATGATTTTTTTCTGGAAATGTAAAGAGCATTGATAGAAAGTCCCTTAATTTATGTCTACATCTCGCATTCTACTATTTTATTCATTAACACCCAGTGTAAACAAGTTCAAAAGAAGGAAGTATACGAAAGCATTTTTAATATCAGCGCGTGTTGTTTTGATGTATACGATCCAAATGGCAAACATTGAGCTGCAGGCGTTGATATGCATTGCTATGACTAGTTACACTTCTGCATTGCGGTGTGAAGGGTATGATTCATTTATTCCTTAACAACTTAAGAAATAGTTTTTATTTTTTTATTTGATTTGATTAAATGGCAATCCAATCCTTTAACTTCAAATTAACTAAATATCAGCATGTTACAGATTTATAACAACGACAGAGGAAAATACTTATTGCTTTTTCTTCACAATAGATGTGTCCTAGATGAATAATCGAAATATTTACTTGTAGATCCTTCATATTTCCACACTTCAATATAATGGAAGTCAATATCAAGTTTTTATCACCACCAATACTATTAAATTAATGCTATTTCCAATATTTTTCAAAACCTTTCAGGTTTTACAAAGGTTGCTGTCAAGGTTCATCGTGGAACTCTGAAACTCAACAGTGTGAGCGTAAGTATACCTAAATTATATAATATTTTATGTTCAGTCCTTTCATAATAGTTTATTAATATTTTTGATATTAATAAACTGTTTTCATCTTTGCGAAACCAATGTTCAAACAGTAAGAATTAAATAAAAATAAGGAAATAATTCATTAAAAATATCGACAGTCAGTGTAATCTAAATATAATTTCGGAATGTGAATGATACCATTTCAAATTATTATTTTTGAAAATTTAAATCAAATTCCTATATAAAACAAATATATTTACAATCTATATTTTATAATTCAAAACTGTGTTTCATCCGAACTGTTTTTAATTGATACATCATATGAAAATATTTTTATAATGTAATGAGTATGCCCGTTTTCATGTTATTATGCCATCTGAAATGTTATTACAAATTACATAAAAAATTTAATTTATGCATATACATGTAATATCCTTTTTAAGGATGTATCGCAGGCTTCAGTGGATTTAACTGTTCATCACCGTGTCCATATCCTTATTACGGAGTGGACTGTCAAGAAACATGCAACTGTAGCAGAGACTTGTGTGATGTTTCCACGGGATGTAAAGATGTTTCTACAAGTAATTAAATTTTCTATATCACAAAGATATGCTGACGAGCAATTGTTTATTTTAACTCCTCTACGTTGAAATAACATTTAGTAGATTTTTTTTAATCAGTTCATTTAAATCAAACTTCAATGATATACGATCCGAAATTCTGCATTCTCTCGTACTTATTGTATTGATACTGGAAACTTATTCTTAAAAGGGTATAACACTAAACAAAATACAGAAAATGACGACTATTCCCGGATATTTTCCAGGAGCATCCATGAGTAGGAATTGAACCTCTTCATGTGTATTCTCGAGTTTGTGTAAATTTCATTAACTGAGAAAATGGACAATGAAGGCATAAACAGTGTTCTGCATAGATCAAACTTTTTTTAGCTTACCTGAGCTGAAAGCTCAAGTGAGCTTTTCTGATCACATTTTGTCTGTCTGTCTGTCTGTCTGTCTGTCTGTCTGTCTGTCTGTCCGTAAACTTTTCACATTTTCAACATCTTCTCAAGAACTACTGGGCCAAATTCAACCAAACTTGGCACGAAGCACCCTTAGGCAAAGGAGATTCAAAGTTGTGAAAATTAAGGACCACGCCCTTTCTCAAGGGGATTTAATTAGGAATTATTGAGAATGTTTGAGAAATTTTCAAAAATCTTCTTCTCAAGAACCATTTGGCCAGGAAAGCTGAAACTTGCGTGGAAGGATCCTCAGGTAGTGTAGATTCAAAGTTGTGAAAATCATGACCCCGAGGGTAGGGTGGGGCCACAATGGGGGGGGGTCGAATTTTTACATAGGAATATATAGAGTAAATATTTAAAAATCTTCTCAGAAACTAATTAGTATGGAAAACTGAAACTTGTGTGGAATCATTCTCAGGTAATGTAAATTTAAAGTTGTAAAAATCATGACCCCCGGGGCTAGGGTGGGGCCACAATGGGGGGGGGGTTAAATTTTATATAGGAAAATATAGAGGAAATCTTTAAAAATCTTCTTCTCAGAAACTACTCAGCCACTTCACTGGAAAGCTAAAACTTGTGTGGAAGGATCCTCAGGTAATGCAGATTCATAGTTGTGAAAATTATGACCCCGGTGGGTAGGATGAGGCCACAATGGGTGGTCAAACTTTTACATAGGAATATATAGAGTAAATCTTTTAAAATCTTCTTCTCAGAAACTAAAAGGTATGGAAAGCTGAAACTTGTGTGGAATCATCCTCAGGTAATGTAGATTCCAAGTTGTAAAAATCATGACCCCTGGGGGTAGGGAGGGGCCACAAAGGGGGTCGAATTTCATATAGGAATATATAAAGTAAATCTTTAAAAATCTTCTTATCAGAAACTTATCAGCTAGTAAAGATGAAACTTGTGTGTAATCATCCTCAGGTAATGCAGATTCAAAGTTGTGAAAATTATGACCCCGGTGGGTAGGATGAGGCCACAATGGGTGGTCAAACTTTTACATAGGAATATATAGAGTAAATCTTTAAAAATCTTCTTCTCAGAAACTAATCAGCCAGGTGATTCTTTAAAATTGTTTAGACTTTGGCCCCTTGATGATTCTTGGGCCTCACAAGGGGTTCAGAGGTTGATGTAGGTTTATATCCCATAGATAAAAAAATTGTTTAGGATCTTTTTGAAAACTGCAATGCTCAACATGTGTTATGACTATAAAATCACCCTGTTAGAAAAGGGACTAATGATAATAAAAATAAGAATATGCAGGGGGAAAATGGATTTTCATTTATACAGGATCTACATGTATTATACTACATTGTCCAGATAGTTTGTATTATGACTCCATTAAGCTGATTTCATCATACCTATTGTTCCTCAGGTGAGCTATGTGGCCCATGGGCCTCTTGTTTTAATAAAATAGTTACAAAACTTATCGTTCGCCATTCTATATAAGTGTCACTTTATCTAGATATCGAGGATTCTAAAACATGTCATCCCGGATACGTTGGAAAATTCTGTAGAGCAAGATGTATGTATCCTTATTACGGAAAAGAGTGTGAGGCACAATGTAATTGTAGCGAGCGGAAGTGTGATGTGACAGCTGGATGTAAAGCTGATGATAAAGGTATGACACAAAAGTTAAGAATTTATTAAAAATTTATTGAAAATTCAAAGTTGTGAAAATCATGACCCCGGGGGTAGGGTGTGGCCACAATGGGGGGTCGAATTTTTACATTGGAATATATAGAGTAAATATTTAAAAATCTTCTTCTCAGAAACTAATAAGTATGGAAAGCTGAAACTTGTGTGGAATCATTCTCAGGTAATGTAAATTTAAAGTTGTAAAAATCATGACCCCCGGGGCTAGGGTGGGGCCACAATGGGGGGGGGGGGTTAAATTTTATATAGGAAAATATAGAGGAAATCTTTAAAAATCTTCTTCTCAGAAACTACTCAGCCACTTCACTGGAAAGCTAAAACTTGTGTGGAAGGATCCTCAGGTAATGCAGATTCATAGTTGTGAAAATTATGACCCCGGTGGGTAGGATGAGGCCACAATGGGTGGTCAAACTTTTACATAGGAATATATAGAGTAAATCTTTTAAAATCTTCTTCTCAGAAACTAAAAGGTATGGAAAGCTGAAACTTGTGTGGAATCATCTTCAGGTAATGTAGATTCCAAGTTGTAAAAATCATGACCCCTGGGGGTAGGGAGGGGCCACAAAGGGGGTCGAATTTCATATAGGAATATATAAAGTAAATCTTTAAAAATCTTCTTATCAGAAACTTATCAGCTAGTAAAGATGAAACTTGTGTGGAATCATCCTCAGGTAATGCAGATTCAAAGTTGTGAAAATTATGACCCAGGTGGGTAGGATGAGGCCACAATGGGTGGTCAAACTTTTACATAGGAATATATAGAGTAAATCTTTAAAAATCTTCTTCTCAGAAACTAATCAGCCAGGTGATTCTTTAAAATTGTTTAGACTTTGGCCCCTTGATGATTCTTGGGCCTCACAAGGGGTTCAGAGGTTGATGTAGGTTTATATCCCATAGATAAAAAAATTGTTTAGGATCTTTTTGAAAACTGCAATGCTCAACATGTGTTATGACTATAAAATCACCCTGTTAGAAAAGGGACTAATGATAATAAAAATAAGAATATGCAGGGGGAAAATGGATTTTCATTTATACAGGATCTACATGTATTATACTACATTGTCCAGATAGTTTGTATTATGACTCCATTAAGCTGATTTCATCATACCTATTGTTCCTCAGGTGAGCTATGTGGCCCATGGGCCTCTTGTTTTAATAAAATAGTTACAAAACTTATCGTTCGCCATTCTATATAAGTGTCACTTTATCTAGATATCGAGGATTCTAAAACATGTCATCCCGGATACGTTGGAAAATTCTGTAGAGCAAGATGTATGTATCCTTATTACGGAAAAGAGTGTGAGGCACAATGTAATTGTAGCGAGCGGAAGTGTGATGTGACAGCTGGATGTAAAGCTGATGATAAAGGTATGACACAAAAGTTAAGAATTTATTAAAAATTTATTGAAAATCAAATGTTTTCACATGGTGACGATTGTTTTATAAATCTCCAGATGCACACGATCATGATTTAACTAAAAATATTTTTTTTTATCTACACGTACATATATTCATTGCATACAGAATTGAATACAACTGAAACTGAACGATAAAACAATGCATTTTTTGAATAGGTAAGAATTAAAACGTTTTCAATTTAAATAGTACTTATGTCGTCTAAGAAAATTAATAATTGCTATCATTTGAATCTGTTTTATTGGATGTTTTAAAAAGTGCTGAAATGCATTAATGTGAACGGTTATTATTGGGTAATTCAAAAACCATATGTAAGTATTTTTGTAGGGATTACTCTAATTTTGTTTGAACTAAAGTTTTCAACTTGTAATACAATACCCCACCATGTATACTAGGCAGTCAGTTTAAAATAATCGATAAAAGAACTTGTTTTTACATAGAAAATATATACGTCAAGTATAATTTACTAATTAAAGATGTAAATGTGTAAAAAACAAATATACAAAATATAGATCACTGCGTATGTAAATAAACAAAATATATAAATACATAGAACATGGGATACAATGAGTAAAATATATAAAACTTAACAGTAATATAGTCATCCATGCGATCAATTTTTTGAGCTAATTTGGAAAATTAAATAGTCATAATGAAAATTAATGATCGAAAAGCTATTGTTGCCGCATTTGCAACCGGAGTGTTCATCGAAAATTCGCCTAAAACTCTTCTAGTGGGTTTTTGAGCGACTATATTTTAAAAAGTCTTCCAAAAATCAGGTAAGATGCAAATTTTCACATAACATGATTTTTTTTGTGATAAACACTAGATTACATTTGCAGAATTAGGAAGAAAAAATACATGTAACTAACAGAAAAACTCTCATAGGATGAATCTCTGTCATTCAGTCAACTGAAAGGTAGCCGAAAGGTTTGGGACGGCGAATGAATGACGTGGTTCTGCCACTCAGTCACCTTTAAGTTATCTTTCACCCCCATTACATTAGACTGAATTGAATGGCAACGATCCATCCTGTGGTTCTGCAAGTCGTGTCGGCGGAATGCTGTTTTTCCCGACTACTGTTTGTTTGTTTGTTGGTTTTTTGGGGGTTTTTTTTGGGGGGGGGGTTGCTTTCTAGTATCGATCGTCCAAAAGTACAATTTATAAACCAAGGTAAATCAAGGCTTTTAATGTTAAAGTAAAACATACTGATTAATTTATAATCATGACATGATATTCATAATGAAATATTTTTATTCTCACACAATGAAGACTTCAATTTAAAGGAAGTGAACATGAAAAAATTATCAAGGGCTCAAATTTGTCTGTTTGATGTATATAATGATATCTGAAAACCATTTAGACACAGCTTTCCTCAGTAAGAAGATATACCATTTAGAATAACTAATTCTTGCAATCCATGAGCGCTGCCATATTGTTAAAATCATTACCTCCCTGCTGATTTATCTCTAAGCATCTAAGATAGGGCAGCACCGATGCTGACGTCAGTTAGATATATTGCATTTTTACACACGGTTATAAGTAACAGAGATAAAATGCCATCATCAAAATGTGAATTGAAACTTGAAATGGATGTAAGGAGTTGTCATTCTGAAACAGGGTTTATGGAGGAAGATTTTGAATCTCAGAATGATGCATTCCCACCAGCATTTAATGTTACATGTAACTTTAATGGAACGTCCCTGGATCAGTATTATTGTGACCTATTTTTTCGTGCACTCGGGAATTTCTGAATTTGTTGTTATGGGTTTGAACATTATGTGTGCTACATAAATGAGCACACAAGGTGCATTGCTCAGCATCCTGATTATTAAAATATGTCTTAGTTCTCTTATTCTTCTGACAGCATAAACCGAACCGGCATACGTATAATTAAGATCTAATCAAAGATAAAAACAAATCAGAGAGAAAGATTTCTAGAGCATTTAAATAAAAAGTAAAGGTAAGAAACCCCACGAAGAAAATGAAATTACATTTTCATATTTATTTGAAATCTACAAGCAGCATTTTATTTATTTAAACACTGGCTGCCACATCTCCGTACAAACATCTGGAATGCTATGGTCTCATATTTCACAAATTATCTATTCATTTTTTGCACAAATCATATATAGTAACCTAAGGTTCAGTTATAGAAATATACTGAATCCTTTTCCTCTCATGACAGAACATAATTTTGCTTGACATCCAGGCATAATATTTCTTAGTAACTTTTTTTTCAACTCTGTATAAACATTGACCTAGATCTATCAACTCTGTATAAACATTGACCCAGTCACCAGCAGCATTGTGGCTTATCTACGTCAGAGAACAGATGCATGCTGGGGAAAAATGGATTACCTCCATAAACCTTTCACGGAGACTGTTAAATTGATAAAATCTCATGATAGAAATAAACAAAACGGTTACAGACCTCATTTCTAAGTTCCAAAAGACTTTTAAAATTTATTAAGCAACAATGAATTTGTTCATGCTCACTTCCTTTATTACATACTTAATCAGGAGTAAGATTTTAAACTATATCATTATCATAGCGTAAAGTGTTCATTGCTTTATTTCTGGCATCGGGTTTTTCGCCAAGTGGAAGAATTTATAGTCAATCAAACAAACTAGAATACATGTGAGAGTTGAAATACATCATAATTGACGAAAAGGATTTAATATGGATGAATAGTAATGTGAGTATTATAAAATATATTTGATATACATTAATTATATAACTTGTTTATGCATGAATGTTAAATACGTATAAATGGTAATGTGATGTTAATAGATTATTTGTTTTACATAAAATTTTATTATGCTTAAAATTTAAAATTCTTGTTACACTTCTTCTAAAAAAACATATATATTTATAAAACGTTACTTTATACATGTTCGAGGTGTTTTTGTTGTGGATATCCTTATGTACACACTGTTTGTTATAATAATAATCCCAAATATAAAAACATAGTGCGAAAGTAGTCTTTACTTTTATTAGACTAGTACTTTTTTTATCAGCATGAACTATGAACTTAAACATTGATATTGTGTTTCTTTTACTTTCAGGTCCATTTTATATTGATGTCACCCAAATCCGTTCTTTAAAAATGATATTATATCATTTGAAATACAAAAGGATGATTAAAAAACCCTATCATTAAAATATTATATCATATTTTGTGTTCTGAACTTGTTTGTTATGATATAATGTGATTGTTTCCCGTTTTTTTGTTCCGCTAGGTGTAGCTTTTTTTTTTACAAATGGGTTTTTCTTCTCTGAATTTTAGTTTAAATACAGATCATATAGAATACAATGTATATATCCATACAAGAATTTAACGTACACTCTACTGGGTAACGTCCCAAACAAGAAAATAATTAGCTAAATAACAATTAAATATAATGCTATTAACACTTTGTTGATATTAAGTATATGGAATATTCAATATGTAAAAACATTCCATAGAATATATCGTAAATATGTTTTTGAATATTTATAAATTTCTGTCCTTAAACTTTTTGTGTTAATATACTCATATCAGCACGCCAAATTAGTGGCATATCTCCTGCGTTCGGAATCCAATTGAACTGAACCACTGCATATTATATATTTTATTTCATTAAGGGCCGTCAAATATAATTTGACATTATTTTACATTCATTTTAAGGTCGTGTGGTACTGTGATTAACATATAGCCGCAGAATTATTTATACATGTAGGAGTGGATCTAATACGTTAATAACTTTCTCGCAGCTTCTTTTCTGTCAATACGAATGCAGTGATACATATAATGAAAATATATTTTAAAAAAAGCTTCACCCTTATCTTGATCAGAAGAGTAAGTGTTTTGTTCTTCTATATATTAAGTGATTAAAATGCGCTAACGATTGATACAGTAGTTTGTTTTGTAAACATGTAACAATCTTTCAGATACTATGCATAATTAATTATGCATACATGAACTGAATGACTTTGTAAAAAAACATTTATTGTCCTCTATTTCTCAATATAAACATCAGATATTTTATAGTAACAACTAACATTACTTTATTGCAGCTGGTCAAGTTAATTGGCAATGCTTTGATTAGAGGTTTACTTAGAAAACCTTAATATACATTTTCAACTCTTTAACCTACTGTATTTAAAGTTTGTTGTGTGGTGAATATGTATTGAAGAGCAATTTTTTCCGTCTACAATTTTTTTTAAATGCAGGAATAAATGCAGTTAATTTCACATAAAGTAAATGAACGAGCTCTATTTTTTTTCAAAGATGTTACAAAAAGCATGTTATTGTTAATGTCGTAAGTTTTAACATAATTCAAATAAGCAATTTCTGATTCCATACTTTTTACAAAGTTTACATTAAAAAGGATATGTAAACTAAAATGCACGTTTATGACCTATACACTTGTCACACTTTATATTGTAAGTATTTAAAGAAACACATTGAAATTCCTGTTATAATGAAACTAATTTACACAAACGTACTAGAGTAAGTAATCATTTTTGTTTGAATATATTCTGTTACAAGGCATTTAAGATGTAAATGAACAAATTTACATAAATCTAATTTACACAAACGTACTAGAGTAAGTAATCATTTTTGTTTGAATATATTCTGTTACAAGGCATGAACAAATTTACATAAATCTAAGAGTCCAATGTTATGACCGAGTCTGTTATATGGTAAAATTGTAAATGCATACAAATGAAAGATGTATAATACATGCCAATCCTACATTTTAACACATAACCGGTTTATGTTCCAATCCACTTTGAATATTTCTTTAAATAGCGTCCATAATGCCACTAGGAAATATATGAATATGTTTATAACAACAACATATTGGATTAAGTGATTAATTTTTTTTTTTATAAAATGGTCCTCAACGTTACCCCAATTCACATTTATTTTTGTGTTTAATCGTGTTGGCTATAATTACATTAATATAGGCAGATTTTTTTTTGGAATTAAAATAAGTTTTAAAAACGCCTTAATTTTTTACTTCATCTCGAATCCTTCATTTTTTTTTTCGATAATACACAATGTAAACAACTTCAAAGGAAGTAGTATACGAACGCAATTTAATATCAGCGCATGTTGTTTTGATGCATTCGATCCAAATGGCAATCATTGAGCTGCAGGCGCTGATATGCATTGTCATGACTAGTTAAACTTTTGCATCGCGATGTGAAGGGAAGGAATTTAATGAACAGTTCATTACTTAATGAATTTAGCATATACGTTCTCTTTTGTCAACTGAATTGATACAACTTCAATTTTCATCAAACCGAATACAAAAAAAAAAAAAATTATTTAATAGTATTTTTTCACTCTTTTTGTAAGTGAATGTGGTTAACAAAGAGCCTCAGAGCTAATTATACATGTATGAGTGATTCTGATACGTCAATACCTTTTTCGTTGCTTCTTTTCTGTACGAATGCAGTGTTACATATGATGAAAACATTTTAAAAAAGAAGCTTCACCCTTATCATGATCAAAAGAATACGTGTTTTTTACTTCTATACATTAAATGATTAAAGCGCTAACGTTTGTTACAGTACTTTGTTTTGTAAACATCATATGTAACAATCTTCTAGTTACTATGCATAATTAGTTATGTAACTAGAGCCGAGCTCGTTGCAAGCAACGAGAAGGTCTTCCGTTACAGCTTCAAGTCGAGACAATCTGATTAAAATCATATCCTTGATCCCCTCCTTGTTTTTCTATTTTCGATACAAGTGGATCTGACGAAACCCCTCTTGAGGTCACCCCCTGTTGAACGTTTGTTTATAAATATACATGAGTTATTCTAGCAATCAGAGCAAGTGTTAGAAACTGTAATTTCGGGTTACAAACAAAAATGGAGTTGTACGACGAAATGATGCCACATGTTCGTGAATCTTTCGGTATCAGCAAGTAAGAGATGGAGCATAAGTTGATATAAGACGCCCTTAGGGAATCTAAAGAATGTATTGGCATAACTTCCTAATCATGTAACTGAGGAATGGAACCGACGATTTCATTGGTCAAAGCAAACTTCACCAGGAGGTGACCTCAAGTGGGGTTTCTTCAAATCATCGTATAGCGACTATATTAATTTTCATCAGATTGCAAGTCAAGAAAGGATTGTCATTCAGTCTTAATTAAACCACCACTCTTCTTCTTACATGTACACTTGTCAGGGTCTGACAGTTATTGATAGGAGGTCATCTTCACACTACCTTAACTTCTGACCAATCAGGGCTTTAGAAAATCAATTTGAACTCTTCAAAAGGAGACAGAAAAATTAATTCATGCCTATTTTCTATATAATTATTGCAACCTCCAGACTGCATAGTATTGAAGAGTTACACTTCTCATAAAACAGATAAAGGCATGTCTGTGATAAGCTAGGGGTATATATTTAGATTGTATGCAAATTTAAAGGTCATGGAAAGGTGACCTCTTATTGATACCTATCCGACCCCGTTGAGTGTAAGGAGAAAAGGGTGGGCAGTCATTAAACTGGATTGTCAATATGATAATAGTAAGTTCAGAAAACGAGGCTTACTTTCAAAGTATTATTTTCCTCCATTTAACTTATTTCACGGTTATATCAATTTATGATAACTTAAAACACATCTCTTATATGTACATGTATCAAAATTATTCCAACCAGAAAATCGATAAATACGTTTACATGTATGTACAACTGATGACAGGATTCAAACTACTGGTATGCCTATATCATAGTGTAATAAACACAAAATCCACTGCGCTGATGCATGGAAAAAAGTGTTATGTTTCATAAACATTTTGATTCCCTATATTCATACTTAAACCTCTACCGCTAAAACATGGAATAGTTTATGTAAAGTGCAGTGTTAAAATTAGAGATTGAAAAGAACACCAATTGTAAATAAACAATATTAATAATGCCTTCTCCCATCTGAGGGTGCGCTATTAGTATACGAGACTGAGGTGCTTAGTGGTAGGGGTAACTATCCGTATAATGTTTGGCCAAACAGTCCTCAGTATTGTTTTTGAAAGGATGAGCATATTTATCTGAAATATTCACAAGCAAGTAAAAGAAATTCACAATTCTTCAAAATCATAATCCGCGGCAGTGGTAGGGGTTGTGAGGCATCTCTAACTTCATTTTTTTTCAAATAGGATTTTGTTTTAAATATCCCAATATTTTTTTTTTTGCCTTGAGCGCTCATCTAGAAAGTGTGTGGGGGTGGGGGTGTCAATACCCTAAAATTTAATTTTCTAAATGTAAATTTCAGAAAATGTTGGCAGGGGTGGGGGCAGAACTCCAACTGAATCAAAAATCCTTTTTGTCACTTTTGTGTGACAGGAAGAGAGACCTCTGGTTTACAATTATTTCTATCATGTCACATATACATGTTTTAGTTATAATATTTTGGAATTTTTTAAAGATACAATGTCATTTATTTGATAAAAATCATATATTTATGCATACATGTACACTGTATTAACATGTGACGTGTGAACCTAAAAGTAATCAATTTTGTTCAGTTTTTAACTTGAGTAACAGAAAGGCATAAACCAGCGTTTTGTTCAGAGCACTGTGTACATTGTATATTTAAACCAAACCAAAAGAGGTGGTGTGACATCAAAACAATTTGTTTTTGTTTTTTAAACAAAAGAGTTCTACATATGTCAACCTCCAGAAAATACGATTTCTCTAACTTTAACATTTACAACAATTAATAAAATCCGCTGAACAACACATATCTATACCATTTAATTGTAACTTTGAGAAGTGCATACATTTTTGGGAGGCAAGTGTGTCGCTAGTCTGTAAGTCAAGTGAATTATGTCCTAATGTCTTTTATAGAAATTTGAAACTGTCAACACTTGCAGTACTCTGATGATTTCTATGGCGACCGACTGCATTGAATAACGTATTTCATAACTTCTAAACGTGAGAACAAATAATTATTATTTAACATCTTTGACATAAAACTTTAAACTTATATTCAACAATTGACCACTACAGTGATAGATCACTTCCAAGTGTATTTTAATTACATAACAATTGATGATCTGCATCCATAGATTACCTATGGCTATCTGTGTCCAGGGTTGTGTGCACTTAAAGGCCGAGGTTTTCAACCGGTCAGTTTACCTTAGGTAAGTTCAGGTGGGGGTGGAGCCTATATTGAATGAGGTGTGAAACCCCGAGGGAAACACGCTCGCTTGTGTATACATGTTTATATACACGGAGTATTAAAGTGCTCTCAAAAGAGTTTTTCCATTTATTTAAAAAGAATATCGTATTTATATGTACTTATAAAACAAATTGTTCTTCGTTGAAATGAATATAAACGCATGAAAAACCTCGTGCGACATGTGCAAAATCTTTCGTTTGATTGAACAAGTTTCTGTCGGGATTAACTGAGAATATATTCTGATGTTTTGTGAATTATACAATCACCCCACCTTACTCAAATACTAATGCAACTTTGCAACCAATGCTTGTAAATCTTTTCCGATCAGCTGCTAAATTAAAGTGCACAATAATTCTACCAGCTGCGCATGCACCAGAGCTGTCTGTACTTGTTTCTCTTCCGGTTTCAGCTCGTGAAATTTCTCAAAGAAATGTGATAACTAACGATATAAATCGTGAACGCAATATTTGATTTCATTTAATTATTTATTCTCAATTATTCACAAACATCTTTATTAATAAACGACGTCTTTCATGGATACATGATCGGCACTACATGATTTTGACAGACTATAGGTGATCAGCGCATTTAGTGTGGTACATAACCAAGTACGAGTAAATTTTTAATTCATATCTTTTAATATTTCTTTTGTTTAAAGTGCTAAAAGATAGCGATTTATCGTCACGGTATGCATCAAATCAAAAGATAAAAGTTTATTGCACCGTCGTCGCGAGCGCTGGGCATGGTATACACAGGACGAGTAAACAAAAATGCCAATCATTTTCTAACATTCAAACTGGGGCCTCGATTTAGTTGATTAACAAGGGTTACACTGACCAGGTAAATTCGAAGGCGGTGCTTATTTTCTCGGTCTTAAAGGGACACGAGATTTTCGGTCGCACGGGGTGATTGAATTAACACGCAGACTGGCCGAATAAACGCACACAGCAAAGTGAAACACATTAGGAAGAACGTTAACAAATAAGGAGTCACCAAAAATTGATTTTTGACACATATAAATTTTCGATTTTTGTTCGCCAATTTTTAAAATTCAGCTCGAGCACTGGGGGGGGGGGGCGGAGCAGCACAGAGATGACTTTGTTTTTAAACTTCCTAGAACGCTTCGAAAATTAATGATTTTTTTTACTATGTAAACCCTGCTAAAATTTGATACAACTCTTAAGAAAACTTATTTTACTTTCTACACTATTTAATTTTTGTGTTGGTCGAATATTAATTCTTACACCAGTATATATACATATATCCATGTGCATACTTTTTATATGACTCGTTGGCCAGGCAAAGTTTGAATATTGTCTTAAAAGTGTTAAAGTCTGTAAAAAGTCTAAGCAATAATTAACGGAAATGATCATGAGTAACTACAGTCGATTCATCGTCGGACCCCACGGGTTTTCCATCCGTTACATTGCTTGAAATCAGTGTAACGAATAGAAAACCCGTGGCTTCCGACGATGCAGTATATTAATCTTAAACACATATCAAGTTTACATATGCCGGTAAATATCTCGGAGTTCTTTTATTTATACAATCGGCCTTGCATATTTAGAATCGAATTGATAGATTACTTTTATTCAATTAATGAGAGGTTTTTATAAGATTTTTCGCCCTAACGTTTAAATCAACGCTAAATCAACCGAATAAGGGAGATATATTTATCTTTCATCTAAAACCAATATAAATGAAAATTAAATAAACAAATAGTTTTGTGTTCGTACAAAATATCAATAAGCATACACGTGTGATAAGGTACATGTAGATGTCCCCTCGCGCGCGATCTTCTCGGCCATGTGCGAGCGTGCGAGGGATGATCATCATTTATTAAAGGGGTAATCTTTGTGGTTTTTTGTTGTTGATCTAAAACATTATTAGTACAGTTCTTAGAACATTTTATACTTACAAACCCACCATTGATTTATGTCTGACGATGTTTTGGATTAGGAATGATATCGGATTTTATAATTTTCAGAATGACTTCTTAATTTACATTTTAAATAAAACATTAATAACTTAAAATTAAAACAGTTCCTGTATTTGCGGCTATTTATACTCAAAACAAGTAGGCTACATGAAAGACGCGAATCTGGTGTATTAGATAACCGCTGACCGCTTGGTAGGGCCGATCTCCTCGGCCGCGGGCGAGGAATAGGTTACGTAAAGTTACAACACACACAGCTCAGAACCCAGGAAGATTTGAAATGTTTGCAGTATAATAATGACTAAAATCTACCAAATAGAAGTTATTATTTTTTCTTTACTTAAAACCCAGAATTAATCTATGCCTGATATTACTTCCGATTGAGAATGACATTTCTTTTATTAATTAACAGAACGTTTTCTTAATTGACACTCTATCAGTTAATTCAATTTGAGATGAATAAACGTCTAATATTATGTGTGATCAAAATTAAAACAATTCTTGTTTTCGGCTAAATGAACTCATAAATTGAGAGACGTGACTCCGGTGTATTAGATAACCGCTGACCGCTAGGTAATCCAGCCGCGACCATGGCTACCGACTTTCTCGGCCACAAGCGAGGGATAGCTTACGTAATGGTTCACACACACAGCTCTGATTCCAGATATATTTTAAATGCACGCAGCATGATAACTAAAATGTATCACATAGATTTATTTTTTTCCGGTAGGTTGTGTGATTTACTAGAAAAGAAAAAAAATTAATGTTTATATTTTCTGTTTATCGTTTTTTAGGATTGTGCAGAATTTACGAAGATGACTTAAACTCCTCACATAAAAGCATGTATCCTAAAAAAATTATTTTTTTTTATGAATTAAAGCCTCCTTTTTAAACAGGTATACTGTCTGTCGTAACTTAATGTCAGTTGTACGCACAATGAATTTCGTTAACTTGCCAAATAAACACAGGTACATGTTAAAATGTAAAGCTTTTTACACTCATACTACACAACTCACCAACAAAATAACATTGTAACGACATTTATAGGATCCCAACAAACAACTTTTCCAGCGACAGCTATATCAAAATCCTAGCCGTTTTTTAGTTATTTAGCAAAAACTTTCAAGGGCCCTTGGCCCTTAATTTAAGGGGCCAGCCCTTTTTTGTTGGTGTCAAATGAAAGTCCTTGACATTCTGCACAACTTTTATTCTACATGTCTTAACAAAATGTTTTTTGTTTAAAAGATACAAAGGAAAATATGTCTAAATTTTCGCACTTTTTGGAACCCTGTTTTTTGACCCCCTACCTTTTTCTAAATAAAGAAAGTAATCCAAAAACAAAAACCGATGTGCAAAACTTCAATGTGTCTGTTATTCAAATTCGTTGGATTCCCATTCCCTGCTATCATAGTCTCGGAGCCTTTGTCTGGAAACGAAAGGCCCTAAATTTTTTAAAAAGGGGAATAACTCGTTAACGAAAGAGGATTTTTAAAATTTATGAAATGGTTTAGATAGTGTTTTGTAAAGTCTATAAGCCCTGAAAATTTTAGCAAAAACCATTTAGAAATGAGCAAGATATGATGCCTCAAAGTTCGCGTCTAGGAAGAAAAAAAAAAAAAAGAAAAATAAGAATAATCTTAATCTGCACAATAATATAAAGGTCTTCCGTTGGAAACGGAAGACCTTAATTATGAATCGAATTGCATTATGACTTTCCACATAACATTAACTGTCCTCTGTATCCTGCCTTTTATCAACAACTGATATAACGACATCATTGTAGCGTATCAAGCTATTTGTTTTGTGTTGTGGTATACTTCTTTGAAAATTCTACAATAATTATACCTTTACAATTTTATAACTTATTGAGTTTAATGATTAAATAAAGTTAAAAATTTGTGATATGGTGCATTTTAAAAAAACAATCTCTTCCGTATCCAATGTTTATCATTTTAAATGCATACAGATTAAATATTTATTATACATGTCATTCCAATATATATTAAAACAAATATCCGGTTAATGTTAACAATCCACTTATAATATTTATGAAATCATCTATTTTTCAAGTCCTTAATGCCACAAGGAAGTAAATAAAGAGCATTTATAGCAACAACATAAGGGATTTAATTTTAATAACATAGTTCGATCTCATGATCAATGATGATTATCAAGTATGTTTTTGTTTTTATCGTGTAGGCCATAATTAAACTAACATACGCATATATATTTTTTTATTAATGAGTATTGTCCCTTAATTCATGTTTTCATATCTGTTTTTACTCGTTATTCTTTAATGTCTAATGTACACAAGCTCAAAGGTACGTAGGAAGTATACAAAAACATTTTTGATATCAGCGCGTGTTGTTTTGTTGAATACGATCCAAATGGCAAATATTGAGCTGCTGGCGTTAATATGCATTTTTATCACTAGATACACTTCCGCATTGCAGTGTGAAGGGTAGAATATATTTATTCCTTGACAAATATTTTTTTTTTTACTTTTTTCAACTGAATTCATAAAATGGCAAGCCAATCCTTTAACTTTCATAAACCGAATATCAGCATATTATATTACAGATTTATAACAACGACAGAGAAAAACATACTTATTGCTTGTTCTCGGCAAAAGTTGTATTGTAGATTATTAACAGAAATATTAACTTGTAGATCCTCTCTATCTCCATACTTCATTTAGCTTGTGCATGCATTCAAGGGTAAGCCATTACATGTATCAGGTTTTAATTACCATTAAAACTATTAAAATAATACAGTAACTATTTTCAAACATAAATTTTCAAAACGTTTAAGGTTCTTCAAAGGTTGTTTTCCAGGTTCATTATGGAACTCGGAAACTCAACAGTGCGAGCGTAAGTATACTTAAAATATATCAGATTGGCGTAGTCTAAACTTGTTTGAATTTTTCTAAATTTCTAAAAAAAATAATAAAACCACAATATTGCCGAAATTCGTATAATTTGAACTATTAAAAGCATTTGATAAAAATAGAATTTAATAAAATTAATTTGTTATTGTAAGCAAGTGCATTTACATTATCTGAAATACAAGACATGTTTTGTAACCAATATTGTTATTTCTCTCACTACTAAGTCATAAAAGTACTGACATTCCCATTTGTTACTGATAAACTACTGATAAATAAGACATTTACTGACAATGTGCTGACATTACTGATAAACTTAGAAAAGTACTGACGTTATTACTGACGGTACTGAGAAACTTAGAAAAGTACTGACAAACTTAGACAGTACCCCGATAAACTTTGAGAAGTACTGACACTTTTAACTGACGGTACTGAAAAACTAAGAGAAGTACTGACAAGTACTGATAAGTACTGACACCATTGTTCTTACTCCCGCTAGAGCTTAAAAGGTGTGAAATAGTATTAAATAATGTATTTTAAATTATAATAAAGAGTTAAACGATTATCTAATAAAGTTATTAATAACATTTTACTTGAATGAAAATGTCAATTTTATTAATATGTAATTTTATAAGTGAAGGAAAAATTGAGCCTTGTTTTATGAAAAAAAAGAAACTGGCGGATTTTATTCCTATGGTGTTAGCTTGAGTTCTGATAATTATTAAGAAACGAAATGTCAGTAAAAAATTGACACTCTTGAGCTGAACATCAATTAACTTGATCATCCATAACAACATCTAGTTTATTAGCATTCAATCTACCCGTATTACCCATGCACGGATTTACGGGGGATCTGGACACCCCCCCCATCCCAACTTTTCCACCC
Source organism: Magallana ariakensis (assembly GCA_020458035.1). Taxonomy (NCBI): domain Eukaryota; kingdom Metazoa; phylum Mollusca; class Bivalvia; order Ostreida; family Ostreidae; genus Magallana; species Magallana ariakensis. Next base: position 7,227,002 of record CM035811.1, read on the forward strand.
TCCATGGAAAAATCTAATTTCTTAAATTTGCATAAATAATAAATATTGCTCTGACCACCCCCCCCCCCCCCGGGAAAACATAAACAACGTGATTTTGGGGTCCGCTCATTTTACATAGTAAATTAAATGCGCTGTGTTTCCGTACACTTATGATCGCGGTAAGCTTGAAGCGCTTGAGACAGAGGTCGAACGTGTGTCTTTGTGATATAATATAAATCTAGAAATGAACCCTATCCATCTACATTAAGATCTTGAAGAAACTAGATTTTATCTAAACATCTGACTCTGTCACATGACACATGTAAACTGATAAACTTCATATTTATCTTCTAACATGTATTTAACAAATGACCGTGTTTTGTAATTTGTTAAGATTTAACAATAAGTGGAGAATCCATATAACCTGCCTGAGTTATTTATAATAGCGCATAATAACACAACATAATTAGCACATGCATATAATCACACACAGATCGAAATGATCACATACATGTATATTTTGACAATTTAGCTTGGTGTAATGACGCATAGAATAACAGTCTAAATGAGATGTCTGTTGGTTCTATTTAGCAGGAAGTAGATTAGTTAATATCTAAATCATGTAAATCGCAATCAATGATAGCCATTGTTTTTGTTCTTGATAAATCATGATCATGAGAGAGAGAGAGTGAGAGAGAGAGAGAGAAAGAGAGAGAGGGGTGTGTGTCTTGATTTTTTCGGAAGGGGGGATATATATAAGTCCGGTTCTTTGACATTTCACAGTGTTCATTGTCCTGTTCAGTAATTCATATGCATTATTGTACAGAATTGTCTTCATACATATGTACATAATGATATAGTTCATAAATGATTTCATGCATGTATACAAATGCCAGTAACGTAAATACCCACGTGCATGATTTTTAAAACAATGTTTCGGGTTTAAGATTAGAAAAAATATCATACGTTTATTTAAATTGTATTGGAAAAATGAAAAATATTAGAGAGCAAGTAAGTTTTATTTTATAACTCTATGTCAAATGATGTTCCGAATTTAAAACTCTTCCTTTTCATGTTTCAAATTTTTATAACTGATAAATCAAAATTTTCAAATTCTGTTTTCTTTACTTGACAAACTGGGAAAAAGGTATTAAGGGGTGTTAAAACAACATATTGCAATTTTGTTTAGCAGTGCCGAACATTCAGATCTTAGGACGTGTGTGTATATGTAAGTACACGCGTGTCTGTCACCTCATTGTTTCAAATCTCGCTACCGTGCACTGCAAATTGTCAAGAAGGGCTGTGTACAGTAGCTATTATATAACCACTGACCGAGTGTAAAAAAAATGTCAACATCCTCTCCTTTGAAAACTTTAACTTCAATCAACCAGTTGTTAAACATGTGTTTTCAGGTTATTAGGTGAATTGATCTGGTGTAAAATAAAACATTGATTGAAACATGTAAAAAATTAAATTGACCGCTCTAAGTTAATCTAAATAATTATACATTGTAATTTATGAAAATTAATTAGGTTTGCATGTACACTTATTGAGAAATCAATTACCGGGTAAACTGTTGATAACTTAATTTAAAATCAATGCAAACTCTCTCTCTCTATCTCTCTCTCTCTCTCTCTCTCTCTCTCTCTCTCTCTCTCTCTCTCTCTCTCTCTCTCTCTCTCTCTCTCTCTCTCTCTCTCTCTGTGTGTGTGTGTCTATATAAACTCTTACATATATAGAAAACAATAGTACTACATTTACATGTATGTCATGTATGTTCTTAATAATAAAGAATTAGTAATGAAATTAGGATTGCATGTTAACTGACTAGGAAATAAATTCCCGGGTAAATATAATGTATATCAGTAAATTTAATTCAAAATCAATGCAAACTCTCTCTCTCCCGCGCACGCTCGCTTGCGCTCTCTCTCTCTCTCTCTCTCTCTCTCTCTCTCTCTCTCTCTCTCTCTCTCTCTCTCTCTCTCTCTCTCTCTGTCCGACAAACTGTACCAATGTTGGTATAAAGTTAACACGACTTTACCATGTCACCATGCACCTCGTAATAGTTGACCTTTTTGTTTAGGTCAAAAAACAGTAAGGCTAACTACCGGTTAGCCTTACGTTGTATCCCGCATCAAATTTTATATACAAATGATTTGTTTACAAGAGATTAGCTGCATATGGCAAAACATATTGAATTAAAACATTAAGATGTTTTACGTCTAAAAATTGAACATAAAAAACGGGGCATTCCGAGTCATTCGCAAACATCCAACTCCAATTCCACCCCCTTCCTATTTGTACAACACAATTTTATGTGAAACAAATAAAGCCCAATATTACACTTTTTTTTAATTATGACAATTTTTCTAATCATAATTTTTTGTTAACATTAAACTAATTAAATATAACAGACCCAGTTAAATTACTTCAAAATTAATATCAGTATATATAAACTTTACACTGTATCTAGGTAGCTTAATTAATTAATGGTGAAAAATGACATAAAAGAAAACGATTAGGTAAAATTTCATTCAGTAAGAGTAAAAACAATGGTGTCAGTACTTATCAGTACTTGTCCGTACTTCTCTATGTTTTTCAGTACCGTCAGTAAAAAGTGTCAGTACTTCTCTAAGTTTATCAGTACTGTCTAAGTTTGTCAGTACTTTTCTAAGTTTCTCAGTATCGTCAGTAAAAACGTCAGTACTTTTCTAAGTTTATCAGTAATGTCAGTACATTGTCAGTAAATGTTTAAGTTTATCAGTAAAAAATGGGAATGTCAGTACTTTTTTGACTTGATAGTGTCCTATTACGAATAATTTTATCAAACTAGGATTAGACTGAAAAAAATGAGGCTTTCAGCTGCCTTCGTATTTACTTAGATTTCATAGACAACTGTAGCTCTTAAACTTTTCATTTTAGACTCCAAACTAATGTTGCTAATGTTGTTGCAATTCTAATTGGAGAATCTTTTTATATTGATAGCTTCATGTACATAAAATTAGTAAACGCAGTACAGTTTAAAGTTTTGACTCCTATATTTGTTGCGGAAGCGAAAAGTTGTCTACACTTGTTGTGTTTCAGCCAATTACCTGTTCTTTTCATTGTATTTTCAAATTATATGCATTGTCAGCTCCAATTTACGCAGAGTTTGAATTGTATCTTGAAATTCTTATGAAATATCAATCATCTTATTATAATTTACAAGGTGTAATGATATTTGCTTTGTCGACATAATATTAGTTTTTAACAATATAGCAGTTTCCTTTCTTAATTAAAAAATGAAAAAAGGTATATTATGATTTAAGAAATGACAAAGAATAATAATGACTGCTTTATATTCATATAAATGTTTTCATATCTTGGAAACATATTGCGGAAATAATGTTGTCGAATTCACTTCATGGGCACGAGAGTTCTATTGCTACGTCACCTTACTCCGGACGAGTAGACAGACATTGGCAGTTTTATGTAAATTGTTTAAATCAAGAGAGAATTCATTTAAGCATTGAATGCTTATTTTTGGATGTTGTCGGTCCTATGACACACCATGCGGTGCAGACAAATTGAATACCGCGCTAACGCACGGTAAGATAATTTTTGCACTGTCCACGACCATAACGACTGAGCTATTCGGACTATCGCTTCAGGACTTTGACGCTTAATATCTCGAGACTGCGTTGATCGATTTTGAAACAAATTACATCTTCTGAATCAGTAAAAGGGTAACTATAGAGTGCAAAAATTTCAAATAAAAATATTAAAAAATAAAAAAGTTGAAAAATTAATTTTTTTAAATTTCCTTCCGGTGACGACCGGAAGTAACATTCTGACATTCTCTTGACCGAAGTGCACCAGGAAAAGGTAGATCTGTCATCTCTGAAAATTTCAGCAGTCTATCTTTACTCGTTTTTGAGAAACCTGACAGACAAAATTGACTTTTTAAAATCGTAAACGGACGATAACTTCCGAACGGAAGTGTATATTCAAAAATTGAAAAAAAAACGATTAGCTTTAGATAAAAACACGTAAATCTTGAAAATTTGAACCAAATCGAGCGAGCCATCTCCGAGAAATCGTCTGCACAAAATCGGTAAGAAAAAATAAGAATAATAGTAATTACAAAAAACTAGAGCAAAGCTCGTTGCAAAGCAACGAGTGGGTCTTCCGTTAATGTCGAAAGTAGAGCTTAAAGTTCCTGTAAGAAGCAGAGTTCTTAAAACAATAATATAACTAAGTAAAAAAAAAAGGTAAAAAAATGTAATAATTCTTGGTACGACTTGATAAAATCCGAATGATTTTAAGTACGAATTAACAAAATCATTTGCAATTTTAAGGTAACTCCAGTGTTTTAGAACTCCGTGTCAAACCACACATTTTTTAATTTTAATAGTTAAAACAACTTATAAACTTACTATAGAGACCAAAATATTTATACCTTTGCACGTTTGTTTTCCTACAGTGAGCTTCAGCTCACAAGGTCCAAAAATTCAACAGCCAAAATTTAACACCATGATGCATGATCTCATAATTTATTAAATTATGCACCAAAATACATCATGTTAGGTTATAATTTAAGCAAATCAATTGATTATCATTAAATCATAAAAAATTTTATTGATTTTCTACAGAAAATATAAAAAATATTACATTTTTTCTTGCCACGACCTTCCCCAAAAAATCACAAAATTGCATATTTTTGAAAAATTCTAAAAAATTATTCAGTTTACATACATTTTTTAAAGAATATTTATTAAGAGTTACATATTGTGTTAACAAAAAAACAAAGTTTATCAAAATTGACCATCTAGTTTTTGCTTGATAGTCTCTTGAACATGTGTACCACCATATTGAAAATGTAAATTTTGCAAGTTGTTTTTTGCAAACTTTGGAAAAAAATGAAATGTACAAAAATGACACAATCTAACAGTCACTTAAATTGATATACTCAATGAAACTGTATTATACATATAAGATTAAGGTCGAGACTGCCAAAAAACTCATATAGTTGAGTGCAGTAGTACCCCCTCCCCCTTTCTGTCAAATACTTTCCATCCCAGTTTTTTAACATATTTATCCAGATTAAACACCAATCAGTGTTATGTAGTTTTAATTACACAAGTACTTACTTATCCTCTCCTTGTCCCGGCGGAGAACAAATGAGGTCGTCAAGCTACATAAACGCAGTGTAATTGTTGGAGGAGAATGCATACAATACGTACAATTATATTACACACTCATTTACGTTTTTACATTTCGCTGCTTTCCTTGTTTTCTCCTATCCCTCTAAATGACGGAGATGCTATATTTTAACAAATTTTCCACATTTTTTACAAAACCATAATTACTTTAAAACACTTAGTGTGAGCCAAAATTATAACCGGAAATTTAGCACGCCGTGTAAAAAAAGAACCGGATCCGAAAGACACTGGAGTTACCTTAAGAACGACTTAACAAACAAAAATCCGAATGTGTTCAAGTACGACTTAGCAACTTTTCGAATTATTTTAGGTACGAGTTAATTTAACTTTAAACATAAGACTATTTTCTTACCCAAGAACGCGGAATCAAAATTTCCGTAAAAATCAATTTTTAAACGCTTATATCTCAGCGATGCATCGTCCGATTTTAAAACGGATATCAGTTTTAGATTCAGCTAAATAAGCTCTACAAAACACGTACACGTTTTTGAATTGATCAAAAAATTTATTTTTTCGAAAAATTTGATTCACTTCCGGTTTCGACCGGAAGTGACGGATTCTGATTTTTTGTCCAAATGCCCTAAGTAAATCGAGAAATAGACAATCACTGAAAATTTCAAATCTCTATATATAACCGTTTAAAAGAAAATGACTGGACAAAATCGCGTTTTAAAAAATTTAAAATATGAAAACGGAAGTGACGTCATTTTTCAGCTTTTGAAGGCTTTCAGGGACAAAAATTTCTAATAATCCCTGAAAATTTCATGAAAATCGGTTGAGTAGTTTTTGAGATATAAAGCCAAAACTGAGTCAGAAGGAAAAAGAAAACGAATAATAACTAGACACGATCTCGTTGCGAGCAACGAGGAGGTCTTCCGTCTGATTTTAAGAAGGTGATATGACGTCATCGACTTTGATTTTCGACAAGAAAACATGATCTGTAAAAAGAAGTGGAGTACCTTTGCTTTTCTGCATCGCTTTTTATAAGTTCTCTTACGTTGCTTTTTTAAATACTAGCATTTCTTCCAATTGAGATAGAAACGATTAAACTTTTTACTTCTGGCCCCTAAAAATCCTTAATTAGATAAGTAAATCATTATATTGTTAGGATATATAAACGTATTATACCTTATTTTGCTTTTATAACCCTCACAAAATATCTCTCAGTAAACGGTTACAGATAAAAGACTTTAGTGTCCTCTGGTCCCCTAATGTGAGGGGCCAGCCCCTTTTTCTTGATATCAAATGAAAGGTCATTTAACTCTAAACACATTTTATTCAGCAAGTGTTTAGAAATTCGTTACCGTTTTTACTGAATACGGCAAAGAACGTTTTAGGGGCCGACCCCTTATCTCGTTATAGGGCCGTTTAACGAAATTTTGAAGGTTGCATATTGTTAAGTCGTCATTTTAAACATCTTTCCTTTTATACTGCATTTCAAAATAGTTTTTCTTTCTGAGATATAGGTCATCAAAACTTTGGACTTTTGACCCTTAAAAACCCCTAATTACGTAACACATGATAAAATCATTACATTGCTAGAATAAATCACTGTGAGATAAACGTATTTGCTTCTATAACCATTCACAAAATATCTGTCAGTGAAGGGCTACATATAAAAAAAAACTTTAAAGCCCTCTAGACCCCTAATTGTAGGGGTCAGCCCCTTTTTCTTGATATCAAATGAAAGGCCATTTAATTCTAAACACATTTTGTTCAACAAGTATTTAGAAAATCGTTACCGTTATTAAGATATATGGGGAAAACTTTTTAGGGGCTGATTCCTTATCTTCTTATAGGGGCCGTTTAACGAAATGTTGAAGGTTGCATATAATTAAGTACATTATTTTAAGCATCTTTCCTTCTATACTGCATTTCAAAATATTTTTCCTTTCTGAGATATGAGTGATCAAAACTTAGGACTTTTGGCCCCTAAAAACCCCTAATTACGTAACACATGATAATATCATTACATTGCTTGGATATATAACTGCGAGATAAACATATTTGCTTATATAACAGTTCACAAAATATCTATCAGTAAAGGGCTACATATAAACAACTTAACAGCCCTCTGGTCCCCTAATTTTAAGGGCCAGCCCCTTTTTCTTGATCAAATGAAAGGTCATTTAATTCTAAACACATTTTGTTCAACAAATATTTAGAAATTCGTTACCGTTCTTGAGATATATGGAAAAGAACGTTTGAGGGGCCGATCCCTTATCTCCTTATAGGGGCCGTTGAACGAAATTTTGAAGGTTGCATATTGTTTAGTACATCATTTTGAGCATCTTTCCTTCTATACTGCATTTCAAAATATTTTTCCTTTCTGAGATATGGGTGATCAAAATTTTGGATTCTTGGCCCCTAAAAACCCATAATTACGTAACACATGATAAAATCATTACATTGCTTGGATACATTACAGTGAGATAAACATATTTGCTGTTATAACATTTCACAAAATATCTATCAGTAAAGAGCTACAGATAAAATACTATAGAGCCCTCTGGTCCCCTAATTTTAGGAGCCAGCCCCTTTTTCTTGGTATCAAATGAAAGCTCTTCTAAAAATAAACTTTTCTTACATTACATGTTTTAACAAAATATTTTTCAGAAAAGAGATAAACAAAGAAAACCAGAAAAAATTACGAGGTTTTTTTAATCTCAATTTTCGGGTCCAGGCGAGCTTCGGCGCCTTTCACGCCAGATCAAAATGAAAATAAAATTAAAAATCTACGATCTTTTGTCTACTATCCCTGAAAGTTTGAACTCAATATCTTTTATAGTTTAGGAGAAGTTCCACGGACAAGACACCCCTCTAAAAATCGCTAAATCGTCAATTTCTCAAAAACGGAAATGACGTCATCAAAAGAATAAAAAACCTATCAGGTTCAGATCACTATCTGTCAGATCTGAAAGTTTCATGAAAATCGGTCGAGCCGTTTCTGAGAAATCGCGTGCACAAAATTTGTAAGAAAAAAAAAATTCCCCCTTAACCCCTCCTTTTCAGATGATGTATATAATTGTCAATATCTTTTACAATGCTTAACAAAGTGTTTTGCTTTTTCACCTATATCACATTAAAATTTAAGATTTTAGTTCCCTAAAATCCCTAATTACGTCATCAATGGGTGTGGCAATGAGTTTTACAAACTGATATTGTTACGATCAACAACTTTGCTTCTATAATGCATTACAAAATCTTGATCGTTTTTAAGTTATTTGTAGTAGAGTTTAAGAGTGTCTTGGCCCCTCATTAAAGGAGCCAGCCCCTTTTTCTTGATTTTGTTGAAAAGGTCTCACAAATACTAACAATTTTTTGTTCTTACACTTATCTAAAATTGTTGTTCATTTTTCAGATACAAATGATTGAATATTTTAGGGGCCAGCCCTATAGATCCTTAATGGGGACAGGCATTGGTGTTTTGATTACTGAAATCGATTAGAATCATTTATACAAACATTTTCTCTTCTACAATGCTTAACAAAATATGTCTTCTTCTCTAGATATATTGCATCAAAGTTTAAGTACTTTGGCCCCTAAAAATCCCTAATTACGTAATAAATGGGCGTGGCAATGATTTTTTCTGATAGATATTGTTACGATCAACAACTTTGCTTCTATAATGCATTACAAAATCTTTATCGTTTTTAAGTTATTTGTAATAGAGTTTACGAGTCTATTGGCCCCTAATTAAAGGGGCCAGCCCCTTTTTCTTGATTTTGTTGGAAAGAACTTTTGGTACTCTATCACTTTTGTTATATATGTCTTAACAAAATATCAACTGATAAAAAGATATAGATCAAAATGTGTGAAAATTTTGATTTGAAATTCGTACCCAATTTTCGAGCCCTAGCGAGCTCCAAGAAATGGCGCCACTTGCGTAAAACGAAAACAATAGGCACAACTTCAAACTATGGACGACCTATCCTGAAAGTTTCATATTCATATCTCTGATAGTTTCTGAGATCAACTCTGCACAAAAAAGGTCGTAAAAATGTGCAAAATGGCCGATAAATCGGTACCGGAAGTGACGACAGGAAAAATATTAAAAATGTATGAAGTTTATCTCAAGTCTCATCTTCTGTGAAAAAATGGTTGAAATCGGTCGAATAGTTTTCGAGAAATCGCGTGCACAAAATTTGTGGGAAAAAAAATAATAATAACTAGATACGATCTCGTTACGAGTAACGAGTAGGTCTTCCGTTCAATTTCTTAAACGACACATTTACAAAATTAATGAAATTTCAGAATTCCCCCTCAACCCCTTCCTTTCAGATAATGTATACGATTGTCAATATCCTTTACAATGCTTAACAAAGTGTTTTGCTTTTTCACATTCAGCACATTTAAGATTTAAGATTTTAGTTCCTTATTATCCCTAATTATGTCATCAATGGGTGTGGCAATGAGTTTTACAAACTTATACAAACGATCAACAACTTTGCATCTATAATGCATTACAAAATCTTGATCGTTTTTAAGTTATGTGTAAAAGACTTTAAGAGTGTCTTGGCCCCTAATTTAAGGGGCCAGCCCCTTTTTGTTAATTTCATATGAAAGGTCTCAATAATACTAACATTTTTTGTTCTTACACCCATCTCAAATTGTTGTTCATTTTTGAGATACAAATGATTGAATATTTTAGGGGCCAGCCCTGTAGATCCTTAATGGGGACAGCCATTTGTGTTTTGATTAGTGGAATCGATTTAAATTATCAATACAAGCATTTTCTCTTCTAAAATGCTTAACAAAATATGTCTCGTTCTCTAGATATAATGTGTCAAAGTTTGAGAACTTTGGCCCCTAAAAATCCCTAATTACGTCATAAATGGGCGTGGCAATGATTTTTTCTGATAGATATTGTTACGATCAACAACTTTGCTTCTATAATGCATTACAAAATCTTTATCGTTTTTAAGTTATTTGTAATAGAGTTTACGAGTCTATTGGCCCCTAATTAAAGGGGCCAGCCCCTTTTTCTTGATTTTGTTGGAAAGAACTTTTGGTACTCTATCACTTTTGTTATATATGTCTTAACAAAATATCAACTGATAAAAAGATATAGATCAAAATGTGTGAAAATTTTGATTTGAAATTCGTACCCAATTTTCGAGCCCTAGCGAGCTCCAAGAAATGGCGCCACTTGCGTAAAACGAAAACAATAGGCACAACTTCAAACTATGGACGACCTATCCTGAAAGTTTCATATTCATATCTCTGATAGTTTCTGAGATCAACTCTGCACAAAAAAGGTCGTAAAAATGTGCAAAATGGCCGATAAATCGGTACCGGAAGTGACGACAGGAAAAATATTAAAAATGTATGAAGTTTATCTCAAGTCTCATCTTCTGTGAAAAAATGGTTGAAATCGGTCGAATAGTTTTTGAGAAATCGCGTGCACAAAATTTGTGGAAAAAAATAATAATAATAAGAAATCGTACGAAAACAAAAAGGTCTTCCGTTGGAAACGGAAGACCTTAACTAGACGCTCGTTGCGAGCAACAAGAGGTCTTCCGTTTGAATACACCTTAAAAAAGACTATAGAGATAGCTGTTTTTTTCTACCATTTCTTAACACTCTTCAAGGTATCACACCGGTAATCCACCAATGAAAATGAACTTAGTCAATTGTAGTTCCATACATTTATAGGGATTATTTTTTTCTTTTGCCCGCATTTTGCTTTTTCCCATATTTGATTTTAATAAAATAGATATCTATGATTAGGGAAATTTCTGTACTTTGTAAATTTGATTCTATTCTTATCGGGAACTATTTCTTAAAGGGCATATAGGCCGACTTCCTGGGGTGCGCGCAGTCTGTTTATAAACAATTGGAAAACACGTGGTTTTGGAGGTAGGCATGTTCGCAGCTAGAAAACTTGAGAAAATGCCGTATCGCATGCCCATTTTTTTGATGTTAGATAATGCGTAAGGTATCATAGAACACTGCTATCTATTTTTTTTCTCACGAGAAAATTATTTCGATTTTGTACGAATTTTTTTCATACATAGAATTATATAGCGAAAACAATTACCGGTGTGATACCTTAAACATAGAGCAAAACCAATACTGGATATCTAAAACGCTATGTAAAAGTCAAACTAATATTTTGTAAAATCCGTATTGTGACGTATTTCGATCCTCGGTCACTTCGCCGGCATCAAAGACATTCTGCCGCAACATCCAACGATGCAACTGCATTACAAATACATAAAATAGCTAACCGCGGGTCGAGAAACAAATATTTTTCATATTTATACATGTACTACATGTACTAACATTTAAAATTATTCTTATATTTAGAAGGACCTTTTTCAATAGTATGGAGAGAGAGAGAGAGAGAGAGAGAGAGAGAGAGAGAGAGAGAGAGAGAGAGAGAGAGTTATCACAACATTTCATCGTAGTGGCGGAGTTCAGACATTCACTGCTCATGACTTGACTGAGAGAGAGAGAGAGAGAGAGAGAGAGAGAGAGAGAGAGAGAGAGAGAGAGAGAGAGAGAGAGAAGTAAATATACAATTCAAACATGTATATAAGCTTTTAAAAAAACACATTTCTCAATAAACGCATGTATACTTGCGTGCCTGTATCCAAGTATCTGGAGAAACATTGAACAATCCTCAATTTAAAGTCATGTATAATAATTGAAACATAAGCATATTGTTAGGAGAACGGGTTGTCGCGAATTGTTGTGTGCACACAGACATTGAGATAGCGGCATTTCTTTGATGCCGGCAAAGAGACCCGGCGAGCTGTAATGCGGTCGTATTACAGGGGTGCTTCGGCGGCATGACTTTGATGCCGGCGTTGCTACGAGCGTCTGAATTTAAATAGCTGCTGATAAAAAAAAGACTGTCACATAGCAGAAAATTACCGGTATTTCTAACCGGGCTTTATATTTGTACTGAATAAAAACCCCGATATTATTTTGATTTATGATGGAAAAAATTTAAAGTCATCATTTTCAAGATAAAATCGTAAAGCAAACCACAATTAAGAAAGAAAAAACGTTCGACACTCCGGGTCTGAACCCGGGTCGCCTGGGTACAAGTCCACCACTCTAACGACTGAGCTACGCGGACTCTCGCTTCAAGACTTTGAAGCCTAATATCTCGAGAATGCGTGAATCGATTTTAAAACGGATTTCATGTTCTGAAGTTTTGAACGCGTCTCTATCGAATAATAAAATTAAAAAAATTCAAGTCAAAAAAGTTGAAAAATGATAAATTTTTGTTTCCTTCCGGTGACGACCGGAAGTGACGGCGGACGTTCGGATTTGCGAAGGGCACTGCGGCAGAAGACTCTCTATCATCCCTGAAAATTTGAAAGTTCTATCTTAAAAACTTTTGGAGAAAAACTGTGAACAAGCGAAACATAATTTTTTTAATATCGCGGGACCGGAATGTTCTTACAAATTTAGTCGTGAATAAGATTTGAAAGTTTTATCAAAATCGGTTAAAGCGTTTTTGAGAAACCGTGACAGAAAAAAAAATAATAATAACTAGACGCTTGTTGCGAGCAACAAAAGGTCTTCCGTTTGAATACACCTTAAAAAAGACTATAGAGAAAGTTGTTCTTTTTTACCATTTCTTAACACTTTAACAGAAAGTAAAACCAATACCGGATATCTAAGACGTTATGTAAAAGTCAAACAAATATTGTAAAATCCGTATTGTGGCGTATTTCGATTATCTGTCACTTCGCCGGCATCAAAGACATTCCGCCGCAACAACAGTGAATGAGGTTTCAACGATGCAACTGCATAACAAATAGATAAAATAGCTAACTGCGAATCGAAAAACAAATAATTTTCATATTTATACATGTACTAACATTTAAAATTATTCTTATGTTTAGAATGACTTTTTTTTCAATAATATGTCAAAGAGAGAGAGAGAGAGAGAGAGAGAGAGAGAGAGAGAGAGAGCTCTTAGCTAGGCTAAGCAATTTTTTTTGCTTATTGGAATACAACTTTATATTTAGTATTGACATCTTTCTGGGTTGACCCTTGAATCCAATATAGGTTAGAGAACTACGCACATGGAAGGCTACAACTGCAGAAAAGTTTCAACGAATTGTTTAGATCCGTGTTTACTCTTATGGTGTTTTGTATTTTTTGTTTATAATTTTGAGTTTGAACACAGTTCATTATCACCACATGTCATCGTAGAGTCGGAGTTCAGACATTCACTGCTCCGTCGCAACCACCACCAATACAAGCAGGGATGACCACACACATCTGTTGATGCGATACAGAGCAGGGATGTATCGTAGGTTAAATTACACGAAGATTAGAAAGAGCAGGGATGTCCGCACTCTCAATCTTGCCGTACCTGTTTCAGTTTAACACCAAACAGTCGTTGTGCAGACGCTATCGACACTGTCCCTATATATGTGCCGGCCTAGAATAATTTGTAGTATTTAAGAATAGGAAATCAAAATTAAACAAACTATCTAGACCTAACCCCATAAAAATCCTATACACAACAACTTATTTACAATGAATATCTATAATGGTATAAAAATGATTATGACGCTGATTGGTATTTATTTAGAAACATAGATCACATTATCAAAAACCAACAAATCAAAGGGCAATAACTCTAACACAGTATAATACAAATAGATACAAAAATACAAATGAGAAATAGCTGCCTGCTTCACATGTATATAATCTGTCCAAAAACATTTGTCGATAAACGCATGTATACATGCATGCCTGTATTTACGTATGTGGAGAAACATTTAACAACCCTCAGTTTAAAGTCATGTATAATAATTGAAACATAAGCATATTGTTAGGAGAACGGTTATTTCCTACCCGCAGTCGCTTCTTGTTTTGTGCACACAGTCATTGAGATGGCGGCGTTTCTTTGATGCCGGCAAAGCGACCCGACGAGCTCCAATGCGGTCGTATTACATGGGTTCTTCGGCGGCATGACTTTGATGCCGGCGATGCTAGGAGCATCTGAATTTAGATAGCTGCTGATAAAAAAAAAGACTGCCACATAACAGGAAATTAACGTTATTTCTAACCGGGCTCTATATTTGTACTGTATAAAAACCCCGATATTATTTTGATTCATGATAAAATTTAAACGGAAAACATTTTAAACCATCGTTTTCAAGATAAAATCGTAAAACAAACCACAATTAAGAAAGAAAAAACGTTCGACACTCGGGGACTGAACCCGGGTCGCCTGGGCACAAGTCCACCACTCTAACGACTGAGCTACGCGGACTCTCGCTTCAAGACTTTGAAGCCTAAAATCTCGAGAATGCGTGGATCGATTTTAAAACGGATTTCATTTTCTGAAGTCTTGAACGCGTCTCTATCGAATCATAAAATAAAAAAAATTCAAGTCAAAAAAGTTGAAAAATGATAATTTTTTGTTTCCTTCCGGTGACAACCGGAAGTGACGGCGGACGTTCGGATATGCAAAGGGCACTGCGGCAGACGACTCTCTATAATCCCAGAAAATATAAAAGTTTTATCTTAAATACTTTTGAAGAAAAATCGTGAACAAGCAAAAACATAAAATTTTTAATATCGCGGGACCGGAAGTGACGACCACAAAAACCTCGTGTAATTTTCTTACAAATTTAGTCAAGAATAAGATTTGAAAGTTTCATCAAAATCGGCTGAAGCGTTTTTGAGAAAACGTGACAGAAAAAAAAAACAATAATAATAATAGTGGAAACGGAAGACCTTAACTAGACCCTCGTTGCGAGCAACAAGAGGTCTTCCGTTTGAATACACCTTAAAAAAAGCTATAGAGATAGTTGTTCTTTTCTACCATTTCTTAACCTCTTTTTAACATAGAGCAAAACCAATACCGGATATCTAAAACGCTATGTAAAAGTCAGACCAATATTGTAAAATCCGTATTGTGACGTATTTCGATCCTCGGTCACCTTCGCCGGCATCAAAGACATTCCGCCGCAACAACAGTGAATCAGGCTCCAACGATGCAACTGCATTACAAATAGATAAAAAAGATAACCGCGGGTCGAAAAGCAAATATTTTTCATATTTATACATGTACTAACATTTAAAATAATTATGTTTAGAATGACTTTTTTGACTTTGTAGGTTGACCCTTGAATCTAATATTCAAGTTAGAGAACTACGCACAAGCAAGGCTACAACTGCAGAAAAGTTTCAACGAATTGTTTAGATCCGTGTTTACTCTGTTGGTGTTTTGTATTATTTCTTTGTAATTTTGAATTTGAACACAGTTCGTTATCACCACATGTCATCGTAGAGGCGGAGTTCAGACATTCACTGCTCACGACTTGACTGAGAGAGAGAGAGAGAGAGAGAGAGAGAGAGAGAGAGAGAGAGAGAGAGAGAGAAAGAGAGAGAAGTAAATGTACAATTCAAACATTTATATAATCCAAGTATGTGGAGAAACAATAAACAACTCTCAATTTAAAGTCATGTATAATAATTGAAACATAGGCATCTTGTTAGGAAAACGGTTATTTCCTACCCACAGTCGCTAATTGTTGTGTGCACACAGTCATTGAGATGGCGGCATTTCTTTGATGCTGGCAAAGCGACCCGGCGAGCTCTAATGCGGTTGTATTACAAGGGTGCTTCGGCGGCATGACTTTGATGCCGGCGATGCTACGAGCGTCTGAATTTAGATAGCTGCTGATAAAAAAAGACTGTCACAAAGCAGGAAATTAACGGTATTTCTAACCTATATTTGTACGGAAAAAAATCATCGATATTATTTCGAATTATGATAAAATTTAAACGGAAAACATTTTAAACCATCATTTTCAAGATAAAATCGTAAAACAAACCACAGCTAAGAAATAAAAAACGTTCGACACTCGGGGACTGAACCCGGGTCGCCTGGGCACAAGTCCACCACTCTAACGACTGAGCTACGCGGACTCTCGCTTCAAGACTTTGGAGCCTAAAATCTCGAGAATGCGTGGATCGATTTAAAAACGGATTTCATATTCTGAAGTGTTGAACGCGTCTCTATCGCTTTCAGACATTAAAAAAATTCAAATCAAAAAAGTTGAAAAATGACTGTTTTTTGTTTCCTTCCGGTGACGACCGGAAGTGACGGCGGACGTTCGGATATGCGAAGGGCACTGCGGCAGACAACTCTCTATCATCCCTGAAAATTTGAAAGGTCTATCTTAAATACTTTTGAAGAAAAATCGTGAACAAGCAAAAACATAAAATTTTTAATATCGCGGGACCGGAAGTGACGACCAAAAAAATCTCGTGTAATTTTCTTACAAATTTATTCATAAATAAGATCTGAAAGTTTCATGAAAATCGGCCGAAACGTTTTTGAGAAAACGTGGGAGAAAAAAAATAATAATAACTAGATCGTTCTCGTTGCGAGGAACGAGTGGGTCTTCCGTCTGATTTTTGAATAAATAAGATAAAACTCATCGTTTTAAAGATAAAATTGTGAGTTTACGCAAAAAAAACGAAAAAAAATTTTTCGGCACTCGGGGCTTGAACCCGGGTCGCCTGGGCACTGTCCACGACCATAACGACTGAGCTACTCGGGCTCTCGCTTCAGGACTTTGACGCTTAATATCTCGAGAATGCGTTGATCGATTTTAAAACAAATTACATATTCTGAATCAGTAAAAGGGTCACTATCAACATTATAGAAAATTATTTTAAAACAATTAACTTGAAAAATTCGAATTTTGAAATTTCCTTCCGGTGACGACCGGAAGTGACGGAGGACATTCTCTTGACCGAGGTACACTAGAAAAAAGATAGATCTATCAGTTTTGAAAATTTCAGCTCTAAATCTTTACTCGTTTTTGAGAAACCTGACAGACAAAATTGACTATAAAAAATCGTTTAACGACGATAACTTCCGACCGGAAGTGACTTTTCAAAAATTGTCACGGCGGTATAAACTTCAGATAGATAGGCATCATCCCTGAAAATTTGATGAAAATCGCACGAGCCATCTCCGAGAAATCGCCTGCACAAAATGTGTAAGGAAAAAAAGAATAATAATAATAACTAGACACGATCTCGTTGCGAGCAACGAGGAGGTCTTCCGTCCGATTTTAAGAAGGTGATATGACATCATCGACTTTGATTTTCGACAAGAAAACATGATCGGTAAAAAGGAGAGGAGTACTACTGCTTTTCTGCATCGCTTTTTATAAGTTCTCTTGTGTTGCTTTTTTAAATACTAGCATTTCTTCCAATTTCGATAGACACGATTAAACTTTTTACTTCTGGCCCCTAAAACACCTTATTAGGTAACGCATAAGTAAATCATTATATTGTTAGGATATATAAACGTATTATACCTAATTTTGCCTTTATAATCCTCATAAAATATCCCTCAGTAAACGGCTACACATAAAAGACTTTAGGGCCATCTGGTCCCCTAATTTGAGGGGCCAGCCCCTTTTTCTTGATATCAAATGAAAGGTCATTTAACTCTAAACACATTTTGTTCAGCAAGTGTTTAGAAATTCGTTACCGTTTTTAAGATATACGACTAAGATCGTTTTAGGGGCTGATCCCTTATCTCCTTATAGGGGCCGTTTAACGAAATTTTGAAGGTTGCATATTGTTAAGTACATCATTTTGAGCAACTTTTCTTCTATACTGCATTTCAAAACATTTTTCCTTTCTGAGATATGGGTTATCAAAATTTTGGACTTTTGACCCCTAAAAACCCCTAATTACGTAACACATGAAAAAATCATTACATTGCTTAGATAAATAACTGTGAGATAAACATATTTGCCTCAATAACCTTTCACAAAATATCCCTCAGTAAAGGGCTACAGATAAAAGACTTTAGAACACTCTGTTCCCCTAATTTAAGGGGCCAGCCCCTTTTTCTTGGTATCAAATGAAAGCTCTTGTACATATAAACTTTTTTTGCTTTACATGTCTTAACAAAATGTTTTTAAGAAAAAAGATAAACAAAGAAAACCAGGAAAAATTACATCGTTTTTTTAATCTCAATTTTCAGGTCCAGGCGAGCTTCGGCGCCTTTTTAATAAGACATATATGATTGACATTATACACATCTACAATCTTTTGTCTACCATCCCTGAAAATTTGAACTCAATATCTTTAATAGTTTAGGAGGAGTTGCATGGACAAAACAACCCTTAAAAAATCGCTAAATCGTTAATATCTCTGAAACGAAAATGACGTCATCAATATAAAAAATTTCCAATAAGGTTCAGACCAATATTTATCAGATCTGAAAGTTTCACGAAAATCGGTCGAGCCATTTCCGAGAACTCGCGCGGACAAAATTTGTAAGAAAAAAAAAGAAAAATAATAATAGGGAAAAAGAAACAAAGCAATAACAATAAGGTCTTCCGTTGGAAACGGAAGACCTTAATAATAACAATAAGAAAAGTGAAAAAGAAACAATAGAATAATAGAAGGGTCTTCCGCTAAAGACGGAAGACCCTAATAAATAAAGTCTGTTTTTGTCTTTATTTAAATGGAATAGTGTTTTTCAACGTGTACTTCATTCCAACAACCCCTTTGTAAATAGTATTTTTGTTTGAAAATCAAAAAAAAAAAAAAAAAAAAAATGGATAGAAAGAAAAGGAGAGAAAGAGAACAAATCTTGTGGCTCCGGCGAGATTAGAACACCCAACTTATGCAGGTGTCATAACAGAATTTCAGCAAAGGTTCACGTCAAAACATGGCTGACGCAAAATAATTCCCGAATTTCTCTTTGAATTCGGGGCGTTTCCGCCCGGGACAGGAGCTGATTTTTTGTATGAGATGAAAAACAACGTGTAAGATGTCTGAGTATTCAGGTTTTGTAACAATGCGAGGTCATTTGAAATATTGATGCGTGTTTGTTTCTGGAGGGGGGTGAAAAGGCCAGAGCTTGATTTTCGTCGTAAATAAATCGAAAGTAGAATTTTGAGGTGTGGATCTCGGATTCGGTTAACGACAAATAGGGGAATGATAAAACAATGACTGATGCATTTTACACATGTATTTCAGCGTTGAGAATTTTTTTTCGTGTCGTTTACTATTATGTTTGACTGTTTTATTACGCCAGGATTGGTAAAATCTTGATAAATGTAGAAATAACGAAATCAGTTACATGTAAATTTATTCGGTAAAAAATCGATAACGGTAATTTTCACAGATCTTACATTCATAAGTAGTTCACACGCTATCGTAGATACAGACTAAACGGAAAACAAGAAATATACATGCACTAGAAATATTACACGGCTGCTTACATCCCGTGTACTATGTAAATTTTAATTTCCCGTACAGGCAATGCCTGCCGTTTGATCTCAGGAATTTCTTCTAAATTGTTCAATCCGCTGCATATTTGGCAGACAATTAGAATGGGGTCCGAGGTACATTTACACGAAATTTCATAAGGATTGAGTGAAGAGCTCGGGAGTTAGAATTTTTTTCTACAGTACATGTGAAGCACGCTAATCGAAACTCAAATGCCCAAATATTCATAACTCTGTTAAAATAAAACGAACTGGTCTGGCCATTAGTACAGTAATCTAGAATGGTAATAGGCTGAAAGTAAAGGTCCAATATCAAAGATCAAGTAAAATCAGGCCAGAAAAACTAAATGATTTTGTGAATCGGAATGGGGGGGGGGGGCGGTGCGTGTACTGTGTAAATTTTAACTCCACGTACAGGCAATACTCGCCGTTTGATCTCAGGATTTTCTTCTAAATTGCTTAATCCGGTGCATATTTGGTAGACAATAAGAATTGGATCCGAGGTATATTTACACGAATTTTCATAAGGATTGAGTGAAGAACTCGGAAGTTAGATTTTTTTTCTACAGTACATGTCAAGCAAGCCAGTTGAAACGGAAATGCCCAAAAATTAATAACTCTGTTAAAAATGAACGAATTGGTCTGGTCATTAGTACAGTAATCTAGAATGGTACTAGGTTGAAAGTAAAGATCAAAGATCCAAGATCAAGAAAAAGCAGACCAGAAAAACTAAGTGATTTTATGAATTGGGGGGGGGGGTCGGTGACTTCTATATTACACGTAGAATATTAAATTCTAAATATTACATTTTACACAATTACTAAATGAAATACACATGTTAGAACAATGTATAAGCGTTGTATTAAAGATGCAACTATTTATTTTTCTCAATATTTTAACTTTATTTCAGTATGAATACATAGCTTTGGATGTCAATACACAAATACGGGGAAACACGCTATTATTGTAACTTCTTTTACAAAATTAAAACGGAAAAGAACAGAATCCATCATTTTAAAGATAAAATCGTAGGTCTTATCGAAAAATGAGTTAAAAAATTTTGCGGCACTCGGGGCTTGAACCCGGGTCGTCTGGGCACTGTCCACGACCGTATCGACTGAGCTACTCGGACTCTCGCTTCAGGACTTTGACGCTTAATATCTCGAGACTGCGTTGATCGATTTTAAAACAAATTACATATTCTGAATCAGTAAAAGGGTCACTATAGAGTGTAAAAATTTCAAATAAAAATATAAGAAAATAGAAAAGTTGAAAAATTCAAGTTTTCAAATTTCCATCCGGTGACGACTGCAAGTAACGGCTGACATTCTCTTGACCGAGGTGCACCAGAAAAACGGTAGATCTATCATATCTGAAAATTTCAGCCCTATATCTTTGCTCGTTTTTGAGAAACCTGACAGACAAAATTGACTTTTTAAAATCGTAAACGGACGATAACTTCCGACCTGAAGTGTATATTCAAAAATGGATAAAAAACAATCAACTTCAGATAAAATTGTGTTAATCTTGAAAATTTGAATAAAATCGATCGAGACATCTCCGAAAAATCTTCTGCACAAAATCGGTAAGAAAAAAAAAGAATAATAATAATAATAATAACAATAAGAAAAGTGAAAAAGAAACAATAGAATAATAGAAGGGTCTTCCGCTAAAGACGGAAGACCCTAATAAGAAAATTGAAAAAGAAACAATAGAATAATAGTAGGGTCTTCCGCTGAAGACGGAAGACCCTAATAATAGAGGAAAAGAAAGCAATAACAATAAGGTCTTCCGTTGGAAACGGAAGACCTTAATAATAGAGGAAAAGAAACAAAGCAAAAACAATAAGGTCTTCCGTTGGAAACGGAAGACCTTAACTAGATACGATCTCGTTACGAGTAACGAGTAGGTCTTCCGTTCAATATGTTAAACGATACGATTAATATATAAATGAAATTTCAGAATTCCCAATCAACCCCTTTCCTTTCAGGTAATGTATACGATTGTCAATATCCTGTACAATGCTTAACAAAGTGTTTTGCTTTTTCACATACAGCACATTAAAGATTTAAGATTTTAGTGCCTTAAAATCCCTAATTATGTCATCAATGGGTGTGGCAATGAGTTTTACAAACTGATATTGTTACGATCAACAACTTTGCTTCTATAATACATTACAAAATCTTGATCATTTTTAAGTTATCTGTAATAGAGTTTACGAGTGTCTTGGCCCCCAATTTAAGGAGCCAGCCCCTTTTCCTGAATTCATTCGAAAGGTCTCACGAATACTCACATTTTTTGGTCTAACACCTATCTTAAATTGTTGTTCATTTTTGAGATACAAATGATTGAATATTTTAAGGGCCAGCCCTCTAGATCCTTCATGGGGACAAATATTAGTTTTTTATTAGTGGTATCGATTAGAATCATCAATGGAAGCATTTTCTCTTCTACAATGCCTAATAAAATATGTTTCCTTCTCTAGATATATTGCGTCAAAGTTTAAGTACTTTGGACCCTAAAAATCCCGAATTACGTCATAAATGGGCGTGGCAATGATTTTTTCTGTTAGATATTGTTACGATCAACAACTTTGTTTCTATAATGCATTACAAAATCTTTATCGTTTTTAAGTTATTTGTAAAACAGTTTACGAGTCTATTGGACCCTAATTTAAGGGTCCAGCCCCTTTTTCTTGATTTTATACGAAAGGTCTTATGAATACTTACATTTTTTGTTCTTACACCTATCTGTTTTTCACATACAGCACATTATTGATTTATGATTTTAGTGCCTTAAAATCCCTAATTATGTCATAAATGGGTGTGGCAATGAGTTTAACAAACTGATTTTGTTACGATCAACAACTTTACTTTTATAATGCATTACAAAATCTTTATCGTTTTTAAGTTATCTGTAATAGAGTTTACGAGTGTCTTGACCCCTAATTAAAGGGACCAGCCGCTTTTTCTTGAATTCATTAGAAATGTCTCACGAATACTAACAAGGTTTGTTCTTACACCTATCTTAAATTGTTGTTCATTTTTGAGATACAAATGATTGAATATTTTAGGGGACAGCCCTCTAGATCCTTCATGGGGACAAATATTAGTTTTTTGATTAGTGGAATCGATTAAAATTATCAATGGAAGCATTTCCTATTCTACAATACCTAACAAAATATGTTTCCTTCTCTATATATAATGCGTCAAAGTTTAAGTACTTTGGCCCCTAAAATCCGTAATTAAGTAATAAATGGGCGTAGCAATGATTATTTCTGTTAGATATTGTTACGATCAACAACTTTGCTTCTATAATGCATTACAAAATCTTGATTGTTTTTAAGTTATTTGTAAAACAGTTTACGAGTGTATTGACCCCTAATTTAAGGGGCCAGCCCCTTTTTCTTGATTTTATACGAAAGGTCTTATGAATACTTTCATTTTTTGTTCTTACACCTATCTAAAATTGTTGTTCATTTTTGAGATACAAATGATTGAATATTTTAGGGGCCAGCCCTCTAGATCCTTAATGGGGACATACATTGGTGTTTTGATAAGCGGAATCGATTAGAATCATCAATGCAAGCATTTTCTCTTCTACAATGCATAACAAAATATGTTTCCTTCTCTAGATATATTGCGTCAAAGTTTAAGTACTTTGGCCCCTAAAAATCCCGAATTACGTCAAAAATGGGCGTGGCAATGATTTTTCTGTTAGATATTGTGACGATCAACAACTTTGCTTCTATAATGCATTCCAAAATCTTTATCGTTTTTAAGTTATTTGTAAAACAGTTTACGAGTCTCTTGGCCCCTAATTTAAGGGGCCAGCCCCTTTTTCTTGATTTTATACGAAAGGTCTTATGAATACTTACATTTTTTGTTCTTACACCTATCTATAATTGTTGTTCATTTTTGAGATACAAATGATTGAATATTTTAGGGGCCAGCCCTCTAGATCCTTAATGGGGACATACATTGGTGTTTTGATTAGTGGAATCGATTAGAATCATCAATGCAAGCATTTTCTCTTCTACAATGCCTAACAAAATATGTTTCCTTCTCTAGATATATTGCGTCAAAGCTTAAGTACTTTGGCCCCTAAAAATCCCGAATTACGTCATAAATGGGCGTGGCAATGATTTTTTCTGTTATATATTGTGACGATCAACAATTTTGCTTCTATAACGATTATAAAATCTTTATCGTTTTTAAGTTATTTGTAAAACAGTTTACGAGTCTCTTGGCCCCTAATTTAAGGGGCCAGCCCCTTTTTATTGATTTTATACGAAAGGTCTTATGAATACTTACATTTTCTGTTCTTACACCTATCTATAATTGTTGTTCATTTTTGAGATACAAATGATTGAATATTTTAGGGGCCAGCCCTCTAGATCCTTAATGGGGACATACATTGGTGTTTTGATTAGTGGAATCGATTAGAATCATCAATGCAAGCATTTTCTCTTCTACAATGCCTAACAAAATATGTTTCCTTCTCTATATATATTGCGTCAAAGTTTAAGTACTTTGGCCCCTAAAAATCCCGAATTACGTCATAAATGGGCGTGGCAATGATTTTTTCTGTTAGATATTGTGACGATCAACAACTTTGCTTCTTTAATGCATTACAAAATCTTTATCGTTTTTAAGTTATTTGTAAAACAGTTTATGAGTCTCTTGGCCCCTAATTTAAGGGGCCAGCCCCTTTTTCTTGATTTTATACGAAAGGTCTTATGAATACTTACACTTACAGCTATGTTAAGGGCGTCCATAAAATAATCGCGGTATTTATCACATAAAATATTAGCCTTTGAATAATCTTGATATTATATTCCAAAAAATTGTTACACAAAGTGATTTTTTTATCAATATACAAATTAGATAATTCGCTATCGCATGAGCAATTTTCGAGTCTCTTGGGAATACCCTGTCACGTGATACTGCTAAAAATAGATGAACCAGGAATAATACGAAAAATGCATAGTGCATAGGCTTAACAGTAACAAATATAATTATTTCTGTTTCTAACTTGTAAAATGAACATCTAAAATTCCGAAAAGTGCTGGGAGCTTGAAATATTCAAGTAAGAACAATTATTAAATTCAACATAAACAGTGTATGAACAGAAATTTGCAGGGAGTTCCCACAATTAATGCTTATTTGTGTGTAATGCATAGCGATTTCATATAGCTCCCAGCACTTTTTGATATAATTGGGATATAATGGTAACACATATAAAATTTCAATATATTTGATAAAGTGTATGCCCTTGCACTACTGCATTTTATCTGACCCATTTCACTTTCGGCGTCATTTGCGTGAAATTCAAACGCAACACTGACTAAGATTATGATTTAAATTTTCATTCATAAAATAATTAAACGCTGTGAATTTCATTAAAATAATGTTAGATTGTTGTCTCTGTTCACACCAGTCATCATTACCAAATTGTTGAAATTGGAAAAATTAATTCATATGTTGCCCTTACCATTTAACTATTGATGTGGGGAGGGGGGGATGGTTAAGTGTAAGTTTGTAATTTACACATTTATGTTTTTTAATGGTTTATGTTACTCTGGTGGTACATAAATAAGAAATACCTTTAATATATGATCAGGGTTACTTGTAATTATAATTAATATTTTTTGTAATAATTATAGAAAGCAACAAAATTCAATCTTTATCTAGAATTTATTATAATAATCAACTTGGCAAATACAATGTACTATAGAGATTGCTTTTATGTGACAAACTGTTCAACAAGACTAGTGTTTTCTGATTTTCAGTATTATTCAGTCATGATGTGGAATCTATGGCAATTGACCATATTCTTGCACACTACATGTACCTCTCCTCTTGTCTTTTTGATGGACATTGTAAGGAGGCAGTGCAGTTGATAAGAAAACCAATGCCTGAAATGATGAATATTATTTTATCAATTTCAAATTTAATTTCAATAGATATCTATGAACAATATTATGATAGGTTACAATATAGTAATATGATTTAAAAAAAAAACCCAGACCAATTATAGATGAAGTTAATGGGTAAAAGAAATATTTATAGAGTACCTACTTTTTTATCAACACCCCAACAAAGTGTCTCCTGTGGACCATGCACTGCTTTAATAATCCTGAAATTGAATAATGTGTTATAATTAGCAAACAATTGTGCTGAAGATAACATGAAAATGGAAAATAACTTTATTAATGTGCATACTAATGGCAGTTCTAATTTCATCAATATTATAACAGTATTAATCAAATGTTTATTCTTTACAATGTGTGGAAATTCAGTTCAACACTGATATTTTGTTTATTCAAACATGTAATCTTCCTTAAAAAAAAAAGGCTAAATGAAATAACACAATTCGATTTACATTAACAACAATACAATTTTGTCTATATTCTATTCATATTCTCACAGAAATCTTTGTAGAGCCAACCCAGTGTTTGGACTTTCCATTGTTTACATTTTCTTTGAACACGGAGGAAATGCGAGCCAATATTATCGCGATATAAGAATAAGAGACCAGTAAAAAGCTACAATGAGCCTCAATACTCTTTATGATCAAAATTAGCGAATCGCAGAACATTTGCTTTGCTTGATCGAGTCACCAAACTGATGTTTAAACACAATATTACATGAAAAACAAATGTAAACAAGTAAACAAGATCGAAACTGAGGAATTTCCCTTCGTTTCTGTTTCATCCTACAGTATTAGACAATATAAAACAATATATAGGGAAAGTACATATAAATCCTACCTTGTTCAGTTGAATCCTCTACCGATTTCCGTCTAGGCTGGTTGTAAATGAGTTAAATTCCCAGATATATCACTGAAGTCAACATGTTTATTCTGATCACAGCTGCAAGCGCCAATGTGACGTAGTCAACCTCGACACGTCATCAGACGACTTAGGAATTTCATAATTTCGCAAGATAATAAGAATAGTTGAAGTTTTTATTTCAGTACACCTTTCTTGATACAATCAAACCCAATAATTAATCATATTCATTTTGGTAAATGTTTGTTAATTACCGAAATACAATATCTCGTAAAATCTCATGAATAAGGGGCGGGGCATATGCAAATTTTCTTAAATCACACGTGCTAGAATTCTGATACCTTCCTTAACATAGCTGAGCATTTTTTGTTCTTACACCTATCTATAATTGTTGTTCATTTTTGAGATACAAATGATTGAATATTTTAGGGGCCAGCCCTCTAGATCCTTAAGGAAGTATGGGACTCATGATTTGAATCTACCGCGCAACTCCGAATGACGTAAACCAATTCGCGGTCGTTAAATCTGTTGGTTCAATTCTAAGGTATTTAACAATAAAATTAATTGTGGAAAGGATTTCATAGTTTCTTTTTAAAATAAAACGTGAACATAAATGATAATAAAAGTTAATTTAACCCAAAAATCTTTTTTTACGACATAAATATCGGTCCGGTTTTCGGCAATGCGGAGGAAACGTGGATTTGATTTTGAACGCTGAAATGACATAAAGGTTGCTTAAGCTCAGAAAAAGGATGGTCTAGTCACATAGTGCGAACGTGGACGCTCTCTAGGGCAGACCAATCACATATTTGGATATTACAGCTGAATAATTCTCATCACAGATGGAGGAAGATGACTCGACACCAGCAAAAGCGATCTGTCCAGGTTTGACTTGCATTCATTGACAGAGTAAAAGTATTTTGTAATCTCAGCGAGGTTAAGTTCGTCGAGACTGAAAATTTTTGACAGACGTTTCATCAGTTTTGGCAAATCTTGCTGAGATTAGAGTAAAAGTAAAATTGGTAAGGGCATCATCGAATTTTTCTTATGCTATGTAAGTGTAATGCACTGGTGCTTGCATCTATTGGTCTCTGCTCATGAATGTGTAAGATACCTATACCTATATAAGTAGGCATCGTACATATTCGTGAGTAAAGCCCCAAGCACCTGAGGTGTAATTTCATAATAAAAAAAATAATTATAATCATGTATACAAGTTTTTGACAGTATGGTTCAATACACATATCAGAACCCAGTGGAATTTTTAATGTCTTTCATTATTAATAGTTAATTCTAAAATATATCGGAATTTGTATCATGCCGTCACATGTTTCAGATAATCAGATGTTTCGAGTAGTCGATTTTCAGCGCACGAGTTTATTCCAAAATGATGATATACCACACATACGAAATCTTCTGTCGTCTCTATGCATAGTCATTAGTCGAATTATGTGGCATCCAGTTTATATTTTAGCTATACAAGTAGAAACTGCATATGACGACAACTAACTTTGATTTTGTATCAGTAATTTCAGATGCTATGTCTGAGATAGGTTAAAAATGATTCAGTTAAGATAAAAATTGTTAACTGACAGCCATTATGTTTGGCGTTAGGTGTTAAACTATCGGAAACCCATGACGTCAGGAGATATATTTTTTAAATAGGAAGACAGATTGAACACTTTAGGTAATGATATTTGTTATGGTATACACATATTGACAGCAAAATAAATTTCAAATAGGTGTGAAATAAGTGTCAAATACATTTTTTTTTAATTTAAAACTCAACCTCAGATGGTGTCTTTTTTCTGTTAAAACAGTGTCTGGATCCTTTGTGTGATTTTCAGTCTTTCACAATAAAGCTCCCTCAAAATTTACTTTTCACAGCCCCATGCCCTTCTTCATGTGGAAAGATTTGCATGTACATATTTATGTATCGATTGGAGAATAACTAATTTAAAAGTAAAGATTTTAGAAGTCAGTGTATAATAATAACTATCCCTCTCCCAGTAAATATTAATATGTTTGTTAAATCTGAGTTAACCTCTATTTATGCCTTTATAATATCAAGTACATATGCATAAATGTTTTTTACTGATCAACTTGGCAACCAATTGGTGTTCCTCTATAATATCAAGTTCATATGCATATATTTTTTTTACTGATCAACTTGGCAACCAATTGGTGTTCCAATTAATATTCTCTCATGCTGCAAAAATTCCTGATTACCGGTATGTAACTTAATATTACAGATGTTGACCATGAAGAAGTTGTCAAAATGTCTGATTGTGGTTGGAGACAGTGGAGGAGTTTGGTGGAATTAGGGATGTAAGCAGATATGCATTTAAGAGAGCTCGATGGTTGTGGCCATTTTTAGACTGTATTGATCTCCTAAGGAAGAAGAGCTATATATAAAAATATGCTGGTTGGCAGAAGAGAGAGATAGAGTGGGAAGTCATAACAGTTTGTCAGGTATTTGATAAATTACATAAACTACTTTCGATTGGTATCTCTGTGATTGGTTTAATTTTCATGGATTTCAAGGGTATACTCTTTCATATGAACAAATTAAAACCCCCACAAAAAAACTCTCAAAAAACCCCCCAAACAATCTTCATTAACTGTGCAAAATAATCCATGAAATTGCATCCCAATGAACCTTTAATGAATGATAACAATTCCCAAAAATTAGACCTCACAAAATTCAATGATTTGACAGTAGGGTAAAAGTTAACTGTAATATTCCATATATTGTTGACTGAAATCTTTAGTCCCAGAGATTATCACTGTGCCATTTATTTTCATTGATTTTATTCTGTTTAATACTCTAAGCAAGAGTGTACCAATTGAAAATCTGTCATTTATTAAAAAAGTTTGTTTATTTTATAAGTAAATTCTAAATTATGTAAATTTTTTGTTATGAATTTTTGGTTTGTTATCCTTTAGGTTCTCCGGTCCTCAGCCTTAAAGTATTTTTTTCATCATAAGAATGATATTTTTCTTTCAACCATTATAAATGAAATTTTTTAGAGGGTATCCATGCATTTTACAAAGTTCTTGCAAATTTGCCTACGATGGATATAATGGAATAAAGAAACAAGTTGAATTTCATAAAAAAGTTTCGGTGCAACGATGGCTCGAACTCTATACCAAGATGTATATAAGTGGGAGAGCTCCGTGGATCCACTACGCCAAGCATGTAGTTACGTGACTGATGGTTATACTAGCAGTAGAATACTAAATTAAAATTGACTGTATAAAAGTCAGATTTATGGTACAAATAAAAGAAATCCGGATGATTTAAAGTTATCGAACTTTCCTGAGGATCGGAGATCGTTTAGTAAAGGAATCTACAAGATAAAGATTAGCATTTCATTTATAATGAAAAATAATAAGGTTGATCTATATTTAATCAAATCGAAAAAAACAAATGAATTGTAGCATTTTGAATAGAAATCGAACCAATTAAATAAACCCTGAATTGTCCCAGCCCTAATCTTAATGAACCATAAATTGTACATCCTAAGAAATCCTTGTGTTTGAATGTCACAACAGTTTTTGTTTAGATATTTCTCTATGTATAAGTATTTTAGTTGAAGCTATTTCCCATTTTTCAGGTCATTCATCTATGATCAGGACATTTTCTGGAAAAATAGAAAACTTTTCAACAAAATCGAAATCCTGTCGCACATGTACTTTGTCTCTTAATTCCAAATCAACACCTCCTCCACCATTGCAGTATCAACTGGAACAGAACTACGAAGGCCATGGAGAGTGACATGATAGAAGAGATGGTCAAGGATGTGAATGATGGGTCTGTTCGTGTAAAGACAATGTTTGGTGATGAAGATGGCACAATAATTTCCAAACTTCGGACAAACATTGACACAAATATTTGTAAAACATTGGATGCTAATCATGTGAAAGAAATCTTAAGGAACCATCTTTACTTTGTGAAAAATAACACAAAACTTTAACTTTCAACGTCATACAGTATCTCAAAAGATGTTTATACTACATCCTTGCCCAAGGAAAAGTTGCAAGGATAAGCCAAGGACTTGTGCTCTTGTCCGCTTCAATATTTATGTTAGATATGTAATAAAAATGTTGAGAGGGTTGTTCATTTTGGAGCGATAATTGTCAGCTTCATTATTTATGCTATATTGGTAACACATGTAATAATGTTGAGAGGGCTTTTGATTTGGATGCATTATTTGTATAAGTCTGTAAATCTATAATACATGTACATGTGAGGAGTTAAATGTACAGTATAAACTTGATTAGTATAAAAAGGATTCATACCATAATATATGGTTGTAACAGTAATGGATGTTGTTCTACTGAATGGCTTAAAATTAAATTCGCCCTTTGTACTGTGCATATTGTACATGATGTAATGCTGAGTTGAAAAAATAATTATGAGATACATGTAGCAAATCATAAATTAAATATTTATTTGTTTATACCTGCTAGAATTATTTTGTTCCTACCTGGTATCTTGTTATAAGGTGCAAATAGTTTAAAAATTTGTACTTTAACAGAGGAATTTCAAGTTAAACAGAGGAAATTTGGGATCTAAATAATTTTTTTTTTTACTTTTTTGGTGAATTTTATAAATTACTAGCATTGTAATAAAGATATTATTAATTGACTGAGTGTTTATTGAACAAAAAGTTGGTATTGATTATTTTATCTACATTAGAATAGTGTTTAAGTGAAAATGGCGCGAAATTGAAAAAACAGACAAGAGGAAATTCAGACTGCAATATCTTTTTATCTAAGTCATTGACATATGAGTTTCTCCTTTTCCAGCGAAAGCATAACGTTTGAACATTTTATTTCAGTTCAAAAATAAGACTTTTAATTATATTAAAATATATTTTTTGACCATTTTGCATTGAAGGTCAACACTAAAAGCAACAAAGAGCTAGAGCCACGAAGCATCAAAATGTGCCTTAAAATTTTCACAAAACTCAAGTTTGAAACAATACAAATTGTAATTACGTATAATGTAGGGCACAATATTCTGCTTCTATGCATGTGTAATTTTTTCACCTCGGCCCCACCGTTAAGCACATGCGCATCATCAAACATGCCATATTCGTTAAAAATGGCTGAAAAATGTAGATTTTACTGCAGTATTTCCCAAATTTGAATGTGGCCACACTTGAGTACCTCTTTGAAACTTTTAAAACTGAGAGATATTGCATAAATGCATCTGCCTGCAAAATTTCTTAGAGGTACTCAAGTGTGGCCAATATGTATTTTACAATTTTTGAAAATTTTAGAAACAGAAAATAAAACAGACCACTCTATTTAAGGGTAAATATTTGCTTACTTTTAATTGAAATAGCAGAAATTAATTAATATTGATAAAGAATTATTTGTAAATGTTTACAAAATCATCATTTAACTCAGTCTGCATTTTTAAAACATATTATGTCTATGTACCACGGTATTATTTAATTGCAGTAGAATATGATATACATGAACATGTGTTAAAACAAACAGAAAAAAAAATGGCAGTTAAGATTGTTACGTACATTGATGGCGTCAAATAAGTAAATATTCCTATACCTTTGTGTAAAATAAGCGATAGCATGTATAAGTAGCTATAGTTGTGGGGTTTTTTTTCCCGTCGAACAGTTAAATGCATAACAAACAAAAGGAAATATGCAAGCGATTTTTTAAAACTTGTTACACAAGTGTTTCTGAATATCACTAGAGAAGGACAGTCGATATCACGTGTAAACATGTACATGTATGATGAACTTAACTGATGCCGTCAAATGACTTGATAATTTAATATCCAAGTACAGCTGTAATTGAATATTTTATAGTTAAGCCTTCGTCCCTTGCATTAAAAATCTTGCCAATGCATTCGTTATTACGTTATCAGCAATCTGTTGATTCGTCGCGTGGTCAATGTATTTCCGATAACCGTTACATGCATATTGTAAGATCGATCGTGTACGTTTCGATGAAGACGACTTTTGGTATTCACAATTTAGAATAAATTATCAGCATGTGCCCTATATAGATAGCTAATCCTAATTGTGATGTCTTTGTTGATAATTCGTTCAATAAATTAACAAAAACACCCTAAATGTGTGTATATCGGGTCTTTTGCCTTATGAAATTCTCGATTGAAATTTTCTTCGATTATTTTATGCGTACTTAATCTAATTATAGTTTGCCTTGAGTGGCATATAAAAAGGATTCAGATTGCCGGGCCCTTTCTTTAAAAAAAAAAAACAACAACGAGTGCAGCGAGATTTTGTTTCTATGCACCCCCCCCCAAACTTAAAAAAAATCAATCGATTTACGGCCGAGTTCATTACAAATCTATATATTTTAACACAAATTCTACATGCTTGCTATGAATTCGGGTTTTCAAGACAATTTAACGACATAATTCGTGTGCTATTGTTTGGCTTTGAAAAATCAAATATTTTAAAAAATTGTTATTGTAACCTATACTTATTGCATCATACTGTACAGTACCTGGCCATAATACAGTACGCAAAATGGCGGCCGTGTCATTAAAACTTTTTCACACTTGGAAGTTTTGTTTGTTATTTTTTCACATCAATAAAAGAAAATTTTTCTTACCTTATCAATATTTGTAATATATCCCTTTGCCTTTATTACAGCCCTTAATCTTTTGGGAATTGACGTGTATATACTTTTTATAGCATCGGAATGTATCTTTGCTTCAAAATAGTGACCCCCACTCTCTCTCTCGACCGATGTTATGTTACGGCATTTATAAGGAATAATTAATTCATTAGGAATAATTAATTCATAAAAATATTTGTTATAGAAATCGATATTTATTTTTTAATTAATGAACATTAAAACACTGATGTTATGTCATTCCTTTGTTCCGACAGTCAAACATTTTACCTTTAACAGTCCGATACTAGTGAGCTTCTTTATATCAGACCGTTACCAGTGGTTACAATATTGGTATCCTTTAAAATCGGACTGTCTCAGGTAAATCAACAATGAAACACAATGGCAGTGTTTTAAGTAGATATATGCCCCAACCACTTCTGTATGAACAAAATATCAGACAGTTTTCGGCCTTAACGGGCCTCGAAACTGTTTTATAATATTTCGTACAGAACTGTTTTCGGCATATATCCATTATATATACACAGTCGCTGAAATGTTTAGTTTCCACTAAAACGGCGAGTAAACGGTGAGCACACGGTGAGTGCACTCTGAGCAATCGGTGAGCGCACGCTGATCAAACGCAAACGCAGGGCAAAGTGAACTGTGAACGATATGTTAGCTCTATGTGAACGCAAGATGAACGATTTATTCGGAGTGCCCCGGGAGTTATTGTTACATTGTGTTTCATTGGTAATCAGGAAATAATAACAATAAACTACATGTATGTATTATTATCAGTCTAAATATAATATTATGTGACGAAACAATAAGTGAACACTGAATGAACGGTGAGCTCAAGGCGAAAGCTTTGTGAACGCACGGTGAGCGCTTTGTGAACGATGGGCGCGAACGGAGCGGAGCCGAGAGGTGGCAGGGGATAGTTTCGAACGAAAGACCCGGTCAAAATTTTGAAATAAAGGGAGAACCTGAGGTTTGGCTGGTTATTTGAGGGGTATAAATTGCTAGAATATTTATTGCATTCATTTTGTGGATAGAGGAGCTAATGTCAATTTTATTGATATATGACACTTTAATACTGGTAGCACTTTTCATCAGATATGGAATGAAAATGCGAAACTGTGGCCAAAATGTTCACTTTTGGTTTTGTGCTTGAAAAGTGGGGTGGGTTCAGAACACGAAATGTCACTCGAAAAGAAGGTGATTGACCCCCCATTAATTGGTGATTATTTGCATAGGTATACATTAAGCAACAAATTCTATGGTAGTTTAGGCCAAAATTAAAATTATTTATGTTTCCCCTAATGCGACCGACCCAATTAAATCCCGCCGACTGAATTATTTTTTTAACCACATTGAATAGAGATTTTTTTTTTTAAAGAAACTTAATTTTACCCAAATTCGTTTTTAGGAGACCCACATTTTTTCGTTTTACAATCATTTTGTTAGCCTTGATCAGCAACATGGGCGGAATACTCGCTTTATGATCGGTAACTTCGCTAGAATTTTCTCCGAAAGAGAAGTTGAAGTCGCCTTGTATTCGAGTTCAAGATCGTGTAAATTAACCCCAAACGTTTCCATAGCCTCAGTTAACCACTGTTGTGATCATGTTAAAAATTTGCGATTGTCTTATTTTTTATGGGTTACAATATGAATACGGGTGCTGCAACATATAGCCTACTGTGCATTGAAAATTACAACTGATGTTTACTACTTTTAGTGTTGATATGTCAATTAGTTGGTATCTTGTAATTAGTTAATAACTTTGCCAAATTAATGCTAAATCTGCCTACAGTTATCTTAAAAATTAAAATGATCCTCTAAACAACGGTTGTAATTGGGTCAAATGGTTGGACTTATACCTCCAAAATACACAGAAGTACAGAGACTGATTTTATTTGTCATGTAGCTAACACCATGAACACAATTACAAAACATTTCATCTATAAATTGTATGAATACATCAAATTAATTGAATTTAATAGATTGGAGAAGTGTTTTAAACTTTTAGAAGTTGTTTTAATTTTAATTAAGGTTGAATCTGTGTATATCATCATTTCTGTAGGTTATGATGTATCAAATAATGACAGTCTCCCTGATTTCTCAAACTTCTCCCCACTTTTCTGTTAGGGAGAAATTAGTCTCCCAAAAAATAGGTTGGTACCTGTTATATGAAAGACTCTTTATGTTGTGAAAAATTTAAACAGTTCTCTTAAATTCATCATATTTCAAATAAACCGAAACAAAAGTTGGTTTTGGTAATTACTATAAATAAAGTGAAATTGGGTAAATTCACAAAAATCTTTATTATCTAAATATTGTTTTCTTCCCTGACATTATGTTTCAAATTTCGGTTAATATTTCTTTGTATAAACACCCTTTTCCTTGTTAAAGAAGGATATTGTCTGCAAGTTTAGTGAGTTTGTGTAAACTTGATATTATAGTAACTAGAGTCATTAAATATGACTTATTAACAAACATTTACATTTATTACATTACGTTAAGTTTGTCAAATATTATTGTTTTAATATACTTTTAGACATTGTATAAACCAAATTTTGAAAAACTAATTGATACTTTGAAGTATGTACATTATCATTAAAATGATA
The DNA here is from genome assembly GCA_020458035.1 of Magallana ariakensis. Lineage (NCBI taxonomy): Eukaryota > Metazoa > Mollusca > Bivalvia > Ostreida > Ostreidae > Magallana > Magallana ariakensis. Next base: position 7,262,469 of record CM035811.1, read on the forward strand.
TTTAAATATAGATTAACATGTACATCAACATACAAATGATAATGAATCTATTCATGCACATCTTGTCATTGAATCAAACATGTTAAAATTTAAGATAAACAATATCAAATTGTGAATTCGATATTAAATTTGTTTTACATTCCATTAGTACAAGTATTACAATTTGTTTTACAACTGATCAAATTTTTTTAGTTTTGTAATTAATTAAAGAATTGATTGTTTTTCCATTTTTAATTTATAATGTAATTTTAATTATGCCCTGGCAGAAAAAAAAATTATTTACCTACCTACCTACCCAACTTCAAAATTTAGGGTCGGGTTAGGGGAAACAAAGATATTTTTAATGATGGCCTTATGGCAGTTGCTCGGGACTGGAGCGTGGTGCTGGACCCGTGAAAATGTGAAAAAAGGGTAATTTTTCAGAAAATTTTGAGACCGTCCCTAGCTATTCTATACAGTGCTATATGTAAGTTGTACTTGTTTTATTCTGAAATGTTTAAAAATTCTCAAGAGTCGGGACCATGTGTCCCGTGCATGCAAACCAATTTTAGCAAATTTAAAAATCGACTGAATAATTAGATCAAATATATGAGCAGTATCTGCCTCACATTTCCTCGACCAAAAAAACTATCCCCTGCCACCAGAACGCAAGTGAAAGCACTGTGTGCGCACGGTGAACGCACGGAAAAAAGGGGAAGATAGAACGTTTCAGGGACTGAACCCCGGCAACTTAACTCTATAAAACGCCAAGTTTGGGTGAACATATCAAGTAATAAAATAATCATGCGGAATAATGTACACAGACTGTTACAGTAATGTATACAAATTCGATCTAGATTACATTAACATGTATCTCTGTTAAATTCAATCACCATATTTCTGTCATATTTATATATTTATTTTTAATAATTTGTTATATCAGTAGAATTAAATAATTAATCCTCAGTTATACACTGCGCATCATCAGCATTACTCCATGCAGTTTCAAATAGCAGAAAAAAGATCTTTGAATACACTACACCGACATATTTAAATGTACCGACGTGATATTGACCTTTAGCACTGGTCCCTGTATTTTTTAAAAACATTGTTGTAAATAAGCTTTTCATGGTATTTTTATGAATAAATTTTTTTTAACAAATTAATTATAATGTCTAAAAGATAATTTATTTTGTTTTTTTTTTATTTTACGAGGGTTGTCCCAAAATAGCGTAGACAAGTGGCGTTATTCAGTTAATCGAAGACACAGGAAGGTGAAACTTGTGCCACAAAGGGTTCAAGTAATTTGCATTCAATTTATGTTTTAAAATCAAATATTGTTTGAGATTAAATTAGTGAAATGAAAGCATGTTAAATCATATATTCGACATGCGGCGCAATGTCAAAAACGAAAAAATAAAATCAACATAATGAAATGAAAATTGCGAGGATAAGTACTTTTCGAATGAAAAAATTCAAGTATAGATATACAGTAATATTTGTTAATAATTCTATTATTTACTCAATAAATGTTTTGGCTATAACAAAACTTTTAAAGATTTTATAGCGCGTTTTGTGACAAGTTAAAGTGTTAACTCGTAATAAAATGACGACGTCAGCGTTTAAGGCGGCGCAGCAGTAACTGATAAATTTTTGTAAAGTCATTGAATCAAATCCTAAGTGGCTTTTGAAGTAAATAAATTAACAAAATCCCTTAGAAATGTATGTTGTGAATTAGTAGTCTAACAACATTGAAAATATTCGGACAAGTATGGTGACAATAAGTGGAAATTAATATAAACCCCGACCGATAGAGATGGACGTCAAAATGCTGAACGACAAATGTCTGTAGGACGGTCGTTAGACAACAAATAATACAGGGCAAGTTTGGAGTCGGCAGACCGTTTGTACTTTAAAAAATAAAACTAGAAATGCATGGTGAATGTGCACTCAGGCTACTTGTTCAAAGAAAATATTTTTCCCCAAGATAGTTTTTGGAAAAAAAAAACCCGTAAATGTTATCGTAAACGATGTGGAGGGTTTAACAACAACGTAAAAATTGAGAATTTTCGACGTCGCACATTGCGCCGCCTGACAAAACATGTTAATGATTATTCATTTTCTCAAGAAATAATTAAAGTACAGATTTGAATTTTTCATTATTATTTGCCAAAGGGTTATTGAAGAAAACATAGAAGTCTTATGAAATTGCAGTGAACAGATTTTAAGTTATGTGTTCTGTCTACGCTATTATGGGACAACCCTCGTATTTAATTCAACTCATGCATAGTTTTGTCATTTCATGACGTTACTTAACAAAAATTACGTCTGTTTTACAATTTTTCATCAAAATAGTGCCATGTTATAAACTCTATTTATAAAAAAGTATAATAGATATCGAAAAAAGAAAAACAGTTATGAAAAGCTTAGATTCTACACTCAATTTCACCAAAATATGGTGGTTTTTTATGATAGGGCATATTTTGATGCTTCGTGGCTCTAGCTCTTTGAACTATGCAGAGGAAATTCGGTTGCAGTTTGTAAAATACTGAGGAGGCGTTGACAAAATATTTTTGTAAAAAATCATTCGTCTGTTAATGTGTTATGAATAGCATATAAGAAAAATGAAATCAAATAATTGCAAACTCTGTAGCATTGCTTCATTTCTGTTGCAAGTGGTGTATTTTAATGAGCTGGAGTATTTCCAACAAGGGTATGTTTGGGTACCGTTACCATGGAAACAAACATATTAACCTATCAATTTTTTTTTATATTCTGTTAGAGGAAATACAGTGCTAACTGTTGAACCAAGTTTTATAATTTTTTAATTACTTTGGTGTCAGTCCCATACTTCCTTAATGGGGACATACATTGGTGTTTTGATTAGTGGAATCAATTAGAATCATCAATGCAAGCATTTTCTCTTCTACAATGCATAACAAAATATGTTTCCTTCTCTAGATATATTGCGTCAAAGTTTAAGTACTTTGGCCCCTAAAAATCCCGAATTACGTCATAAATGGGCGTGGCAATGATTTTTTCTGTTAGATATTGTGACGATCAACAACTTTGCTTCTATAATGCATTCCAAAATCTTTATCGTTTTTAAGTTATTTGTAAAACAGTTTACGAGTCTCTTGGCCCCTAATTTAAGGAACCAGCCCCTTTTTCTTGATTTTATACGAAAGGTCTTATGAATACTTACATTTTTTGTTCTTACACCTATCTATAATTCTTGTTCATTTTTGAGATACAAATGATTGAATATTTTAGGGGCCAGCCCTCTAGATCCTTAATGGGGACATACATTGGTGTTTTGATTAGTGGAATCGATTAGAATCATCAATGGAAGCATTTTCTCTTCTACAATGCCTAACAAAATATGTTATCTTCTCTAGATATATTGCGTCAAAGTTTAAGTACTTTGGCCCCTAAAAATCCCTAATTACGTCATAAATGGGCGTGGCAATGATTTTTTCTGTTAGATATTGTGACGATCAACAACTTTGCTTCTATAACGATTACAAAATCTTTATCGTTTTTAAGTTATTTGTAAAACAGTTTACGAGTCTCTTGGCCCCTAATTTAAGGGGCCAGCCCCTTTTTCTTGATTTTATACGAAAGGTCTTATGAATACTTACATTTTTTGTTCTTACACCTATCTAAAATTCTTGTTCATTTTTGAGATACAAATGATTGAATATTTTAGGGGCCAGCCCTCTAGATCCTTAATGGGGACATACATTGGTGTTTTGATTAGTGGTTTCGATTAGAATCATCAATGCAAGCATTTTCTCTTCTACAATACAAGTACTTTGGCCCCTAAAAATCCCTAATTACGTCATAATGCGTGGCAATGATTTTTTCTGTTAGATATTGTGACGATCAACAACTTTGCTTCTATAATGCATTATAAATTTTTTATCGTTTTCTAGTTATTTGTAATAGACTTTACGAGTCTCTTGGCCCCTAATTTAAGGGGCCAGCCCCTTTTTCTTGATTTTGTTGGAAAGAACTTTTGATTCTCTACTACATTTGTTCTATATATCTTAACAAAATATCAACTAATAAAAAGATACAGATCAAAACGTATGAACATTTTGAATGAAAATTAGTACCCAATTTTCGTGCTTAGGCGAGCGCCAAGAAATAGCGCCACTGGCGTAAAACAAATACATGCTGCACAACTTTAAACTATAGTCTACCTATCCTTAAAATTTCATAGTGATATCTCTGATAGTTTCTGAGTTTATAGGTGCACAAAATGAGTCGTCAAGAATTACAAAATGGCCGATAAATCGGTACCGGAAGTGACGACAAAAAAAATGAAAAATATGTATGAAGTTTAGATTACGTCCAATCATCTGTGAAAAAATGACCGAGATCGGTCGAATAGTTTTCGAGAAATCGCGTGCACAAAATTTGGAAAAAAAAAATAATAATAATAACTAGACACGATCTCGATGCGAGCAACGAGGAGGTCTTCCTTCCGATTTTTAGAAGGTGATATGACGTCATCAACTTTAATTTTCGACAACAAAACATGATCTGGAAATAGGAGTTGAGTACTAATGCCTACCTGTAATGCTTTTTATAAGTTCTCTTACGTTGCTTTTTTAAATACTTGCATTTCTTCCAATTGAGATAGAAAAAATTAATTGTTTTTACCTCTAGCTGGGCCCTAAAAACCCCAATTATTAGGTGAAGCATGAGAAAATCATTATATTGTTAGGATATATAAACGTATTATATCTAATTTTGCTTTTATAACCTAATTCAAAACATCTCTCATTAAATAACTATATATATAAAAGACTTTAGGTCCATCTTGATCTCTAATTTGAGGGGTCAGTCCTTTTGATATCAAATGAACGGTCGTTTAATTTTACACACATTTTGTTCAACAAGTGTTTAGAAATTCATTACCGTTCCTGAGATATATGGGAAAGATAGTTTTATGGGCTGATCCCTTATCTCCTTATAGGGGCCGTTTAACGACATTTTGAAAGATGAATATTGTTTAGTACATCATTTTGAGCATCTTTTATTCTATACTGCATTTTCAAAGATATTTCATTTCTGATATTTGGGTGATTAAAATGTTGGACATTTGACCTCTGAAAACATCTTATTACGTAACGCATGATAAAATCATTACATTGTTTAGATACATAACTGTAAGGTAACATGTCTGCTTTTATGACCTTTCATAAAATATATCTCAGTAAAGAGATATAGATAAAATATTTTAGAGACCTCTGGTCCCTTAATTTGAGAGGCAAACCCCCTCTTCTTGATATCAATTTAAGGTCAAATATCAAATGATATATGGTAGATCAAAATTTTGGACGTTAAACCCCTAAGAAGCTAATACATGTGATACATGATAAAATCAATAGATTCCTTGGATACATAACAGTTTAGTTCGACTTAAAATTTGAAATGTTGTTTACCTCACGTGATTTTGAATGATAAGAGTTGTGTTCAAGTTCTTTATTCCATGAGACAAATATTTTATAGGTTATACGTGTAAACATACATTTCAAATATAATAGGATGGCAATATACAAAGTGTACATTATCAATTTTGATTATTCACATTAATAGATCGATGCTTATTGGCATAATATAGATATTTCCCTAAATTACAATGTTCTTTAGTATTTGAGGAAGACAGTAACTGTATAACTTTATACACACTTGGTTTTCGGGAGTAGTATTTTTTAATATACTTTTCTCTTAAACTACAAAGTGATGGACAAAAAAAAAAAAATGAAATTCATCTTCAATTCAAGTTACAAAAGTCACATTTTCGACAATCACGTGTTAAATAACATACCTCCCTGTTTCAATCTTTAAGTCATGTGAAGACAACCGTAATCGTGTATTTAGTTTACGATATTTCACATGAATTGATTTCTTTAGATAAACTTGTAAACAAAAGTAATCAACAACAAGAGTTGTGAATGGAATTGGAGATCATTTGGAGAAATAAACAGGTATTAAAATATTTCATGCACAGGATCATGCACATGGCAAATAAAGTGTCTTACACATGTAAATCTTAATGTTAAAGCTGCTTGGTCCGATTTTCAATAAAATAACTGTACGCTTTTAACGATAGTTATGCTAAGTATGTGTGTAAAAATATACGTTGCAGTAGGTTTCCCGGTCAATTAAGCCATATTTCAATGAAAAAATAATATACATGTTGAAACTTGTTGAATCCGGATGTTGTTTATTCCCGCATGCTGTCCAATCCGGCGACATTATTCAGCCCCTAGATATTTTCATACTGTATCATTTTTGTTTAAAAAATGTTGTGCAATCCGGACATTGTCTATTCTGTAAACCGGCCGCGATGAAAAAACCGGCTGCTTATAAATTAGTGAGAGTTATCTCCCGTAGTCCGGCTACTTATCGATCGGTCGGCCTTCTGCGAGGTAATTAATGCTCAATTATCGACCAGTTTTTCTGTCGTTGTTATTGATTTAAACAACTGTGAATATAGATCCAAACTAGCAACTCCTTTCAGTTTATACCGATAAGTCTTGCTATAAATAAATACGCATTTTTTGCCAAAATAAGATAGTTAGATTAAAGGTCACCCCATTTTTTTTTCAGGCCGTGATTCAGGAAACTGCGGGAGTACGTTTGGTATCCCTGTTGTATGGCTACACGTACAGAGCTGCTTATTATTCTGTCAAAATGCTCAATTTCTTTTTTTTTTTAGGTGTTGTACTATACAGAACGTTCTTTACGCGATCGCGCCGATCACTGCCTTTGGGGGAAAAACAGTCCTAATCAGACAGCAAATACATAATACAGACGTTTTATTAAATATTCTTTCATAATCAGTAACAAAAAACAGAATTTAATTAATGAGAGAAAAAATTCAGCAATAAGTATGCTTTTTAATGAATCAGACCACCATTGAGAAGGTGTGACCCTTATTCTTTTACGGCCTGAATGTAAATAAAATAACTTGTTTAAAAATGGTTTGTTTTATAATGCCCGCACCAACCGCAAGCATATAACATTGTAACACTTTAACTGCCTTGTCTTGAACGCTTTTCATATATTATTCAACTTTTACTTAATACACTCGCTTAATTCTCTCTCTCTCTCTCTCTCTCTCTCTCTCTCTCTCTCTCTCTCTCTCATATAACTCATAAACAGAATTATCACAGATTAGAGATACTTAAGATGTGTGTGTTGGTATAAAATCATGTTGTTAATATCGCCTATATTTTGTTGCATTGGGTAGTGTAATGCATTAAATATTCACCAGCAAAATGTCAGAAATAGACACGAAAATGTGTTTACATTTCAACTCGTACGTACGACTGTAAAACGTTGTACATGTATTATATTTATTGATGGCAGTTTTTTAATTTTATTTTACGCACTATGATTTAAATCAATGGTTTGATGCATCGTTAACCAATATAATTGAAAATGAAAATAATTTTACAAAGAATCAATGAGCATTCAAATGTTTGATAACGTATACACACGAGAAGCATGTGTCCTATACTACAGCGAATCGGTTGTCCACTAGTGCGGCATTTCCTCGGTCCGTGTTACGAAATGTACACTCAACGTGGTAAGTTGAAAATGTTTGCAGTTTGATAACTGAATTTTATTTTTTTAACATAAAATCTATTTTATGACAAAGACAATTAAGATCACCAAGAACAGCTTTTTTCAATGACAGTCATACTATATATTTTTTTTATTACGAGACCAAAACCGCATTCCTTCGCAAATGAAATCTTTTCTCATTTACTATTGCTACATAAATAAACCCATGTGTGCATTACAACATTGCGCAAATCTTGTGTATTGGATAACGGTAGACCGCTCGCTAGTCCAGCCCCGACCTATTTCCTCGGCCGCGGGCAAGGTATCGGATACGTATTATTGTTTACATACACAGCTTGGAATCCAGCTAGATTTTAACTGCGACTCAAATGCATTGCATAGAAGCAGTTCTTTTATCCATAATGGGTTTCACTAGAAAATAATTAAACTGTTTAAACACTTTCCTCATGTAAGCTGGCACACTGTCTATGGTAGTAAGTAAAGGTAAAATCTTTTTTTATTTACTATTAAAATCGTTAAAATTGGAATTTTTGTGTTTGCAGCTAAATAAATAAACTAATTTGTGCATTACAGGAAAGCGCAAATCTTGTGTATTGGATAACGGTAGACCGCTCGCTAGTCCAGCTGCGACCTATTTTCTCGGCCGCGGGCAAGGAATCGGATACGTAATTGTTCACATACATAGCTCCGAATCCAGTTAGTTTTAAATGCGACTCAAATGCATTGCATAGAAGCAGTTCTTTTATCCATAATGTGTTTCACTAGAAAAGAATTAAACTGTTTAAACACTTTTTAAGTCTATAGTAGTAGGTAAAGGTAAAATCTTTTTTTATTCACTTAATTAAAATCGTTAAAATCGGAATGTTTGTGTTTGCAGCTAAATAAATAACCTAATTTGTGCATTACAGGAAAGCGCAAATCTTGTGTATTGGATAACGGTAGACCGCTCGCTAGTCCAGCTGCGACCTATTTTCTCGGCCGCGGACAAGGGATCGGTTACGTAATTGTTCACATACATAGCTCCGAATCCAGTTAGTTTTAAATGCGACTCAAATGCATTGCATAGAAGCAGTTCTTTTATCCATAATGTGTTTTACTAGAAAACAACTAAAATGTTTAAACACTTTCCGTATGTAAACTGGTACCCTTTATGTTAGTTATACAAATACCCAGTTTATTTGCCAAATAAAACACAAATACATGATAACAAGTCTAGCTTTTTACACTCATATAACCCAATACCCGAACAAAATATTATTTTTACAACATTAATAAGATCATAATGAACAACTTTTGCAGCGACAGCCATATCGAAATCTTAACCGCTTTTGAGTTATAAAGTGAAAACTTTCAAGGGTTCTAGGTCCCTAATTTAAGGGGCCAGCCCCTTTTTCTTGATGTCAAACAAAAGATCCTGTAAAACAAAGTTTTTATTGCTCAACATGTCTTAACAAAATATTTTCGAGAAAAGAGATACAAAAAGAAAACCAAGAAAAATCACAACATTTTTTATATCTCAATATTCGGGTCCAGGCGAGCTTCGGCGCCTTTTGTGCCAGACATAAATGATCACTTTATGCAAAACTACAATCATTCGTCTACAATTCCTGAAAATTTGAATTCGATATCTTTTATCGTTTAGGAGGAGTTCGAGTGACAAGACGACCCCCTGAAAATCGCTAAAACGTCATTATCTCAAGAACGGAAATGACGTCATCAATATAAAAAAATATATATTAAGTTCAGATCACTATCTATAAGATGTGAAAGTTTCATGAAAATCGGCCAAGCCATTTCCGAGAAATCGCGTGCACAAATTTTGTAAGAAAAAAAAATAATAATAATAGGTAAAAAGAAACCGAACGAAAACAATAAGGTCTTCCGTTGGAAAACGGAAGACCTTAATAAGAAACAGTACGAAAACAATAAGGTCTTCCGTTGGAAACGGAAGACCTTAATAAGAAACAGTACGAAAACGATAAGGTCTTCCGTTGGAAACGGAAGACCTTAATAATAAGAAATCGAACGAAAACTATAAGGTATTCCGTTGGAAACGGAAGACCTTAATAATAACTTGACACGATCTCGTTGCGAGCAACGAGGAGGTCTTCCGTCTGATTTTTAGAAGTTGATAGGCCATCATCGACTTTGATTTTGGACAACAAAACATGATATGGAAATAGGAGTTGAGTACTTATGATTTCCTGTCATGCTTTTTATAAGTTCTCTTATGTTGCTTTTTTAAATACTTTCATTTCTTCCAATGAGATAGAAAAGATTAAACCTTTTTTTACCTCTGGCCCCTAAAAACCCTAATTAAGTAACGCATTAGAAAATCATCATATTGTTATGATATATAAACGTATTATACCTAATTTTGCTTTTATAACCTAATACAAAACATCTCTCAGTAAATGACTATATAGATAAAAGACTTTATACCCATCTTGATCCCTTATTTGAGTGGTCAGTACCTTTTTTCTTGATATCAAATGAAAGGTGTTTACAAATTCATTACCTTTCATGAGATATATGGTAAAGAACGTTTAAGGGTTGATCCCTTATCTCCTTATAGGGGCCGTTTAACGACATTTTGAGGGTTGAATATTGTTTAGTACATCATTTTGAGCATCTTTTCTTCTATACTGCATTTCATTTATGCGTTTCCTTTCTGATATATCGATGATTAAAATTTTGGACATTTGTTCTCTAAAAACGTAACGCATGATTACATTTCATTGCTTGAATACATAACTGTAAGATAACATATCTGATTTTACGACCTTTCCGAAATTTCTCTCAGTAAAGGACTTTAGTTAAAAGACATTTGAGGGACACGCTCCCTTTTTGTGATCGGCTTCGGCCGATCACAGTTGTGTCCATATGAGGCATCCGGCAAATTTTACTATTTGCGCACGCATTGCGCATTGCACTACTTTATTTTCTTTGCAATGACAGCCTCATTTAAATCTTTAATTACACGTAGAATACTAAATAAACGTTACTCCTATTCGTATGCATTAAAATTAAAACATTTATACAGTTACATAAAAACTGATTCTAATCACGTTTGTCTTCACATATGCGTAAGAATATTTATCGGAAGTACAATTCGCCTACTAAAAGTAAAGCATATTCATGCCTTTCTATTTCGGAACGGAGTAAAGTGAAGTCGTACCCAAACTGACTCGTACCCAAACAGACTCATACTCCATTTGTCCGGGGATAAACATGATATTTGGATTGTAAATAAAAAGATAAGCTGTTAAAGTTAGGTTTTGGATTAATTACAATTTAGAAGTTACAAGATACGGTAATTGAATGTAGTATATTGGTTATCTTCAAACAAAGTTTAATAGCATCACCTTTAAGTTTGCCAAATAGTTTCCTATATCAACATTTGATAGACAATTTTCGTTTACATGCAATCTTATATTTTTTTCAAAAAATGTTAATTATATTGGAAATCAACAAAATATGTACCGGAATGCTTTCGCATTACATAACAAAGCTGACCAAAGATAATAGCCAACATGCCGATCATTCCTTTAAAAGGAATACTTGTCTTGTTATCAAATGAAAGGTCAAATATCAAATGATATAAGGGTGACTAAAATTTTGGACTTTTGACCCATAATTCAGTAACTCATGATAAAATCATGATAAAATCATTAGATTCCTTGGATACATAACAGTTGAGATCGACTCAAAATTAGAAATTTTATTTAACTCACGTGATTTTGAATGACAACAGTTGTGAATGGAATTGGATATTATTTTGGAGAAATAAACAGGTAGTGAAAATAATTCATGCACAGGATCACATGAAAATCTATCAAAAGCTGCTTGGTTCGATTTTCAATACATATGTAATTTTTTGTACGCTTTTAAACGATGTTTATGCTTAGTATGTGTATAATAATATAAGTTGCAGTAGTTTTCCCGGTCAATTAAGCCATATTTCAATGAAAACATAATGTACATGTTGAAACTTGTTGAATCCGGATGTCGTGCATTCCGGCATGCTGTCCAGTCCGGCGACAGTGTTCAGCCACTTCACATTTTCCTATCATTTTTGTTTTAAAAATGTTGTGCAATCCGGATCTTGTATATTCTGTAAACCGGCCGCGATGAAAACAACCGATTGCTTATAATTATTGAGAGTTATCTCCCGTAGTCCGGCCACTTATCGATCGATCGGCCGTCTGTGAGATAATTAATGCTCAATAATCGATCAATATTTCTGTCTTTGTTATTGATTTAAACAACTGTGAATATATTTCCAAACAAGCAACTCATTTCAGTTTATACCGTTAAGTCTTGTTATAAATAAATACGCATCTTTTTTTTTAAATAAAATTCTCATTTATATAAATATTTATCCATTGGAACTGCATCAAAACAGTTTTCGCCATTCTAGTACGTATTCAGCTAGCCACCTGTTGACTTGTTAATGTTTGTTTTACAATTACCGGTCAAGCATGCACTTTTCAGGTTAATCGGATGTCTGAAAAATTATCAATTACGATGATTTGATTGAAAAAGTATTTTCATCGTTTGTATTCCGTTATGAATTTATTCCCCCCCCCCCAAAAAAAAAATGAAAATGAAAATTAGTACCGTAATTACGATCGATGAAATCTAATACAGTATTAGTATATTTCAGAAGAATTGAAAATTTTGCAAGAATACACGATCAAGACCTATTGCATTAAATACTAAAATTAATTTACAACAATGTCCTCTAAACCGGATGTTGCCTTATTTGGCCAATTTTTTTAGAACCACCCTCCGCCGGATTAGACAAGTTTTACTGTACATTGTACAAAATTTACTCACAAAATAAACGACAAAAAAGGGTTTCGCTTTATTTCGCCTCATGTTTAAACTGGTCCCTTACGTCGAAGCGAGTATGATTGTATTCCGACTTTGACATATTTCCTATTTATATGATCTATTATAACAAATAACATATACTGCATGACTATTTAACAAAACAAAAATAAAGCAGTTCATTAATAGTTTTGAAGTTTACGTTGTTTATAATCGATGCAAAACATACAGGTTGAATAAACCCAGTCATTCGGAGGACGAAACCAAACGGTTATCTTTTCTAAACATTCCCATGATGTATTTTTGTTTGCCCCAAAATTTATTTTTATTTACTTTGAATATTTCTAAAGTTGAAAGGAGATCAATTCCGTGTAAGTACGTCTATAACTTTGAAAGATCATTCATTTGGTTTGCATGGAAATTATTTGATACTGTAATGGCCAACAAATCGGAAAATGCAGCTTAAAGAAATTTCTCCACTTGGTATACCTCGAAACGTTATTTCAAATCAGGCACCAAACAATGAAGGGGAATGAAAATATTTTGCGGATCTAAATGTTAAAATATTCTTATGATAAAATGTTGAATTTATGGCAAACGTAGATTTATTATTTTTTATCTCCTGCAAGATATAATCGCACTTGTGTTTTGTATCCATCTCTTTTAAACTCTGTCAAAATTTGTGGACAATATGCTTATGTTTCAATTATTATACATGACTTTAAACTGAGGGTTGTTTAATGTTTCTCCACATACGTGGATACAGGCATGCATGTATACATGCGTTTATTGACAATTGGTTTTTTTTTTTACAGATTATATACATGTTTGAATTGTACATTTACATCTCTCTCTCTTACATCTCTGGTGAGTATCCCTCTCTCTGTCTCTCTCTCTGTCTCTGTCTCCCTCTCTCTCTCTCTCTCTCTCTCTCTCTCTCTCTCTCTCTCTCTCTCTCTCTCTCTCTCTCTCTCTCTCTCTCTCTCTCAGTCAAGTCATGAGCAGTGAATGTCTGAACTCCGCCTCTACGATGACATGTGGTGATAACGAACTGTGTTCTAACTCAAAATTAAAAAGATAAAAATACAAAACACCATCAGAGTAAACACGGATCTAAACAATTCGTTGAAACTTTTCTGCAGTTGTAGCCTTGCTTGTGCGTAGTTCTTTAACCTATATTGGATTCAAGGGTCAACCCAGAAAGATGTCGATACTAAATATAAAGTTGTATTCCAATAAGCAAAAACAATTGCTTAGCCTAGCTAAGAGCTCTCTCTCTCTCCCCCTCTCTCTCTCTCTCTCTCTCTCTCTCTCTCTCTCTCTCTCTCTCTCTCTCTCTTGACATCCTATTGAAAAAAGTCATTCTCAACATAAGAATAATTTTTAATGTTATTACATGTATAAATATGAAAAATATTTGTTTTTCGACCCGCGGTAAGCTATTTTATCTATTTGTAATGCAGTTGCATCGTTGGAACCTGATTCACTGTTGTTGCGGCGGAATGCCTTTGATGCCGGCGAAGTGACCTAGGATCGAAATACGTCACAATACGGATTTTACAAAATTGGTTTGACTTTTACATAGCGTTTTAGATATCCGGTATTGGTTTTGCTCTATGTTAAAGAGTGTTAAGAAATGGTAGAAAAGAACAACTATCTCTTTGTCTTTTTTAAGGTGTATTCAAACGGAAGACCTCTTGTTGCTCGCAACGAGCGTCTAGTTATTATTCTTTTTTTGTCTTACAAATTTTGTGCAGGCGATTTCTCGGAGATGGCTTGTTCGATTTCGTTCAAATTTTAAGGGATAATGCCTTGTCAACTGAAATTTATAATGCTACGACAGTTTTTCCGGTCGGAAGTTATTGTCGTTAAACGATTTTTAAAAGTCGATTTTGTCTGCGACGTTCCTCAAAAACCAGTAAAGATTTAGAGCTGAAATTTTCAGAGATGATTGATCTACATTTTTCTAGTGTACCTCGGTCAAGAGAATGTCCGCCGACACTTCCGGTCGTCACCGGAAGGAAATTTTAAAAATCGAATTTTTCAACTTTTTTGTTTTAAAACAATTTTCTGTAGGGTTGATAGTGACTCTTGTTCTGATTCAGAATATGTATTCTGTAGAAAAAAATTCTAACTTCCGAGCCCTTCACTCAATCCTTATGAAAATTCGTGTAAATATACTTCGGACCCAATTCTTATTGTCTGCCAAATATGCACCGGATTAAGCAATTTAGAAGAAATACCTGAGATCAAACGGCAGGCATTGCCTGTACGGGGAATTAAAATTTACACAGTTCACGGGATGTAAGCAGCCGTGTAATATTTCTGGTGCATGTATATTTCTTGTTTTCCGTTTAGTCTGTATCTACGATAGCGTGTGAACTACTTATGAATGTTAGAACTGTGAAAATTACCGTTATCGATTTTTTACATTCTCGAGATATTAAGAGTCAAAGTCCTGAAGCGAGAGTTCGAGTAGCTCAGTCGATAGAGTCGTGGACATGTGCCTAGGCGACCCGAGTTCAAGCCCCGAGTGCCGCAAAAATTTTTAACTCATTTTTCGCTTAGACCTACGATATTATCTTTAAAATAATGATTTCTGTTCTTTTCCGTTTTAATTTTGTAAAAGAAGTTACAACAATAGCGCTTTTCCCCGTATATGTGGTTTGAGATCCTTAGCTATGAATTCATACTGGAATATACTTAAAATGTTCAGAAAAATAAATAGTCACATCTTTAGTAACACGTTTATACATTGTTCTAACACATGTATTTCATTTAGTAATTGTGTAATATGTAATATTTAGAATTTAGTATTTTACGTTTAATATAGAAGTCACCGACACCCCCCCCCCAGTCGCAAAATCATTTAGTTTTTCTAGCCTGCTTTTTCTTGATCTTATATCTTGGACCTTTAATTAAAACCTAGTACCATTCTAGATTACTCTACTAATGGCCAGACCAATTCGTTCATTTTTAACAGAGTTATGAATTTTTGAGCATTTGAGTTTCGATTACCGTGCTTGACATGTACTGTAGAGAAAAATTCTAGCTCCCGAACCCTTCACATAATCTTAATGAAATTTCGTGTAAATGTACCTTGGACCCAATTCTTACTGTCTGCCAAAAATGCAGCGGATTGAACAATTTAGAAGAAATTTCTGAGATCAAACAGCGCGTAATGTATATACGGGGAATTAAGATTTACACAACACAGTACACGCACCGATCCCCCCCCCCCCGATTCACAAAATCATTTAGTTTTTCTGGCCTGATTTTACTTGATCGTTGATCTTTGACCTGTTCTTTCAACCTAGTACTATTCTAGATTACTGTACTAATGACCAGGCCAATTCGTTCATTTTTAACAGAGTTATGAATTTTTGGGCATTTGAGTTTCGATTAGCGTGCTTGACATGTACTGTAGAAAAAAATTCTAGCTCCCGAGCCCTTCACTCAATCCTAATAAAATTTCGTGTAAATGTACCTCGGACCCCAATTCTTATTGTCTGCCAAATATGCAGCGGATTGAACAATTTAGAAGAAATTCCTGAGATCAAACGGCAAGTATTGCATGTACGGGGAATTAAAATTTACACAGTACACGGGATGTAAGCAGCCGTGTAATATTTCTGGTGCATGTAAATTTCTTATTTTCCGTTTAGTTTGGATCTATGATAGCGTGTGAACTACTTAAGAATGTTAGAACTGGGAAATTTACTGTCATCGAATTTTTACCGAATAAATTTACATGTTACTGATTTCGTTATTTCTACATTTATAAAGATTTTATCAATCCTGTTGAAATAAAACAGTCAAACATAATAGTAAACGACACGAGAAAAAAATCTCAACGCTGAAATACATGTGTAAAATGCATCAGTCATTGCTTTAGGACTTCCCCTAATTGTCGTTAACCGAATCCGAGATCCACACCTCAAAATTCTACTTTCGATTTATTTACGACGAAAATCAAGCTCTGGCCTTTTCACCCCCCTCCAGAAACAAACACGCATCAATATTTCAAATGACCTCGCATTGTTACAAAACCTGAATACTCAGACATCTTACACGTTGTTTTTCA
Organism: Magallana ariakensis; assembly: GCA_020458035.1. Taxonomy (NCBI): domain Eukaryota; kingdom Metazoa; phylum Mollusca; class Bivalvia; order Ostreida; family Ostreidae; genus Magallana; species Magallana ariakensis. The sequence continues at coordinate 7,278,970 of CM035811.1, forward strand.
TCTCATACAAAAATTCAGCTCCTGTCCCGGGCGGAAACGCCCCAAATTCAAAGAGAAATTCGGGAATTATTTTGCGTCAGCCATGTTTTGACGTGAACCTTCCATGAAATCCTGCTATGACACCTGCAAAAGTTGGGTGTTCTAATCTCGCCGGAGCCAAGATTTGTTCTTTCTCTCTTTCTTTCTTTCCATTTTTTTTTTTTTTTTTGATTTTCTAACAAAAATATTCTTCACAAAGGGGTTGTTGGAATGAAGTACGAGTTGAAAAACACTATTCCATTTAGATTAAGACAAAAACAGACCTTATTTATTAGGGTCTTCCGTCTTCAGCGGAAGACCCTTCTATTATTCTATTGTTTCTTTTTCACTTTTCTTATTATTAATGTCTTCCGTCTTCAGCGGAAGACCCTTCTATTATTCTATTGTTTCTTTTTCACTTTTCTTATTAGGGTCTTCCGTCTTCAGCGGAAGACCCTTCTATTATTGTATTGTTTCTTTTTCACTTTTTTTTAGGGTCTTCCGTTTCCAACGGAAGACCCTCTTGTTATTCTATTGTTTTTTTTTATTATTAGGGTCTTCCGTTGGAAACGGAAGACCCTCTTGTTATTCTATTGTTTTTTTAGGGTCTTACGTTTCCAACGGAAGACCCTCTTGTTATTCTATTGTTTTTTTTTATTATTAGGGTCTTCCGTTTCCAACGGAAGACCCTCTTGTTATTCTATTGTTTTTTTAGGGTCTTACGTTTCCAACGGAAGACCCTCTTGTTATTCTATTGTTTTTTATTATTATTATTATTCTTTTTCTTTTTTCTTCTGACTTCTTTTTTGCCTTATATCTCAAAAACTATTCAACCGATTTGCATAAAATTTTCAGGGATTATGTGAAATTCTTGTCCCTTGAAGCTATTAAACTTTCAGTAATAAAATCGCTTCCGTTTTTTTAGTTACGTCATTTTAAAATTTTTCAATTAATTGTATACATGATTTTTAAACTATCAATTCTATAATAAACAATATTACCAATTACCGGTGACGTATTTACTGCATGTGGCAATTGCAAATGATGTATGCATATACTTGTACATACAATTGTATGATGTACCAGGCCGGGTATTTGACATATTTACCCTTATACATATATTTAAATAATAAACTGCCATTTATGATCACCGGTACAGTAATTAAGTAGCCTCTAGATTTTACTCTTACATACATGTATCTTTAATTTGTAGACGTAACATTTTTAAAACCCACAATTAGGAAATAATACTTTGAAAATGAATTACAAATGTAAATAAACTTTCATTCACTAGACTTATCGTATACACGTACATACTAAGATTTCAGCGCCTTTAGAAACCCTGACGTGCACCTGGGCACACGACACAGAGAGAGAGAGAGAGAGAGAGAGAGAGAGAGAGAGAGAGAGAGAGAGAGAGGGATTTCACCTATTAATTTATAATAGGAAACAGACATACTTTAATATAATTTCATGCGCAGATTTAGACACAGAGACTGGGCTCACCCCTACAATAATTTTGAAACAACAAAAAAAAAATTATAAAGAATTTTATAACGGCAATCTGTGTCCATTGGAGCGGTGTCGATGATAGCGATCTGTGTTTAATGGAGCGACAATTAAAACCGCCTGGAACACCCCCCCCTTCCTTGGAAATTATATCATCACTCGGATCACCCCTCCCATCTCTATAAAAGAGCTTTTGCATTCAATATATGTTTTCAAGATGAATCTGTTCATCTTGATCAAACCTGACTTAAAGGGAACTTAAAGATGGTGTAAAGACACCTTAAAGGGAGCGTAAATGCCACTTAAAGATGCTTAAAGGTGGCTTAAAGATGGCTTAAAGGTGACTTAAAGAAGTTTGGACATTAACGACCTATAAGCTCAGCTTAAAGGTGACTTAAAGGTGGCTTAAAGATTGTATATCCTTTAAGCCTCCTTTACGCCACCTTTAAGTCACCTTTAAGGACTTGCTTAAAGATTGTTTTTCGCCCTGTGTCTACACTGCTTTTCAAAATATTTCTTCTTTTTCAGATATAAATGATCAAAGTTTTGAACTTCTGGCCCCTTAAAACCCCTAATTACATAACATGTGATTTCAGTATGGTACTGTTTAGGCCTAAACAGCTGTACAATGAACATTTTTGCTTCTATAATTACCTGGTAATAACAAATTATTGCTTAGTAGAGAGTTATTATAACAAAAGGCCAATAGGCCTTAACGGTCACCTGAGTACCATAGCTCATACACAAAATTGTCGAGGAGTCTCATAAATGGATTTAATTGCGTTTCATAATGGATTAAAAGATTATAATAATGTAATGACATTCACCTCCCTGCCTGAAATCTTTTGAAAAGGACTCTTAACCCTATAGTTTAGCACAAGACTTGAAGCTCTTAACATAGTGTATGACATACTATAGAAGAGTTGCCCAGATTTCATTCAATTTATTTATCCCACGTATGTTTATTTATAAAATAGGTTTTGTTTTCATAGATAAACTAAAACAAGGTGGCTTGTATACTACTTAATACTGTACTATTAACAAGTCTATTTGTTTATCTTAAAAAATATATAAAATGTTTTTGTTTCAAATGATAAAAATATTTGCATGTCTATTTTGATCATACAACTTTATAATTACATTCTATTTAATGATTTATTACTAAATATGAACAAGCCAAGGAAGACAACTCCATTATGAAGAAGCAAGGGAAGATAACTTAACTGTTATAATCCTCTTCCCTGAACTCTTTTCAAATGCTTTCATAATATCTTATCAATAACTTTGATGGACAGCTTCTTTTTTTTTCTATATTCAATGATTAATTAGTAAATATGAACAAGCTAAGGAGATAACTCCATTAGAAAGAAGCAAGGGAAAATAACTCCATTAACTGTTTACCCCCCCCCCCTTTCAACTCTCTCTAAATGCTCTCCAAATACTAAGTCCTGAACCCTGACTTAGGAGTCATGAATTTCACAATTTAGGTAGAGGAGTTCATACCATGCATTCAGTTTTTTGCCCACGTTTGTGGGAGTAAAGATTTTAAAGATTTAATACATTTTTACTATATGGCTATATTGGCCCCACCCTAGGGCCTAAACCCCTGTCCCTGGGGTCATGAATTTCAAAACTTAGGTAGAAGACTTCATGGACATTATATCCATGCATTTACTTTTTCACATATATATACGGGAGTATAGAAGAAGATTTTCTAAGATTTAATACATTTTTAATATATGGCCATATTGGCCCCACCCAAGGGCCTAAACACCTGTCCCATGGGTCATAAATTTCACAATTTAGGTAGAAGACTTCATGGACATCATATCCATGCATTTAGTTTATATGGGAGTAGAGAAAAATTTTTTCTTATATTTAATACATTTTTACTATATGGCCATTTTGGCCCCACCCTTGAGCCTGAACCCCTGACCCAGGGACCATTAATTTTACAATTTTTGTAGAGGGTTTCATGGACATCATATCCATGCATTTAGTTTTTAACAAATATCTATGGGAGTAGAAAGGAAGATTTTCTAAGATTTAATACATTTTTACTATATAGCCATATTGGCCCCACCCTAGAGCCTGAACCCCTGACCTAGAGAACATAAATTTCACAATTTTGGTAAAGGGCTTCATGGACATCATAACCATGTATTTAGTTTTTAACAAATATCTATGGGAGTAGAAAAGAAGATTTTCTAAGATTTAACACATTTTTATTATATGGCCATATTGGCCCCACCCTAGAGCCTGAACCCCTGACCCAGGGGCCATGAATTTCACAATTTCGATAGAGGGCTTCATTGACATCATAACCATGCATTCAGGTTTTTTCTTTACAGCAACAAGTGGGTCTTCCGTTAATGTCTAGAGTAAAGCTAGATATTCCTGTAAGGAGCAACGTTCTTAAACCAATAACAACAGTAACTAAAACAAAAAGATAAAAAATCGAATAATTCTTGGTACGACTTAACAAAATCCGAATGATTTTTAGTACGAATTAACAAAAACCTTTAAAATTTGAAGAACGACTTAACAAAAAAAATATCCGAATGTGTCAAAGTACGAATTATTTTTGGTACGAGTTAATTTCACTTTGAACTTTACGCCATTTTTTAAACCAAGAACGCGGAATCAAAATTTCCGGAAAAGTCAATTTTTTAACCCAAATATTTCTGCCAATGCAGAGTCCGATTTAAAAAACGGATTTCAGTTTCGAATTCAGCATTATAAATTCTACAAATAACATCAACTTTTTTAATTAACACAAACAATTGAAAATTTCTAAAATTTTAAAAGACTTCCGGTTTCGACCGGAAGTGACGGAATGTGAATTCCAGCCTTATGTCCCAATAAAAATGATAAATGTATAAACACAGATAATTTCAAATCTCTATCTTAAAGCATTTTTGAAAAACGCCCTTGACAAAATCACTTTTTGAAAATTTTAAAATTACCGTAACGTAAAAACGGAGGTGACGTTGTAATGGAATCTTTAACACCTTTGAGGGACGAGAATGCCACGTAACCTCTGAAAGTTTCATTGAAATCGGTTGTAAACTTTTAAAGATATGAAGCTTCAAAAAAGTCAGAAAAATAAAGAAAAAGAATAATAACTAGAGACGAGCTCGTTGCAAAGCAACGAGTAGGTCTTCCGCCGGAGCTGGGTCGTTAAAATGCGCATCAATGTAAAGAAATACGGCTTGAAAACGATATTTTGTAGATCAACCATTAAATATCTTGTCCGGGAGTTTTTCTTAAAATCTGAATGACATATACTGCCAACAATGTTAAACATTATATTTGTTGCATTTTTGTGACGTCAAATGTGCATTGTTATCACGTGAGGATACCGGTATTATCCTTACATTGCAATTTTTCGAATTATATCGCAGCGGCGCCGGTGATTGATGAAAATAAGTCATAAATATTTTTAATAGATATTCTTTTTTTGTCATATTTTTTGAGGCTCTTGCTTGGGCTTGACATAGAATTTTCTTATTTTAAAGATATTGTTAAAACATGTCATGAAATCAATAAATTGAGGTACATTTTTACATACTAGTATTAATAGCAATTTAGATATAATTTAATTGGGGTATACTCGTCGGTATCGCAAGCATGATATATTCGTTGACAATTTTACGTAAATATTTGAAAATCTTGTTGATCTTTCACCTGTGCCAAGTTGTTTTAAAATTTCTTCATAATTTTTTTACATTAGCAGGGAGAGTCTCCAACGACTGATTTATGAATTAAAGTTTTTTTTAACTTGAAGCGAAGCTTTAAATCAGTCTATTAATCGATATTGATTATTGATGTGAATAAAAGCATTAGCGTCAGCATCTATCTGATGGAAATAGGCGGTGTTAGTACTGTTTCAATATGATTTTCTTTTAAAGTTGTGATACGTTCCCTGAGATGTATCGAATGGAATGCAGATCGTGACGTCAAAAGAGATTTAAGGTTTCGCGTTGATGAGGTTTTTTGGTTAATTCTTCCTTCGATACGATGATCATTAGAAGAATTATTATATTCATTTTTACCATTTAATGAATCATTTTTTTCAAAATTAAAATGTGAAATTTCATTGATCAAAGATGTTTCTTGTTTAAATGAAGTGGCGCACTTGAATTCAAGAGCAGCAAAGATATTCAAAATGGATGCGCCTTCAACTGATGCAGAGGTATTGAGCTGAATTTTGTTGATAAAAGACATAGGAAAAGTTGAAATCGGAACCGGCTGAATTAAACACAAAAGGGATATACATTTTGAATTTATTATTTGTGTAGCAAGATTCGTTAAAACTGGCTTTTTTAGAGTAAGATTGTTGGAATATGCAACTATGCATACCGTGTAAGGAGGCGCGATCGTGGACGAAAATAGTTTATCTGTCAACAAAGGATAGTATGTATGTGCGAGTTTTGCAAATTTTGTTGATAGCGAGTGAGGTACATATCGATAAGTGATATATCTGGAGCTGGGAATACGCAGAGCGAGGTGATGCATTACTCATAGGTTTGTTTTGCGATGCTTATTCTTATGACCGATCAAGTGCCTGCGTTAAGTTGAAGATAACCGTTACCAAATTTGCACAGCAGTGTTTCTGTGATTGGAGTGAAAGCATATGGGTTTATATGAACAGCGAGCTTCGACGTAAATGTTGATCGTTGGTTTCGAGCAGACGAAATCGTGAAGAGACGCCTAAGTATTATTTTACTAAATTAGATAATGTGTTTTGTTCATTTTTAAAGGTATAACTTTCAATTTTTCATCTTTATAATGTTGTATTTTGTTTGCTGACAAATAAATAGGTACAATTTTACATTTTGTTGACCATGTTTATTTGGAATATTCCCGTTCTATAAATAGTGTTAAATCAGAACAGTTGAGAAAAGTAGATGACTGGTAGAAATTTTATTGATACAGGGATGAAAGAAATTTTTCGACAAATCAGAAGCGCCAATATGTTATCAAACTGATTAATATTAATTGGTTATGATGACATGTTCTATGAGGAGCAGGGGTAGCTTTAACATAGCAGCGTGAGGTAATTCTATATTATTAACTGAAAACCCATTTCAAAATCAGCAATACAGAAACAAGTTTCTGTTTTGAGGTGTGGAAGTTTATAAACAGATTAATTTCATGGTTCAAAAGTTGTTGATTTTGGTTTGTTGATTTCTGTCTATTGATTTGTTCTGGGGGTTTACATCATTTGAGACCCATACTTCTACCTTTGATCTTTTTTGCGATTTAGTTTTTGTTATTGCTTTATGTGTTTGAACGTTCAAAACGATTTCTTTATAAGCCATTTATCGTCGTAATCAATATGAGGTGCATGTATCAACTTTATGCAAAAAATGAAGATTAATAAATGCAGATGACATTATGTTTAAGGACGATTTTCTCTGAGTAAATTTGAGCTGAAATAGGTTTAGTTTGAAACTCATTTGTGTCTTAATTTTGTAAATCTAGTAAATGTTAGTGATGTATAGAGATATATTTTGATTTGAAATTATTTTTCTTTTCTTCTGATGTTGTCATTGATAGCATTAAGAGGTAATTTTGAAGCCTATAGCCGAATGATTTCATAAAAGATGAGCGACATGAAATGGGCGTGTCTTATATGCAATCGGAGAAATCGGTATTGGTTGCTCTGCGTTGTAATTCATATCAAGTGGTACATGAAAGGAAAAAGTGGTTGTAAATTTTTTTTGATATTTATTTATTTTAAAAATAAAATGAATATGAGTAATAAGATATCATTCTTTGAATATATGAGGTGATGATTGCGATCGGGGCGTGGTCAAATCTAATTTATTGGATTTGACAACGATCCGACCGATATGGTTAGTGATATTTTTGTGGCGAAATCTGTGACCGCTTTTTTTTTCACGGTGCTTGGTAATTCGTCTGGAACTGCATCCGCGGTGTGCAGTACGAATAGGGTGAGGGAATGTTGGCGGAAACTCATACAAAGTATGAGTCGTATGCGCGCTGTAGACCATATGGTAAAACAAGCATTACCGATTGTCCGCCAGTATACAGTTCCAGAGTTATGTTCTTATTCACCAGTTCAATCGAAGATTAAAGCTATACATTCTATAATTTTCGTCAATTTTGAATAATGGAGGAATGTATGTGTTTAATTACTAATGAAAGTAACCTTTATGCCGTTAATTATAATGCTCAATTCGATCACGTAACAAATATATCAAATATTAAACAAATAAAAATATTTATTTTCCTGCCAGGAAAGTAATGCCTCCTCGTGAATATCAATTTATCACGTGATATCGACAGCTAAATTTAGTCTATCATACCAAAACTGGTGAAAGGTCAACATCTTCATAATTGTGATAGGTTCACAAAGGAATGGATATTTCCAGTAAAGCATAAATTTGTCCGATAAACGAGTACAAACAAAAGAAAAAAATACAAGCCTGTGAGTAGATATAAATACTTCCTTTAAAAAAATGACGTAGACCTGTGTGTTTCCCCTATGTACTATATATAGATCCTATGACTGTTAATGGAGAAGTAAGGGTATCGTGAATGACAAACGTATTTTACTCATTATACTTGTATGTATTTCAGATGAACAACTGTTAAGCATATTAAAAAGAAGTTGGATATTTAATTAGGCAAACAATAACGACCACCTAGTTGTCCGCGGACATGCGCAATGAGGTCGGTTTCGCTCTTCCTTCATCAATATTCATGAAAAGGTATATTTTCCTGGCAGGAAAATAAACAATTATTAATCTATATGTTTGTAACGAGATGGAATTCACCATTGTAATTTACAGATTATGGATAACTTTTATAAGTAGACAAACACATGCGTTATTACTGTCATTCAAAATTGACGTAAATTATAGCGTGTATAGCTTTAATTATTTATAAAATAAAACACAAACACATAATTTATAGGATAAGCTCGCATGTGCGAATGCAACAGACTTTAATAATCATAATACATGTATGATATGATTATAAAGGAAACGGCTCTCAGTCTCTTTACTTTCATAAACAAGTACAAGCATAGTCATTCTTCAAGAGAAGAAAAAATCATGTAGAAACGAAAAACTGACAGAAATTTAATGTTATCATTTGGGAGGGGTGGGTGGGGATAGCCTGTTGTAAAGAGGCATCGATCGAACTTCCAATAACTTTTTAAAAAAACCAAATTGTGCTTTATATGTATACAAGTCATGCGTAGCACGGAGTAATTCACCCTATTCACCCGTAAACACCGGTAAACAGCTAAATGAATCAATATGTAATATCGACACGCCCACTTAATTCAAAACAAACACACGTGTTTTCTGTAACTGTCATAAAGATATATATATATATATATGTAATTGATGAGGATTCCACATTTATTGGACGAGACTGAACGGATATAACTTTATAACAATTCAGCCGACAGACTTGTTACAAACGAGATGGATATAACCAGTATTGGTCTCCGGACTCAATACTCTGTGTGGGTCGGACGTGGTCGAGGCTGGCCGCCTTATTCCCTACTGCCGATTTGACAATTGTACATAACTATATATAAGAATCTGATCAATGAGTATGAATTGATTGGTGATGACGTTTGGAAGCTGAGTGAAAGGTACACAGATATTAAATTCTTAAATAAACTCAGTGGGTATTTGATGTCCAAGATATGAAAAACTGATGATTGTACAAGGTTTTTTTTAAAGAGATTAGCAGCCGGATACCTTAAGACATGGGACTCTGTCTTATTGAAATCACACGTACAGTCCAAAAAGTGTTTATCACTACTGAAATGTTCATCTGTTACAAAAGAGATGTTGAAGTTTAATGATGAAGTCCAAAATAAAGTTAATATTCGATAGTTATCTTCTAAAACATAATATTCAGGAGTTGTTACAAAACAAATGTCAAAGAGTTATTTTTCCCATGCCCTATGGATCTATGCTGATGGATGAGCTCATTTAAACCATCAGTCATTGCGCGGAAGCAGGACTTCGCGCCATAATTTGTCCCATTCGTAATTTTTGCGCGCCGATGAGTGGACGAGTCCAAATTGGAATCATGAGAAATCCTGTGTAATAATCACAGACACGTAACGTAGGGATGGGGCGCTTCTTCCATCACCTATTTTTTCAGTAAACACTTACAGATGCGGATTTAGCAATTTGACAGGTGTGGTCCATTTTTTGAAAATCGATATGTGCAAACATCATTATTTGTCAATAAACCAGAACTTTTTGAACGTGTTCCGTGCGTATACAACTGTATTTTATAAACATTTATCTGATCACTATCTATTTTACATCTATTTCAACTTCAGAGTGCAGTGCATTATTGAGCGTTTTGCCGTTTTGGTTTAGGTAGGGAAGGTTTGCATAATGTCTAGCATCCAGAAACCCATGTTTCCAGGCATGAGAGAGTAATGTAAAAGAAATAAGAGAGTCTATGTAAAATGCCATAGTTTTTGCATTCATATATAACAGGAACAATTTTAAAATTTGACTGAGTATCTTCAATTGTCAAGCTTATATACTGTTATGTGATATTGGTACATGTTCATTTCAAAATTATTTGAAATTATGAATAATTTAATTACAGTCATATGATATACATGTACATGCATGTACTTAGATCGAAAGGGACGACTGAAGATTTTTTTTGAGATATGCACGGTTCATCTATAAATTTATGATTAGCGTCGAAAATTTAAATTCATTTATTATGTAATATCCCAATTGATACATGCATGCTTCCATTGATTTTTATTTTTATTGATGCATGTGTTTTGGAAAGCTATTACTTGTAAGGCTTTCACTGGTTATTCTTTGTCTGAGTTTAAGCACGTGATTATGTCTTTTATTTTGATTGGCTGTTGGTATACAGAGGGTAGGAATTTGTGGTTACGTAATAGTCCAAAGGGCGTCTGGGAGATGGGTGTAATTACATAACTTGCACCTGACACCTGCAATACTCCGTGGGAATCTTGACCGTCAATGTGGAAATGATAAGCAATTGAATATATATATATATATATATATATATATATATATATATATATATATATATATATATATATATATATATATATATATAAATACACACATAGATTTTAATTACATAAATTCTATTTTTTTAATAATGTTTTTAAGCAATATTTATTTAAGTTTTGATTTCATTTCAAAATTGATTTTAGTCAGCCTGTATGTACGAGTATACACCGTTGTAGAGCTGCTCCCATATTTTAAGATTAGATTCAAAGTGTGATTATTCATTAGATATATGCAAATTGAGAAGGCGACTCTCTTTGAAAGAGCGAGCTTTGTATTAAGGTATTGAATTCACGCAGAACGCATTAAATAAGGGGTTAGTGCATTAGTTTGCCAAAGCCAAAGTTACCCATGCATGAGTGCCCCAATTTTTACTTTGGAGAGCTCCATTTCTTTTCACAAGCGCACCAGATATCTTTCTAACGCCTTTCAAGTTGGAATTGTCCTTACATTAACTTTTAATTTTCACGTTCGCATCAAATTTGGATTGTTCTGATTTGAATTATCGTTGCCCTTTTTGAACGCGTTATAGCAGTTAGTATCCAAGTTTTGATTATTTTCACGAGTGTCCCAAAATGGGCACACAATATTAGTGTTGAAATTAATTGGCGATGGTATCTCAATTAACTTATACTTGGGATATTATCCTTAACACAGGTGCTTGATGACAGGATCGACCCCCCCCCCCCCCCGTCCATTACCCAAGATTATAGACCCCCGGGACTTTATTATTATTTTTTACATTAAATTATCCTTTTATGACATTTTTTAATCTGATTTATACATTCATTGCTCCAAATTACTTAAAACAAATATTTTTTTTAGAAATCAGACCCTCTACATATGATACAAGTATATGTACAGAGGGTCTGATTTTTTTCAAAAATGTTTGTTTTATATTATTTTGGGCAATGGATGAATAAATTAGTTTAGAAATATGTGATAAAAGGATAATTTAATAAAAAAGAGAAATTGAGTCCCGGGGGTCTATATATTGGGGCGGGGGGGGGGGGGGGTCGATGTCGATCCTGTCCTCAAGCACCTGTGAGTCTTAAGCGTCCTAAAATGCTCTAATTCGATTTTGTTTTACACAGCTAATCACTGTTAAAAGTTTCACGATCGATCGTACCTAAGTTTAATTTGGATATTCGTTGACCAGATTTATTATATTCTAAATCTATTAACCATCGCCCGAAAGTTTTGATCTTTTCACTTTATTTTTTTTTATTTTCAAGAATTGAGTGCCCACGATTTGTAAAATCTACTTTTGATTATGACTTTATCGTAAAATTTGTATCTTTAATTTTTACGATTGTCCGAACATAAGTTTACCTAAGTTGCTCTCAAATCAGCAAAACGTTGCTACAAATTTTGAATAAGACTATTTGAGTTATTTTGATTTTTGATTTGTAAACGTAAATTTTCAAATCCCAAGGTGATAATGTGATATTTTGAGAATTGATAATTAGTTATGAATCACATCTTTAATTAATGAACCTATGGTATCATGTATTCTAAGAGTTTCAACACCTTTAGGGATTTTGATGTACACCTGGGCATATGAGACATGTCTTGTGTATATCTTGTGTATTCTGTGTTAGTTCCAGGGTTTTTCTCAAGGTGAACAGACAATAGAAGTTTATAAGATATACACAAGCGATCATAACCATGTCTAGACATACAAAGCAGGAATATCCCGGCCGATATTTCAATGGCAATGGGAACTCGATAAAGATAGAAATTAAAATTACTAACTTTTAACTATCGTAAGTAATACAGAAATATTCAGAAGCGTCCAAGGTGTTCCTTAATTACGAACAAGAAGATATTAAGTGTAAATTCTAGCTCGTGATTTTATTAATCATTACATAGTGTTAATAGTGATTTTATGGTTCAGAGGGGCGGCAGTTTGATCTATATGTGCATGATAGATGGACAAATAAAATGTTTCATTCAAACTTTCAGTTTTAAGGATAATGTTGTTTTAATTTTATTAGGAATTTTGCAGAGGTTTTTTTTAATTGTTGGGTATCTTTGATGATTAATGTTATTGTTTTCCCAGCATTTGTTATTAACTTTTTAATTTCCTTTTGAGTTGAACTGATGAGTGGGTAATGAAAGCTATTATTAGCCACTCTGTTGGATTAGGGGTGGAAATTTAACAGTTTAAGGGTGATGATTTACTGTTTTATTATATTTTTTCGGGAATGTTACTACTGAAGGTGAATTTTATAATCCAAATCATTTATAGATTGATTCATTACATTTTTGTCCTTATATCTTTGCAAAGTTTATAAAATGTAGATGACGAGTCCAATTTTGTGCGACCCCGTGAAAACATGGGAATATTTGCCGACTGCGCTACCTGGCGGAGTATTCTCGCAGACGTAAAGGGGGGGGGGGGGGGGTCGTGCGGATATTTATTGATCTATCGGCATTGATTTTTGATATGCATGATATAAATACGTTATTTTTATGTAATATCTTGTATTTCAATGCCATTTTTTCTGTGTGTTGAAAGCAAGGTGATGATTCAAATCAAAGTTAACCTGGATTACGTTACCTGTTTGTATATTCCGTTCTTTTTATAGAACACGTCGTAATTTCCGGTATGAGTTTGAAAACGCGGTTTTACAAATATTCTGAAATGTTCATGGATTGAGGAAATTGTATTCAGACTCGGTATGTTGTGGTGCAAAACATATATGCCACATATTTGGTTTTGTCTTTGTGTTTGTTACATCTTGGATTTTGTGTTCAAAATATTCTGTTATCGTCGAATTTCAACAAATATTCATGTTTACCATATTTCTTTCGGATGTACCATGATCTTGGAAGTGTTTGAACTTGACCATTAATGCGTCTTTCAAAGAAATGGTTTGAAAATGGAGGATGAGATACTGATGAACGGGTAGGTTTTTGTTAGAATATCCTCGATTTTTTTTTCATGTATATCATTTTGTTGTACCGTTTATTATATTTGAAGAGTAATTTTTATTCCGGTTGTAATGATATATAGTTTGTATGTGTTATTTCATTAATTAACGGTATATTTTGAGGTGAAACTACGGCAAGAAACACAAAACCGCAACGGGTAGCCATTGTCGATATTTTTGGGGGGTGTTTTCAACGACGTCCGCGTCGATTCCTATATAAGGCGATGCCCACAGGTCAGTTCCCCGCTGACCGTTGTTGAGAGTACTTGCATCACAGTGAAACTTGGATTGTGCATTGGATTTCGTTATGGCTACATCTTCAAAGCGACTGAAGACTGATGAGGTAGGTTATTTTCTTTAACTTTTATAAAAAAGAATTAATTTAATTTAATTTGTGTTTCACATTGTGGTGTATGTTTGCTTTTCATTGATGAAGGTAGGGGTTGGTGGATAAGTATTTTTAGCAGTAATGTTTTATTTTTTTTATTTTGTGCATTCAAGAATATTGGATATAGACTTTGGTTATGTTATTTTTGTTTCATTAGGTGGATTTTTTATTTGCTTTTAATGAATTTTAAGTAGATTTGATTTATGTATTAAAGATCAATCTGGATGGGTGTAAGGGAAGGTCTGGGTGGATGGGTACTGATACTTCATACATGTTGTTTGCTTCAGAATATTGTTTAGGGTAGTGGAATTAAATTTTGACATGGAAAAATTGAAAGTTTGTTATAGTGGGAAGGCCTTTATAAATAATTTTTTGTGCATTTAGTGTGAGAGTAATGTTGGAGAAGTATAGTTGGGTGTTTCCCTGAAGGTTAAAATTTGATGGAAGGGTGATGTAAACTAAATATGGTGTCGTTTGAAATATAAGTTGTATTACAAGGTAATGGGGACGAAATGCATCTAAATAAAAATTAGGAGATTTCTGTTTTTGGTCTTGAAAGAACTGGGATTAGCGCTTTTGTATTTTCAAGATATATCAATGATGTATTTTGTTTGTGTTTAGTCTTATTTTTTATTTATCATTTGAAGAAATTTTATGGGTTTTTTTTTTTATCAGACCTGGTAGATAATAAGTTTAATTCATGGTAAGATTTGTGTGAGTTGTAACAGAAGAATGATTTTCTTGAATGATTGCTAGGGGTGTGAGTTCTTGGTTAGGGCAGATTTGGTCATGATAATGTGATAGAGTGAATGTAATCTTTGCAAATCTGTATTTTAGAGAGCGACAGATGGAAGTTATTGAATGCATGGTTATATATGATTTCTCTGAAGCTTTTTGAAGGGATCTGGACACCATTTGAGTTCAAATTTTACTATTTTTCATTCCTAGGATTGTTGATATGGGTATTACTTATTGTTTCATCAAAATTTAGATGCCACAAACTAGTTACAAGCAATGTTCATAGTTTATCTTGGTTGTCACAAGGAATTTTGTCAGAGAAATGATAATGTCTTTAATTTACTTTACATTATTGTAAACAAATATAAGACTCAAGCTTTGTTTACATAACGATGATTTGACACCTGTATTCCTCTTATAACTTATTTGACTTCTTACATTCAAATTTTGGACAATCATTTAAGATGCGCATGTGAACGACTTAATATGAGTAAAAATGAAAATAAAATTTTGATCTCATATTGTGTCCAAGTCCCTTTAAAAAAATTTTAAAGACTAAATTTATAAATTAGAATGGTTGGGATGTTCAGAAATGGGATGTAGGTATGACGTATTCACTTTGATCCAATTTATTAAAGATGGGGCCTTAAAAAAGAAAGTTGTGTGTTTTGGTTAACCCGACCTAATCTACAAAAATGTCCTAATCCTACCATTTGTAGATTTCTGTTTTTATCTGATTGTGAATTTTATGTTATTTCTAATAAGAAATCTGTTTTAAATATAACACAAACTAACATTTTTAGGATTCATGCAGAAAAAAATTATATAATATTATTGAAAAATCTCTAACTACCTAACTTAATTTTTCATCGTTGTTACCCTAAACACTCAATTTTGTTTATAAGGCTAGGTTGGATTGAAGAGCTTTGACCAACCCATTTAAAATGAGTTTGCTAAGTCTGACTTTTTTGTTATTACGGTATGAAAAATTATTATATACAAACCATTTATCTTAAGAAGTTATGGACTTTCTCCTAGTTTTGCTGAAAGATTTGAGATCCTTAAGAAATGCATATTCAAAGTAAATATAAATTATTTCTTTAAGCAAATCGGATGAAAAAAGAAACCGAAATGCATCATGGTAATGTTTACAAAACAGAATTGTTTGATTTCATCATCCGATGGATTGGGGTTAATTATTCATCTTTCATGCTCTGCATTTTTGAAAAGAATGGAAACTTCAGAAATGTTGGAGAACAAAATTGATTGCACACAAGTTTATTTGTAATAGGCCTTAACGTTATAACCTTTATTTTTGTGATGTCGAAGTCATATCAATACAACAGTTATTGTCTCGGCATCAGTGGCAGACTTTAACATGAGAATTATCAATAAAAAATCTTGATACGTTTTTATGACTATTAATTGTTTTGTTAACAGATGTTGTACATTTTTCATTGAAATTTGGCTTAATTGACTGGAAAAACTACTGCAATGTCTATTATTATAGATATACTCAGCATAACCATCGTTTAAAAGTGGGCACAAAATTTGATATAAAATTGGAACAAGCAGCTTAAAATTAATTTAAATTTATTGGAAATATATTGCATGTCTGTGATATGATGAAAACTCATATAATGATGAAGAAAATTTGTATATGTTATGTGAATAGCTGAATTTGTAAAGATTTCTTTTAATATAGAGTTGTGGAAATAAATAGTTTGTTTTTCAAATTTACTTTGTGCTAGAACATTTAATGAAGAGAGCAAAAAGAAAAACAAGCTTGTAATTCATAGACTCATTGAAAATTGGGTCAGGGTCAGTTCAGTTTATAAATTGTTATTCATTGCTGGCTTAATTTATTGAATATAAAGATTAATTAAACAGATTGCAGATTGTAGGGTTTACATGAGTATAAATATATAATTTGAAATCATTGTTTTATCTGATTACCGGTAAATGAAGTTTTAATTTACTTGTTATAAATTTGTGAGATGTTTTAACTTGTCTTTAACTATTAATTTGTTGAAAAACAATTCCTCTCTAAAATGTACATATCAATACACATGCATGTATAAAATTAGATTTAATGAAATGAATCTAATTCAAATTAATTAATGGAATTTAATGATTTTTATTCTACAGTGATATATTTTTATATTGTAAACTAACTTCATTGTGAATATCTGTGGGCTCGGTAAAATTATTGTGGGTTTGTATTGGTTGAAAAGTTGGGAACCCACATGGCCTCTGGGTTTCAAAATGTTATTTGCAACTCAGCATAAGAAATCATGTTTTTGATCCTGTGAAGTTGTTAGCGTGAAGAATGATAATTGTTCAATAAAAATATCTTGGATATATTTCTTTTATCGATTAATTTCAACTGTTTTACTTTCACAGGTATGTTTATTTTTATTAAAAATCATCAATATAAGCTAGCTAGACTATAATTCGTATTGTTTATTGTTTTGGTAGGGACCGTCACCACTGACACTGTTCATTATGGAAGATTTGTTAGTGAGGAGATATGCCAATGGTGGGATGTTTGGAACTGGTTTTGCCCTGTCATCTGCGTCTTCGTTCAAGACCGTCATTTCAATAGTGGTAAATGAGAAGCATTTGCAAACCATTAGGGAAGGGATGAGCTTCATTTTGTTGAAGTTCGCCACGCTGCAAGATGGTACAGTAAAGATCGGGCAAAACACTGTGGTGAGTAGATTTTTCTTTCAATGTGGTATACTTAATATGGGGTGTATTTGAATTTTTATATCTTTGTGTTGGTTTATTCCTTTACATGAAGATTGAAGTTTTATTGTAAATTTTAAGTTGGTTGGTTAAAAAATGGATAGTGTATATGTTGTATTTTAATATTGTGACATTGTATTGTTGCTTTTAGAATTCAAATTTCATAATGGGAGTGTCATATGTGAGGGTTATGAAAGGCATTTTTGTGGTTAGTTTTTATTCAATACTGGTTTTCAAAAATTTACTGATCTGTTTGGTATGAAATACTGGTACTTTCTGTATATTCGTTTGGGAGGTCAGGAAATAACATAAATATTGCCATTTTTACAGGGATATTGTAGGAATTAAAGGAAATTTATGGTGTTTTTCATCATCGTAATGGTTAATGAAAAATGCTGTTTTCAAACATGAGGGAGATTTTAGTGTCTTATATTGAAAAAAAATTTTTCTGGGATGTTGAACTGTGATTAATAGCTTTAGATAGTGAAATTTTGGAACAAAATTAACCTTTCATATTCCATTTTTTTTTTCATGATAGAGGTAATGGGAGCTTCCTGTTGAATTGTTTGTGTTGTTTTGTGAGCTAATGTTTGAAGCTGTATTGATTACATTCTTAAAATTGTGCAGCTATATGCATTTCTTATAGCTAAGCACATGAATGCACGCTGATATATCTTTTTTAGATTCCAAATTGTTCTTGGAGTGAATGTCGCAGATTTTTTAGTAAATCAAAGTTGTTGTTTGTGTAGCAAACATATATGTTATTAAATATCAATGTTAAATCATGATATTGTGGAATCATATTTCACTCTATTCATGGGTAGCCGAAATGTTCAGGTTCGTACGTTGGGATTGAATTTCATTGGTAACAATTTTTTATGTCTTGGCTGATGGTTTTGTGTGGTTTCATGTGAGATGAATTTTTAATTGAGTGTAGCAGGTCAGTGCCGTATAGGTTTTTATCAGTACTTCGTGTTGTGTTTATTTTTGTTTTGAGACTGAATTTGACATCTACATTAAGAATTAAACTTTACTAAATTATAAATAAGGTATGAAAACGACTTTATCTCAATATAGATAAACCAGATATAATAAACCAAAACTCAAAAGTGAATGAAAACCAAGATTAGCAACCCTTTATAAATTTATTATAACGAAATAAGAACACAAGTCAATAGCAGGTACTTAAAATCCCCTGTGCAACCCTAAAACTGAACTTTAACAGGGACCTCAAATAGACAGACAAGAGAAACCAGCCGTCTCCCTCGTCAAATAAGGACTTACATGGGTTTATATACGGAAAAGAGAACAGACAACTGTCATTAATGTTATTGGCTATCGTATAAAGTAGGCGTTATCAAACTAATAGATTAAATCACAACGGGATCGAAATGCTAATAATAATAAATATTAACGAACCCCCGATCTACGACATGAGGTTGTCAATGGAGCTATATTTTTAGCATATTTTTACTGATTTTGACAATTCTCTTTGTGTTAATTTCAGGTTATGCACACTAAGAGACCCTCCACCATGGACGAAAATGTTGTGAGGAAGTTTACAAATCCACCAATGGTGGATGAGCTGGGGAGGATTGCGTCACTGGACAACAAAGTGAGGGTGTCAGTGAAAGGAGAAGTGTCTAATGTAAGTTGTTGTGATATTTTGAGAGATAAGAATCTTACATATTGTGGAAGTGATTGATGTCTTCTGTAAAAACTAAAAAGTGATAGCCACACTGAGGTTTTTGCATCGACCAGAGTCTTGAAAATATTCTGATGACTTATAGTGGGCTTGATGTTGAAGACCTAATTTAATGTGTTGATTTGATTGTTGAGTGAAGCTGATATAGACATATATAGAGAAATACCTTTATGTTTGGATAGGTTGATGTATCTACTAGTATATGAATTGTTGAAAGATAGGATTTGAAAGCTCTATCTATTTTCTGCAAACTTAATGGTTACCGGTAATTTGTGCATTGGCTTTATTATTCCCCTTATTGATATGACATGAAGTATTACACAAGGACGTTGATTTTACGATGCCGATATGATGTTTGAAAGCAAATACTTAAATTACCACAATTTTTGCTTTCTTAATGGATTTATATGTGCTTTTCTTTTAATTTCGTTTTTGATTTAGGCTTCAATTATTATGTCATTTATCGGCATATTGAACTAAAGTTATTCATATTTTGATGAATTAGTTTGTAAATTTGTTACCTGAAATGTTTTCTTCCAACTGGTATAGGGGTAATGAAATGCATTTAATCATATTTGTCACCTTGATGGTATTTGTCACAGCACCTTTGTTTGGTGTATTGAATGCAAATGTTTGGTGCATGTGCATTTTTATTTTTCTTATTGGTGTGTTTAAGGTATCGGGCATCATTGAGACAAATGAAACAAAAAGAAAGATTGTCACTCTATCTGACGGTAATGCAACAGTGGACGTTAAATTATGGGGAGAGCTGGCATCCTTAAGGATTTTCAGTGGTTCCGTTGTGGAGATCTCCTGCGTGCACGTGGATTTATACCAGGGCAGGAGATCATTAAACTCAACTGCGAGCACAAAAGTTAAGGTAATATTGGTTATTTTTATTGATGATGTCGAGTCATATTTGACAGATGACAATGTTTGATGGGAGTTGATCTTATCATTCAACATTTTTAAAAGTGCATGGTTGTAGTATTTGTAGATTTATGTATAGAATAAGTATTTAGTTTTATATAAATCGCATACTATTTACTCTCATATTTTGCATTTAGACCAGAATAGCACTTTATTAAGATTTAGATCAAGGTCAAACTGTTAGGTGTGTTATTTTCAATTTGTTTCTCTAATGGGTATCATAGAGTGTAGCTTTGAAAGTGAAAATCATTTTGTCGTGAATTAATTAGTTTTGGAATTATAATCGTTAAACTAAATTGTTCTTGTCCAAGACTGTGGTCAAAGATTTCTTAAATTTCAATTAAACTGAAAAGTTTAAATTTATGAAAGGTCAATTCTACTTGTTCTAAATTGAAATTGCATGTACTTGAATGAAAGATTTTCAATGTTTTAAATGTGTTGTTTGTTAATGGTAGTAACTACTAGGATATTTATTTATAGATTTTATATTTAAATCATCTTGTATTGTAGAACATTGACGTTGAAGATGAGTTTTCCGGAGTCATTGATGGTGTTTCTTTTGACGAGTAAGTTGTAGAAATATCAAATTTGATCATGCACCATTACAATTAACTGCAAATTGAGTTTATTGTTATGGTCAAGATGAAAGATATATTCAGCCATTGTTAAAGCTCGTGTGGAATTGCAAAGCTTAATTCTTTTTCGTCTGTGATGTTTATATTGACATGTCTTTTAATTGATGTAATCATGGGAAGTGGCTTCTTTTTGGTTCGATGTAGAACACATGCTTGAAAACTTGATATTCAGTCAACTTTGAAAAGCATTTGTGTCCCTTTTATTCAAAGTGTGGTGCTTAATTCAAACCTGACAAAATTTTTGATAACAGTGACTTTCAAAATGGCTATCTATCAAAACAAGGAATGTATTTTGTTGAAAAGTGGTAGATTTTTATAAAACCGGAAGGCGGGATACAAAGCTGAAAAGGAGTAGAGTTCCGCAGTGATTGATTGAGTTAAATTAACTTGTATGTGATTGCACAATTATGTATTAGGTAGTCTATGATTTTGTATCTTAGCATTTGAATAATTCTATGACTTTAGATCATGTATCAAAATATTACCATATGTTAGCATTTGAATAATTCTATGACTTTTGGTCATGTATCAAAATTTGAATGACCTTAAGTCAGACCCCACAGGGGGTGTAAACTTAAGTTACAGTTTGTTGAATATAATCTTAACATCTAGAGGGATTTCACGATGTTTTTTTTCCATGAAGCTGATAAATGGTACAAATTTTGTAATTTGGTAATGTATGGGCAAGCTGAAATCACAAATCAAAATGTTTCGGGTTATAAATTTGATATTATGTAACAGATGGATATATAAGTTGTTCAGTTTAAAGTGTTAAGTTTTATCTGAAAGTATCAAGAAATATGGGAAAAGAAAAGTAAAAGTTTAAATTTTTGGCAATAAGCTGTACTGTTCCAGCGTATGTATAAAGAAAAGTACAATAGGGCCTTGGTATTTCCCATAAGGAAATGTGGATAAATATTAGCTAATTTTTAAAGATTTATGCAAGATTCATCATGGCATCTGTTCCTTATTGTCAAGATATATTGATTTTGTTTCTGTAATGCTGATTTGATCAGAGTTATAGCTGTTGTAAATGAGGTGAGCGATGTGGTCACTGGGTCTCTTGTTAAATGTTTTGAATTTATGTCAGTTATACTCATATCTTTGTTTTTAATTTAGGTCAAACACATCAATTTTGATAAATGATGAGATGCTTTCCTGCTCAACGGAGCAGCTGAGTGACATTTTCCCAGGTGGAGTTTTTGCCGAAAACAAACATGTGAAGGGAAGGAAGAGGAGGAGTGTAATTACAGTTCTGTAAGTATAAGTTATATTTTGATTTACGTTTTATGAATGTGTTGTGGTTCTAATTTCTTTAGCATTTATGTGTGTATGTAAGTGATAACATTTGTAAATTGCTGAGCTGGATGGAAAGAAGCATTCTTTTTGCTGTTGTTGTTATTGTCAATGATGCAAACACTTCATTTGATAGATGGTGAATAAGAGAATCATTGTTGTAATAGAGTTTTCTAGAGTTAATTTTGAAAGAATGTTATGTTACAAATGTGTTTATTCTGTGGTGAGTCTCATGATTCAGATGAATGCTGAGTTATTCACATATTTCCTTTTTTGCCAATTAATTGGTTTGCTAGCAAGTACATTAGTCTTTTTACTGGGCTACAATATATGCTTTCCTTCGCAGCGGGGCATTCTGGGTTTATTTCTGTAAATACAGTGTATTGTGTCAACTTCATTTTATCATCTACATATGAGCTGAAGTTTTGTGGTCATTTTTTGTTCAACCTGTACTTGAATGCAAAAAGTTAACAGTATAGCATATGTCTTTGACTGTTGGATTGATGAGTAATTTCTAAAATACAAATAGCTATTTTTTTTATGAACAACCTTCCGGGCCCTTTCTGTTGAGTTTGGAAAACAGTTTCAGATTTGTTTTTCTAGCTTGGTTGAGAAAAACGACTATATATAGCTACTAAACAGAGCCATTATTTCTAATTGTGCATGATCTCTTTCTCACATCAAAATTGAAATTACAGTTTATACAGGAATGATATATAAGTACAGTTGTTCAGTATTGTGTGTTTGGATGTAAAGCACACACAGATTTACCATTCTGAAATGACAAAATCATATCCGAATATAAATTTTGTGAACTCATGAAAATTATTTATTGTTTGAGATATTTAATGTAATGGGTTTGAAATCTACTTCTGTGTGTTTATGATGGCTACAGTAAGTGTTAGCTCACCCTTTTGTTAAAAAGATGAATTTATTTCAATCTCAGCCCGTGCATTGATTTTATTGGCATGAATATTATGACCAGTTTCATATATAGATGCAGTCTGAAAATCTTATCTGAACTGACAATCTGTGGATTTATTGTTTAGCAGCAGTGAAGTCCAAGTCCAAGCACCTTTAAGGATTGTTTTTTTACAGGAGTTGATATATGCATGGTTATTCTTTTGCTGAAGGAATATTTAGGTGATGATTGTGGTGCATGTATTACCTGGTACTTAGTTTTTTATTTTTAGAGTTTTGAAGCAAAAGCAGCATCATTAATGGAAAATTAAGATGAATATATATATATGATAATTGTTTTAATGATTTTTGATTGGTTTTTCTAGGGGAAGATATGACAACTATGAAAACTTTTGCATTGAAGTTGTATTTATTTTGTTATTAATTTTAGGGAAGAAGATGTCGTAGCCATGGTAGCTGAAGATGTTGATAAGATGGTAGCAGTTGTTGGTGAAGACAAATTACCAGAGGATGAGTTACTTGGTGAGGATAAGGAAGAGAAAGACATTGATAATGAAGCAGAGGTAGTTACTGAGGACATTGACAATTTACTTTTCAAGTAAATATGTTTCGATGGGTCGGCTATTGTTTGAATGGGATGCTTTTTTATGAATATGTCAAATCTGTTTTCTTTAAAATGGATTTAGGAGTCTCTCCTGTTTTGATTTGAATATGTATGTCATTGTAGATACTTTTCGAGATTTTGCTCAAAGACAAATTTCTCCTTGAAAGGAAATGTTTAAAGTTGATTCTAATTACACTGTAGTATTTTGTTTTGATCTTTGTATTTTTTCCATTTCTGTCTCAGGAAAAGCTTTTCAAAATTGAATCTGTTAGATGTTCATTTATTTTATTGGGTGGTTTTTTTTTGCAGTTTGGGGTAAGCTTTATTTTAAAAGGTGTTTATTTAGGGTTGATTATTTAGCTGTTGGTTTCCTTTGAATGTTGTTCTAAAATATGAAGTTGTAATCTTTAAAATTATAAGTTCTGAAATGATTATATATAAGCTCTTCCATGGTGTTGACACTAGAACTTACCTTTTTACTGAATCATGTTAGATTGAATTTTGTACATCAATAAACTGAAGTTTTCATTTGGGTATAATAGGCTTCATGAGATGATTTTTTTTTTGTTTGTTACTGTATTTAGAGATTTACTTTTTCTGGGATCTCATGTTGGATTGATTTTGTAAATCAATAAACTGAAGTTTTGGTTTGTGTATGTAAGGCTTCATTGGCTTCAGGAGATTTTTTTCATTTTTGTTTGTTAGAATTTAGAGTTTTACTTAAGAACAGTGATCTGTTAGTGCCATTTTCAAGATTTAACTCATATTCATGTTATTTGACTGGTCCCTTGTTTGAGAAAGTTAATTTGTGTGTAATGGAAGTGGTCCCTTGTTTGAGAATGTTTATTTGTGTGAAATGGAAGTGGTCCGTTGTTTGAGAAAGTTTATTTGTGTGAAATGGAAGGGTTAAGGAGTGGTTCTTCATTACTTTGTGTTGAAATCGTTTGAGAGAAGTAAATGTTTTATTGTTTGCTTTTTTAGTCTCAATGAAAAGTTAGCTGTTTTGTTGTAATTTGCAGATTCTTTTTATTTACTGTAAAGGGACATTACTTTGTGTTTTTCTTGATGAAATCGTTGAGAGTGGTAAATGTCGTATTGTTTGCTTTTCTGGTCACAATGAAAATTTAGCTTTTTTGTCGTAATTTGTAGATTCTTTTACTTCCTGTGAAGATACATTAACATTTTAATTTTGTTTTTGTCTTGAGAAGTTTTGTGATTGTCATTTGATATGGGGTTTATTTAAAGGAAAGAATGTGAAATGTGGGAAGATTGGTTTGATTGTTAATAGATGTATTTTGGATAGGTTGGAAAGCCTGCTTGAGCTGAATTGTGTTCCATAGACTAAGATAGATGTGTAGTGTAATATTTGTTTTTGTTAATGCAGAATATGTTGGACAGTTGAATGTTTTCTATCTATGTGGAGTATGCTTGTTTTAGTTCGAGACAATGATTTTGGAAATGGTCGAAATTTTAAAACTCCAGTTCCAGTGGGTAATATTTTGGATTTTTGTAATATGTTTATAATGTATTCTTTTTATGAAAATGAGATTATAATTGAATTGAAAAGCTTAAGGGGAGAAGACGTATGTTATTTTTGACAATTTTTTTTAAAAGTATGAACACTGCTTCAACTATATTTAAGGTGACTGAAGGATTGAAGGTGTTGTAAATATTAGTAGTGCTGTTTTTTTTAGTATAGTTTTGTTTTTGGACATTTATTTATTATTTTAATTTTTGTTTGTAAGAGTTATTATAGATGGTTTTTGAAATGTTATTGTTTTGATTGTTATATGTCAAGAGTTTAACATATGAAGAATTGTGGGAAAGTGTCTGGAAAATCTGGGTATACCGTTAAATATGGATCCAGGGTTTAAATTTGTTCAATTGAACCTAAAACTGGTGCTTGTGCTGATGTGATAAATTTTAAGCTTTATTGAATCTATTATAAAGTTTAAGTATTTGCCTGTATACTTGATGGGAGGGTAAACTATGAAAATGTTTAAATATCTTATTTGGTTTTGATAAATGTAAATTATGCTGTTAATGGTGGTTTCCAATTTGTGAAATGCAGGTTCTTAGCAGACTAGGCAATTCTTATGATATTCATGATTTACTGTTGAAATAAACTTGTTTTTATTTCTGATGACTTGTTTTCTCTTTTATGTACCGGTATTTACATGGACAGTTATTGGGAAATGTTCACAAATGGTCATACCTTAAAGCTTATAAATATTTTCATTTACAATGAGATATCCTCATACAATGGTTAATCCATAAATAGGGAGACTTTTGTCATAACTGGACAACCAAATGTAAATTGATTTGGAAATTACATAATTAAGCAAGAGTATCAAACAAGTTACAAGAGAATCTAATACCAAAAAAATGTCCCCACTTTGCACGGGCAAAATTTGTGTCATGTCAACAATGAAGCAATATAAAGATGAAGGCTTATCTCTAGGATTTGGGCTTAAACCCATATAATATTGAAACCTCAAATTAAGTACAGTCATATGGTATTCTATTTACCAAATTATGACGGGATATGTTCTTTGAAGAACGAACATTAGTAATTAAGACTGATATTTCCCTTTAAAGTTGACTAAAAACAGTGACGTCCCTGGGTGTTTTGGAGCAGCGAGAGTGGTTTTATCTTGGTTAAAGGTTAATACAAACTGTGGGAATGGTACAAAATGCAAGTTGACAATTATTGCAAGTTCGTGTTTAACTGAGATGCATTTTGTGGGGGTGGTACTAATTGTATTTTGAAATTCAAATAGTTCAGAGGAAAGTATAATGTTTGTGAATATTTGGTCAAAATTTAAGTAATGTCAGCTGACATTCAGGCTTATTCTTATTGTTAACCAAGATACAGACGGTTGGAAAGGGAAACTTTGAAGAGCTTACTTATGATTTTGGAACGAATGTGTGTAAATTAGCTGGATGTTAAATGGTACTTTGCCTTTTTAAATTGTAAGGTGAAAGCTACAAGAGTCTAAGCGTTATATGAAGATAGGGTATATCTATAAATTGTTCCTGTTTTTTCTTGACGTCATGTTTTTAACGTTACTGTGCACCTTAGAAACAAAACATGTTATTTTAAACGGCGGTAACAAAAATATTTTACAAAAAGGGGCTAAAACCTTGTATATCGATAAATTAGGTGTTGGTGCACATATTGATCTGTTAGCTATGACTGTCATGAAAAATATATAATGGAGAGTGACATTGTTTTCATATTTTTGGATTGACCTTAGTATGTAGATGAAAATGTTATGTAATTAGAATGTTTATTTAAAGAAACGTATTATTGCAACTCAAATTTGAAAGAAAACACTTCAGCCAAAATGGTGGTGCCTAAAGTGACAATACTATTTGAAGTAACAGGTTGCAAATTTGTAATTAAAATGGCTGATTTAGTAGCCGCTGACTCTTATGAAGTATACATATTGATTTGCTAATCCTGACCTTATGAGGGCCAGAATGAGATTTCTGTGTCTGGAAAGAACTCAGTAATTTGAGTGCAAAACCTATGAATTACTGGAATAATGAACCTGGACTTTAGAAAAGAATAGCTCTATCTTTATTAATTTCTTTAGGCAGAGGGGTGGCAATATATGGTAATGAAAACACATTGTTTAAAAAGATTCTCCAGTTCATTTTTCAACTTAATGCTTCAACAACATATTCAATCATTTTGAATCGATCAATTTCATTTGAGGCTTTTTTTATATACTTGGTGCTTAATGCAAATTTCCAATGGAATGATATATGATACTGAGAATAAATAGTACATAAATTGCAATTAATGGAAGTCCAATAGATCCATTTTATTAGTAAGGGATTATCAGATCCCAATTCAAATCTAGCCTGTTGTGAATGAAGTATTCTTTTAATGCTATTAAAGTTGTGAATGATATTGCAAACCACATTTCAGAATTTGAGAGATATTACTTTTGATTTTTCTTAAATTTGCATTACAAAATCTATCATGACGAATTATTTAATTATTTTTCTCAAGAAATAAATAAAGTACAGATTTCATTCGTTCGGTATTTTTGCCAATGGGTTTGAGGACATGGAAGTGTTTTAAATTGCAGTGAACAAATGTTAAGTTATGTGCTCTGTCCATGCTGTTTTGGGACAACAGTCATATTTGTCAGAAACCAGAATTAATGAATCTTTTAAGCATTATCTTTTGATTTAACTTTCAGTAAGATATTGGGATATCAATATTTTAGTTCATATGCGGTCAATTATGTGATATATAGATCCTTGCCCTATCGAAAGCTATGCATCTATTATTTTTAACCCACATTTTATTCCAATTTTCTATAGAAGACCACAAAACATATACTTATCAAATATTAAAATGATGATAGGGGTACTAAAGGTATTTTTAAAGAATTTTTAAATTTTTTTGTGTTTTTGTAAAATAATTTTTTAAAAGTTAACTACCGGTATTAACAAATTGAGAGAAATTTTCTTGTCACATGATGGATAGTTCCTTCGGACACCTAAAAATAAATATAATACTTCTTAACAATCAGAAATTTTATTATTGCAATTTTGTTAGTTTTCCCCCAAAACATTAATTTTCATATTTTCTTACTCTGTTGACATATCATCTTGAAAAGCTGTTTGATGTTATATGAAAATGTTTTTCAATAACTGTGACATAAAAAATTTGAATGAAAATGATGGCAAACAAACACAAAAAATATTTTTATTAAATTTTATTTGGTATGAAAGTTCCTCAGGTTAGAGTTATTGTTCCTAATTTTAAGTCCCAATTAGGCCCAAACATCTTGGGGACTTTCCATTTCTGAGTTGAAGGGAATTTCCTTAATATCACGATTGAATGATATATACACACATATTTCATTATGTACCTATATGTGTGAATTTATTTGCTTTAATGCAAAACTAAGTCAAATAAATAAAGAGGAAATTTAACTACGATGATAGGATTTATGTATCCCAACCTGAGAGAAATTCAAAGCCAACCTCCCATCCCCTTATAATGGTTGAGAACATCTGTCAATAGTAATGTTGATTAAAGTATATTATAATTTAAATCCTTTCACAGGTTTAAAGTTCTTTTTCATAGTATTCAACCAAAAAATACGTTTTTGAAAATTTTGGAAAGTTATTAATTTGAGCAAGACTTTCAGGAGCATATCCAAGTTTTGATGGAATTTATTCAGGGGGTAAACATTTGGCCTGTATATCACAATGATTGAAACATTGGTTTGTTCATCTTTCATTAACATTCCCTCTATGTTGTCTACTGGAACCCTATGAATTGAAATGTTCCTATACCCCTTATTGTATATTGCAACTCCACCCCCCTTTGAGGCTTTTAACATTCGAAACAAATCATCTGTGTCTTTGTATGCTTCTTTCCTTGTAACATGGTGTAAAGTATAGTCTTCAAAGTCATATTTGTTCACAGGCACTGACTCAGTCAACCATGTCTCAGTCAAACATATGATATCTGCTTTTTTAAATCTGGAGTCATTGGTCATTTCAGCAAAGTTTTTAGATAAACTTTGTATGTTTAGCAAAATGATCGTTAAGGATGACTCTGTTAAGTCTTGGTCATTATGTAAGAAGAGTGGCATCTCCATTAGTGCTTCAGACACTTCCTTGTCTGCGTATATTTTTTTCTTGATTGTTGCTTCTGTACATGCTGAAATGCTAAGACCTTGCTCTGATGTTACTCTACTTAAAGCAACATATGCTTGTCCAGCGGAGAATATCTTATTCAAGTCAACAACAATTTCATCAGTTGTCATGCCTTGCACTTTATGTGCTGTGCATGCCCAAGCAAGTCTAATTGGAAATTGGTGTCTCACAAAATTTTTATTTGACAATGTTCTCATTTCTTCTTCACATCTACGTATCTGGACAAGATTGCCATTTTTTGTTTTAATTCCTGATTTCACTCCGATTGATTTGTTTTGAAAACACACTTCTATTGACTTCATATCAAGGTTGTCTTCAATTATTTTTGTTACTGTTCCTATGACACCATTGACAAGACCATCTGACACATCGATATTGCGGATTATCATGACCTTCGCATTTTCACATAACAGTATTGAACTGGGAATTCCGTCGGATTTGTGACGCACAAATGGTGTTTCCCGTAATACCATTTTTCCACTTGTTCTTTCTCTTTCAAAATCCTTTGCGATAGCCTCTTTGAGATCTTTTCCTATTTGTTTAACCATTTTCAGGTTATACTGATTGACTTCATCATTAGTTGCAAAAACATGCAAGGCTGAATCATTACCATCTCGATTGCAACGATTCAGCATTTGAAGAACATCATTTGGTAAATTTTGATCAGCAGTTCTAGTGCGTAATGAATTGAGACTTTGAGCAAACACTAAGTCTTCTTTTTGTCGCATTACTTCATTTAATTCTACAAGTTTAAAGTTTTTGTTCCATAGATCAAATGGATATGTGGTATTTTCCTTATACAGTCTTTCATTGTGCTTTTGTTTGACTGGTGGTAGTTGAAAGAAATCTCCAACCGCCAAAATTGAAACTCCACCAAAAGGCTCATCTTTGTTTTGTTTAATCTGAACTAGTCTTTCATGGATATAATAGAGCAATTTCTTATAGACCATTGACACCTCATCTATTACAAGAATGTTCAGATTTTCCAGTTCAGCACGAATTGGACTTAGACTGTGCTCTTTCAATGGTTCATACGGGATTGGCATGTACTTGTTCAGACAGAAAGCATGATGAATTGTGGAACCTCCAATGTTGAAAGCTGCTGTTCCTGTGAAGGCTGTCAACAGCACTGTTGTCTTGTTTGGTTCTGTGCTTTCCTTTTCCAAGATTCTTGAAGCTTCGTAATGAACAGCTTTTATCAGATGACTCTTGCCTGTTCCTGCTCCACCAGTGACAAATATGTGAAATGGTTTAGGTTTTTTTCCAGACACTTTTTTCAAACACCAATCTCTCAACCAATAAAATATTTCGCTCTGTTTTTTGTTCATAGATCTCAACAATGGGTAAATTTCTGCCTTCTTTGCATTATCATTTGTAATTGTGTATGGAACATCAAGTGCATGTTTTGGCATTTCTAGGTCTGGTATGTTTTCATCTTGTTCAATTGGACATTTGCTTTGCTTTTTTAACATTTCATCCAGGTCTCTTTCCAACTCAGCTTCAGGTGTTAATGATGCCCAAGCATCCTCAACATCTCCTAATGTTTCAAACATTTCTTGAGCGTGATCCAATTGTTCTTCATTCAATGAAAACTTAGCATGATTCATGTCAACAATTTGTTTAACAGGCTTTAATGTTGTTGTTCCATCAAGGGTCACATAACCAGATTCATAAAATGTTTGATAAAGGTCAAATGTTGGTGGCTTCAATTGACACATATTTCTGTATGGCAGAAATAACTGCAACAGGGATTGATAGTGTTTTTCTGGGTTTTTTTCAGAACTAAATCTAGGATAACGAATGATAGCTGGATCAGATTTGGATCTGACTTTAATGAAACCCTTGCCATTCTTCAGTTCATAAACTCCATTTTGTTGTTCTTTTGGTATCTGCGATTTGGATAATACCCTGTACTGTGAACAAAATGTTCCCAAACACATTGATGGAAATGGTTGACAATCTGGTCTCTGCTGATATCTGTCAACAATACTGATCATCCAAATATCATCTTCATCTTCTTCTGTGTCTAAGTTTTCATCAATGACATCTGGAAGATGGTGTTTTTTATTAGCAGTTAGCACAGAGATGGGTTTGCTTAATCGTGTGGGATTTTCCCCAATGGGAATGAAAATCACTTTTCGTGAGCATTCTCTCATTCGTAAATTACAAATACGATAAACAGCCTCTTGTGCACTGACTTCACGATGGTGCAAATATGCTGATCCAATTTTCCTCATTGTTTGCTTTGCATCCATATTTCCTTCCGCTGCTTCAATCTTTGTTTGTTTCAGCAGCATTCCCATCTCTCTTTCAGCTTTAGATATGTAAGACACAACATAAACAATGCAACTAAAAGGATCAAGCACAAACTGTATATCCATATTTGCATTCCAGCATTCCAAGAGGAAAGGGTTATAGTGATTAATCCATAATTCATTCGGATTTCTCTTTAGTACAACACTTTGCTTTGAACTCATTAGTTGCATTGCTTTTTCATATATCTCTTGAGAGATATTAACACTGGCTAATATTTCTGATGTTGTAGTGTCTGAATCAAATTCTTCAGATTGAAGTTTGTCCCAAATTGATAGTAAGATATTTTTTGCTTCTGATTTTTGAAGTTTTGCTCTTTCCTCCAATTGATCATATGATTCTTCTGGCTTTTCATCTTCACATGGAGATGTTATGAATGTTTTACAAGATGGGGGTTTTGGGAAGTTGAATCGACATTCCTTGCCACCTTTTCTACATGATTTGGAGTGTTTTTTGCTGTGTTGTTGCACATTGACAACAGTGTCATGTAGCTCACTATGTTCACTTGTGTTTGGAATGGAACAAGTTACGTACTTGTCTATGAAGTCACAAACTCTCTGTTTCCCATCTTCAATTAATTTTGGGGAGTTTTCAACCCAGAATAAACAATGGACATGTGGAGAACCCCTTTGTTGAAATTCGACTCTGAAGAAATAATCCTTAATTTTTCCAATTGGTTCAGCTGCACTTAATATAACCTCATGAAGGAAAATGTGAAATCTGTGTTCAAACATTCGTGCGACAGTTACAGGGTTTGACCTTAGTATGTTACTCTTTTCATTCCAGTTTAAGTCGCAGGCTTCTCTACAGTCAGCCTGTTGATGCATGATAGCATTTAAAATTTCATTCCAGCGAAACTCAGCCGATGAAAAGGAGCAAAACCATGTTGGTATCCCAATTTGCCGAAGCATTGCGAACAAGTCTTTTTGAACACCTTGCCAGAATGATGGTGTGCCTCTAATTGGTTGTAGAAATCGGAAAGCATCATCATTTTTTATCACATGCTTAAGGGTTTCTGGATTTTGCAGCATCTCTGCTGTAACTTTTGAACCAGTGTGAGTTTTAGCACATGACTTCCTGATGGAAATTTGTGTTTTATCTATAACTTGTTTGAGTTCTGATAAGTATTGACTGAAAAAAATGTAATCAATGTCTCTGGAAAACCTATCATCTGCGTTCATTAAGCGATTATTAAAGTACCTTGAGAGAGTTATTTTCACATTTCGGTCCTCTGTCCATGTGTTTTCTCCATAGGGAAATAAATGCGGAAAGCACTTAGCTTCATTGCCTTTCTCTTGTAGCATTTTGACTGGGTTTTTACCTTCAGCTGGTGCTATATTGTATATGTCGTTAAAGAAATGGTCCAAAACTTCTTGACCAATGTCTGCAGGTTGAAGGCAAGTGTCATATTGTATTCCTGTCACAGTTTGTTCATCGGGGTCTGTACATTCTTCGAAAAGCTCTTCATTTCCATTCAAGTGAGCTTCTATTTTTGAATTTTCAGCTTCTTCAGTTTGACTACATTCTTTATTGATAATTTGAATATCTGTATAATACTTGTTGTGCTCCTTCAAAAAATCCAAAGCCTTTTGGACATGAGATGGATGAACAAACTGGTACTCATAATGTCCTTTAAATTCCAGTTTTCGTTTCAGCTTAACCCTTATCAGCATTTCATCATCTACATTTCTGGGCAATGCCATGACTTTATGAGTATCAGTTGGAACACAAATAACAGGCCCATATATAGCATTTTGTCCACCCCTTGGCAAACAAGCCACCTTCATAAATGGTATGTGCAAAGCTATCAAGTGTTTCTCCAATGAGTTCAAGTCCTTCAGTGCATTTGGGATGTCTTTTAAATCCATATTGTTTATGGCAGATTCAGCCGGAATCTGACCACGCATTAATTTTGCATAACAAGTTTTACACAACCATTGAGAAGAATATAAGCAACCTTTTGGGCACGTCTCTGAGCACTGATGTGAGTACTTGTTTGTTACACACACCTTGGCAATTTGGCATATTGATTCAGATTTCTTCTTGAAATTTTCGAAATGATACTCTAAAACTTGATTCTTAAATAAAATTCTGTGGCAACAAGAGCATGGATAACATGGTTGCTCTTTTGTCTTTTTTTTGAAATTTTCCATAACAAAGTTGTGTTTATCTTGCTTTTCATGCTTGAGATTGGCTTTCTCTTTGTTTTCTTTTCTTTCCTTTTGCGTCTTTGGATTCTCTAAGCTAGTCTCTATGGTGGATTTCCTTAACTGGTTCTGTAAGATTCCACCAATTGTTCCTTTCTTTTCTTTTTTATCTCTTTCCATAAGATCTCTTTCATGTGCATTCATTTTCTTTGTTTGTTTCACTTTCACTGCTTCTTCATGGTTGTTCAATTTGCTTTTCTCCCTTGATATTTCCCTCTTTCCTTGGAATTGTGTGTTGTCTTTGCACATGTTCTGCAAGTGCTCTTTTGTTCTCCCTCTGTGATTTGTTTTCGTGTGGTTTTGTTTACTGTCATTTATTTTTTTCACTTTCAACTGTTTGTCAGATTTGTATTTCAATCTGGTTTCTGCTTTAATTTTTTCTCTAAACAACATGTTTCTGTTGTATTTTGTTTTGCTGTATTCCTTTACTTTCATCTTGAACAAATCATCATTATGATATTTAGCCTGACTGCGTTTCTGCACCATGCCTTTGTACTTTGTATTTGTTTGATAACGGTATTTACATGAAGCTTTGATATGTGCTTTAATTTTCTCATTTTGTCTGTATTTGTTTCTCATCTCATTCTGCAATTTTTGCCTGAACTGTTTATTTTTAGAATACTTCACTTTCAGTTGTTGAAGTTTGGTTGATCTGGATTTGGTATATGCTGACTTTCTCTGCTGCAGCAATTTTGCTCTGAATTGCTTGTTCTTGTGATATTGCTTTTGACTCCATTGTCGTTTCCTCTTTCTGTTTTGTTCAACTTTTGATTGAATGTTATCTTGAATTTGGTAAATAGGTTCTCTCTCTGTATTAAAACTTGTCATTGAAACTACTACATTGTAATGATTTTCATTTTCATTATCAAGGTATATAGCTTCTTCTATTGGAACCCAATATTTGTCGACTAGTCTACCAGAAAACTTTTTCCATATGCCATCACTAAATGTGAAAATTTCAACATGTAACATGTGAGACATAGCAATAATTTCAAACTCTGTTGCCCAAGTTCCAGGAATGCACATCCTGTTTATGTAACCCTGAAGGGATTCAATGTTTGATCTGAGAAGATTTCCAAATATTAAATGATTTTCTCTGACATGTTCACACATTTTTGTGCGCATGATATCATGTGCATCTTCTGAACCAGACATGCAACAAGAGATGGCCCTGAAAAAGCAATTACCGTCTCCTAAAACTCTTTGGTACCGGAATGGAGATGGAACAAGACTTCTGTCAATAGCAACAAAGTTTCGATCATCATATAATGGTATTTGATATGTATTACAAAACCTCTTTTTGGTGTTTGCAGATATCATACGAAAATCAGTTGCAATGTTCTGTTCTTGACCAAGGTATACAACATCTTCTGAAAATCTTTTGATATTGTTTTCTGGACTAGCAGCATTTTGGGAAATGCAAGAGATATTGCTGGAGACACCAGTTATTTCACACTCAACATCTTCAGACACACCTTTGATATTATTTCCTTGACTAGGATCATTTTGGGATATGCAACCAAAATTGCTGGAGACACCAGTTACTTCACACTCAACAGTTGTTGTAAATCCCATGGATTGTGCCAGTTCATTGACATGCATGTATATGTCTTGAATACTTTGAACAATTCTGCAGAGACTTTTGCCGTTTTCTGATAACTTGCCACATGGTGACCGTGAATGAGAGTCAAATATGAAATATTCTTGGTTGACTTTTCCAACTAACATAGTATTTCCATTAAAGCATATAAAGCATCCATCAGTGTTTGATAAGCTACAACACAGTGCTTCTTTCAAAGGCTTTGCATTGAATGGTCTCAGGTCTGGAATCTGTTCATCAAGAGGTAATGGTATTAGAGAACCGATGGAGTCAGATAAGGAGATTGAAAACAGTTCGGCATGAATATCAAGGTTTCTTGGGAGGTCTGATATCAAGAGATATTGATGAGGTATTGATGTGTATCTCTGTAAGGTATCATAAAGCTCATTTCCAGTTATAAGTATTTTGTCCATATCAAAGGCTGTCCATTCAGTAGCTGATAACAACTTGTTATATGTTAAAGCTGATAAACAGTTAGGTACACACTGTAGCCCAGCATTTGATCCAAACCTTGCATTTGCTTGGTGGAAGTTTCCCTGAATGAAAGGGACACAATGATTTTCTGTGTTTACATGTCTAATGCTTTTGCACATATGATCATAATGATGGCTGTTTGCAAAAATGTCTTTCTTACTTTGTTTATGCAAAGGTAATTGAACTGAAGGTTTCCCTGAACTGAGAGGGTAGACAGAAGATGATGCCTTATCATTTAGCTTTGAATCTGAAGTACATGTATTTGAAATTGTTGTTACATTGATATTTGCATTGGTGAAACAGTTCTGATTCCTTACCAGGTTAGTTCGTTCTATTTCAGATACCAAGTTAGACTGTGCTTTTGTGTTAACCAAGTCAGACATATGAGCATCTATTTTCATAACCATTCCATCTTGCAAAGACGGAAATGTTTGCGTCTGATCTGCAAGGCATGGCATCTTGCCATCATTTTGCCAGGGTACACTCATAGGAGTACAGACTGAATCAGAGACAGATACTCCTTCTGGAGTATTCAATGATTCAGAATCAGAGATCGGTGTCGTACACACGTATATGGTACTCAGACTTCCCTGGGGAGATGCAACACCCAAGGCATTAGGTAGATTCATTTTCTCATTTTGAGAAGCCTGAATCCTGGCTGTGGGTTTCTGTGCTGCACTGGCTAGTTCTCTAGATGATTTGTCTTCATACTCTTCTGAACAGGTATCAGCCGCAATGGCTTCTTTCGAGTCTGGAGTTCGTCTCTCTTTTCTCTTTCGAAACTTATCTCTGTGCCTCTGAGCACGCTCATTTTGTTTTCGTTTTGGCATCTGAAAGTCAATACACATGTATTTAAATGTCATAGAACTAGTGACATGGAATGAATACATAAGTATATTGTAAACATAAATCTGATATTAATATTCAATATTTTCATTTTCAAATGTCTTTGTCTGTGATAACAATACAAATCAATTTTGAATCCTATAGCTCAATACTGTAAACCAATTTTTATTCACTGCGACTTTATTTCACAAAAATTTACATCTACCAAGTATGATTTCCTCTATTTCTCACAGAAAGTTATAGTTAATTCATAGCTCTATATAAACAGCCTGACTGTAATTTACACGCCCCATTTATCGATTGGTCAAAATCTACAGCAGCTGAAACTGACAAGAAAATGACAGGACAAATATCAACAATCCCTGTTTATTGATTGGTCCAAACCTATAGCGACCTAGTAAAAATTACGGACTGCACGAAGTAATCAAGACGATGTCAGATTCACAGAAGATGATTTGGCTGTTTCTTTTAGCTACCTTACTTACGTACATTAACAGTAATTTAGTGAATTTTACTTACTTTTCCTGATCAATATATTAATTAGCTTTAAAAAAGATGTTAATATAAACAATGAAATACTTTCTTGTGTGATTCATGCGGGTAATGAAGATAGTGATCACTGCAGGGAAAAAGTTTCATAACCCGCTAACGCGAAAATTTCTTGTACGCGAATAAAAGTTGGTTTACAGTAACATCATCAGATATGATCGACCAAATGGATATGTCATAGCTATATAGCTGCGCCACTTAGTAATGCATGACATGTGTTCAGGAGAAATAATGGTTTAAGGGTATTGTTTTAAACTGTTCAATTATCGATTTAATGACTACTTCCTCACATCCATTGCACATATGCGTAAAATTAATTACGTAGATAGTTAAGGAAAATGGAATCATTCTTTCAGTATTATGAGGTGATAATATCGGTTGGTGCAAGGTCAAATTCAATAAAGCCCAAAGGCCTTTCTGATATATTTGCATGAGATATGGTGGATGCTCTCTAGTTTGGCAGTATTCAGTAGCAAGGAGCATAGTTGTAGAGGTGTAAACTGTCAGGAAAAATCATAGCAATCACAATATAAATATCATCTTGTTCGAGATTGAAGATCATTTATAGTAAATATTCTGTCAAATATAATGTGAAATCAGATAACATGGATGATATTACAACACATGTCAAGCAGACTTGCATACCACCCCTCCCCCCATCAGTGATATTGAAGTTGAATAATGTTATGCTCTGCATTATCTGTTTAAAAGAACAAAAGGAAGTGAAGTTTAATTTATCAATATATTTAAAATTTGTCGTGAAATGTTTTCTCCATACAAAAACAAAATTATAGTTATCACCAGGCCTGTAATTTTGGATGCTATATACATTGTTCCCCAACCCCTACAATTTTGAATTCCTATGTGTGATATGTAATTTGAACTTACCATTGAGTATATCGGTAACTGTATGCTTAAGCAACATACTGTATAATTATATACATTTACAAATATGTATCCGTTTTTGAATCGGTATCGAATAGTGAAAATGTGAAAATCTGTATATTTACTTTATGAGATATGTTTGCTTGCATGAGGCCACAATATAATTATTGTTTGATGAAAAAATTTTGACTCCCGACTAATGGGATATTCTCCTGCTAATAAGATGTTGTTAGTAAAAAAGATAATGGATCTTTTCCTTTTAGATGGTTTTTTTTGTTTTACCTGCTTTTAATAACTTAAATAGAAAAAATGAAAATAATTGAAAAAAAAATCTGCCCCTTCCTCCTGGGTGTTGGAATGTCCAGGCGGCAATTTCAATCATACATTTCTTTATGCATTGACTGAACCTATAGAATAGAGTAAATGTTCAAATCTGTATGAACTGTATCATGACATCACAATGACCAAACCACACGCTTGTCAGTTGGTTTATAGTAAGCATAAAACACAGTTATTTGAGTAATCCTGAGCAACTGTCATTTTCAAATTGAAATATATAAATATTAAACAGCAATGTAAATATGTTCACTGGAATATGAACTTAGATGGTACAGGATAAAATTTTCTGAGAAGCCTTTCTGGGTTCACAGGATTTGATCACATGACCAACCAAGTACATATCTTGCTAAACTTTTTAACTTGTTGTTTACTTCATATGTGAACTTTTGAAAGAAGTGACAAGGATTACATGAAGCACTAATAGCTTGACGGATGCATTAATGTAAACATTAAAAGACAGTCATTTAAATAATTGTGAACAGCTTGCCCTTTTAAATCATACCGGTATATTTAAGTAATTAACAGCAATTTTAAAATGTTCACATGGGTAGAAGCTGGCTGTTTCAATTCCAAATAATTATAATGAACATTATAGGCCTATACACTTTCACGGTAATACTGCTGTTCAAATTTGTTAACGATGAGTTTTAAATTAACACACATACATGATCTGAGTGGCATAAGCATCATAAAGCAAAAGTATGAGAAGTAGTGCATCAACTCCTTTGGCGCATTTCAAGCTTCATTTCAATAAGGTACTTCACTGACTATCTCTAGTTACCACAACATTTACAGAAGTTGCAAATATATACCCGGTACTATAATTTCTAAACATATCAACTATTTTCATCCACGATCGCATATCCTTGCATGGATATATATGCCCTGTTTCATATTCAACCAATCTAACTCGCATTAAATCCAGTTTTATGATTTAAAAATGTTTAATTAAATGATAACAAATGAATTTAACAATTTATCTATTGATCGACGTATGAAAGAAAAAATTGACTGCAAAATTTCATAAATGCGCTTAGCTACGCAAATTCATGAAGTGTTACGGTAAATTTTTCCTTTAATACGTTGATCAATAGAAAAATTATTATATTTATTTCTTAAGTCTAAATTCTTTAAAGTTATTTGCTATCTCACAATATACCTCCATCAGCATCAAATGTAAAAAAAAAAGCAACAAAAACAATTGCAAAGTTTGAGCCATTGTTGAATGAAATTAGTACACATTGTGATAGATAAAGTTGTTATTTATAATGATATATTATGAACTGTAAATCTTAAGAACTGGTCAAACAAATTTTCAGAGTATATTTTCTTGTGAAATGTTTATTGGGTAAACTTGCAGCAGTCTTATTTGATTCATACAAAAAGATATCCTACCATATGACACACCCAAGCAAAGGGTCAATGATAATTTCAAACATCTGAGATTGAGAGATAGGGAGGAAATGTTAGAGGAGTTTGTTATACAAACAGACATGCAAATACAATACTGTAAATGTACTACATTTGGCTGTGTATCTTATTTCGCGCTTTTGGTGGAATGTGACTTCCACTAAATCAAGTATATAGCCAAATACCATGCATGTATGTATAGGAATAATCACATTCAAGAATACGCTAATTCAAATCTACGCCAATTAACTTGTTCAAAAAGCAATATCTGCAAAATATCATATACACCAAAAATGATAGGTTTACAAATCCTACCGGCAAACAAGGGTAAAACCCTTAACCCTTGTCCTTGAGAACATGGGGTAATAATAAAATGATCTAATTTTGATATCACCAAGTGGGCATTTGATGATATTCACCCTCCATAAATGGAACACCATGCATCTCAAGTTAACTCTCAGCAAAATCTGACCCAATTACAGCTAGGTGGACACAGACAATGTAGATACAGCGCTTGCCTAAGTGCACGCGCAACACACAACATCAAATCATAGCTCGAAGAACAGTTTAAGAATAGATTAACTCTTAGTTTCATACATGTAAGGAAGTTTTAACTATGAAAGGTAGGCTATATTACTTTTTAAACATTATGTTTAGATCATTTTCATTAATAAACGCAATACATGTATTAACTTAGTACCGGTACTTATATTCATTTGCAAGATATCAAGAAAAAAAGATTAGGTCAGACTATGCGTGTTATTTCTTTTTCAATAATATTCAGTGAGGAATATTTGATATTATGATTATATAAATACAATATTTACCTATAAGCTAAATAAATCATTTTATTGAAATGATACACAATAGAGTACGGATTGAAGTTTTGAGGGCTTCAGGGATTGTTCTTCAGAAGAAAACTTAAATCCATCAGGATTCCTTATGAGGAATGGAATAACACATTTTAACATTGTTATTGTAATGTGTTGAAATAACTGTAATTTTTAATAAGGAGTATCTCTGATCCAGTATCTTCTTTGATTTTGAACTCTGAAAAGTTATGGACATTTGTTTTATTAATTAAGTTATCAACACACTTTACAAAGAACTATAGATTTTGTGAAAATTTTAAAATAGTATCTTAGAGTCCTTAAACATCTTTTAGAATTTTTCACAAGAAGAAAACTTTCATAAATCCCTTACCGATTATTTTTGAGTTTCGATATGTGATTTACAGTCACAAAAGCTGAAAACTCATAACACAAGAGGAAGATGAAGAAAAAATTGTGGTGTGTAAACAGGAACATTTATCAAAAAATTAAAAAGAAAAAATTGTGGTGTGTAAACAGGAACATTTATCAAAAAATTAAGATTTAACAGTTAATCAAAAAATCACAATTCATCATTTATTGGAATGTCAGGAACGTAGCATCGTTTTTGAAAGGGGGGGGGGGGGTGGGGGGCGCCAGACTCATTCAAAAAATCTTGACAAGCCAAAAAAAAAGGGGGAGAAATTTAAACTTTCACAAAATCTTCTAAATCCTAATTCGGGTGGTGGTGGGGGGGGGGGGCGTAGTATATAACATCACTTTCACTCCTCATTTCCTTATCATTTTTTTACATACTCCCAAAAAAGTGGGGGGGGGGGACTCCATGATAATTCAGGTTTTTTATATGTAAATTTTAAAAAAATTGTTGCTGCGAGGAAAAGTGTGGGGGGGGGGGGAGGGGCATGCCCCCCCCCTCCCCCCCTTGATGCTACATGCCTGAATGTTCATGAAAATATCATCACCCATCACAATATATAGGCATGTAACTATTATGTAATATTATTCAATATGAAGTTATAGTTTGTTGTATGTTTGAGAAACTTCCACTTGATTTTCTATTTTTGATCTAAATATCTTTTGATAAATTTTGAGAAGTTTGAAAACTTGGATTCAAGCCTCTGACGTATACAACTCACACACCACACTTCATTTAGTTTATTTTGCAAATGTGGGAATCACACCTTGGGAATTTGACATACATTGGGGAGGGGGTTTAACCCCACACCCCCCCCCCCCCAAAAAAAAAAAATCCTCGTAGAACTTCGTCTGCAAATTTACATCTATTGGATATCATTGAGTTGAAATTCCCACGCCCTTTTTTGTTAAGAGTAAAAATAAAAATGAAAATGACATTGAAATTGAAGTTCACAATATAAATTTTTACGTCCGCCTCCGACCCCCCTCCCGAATAAGGATTTCCATGATTTTTGTAGATTGTTCGGATGAATCTTTCTTAAAGGATGATGTATTATTTTGTATGCTTAAACAATCTGAATTTATATATATATATAGAATGAGTCATGCATTCGCTCAAATCAACGAGAAATACCAAAATTGGAAGCTACACAGTCTTTCCTATAGGTATAGTAGAAGTTATCGATATTTGGCTTTATAAAGAGCAAAAGATTGATATAAAACGAAACGGGAGTTCTCACTGCTGAACGGCCCAAAAACTAACACAGAATGGGTTCTGGACGGAAGGACATTCCTGAGCATGCGCATCAAATAACCGCTATATGGACGAGTCCAATTTTTAGGGAAGTGTCACATAACAATAGGTTAGTTATAAAAGCTTATGAAATGAAGCTTTGAACGTAGCATCTACATGTAAATAATACTTAATTCTTTAATATTCTTTGTTCACCGGTAAATCAGATACGTCCATGTTTATTAATATATGATTATCATTACAATAATCAGTGGTGTGAAGAAACATGACAAAGATTATACATCCTCACCAGAAGACAAATGGAAACGCACTCAAATATACACACTTACGTTTCAATAGCATGAAACTCGCAGCTAACAACCCAGGGCTTTATAGTCTTCATGCAGTTTAATTTGTCTCAAGTCTAACCACAATCACTGTTATTGGTGCTGCCGATCTAATCGTTAGTCAGGAACGTAGGTCTCTGCATTCATTACCTTAAAGCGCATGCGTAAAAATTTAGGCGTGTTCAGCAGAGAGAGAGCGACCGCGAGCGCTCGCCAAAATTTGTGTTGCGGGTATAGGGAATTTTGGCGAGCGCTTGCGAGCACGCGCTCTGTTGAACAGGCCTCTGGAGAGCGCGCACCCTTTGAGATCAACGACTCGTGAGTTTCATGAGAACAAGAGGTTTTTCTTTTTCAATGAAAAACCCGAAATAGCACAAGTATCTCCAAATACTGGTCACTTTTTTTAGTATTAATTTAAGGGTGTTATAAAATTTGGTTTAAAGTTTACGACACAACTCCTCATTGCTTTATCTCAAACGTTGCATGAAAAAAGAAGATTCACATCGCATTCTTATTAAATACAAAAGACAAGCACAGTATGAGCTTCCATTTAAAGCTCACAAAACCACAAAGAGATTTGGAGAACAACAGTTAATTTCGTTTTTTATAAATATCAAAAGAAATGCCATTAAAAATCATTTGATATTTTTTGTTCTATTTATGAGATAATGAAACGACAATGATCAACAAAGGGTTCTATATCGTGCAAGTGCCTATACCTGATACATTTTAATTAGTATGGGACTTTAGACTTATGTTTTGACGCTTGTTCTTTCTCTCTCCTTTTTGCAGTTTTCCATTCTATTTAGTATACCATACATGTACTTGTAATGCATTCGATTTTATACACAAACATAGTTTTTGATACTCTATGATATTAAAGAAAAAATATCTCTCTCTCTCTCTCTCTCTCTCTCTCTCTCTCTCTCTCTCTCTCTCTCTCTCTCTCTCTCTCTCTGACGTATGCATGCATGTATTAATGTTTTAACACTAATTCAACAAATTTACCAAATACCGTTAATAAATTCCGATCATGATTAAAGTAAAATTATGAATCTACAACGACGACAATTAAAGATCGAAAAAGCAATATTGCGCGGATGTAGGATGAATATGTAACCTTTTTAGGTTTATTTTAAATAATCTTTATCGGGATCATTTTCTCTTGTTGATGAAAAGGGGGATAAAAAAATGTTTAATTCCCCATATGAACTCCGGCATATCAGTCCTCTTCTCATCATAGACCAAACGTATCTGGAAAAAAAGATATTGTTTCGAGCAGTTCTTATCATATGCGCAGATCACGCATTCCTATATGGTTTTCACAATTATCAGTTACAACCAATGAATGGAGAAATACATTTCCTAGGAAAATATATCGGTAACTGATAGCTGACATTGAGTTTCAGCTTCTCTTCTGCGAACATGTAATCCTGATTTTAAAATAGATATCATGGCGGGTGGGGGTCAACGCAACAGAAGTGTGTATTATGGTACACTTGTGTACTAAGATGGAATGTACATTGTTAATTACTAATTGAGGTTGAATTATAATGAATAGTTTACATTGACATACAGGGTAAGATAAATGCTGGACGATTTCATTCGTTTTCAATAGGGTGTAAGGAAGCGCGTCTTACTAAATGTACACACTCACATCTTTGCCGATTAAAAATGACCGTGTGTTAGATTTATTAATAGTTTCTAAAACATTGAATCTTATATATATATCATTGTTAACAAATTTAAAACTTTGAACGATTAAATGGATTTAATACACAACACCCCAATGGAAGATTCTATTGCAATTAACCTATGGAAATTTCACTAAACATAAAACAGGACTTCGCGCCAGATTTATTCTTACGCACCATTATTCGTGGACGAATCCAACATAGGAACTTTTGAGAGACAAACAAACAATATGAAAACTCAAGAGCATACATGTTCTATGCATGCAGTTTACCTTCCGTTTATCTTCTTGTTTTGAGAGTTCTTTGATTGCTTGAAAATAATGGAAAGGCCTTGAATATCGCTATCTTATG
Source organism: Magallana ariakensis (assembly GCA_020458035.1). Taxonomy (NCBI): domain Eukaryota; kingdom Metazoa; phylum Mollusca; class Bivalvia; order Ostreida; family Ostreidae; genus Magallana; species Magallana ariakensis. The sequence continues at coordinate 7,323,647 of CM035811.1, forward strand.
TAAACTGTGTTACATTTCACAGGCTCATTGATAAGCTTGAAATAATGAAGTAATTTTATTGAAAACAATATATGTATAAACGTTGGTTTATTTTAAACGACTTATTACTACTTGGATCATTACGTCTCCACAATGAATATATGAACAGAAAGTAATTATAACGATAATTTCAGCTGCAAGTCTGTAGCCCCCGGTCTAAAAGAAATCGGATATTAGTCAATCTGATTTTTCATTTCAGACCGAGAGCTACATATATGCAGCTAAGGTTACTATATAATACATGCTTCTAATATATGAATTCATTTTGTTTAGTTGTGCAAAACTTTAGGAAAGCTAAATAATACGTCGTCTTATTTCTGCTATTTCTAGAACAAGCATAACCGGATATTGTCCGACCCTCACAAATATACATTGTCCGACTTTAAAAGCTGTATCATCCTAATAGCATTGCTTTACATGTAAACAAAATCTTCTTTAAAATCAACGCTTAAAACTGATTATTGATATGACTACTCATACTTACAAATTATATTCATAGTGTATACGCATGATTAAAAACACACAATTTTACAAGAGTAAAGAATGCAGTCAGTGAGTCTATTTTCCATAGAATTTGAAAAAAAAAAACAAAAAAAAAAACCCCCACATTACAGGTCTGAAAGTTGGTTAATTTGTCAATCTATCAATATAAAGTTTGTTCATTTCCTTTGATTGCTAAGGCTATATCGTAATTGACATCGAACAGATTTTTTTCATGCAAATTTCTTCCACAGAGGATAGCGGGAACAGTTTAAATCACATCTCATTTGATTACCAATTTAATATTTTGTATGTAGATCATTTATAATTTGCTGATGAAGGCTGTTTGATATATCCGTCTATTGATGTTTTGCGAAAACATGTTGTTAAAAACGCGAAATGGGGATTGCGAGTCATAACTAAAAATTAACGACTTTTGATTCTAATAGTGATATTTACGAATATTAAGTTCACTTTTTAGAAATCATTTCCACAATAATAATATTATCTACATCGTAAATCATCATTTTGTGTATTTCAAAAGGAAGCTTTCGATTGGAATAAATTCCGTGTTCGTTTTTGAATTTCTAATTCAGTAATATACATTATGCTTCATAGGAGGGTAATGTATTGTAGAAAAATTGAGTTTAATCACCATGTATTGTATTGGAACCGTTTTATTGACAAAGTGAAACAGTGGGGCGTCCTTTAAACATGTGTAGCTCTACAGGCACATGCTCTGTCGTCTGGGCGACGGTCTATTTGTAGCAAGCGACTCTTCCTATCGATCGGTTAACTGAGTCTCGGACATGGAGAGAGGGCACAGTTTTGAAACAAACAACTGAAACAAAGTCATAGAAATTCATTTTCATGAAATAAAGTTAAATATATTAATACAAGCATTTGGGAATTTTACGTTGAATCATGTTTACGCGCTGCATGTATCAGTTAGTGGATAACAAGAAGCCATTTCGAAACTTCCAGAATTCAATCACTGAGTCTACATTTTATATAATTTGTAAAAAACACATTGCACGTCTGAACATTTGTTAATTAACCAATCTATAAATGTACAATTTGTTATTTTTTGTCGATCGCTAAGGCTACAGCGTATTTGATGAACATTAACCAACATATTTCCGATGCAATTTTTTTTCCACGGAAGAAAGCGATCGAGTACATTTATAAATCTCAATTTATTTAGTTAAATCTTTAAAATTGTGTATGTATTAAATAATTTAAAAATTGCTGATGAAAGCTGCTTGATGTTTTCGTTTGAAGATGTTTTGTAAATAGCTTAAAACGCGGAACGAGTCATGCATAAGTAATATCCCTAATAACCATACTTAAAATTAGCGGCTTAGGATTGAATTTGTATAATAGTCGAGTATTAAGTTCAATTTTTAAAATCATCTCAACGATGATAATAGTATCTCTATCTTAAATAAATGTTCTGTTATGCTTTTAAAAAAACATTCTATGGGAATCAATCCCGTGTTCGTTTAAATAGCCACCTTACATTTACACATTATACTTTATATGACGCCGTGTATTGTAGTAAAAGTTTAATTATCAGGCATTGGAACCATTTCATTAACACATCTCCCAGTACTGAAACAATTCAAGATGTCTTCGTTACAGTAAAACAGTGGGGCGTTTAACATGTGAACAACCCGCTCTACAAGCACATGCACCGTCGTCTAGACAACGGCCTGAATACAGCTAGCGACTCTCCTATCGATCGGTTACCTGAGTCTCGTAATGCATCTATATATAGAGAGGGGCACAGTTTTGAAACAAACAACAAAAATAACATCAAAGACGCTCATCTCAATGAAATGAAATTGTACAAATCAATAAAAACATTAATGTGGAATCATCTTTACGCGCTGCATCTATCAATTACTGCATTACAACAAGCCCTTTCATAACTTCCTAAACGTGCACACCCCCACAAAAATGGACCGAACTGACAAAAATTGTTTCTGCAAATGCCGACTATAAATTACAAAAACATAAAATTGAATACTACGGAAGGATTCGGGATTCATTTCTTCACAACTTTGCTTCAATAATGCATTAGAAATTGTCAATCCTTTACAAGTTATTGACAACAAACTTTTGAAGCCTCTAACTCCCTAATTATAGGGGCCAGCCCCTTTTTCTGTATACCGAATGAAAGGGCTCGGTAAGATCAAAAACTTTTAAAATACATCTTATAACAAATTATTATCAGGTAGAGAACTAAAACGGAAAATACGCGAATTTTTTTGCATTTTTTTCCAACCTTTGTTTCAACATCTATACCACTCCTTTTATTTGCATGTAAATAATAAATAAAATATATCTCGCACAAATTCAATGTATCAGCTTCTAAACCAGCCCATCTTTGAGACTCTGCCAGTCATCGTTAAAGCTAAACCCTCTGGACAAAAGAAGTCGTTAAATTTTACTAAAAGGGGAATAACTCTAAACCGGATGGGGATTTTCATCAACTAAAATATGCAACGCCAACATCGCGCGGCATGTTATCAGACCTGAAAATTTCAAAACAATCGGTGAACAAACGAGCGAGATATTAAGGATCAAAGTTGGCGTCTAGAAGAAAAAAAAAATAATAAGAAATCTGAAAATTTTTCAGAATAATAGTAAGGTCTTCCGTTGGAAACGGAAGACCTTAATAATAAAAAGAAACAATTGAATAACAAGAGGGTCTTCCGTTGGAAACGGAAGACCCTAACTAGAGTAAAGTTCGTTGCAAAGCAACGAGTGGGTCTTCCGTTAATGTCGAGAGTAAAGCTAGATATTCCTGTAAGGAGCAAAGTTCTTTAACCAATAACAAGAGTAACTAAAACAAAAAGATAAATCAAAGCCCTGAAGGGCCACAATGGCGTCGAGTTGACATTAATTTGAAGAGTAAAAACCTGAATATTTTTTTTTTAATTTCAAAATAAACCCCTGACTTAACAGAAATGCATATTTTTTTGTTTGTGTTGTTTATGGTTCTCCTTCATTGATCACACATACATTTAGGTACTATAGATTAAAAAAATCCTTAAAAGAAAGTATGATTCTGTATGTACTGGCACTGTACCAGTTATCGGCTAAAATTTAACGTTTTCTTTTCGTATTTCCTTATTTCTTGATATTTTTGAATAAAACTTGACATGCTTTAAATGGTATACTCCTTGTTTATGCACCTGTTATGTTAAATCATTATTTAGAACCCAAAACATCTTTTTGTGTGCTTTTTGGCACGCCCAGAATTTGCCGAGTTTTTACGATTTACTGTACCAGTTATCGGCTTCGCGATAATAACATAGTAAAATCCCTGTACATGTTGATTTGATAATCTGCAAAATGTAATTTGAATTATGCCCCTTTTGGGGTCAGACTAAAGTTCGTAGGGGTTATGATGCATAAACAAATCTCATAAAATTATTCGTTTGTTATCATACGGTAATTCACAAAATTGTAGACTATTCAATGCATAATATTGTGCAATCAGGCGTTCAACTGCGCTATGAATCACTCAGAATTTAGTGAATTCCTTTGTTTCTACATGTGATATGTAGTGATATTATATGTCAAATCAAAGAAGGGAGATGATAATGTATCACAAGGGGTTATATTCTATTTTTAACATATTACGTCACTTCCCCCACTGCTGAAAGTGCAAAGATGTAAATCAGCGGTAAACAATGATCGTTTAAGCTCATGTTTAAAACATATTCAAGAAAGTTTTCTAGCAAACTTACTTTTCTTTATTCAAAACAGAGGACTAAATTAAAAAATCTCAGATAGTCGCATGCTATAAACCTGAACTCTCAGTTTAGCCGATAACTGGTCTTAGCCGATAACTGGTACAGTACCAGTACTTAACTTGAGATCAACTTTTCTTATTGTTTTGCTGGAGAATAATGTTTATAAAAATTGAGTCAAATGGTCAATTTTAACAAAACAGATATTTTATATGGATTTTATGCAGTTAACTTAATACGGAAAAATCAAAATGAAGTATGATTTTTTTTTTCCAGAAATCATTCTAATTTGGTTATTGACCCTTCATTTAGAAAATTGGTATCAATTATACTTACTTTTTAAAAACAAATATAAAGACAAATACATTAGTTGACTACTTTCAAATAAATAAAAATTATGTTTTTTATTACATATTTAATTAAATTACAATTCATTACAATTTGACTCATCTAATTCATAAAAAATTTTGAATGTTAGTTAAAAATCTCTTAGAAGTTAAAATTTTTTCAGATATTTTTTCTCTATTCAAATAGAATAAATTTGTGTATTAAAAGTATGATTGTATTTAATTCTTTATATTGTATACTGCTGATAAACACTCTGTCTCTTATAATCAATTTGATTTAAAATTCACATGGGTCCAAATGACACGGGCCGAAAAAAACAGGGGTAGAAATAAGAAAGCACCCATTCATGTTGTTTACGAAGTGAAAGTAGATGGTTAAGAATTACTTTTGGTTGTAGATATACTTATCACCGATGTAGGAAGTTTTGTTTCTAAAAGATCAACATTTGTGAATTGTCAACATTCGATATGGAAACAAAATAATCTGTTTTGCAGGCAGGTATATTTCATAAACAAATTGAGTATGTAGGTATAACTATCGCATGTTCTTCGGTAAAAGTGTATTCATCCTCCGAAACACAGACATATTTTTTACAATAAAATATGAACATTATCAAAGACATCAACCATTTTTGTATCTGCCAACTTGTTTTGTTGACGTACAGTTCTGCTCGAAATGGAAGTATGTCATCTTTTTTTCTTCAAACAGTTAAGAAAACTTTGCACTCTTTTCTTCTGCGAATGAGTTGTTCAGCTCCTTAATAAAATTGGCAACTTCCGGCCGTACGATCCCTAGATGGCTTTCGAGCTTCGCTCGACGCCATAAAAATCGAATAATTCTTGGTACGACTTAACAAAATCCGAATGATTTTAAGTACGAATTAACAAAACCCTTAACGATTCCAAGAACGACTTAACAAAAAACAATCCGAATGTGTCAAAGTACGACTTAACAAAAATCGAATTATTTTTGGTACGAGTTAAATTATGTTAACTTTGAACACAAGGTTAGCTTTTTAAAAAGCTAAGAAAGTCAGCCAACAGAATATTAACTTTTAGGTCAAAAGTGAATACATTTTAAACTATTACAATACAATATAATTATATAGTCTGCAGAAAAATCATGACATACTGGTGTTCAATTACATGAAGTTTTTTTTAAAATCTAAATTAAAGCAACTGTGCATGCTGTGTTATTAAGTTGTAACTCTGCAAATTATATCCTCTCCAATCTCACTAAGAGTCTGTGAGAAACATGTACTGTATAATTGTATATATGCGGATTGCGGACCGTGGTTGCAAACAATACCCGTGGACACTACTCCAATACAGAAGTGCGCAGTTTGACCTAGAAACTGATCAGTTTCATAACTTATTCGAATTTCTCAAACACGGACTGTCTATAATTCTTTCCCAGAATTCCAATTTACGCAAGCGCATTTGAAGTTTCATCCTAACTTAATTAGTCAGCCCGCGGGCTGACTAATAACACTATTTTTTAAACCAAGAACGCGGAATCAAAATTTCCGGAAAAATCAATTTTCAAACCCTTATAACTCTGTAACGCAACGTCCGGTTTTTAAACGGATTTCAGTTTCGCACTCAGCATATAAATTGCCATCATATGCGTATTTTTCATTTTTAAAATTGAGAGACATGAAAATTTCAAAAAATTGGTTTTACTCCCGGTTTCTACCCGAAGTGTCCGAATTAAGTTTCCAGCCATTTGTCATATGTAAAACGATAGTTCTAACTTGTCTAAAAATCTCAGAGCTCTAGCTTTAAACATAAATGAGAAAAGCTCCGGACAAAATCACTTTTTAAAACGTGAAAAACGTCAATAAGTGACGAATGTGATGACGTCATCAGCTAATTTTTTTCATATCATAGAGATCTTTTAAAGGCATTAAAAACCTGTAAATTTCATGACAATCGAAGCAAGCGTTTTTGAGTTATTTGAGTTGGAAAAAAATAAAAAGAATAATAACTAGAGCAAAGCTCGTTGCAAAGCAACGAGTGGGTCTTCCGTTAATGTCGAAAGTAGAGCTTAAAGGGGCATGGTCACGATTTTGGTCAAAAATTATTTTTCAGATTTTAGTGTTTACAATGCTTTAGTAAGGCACTTTTAATAGGCAACCAAAGTTTGAGTGTCATTCGTTGAGTTATAAGCGAGTTACAGAGCTTACAATTCTTTGCTATGTAAACAAAGCTTTTGTTTACATTTTGAATGTTGAAGTGAAAATTCCAGTTTTAGAGCTAAAATGAATGTGTTAAACGTTAGGAACTGTTTATCTATGCTTAAAATGGATACGACGGTAGACAAATCACCTTGAAAAAAAAATTTATTGGTATATTGAACGTATGTAAACAAAAACAGGGCACGAGCCTTGTTTACATGACAACGAATTGTGAGCCCTGTATCTTGCTTATAACTCAACGTATGACTTTCAAATTTCAGTTGATAATTAGAAATGCATCGCTAAAGCATTGTAAATAATAAAAACAGATAAATAGAATTTGACCAAAATCGTGACCATGCCCCTTTAAAGTTCCTGTAAGAAGCACAGTTCTTAAACCAATAACATAAGTAACTTAAACAAAAAGGTTAAAAAAAATCGAATAATTCTTGGTACGACTTAACAAATTTAGAATGATTTAAAGTACGAATTAACAAAAACCTTTGCGATCTCAAGAACGACTTAACAAAAAAATCCGAATGTGTTTAAGTACGACTTAACAATTTTTCGAAATATATAAGGTACGAGTCAATTTAACTTTAAACATAAGACTATTTTCTTAACCAAGAACGCGGAATCAAAATTTCCGAAAAAATCAATTTTTAAACCCTAATATCTCAGTGATGCATCGTCCGATTTTAAAACGGATTTCAGTGTTAGATTCAGCTAGATAAGCTCTACAAAAAAAGAACACGTTTTTGAATTGATCAAAAAAATTATTTTTTCGAAAAATTTGATTCACTTCCGGTGTCGACCGGAAGTAGCGGATTCTGATTTTTTGCCAAAATGCCCTAAGTAAATCGAGAAATAGACAATTGCTGTAAATTTCAAATCTCTTTATATAACCGTTTAAAAGAAAATGACTGGACAAAATCGCTTTTTGAAAAATTTAAAATTGACGTAATAAGAAAACGGAATAGTTAGTTTTCATCTTTTGACAGCTTTGAGGGACAACAATTTCTCATAATCCCTGAAAATTTCATGAAAATCGGTTGAATAGTTTTTGAGATATAAAGCCAAAAAGGAGTCAGAAGGAAAAAGAAACGAAGAATAACTAGAGCAAAGGTCGTTGCAAAGCAACGAGTGGGTCTTCCGTTAATTTCGAGAGTAAAGCTAGATATTCCTGTAAGAAGCAAAGTTCTTTAACCAATAACAAGAGTAACTAAAACAAGAAGATAAAAAAAATCGAATAATTCTTGGTACGACTTAACAAAATCCGAATGATTTTTAGTACGAATTAACAAAAACCTTAACGATTCCATGAACGACTTAACAAAAAAAATCCGAATGTGTCAAAGTACGACTTAACAAAAATCGAATTATTTTTGGTACGATTTAATTTCACTTTGAACATAACACTATTTTTTAAACCAAGAACGCGGAATCAAAATTTCCGGAAAAATCAATTTTCAAACCCTTATAACTCTGTGACGCAACGTCCAATTTTTAAACGGATTTCAGTTTCATACTCAGCCATCATATGCGTACTTTTTATTTTTAAAATTGAAAAACATGAAAATTTCAAAAAATTGGTTTTACTTCCGGTTTCTACCGGAAGTGTCTGAATTGAGTTTCCAGCCTTATGTCATAAGTAAAACAATAGTTCTAACTTTTCTGAAAATCTCAGAGCTCTAGCTTTAAACAAAAATGAGAAAAGCTCCGGACAAAATCACTATTTAAAACGTGAAAAACGTCAATAAGTGACGAAATTTGATGACGTCATCAGCTAATTTTTTCATATCATAGAGATCTTTTAAAGGCATAGAAGACCTGTAAATTTCAAGACAATCGAAGCAAGCGTTTTTGAATTATTTAAGTTGGAAAAAAATAAAAAGAATAATAATAAGAACTAGAGCAAAGCTCGTTGCAGAGCAACGAGTGGGTCTTCCGTTAATGTCGAGAGTAAAGCTAGATATTCTTGTAAGGAGCAAAGTTCTTTAACCAATAACAAGAGTAACTAAAACAAAAAGATAAAAAATCGAATAATTCTTGGTACGACTTAACAAAATCCGAATGATTTTTAGTACGAATTAACAAAAATCTTAACGATTCCAAGAACGACTTAACAAAAAAAAATCCGAATGTGTCAAAGTACGACTTAACAAAAATCGAATTATTTTTGGTACGAGTTAATTTCACTTTGAACATAACACTATTTTTTAAACCAAGAACGCGGAATCAAAATTTCCGGAAAAATCAATTTTCAAACCCTTATAACTCTGTAATGCGACGTCCGATTTTTAAACGGATTTCAGTTTCGTACTCAGCATATACATTGCCATCATATGCGTATTTTTTATTTTTAGAATTGAAAAACATGAAAATTTCAAAAAATTGGTTTTACTTCCGGTTTCTACCGGAAGTGTCCAAATTGAGTTTCCAGCCTTATGTCATAAGTAAAACGATAGTTCTAACTTGTCTGAAAATCTCAGAGCTCTAGCTTTAAACAAAAATGAGAAAAGCTCTGGACAAAATCACTTTTTAAAACGTGAAAAACGTCAATAAGTGACGAATGTGATGACGTCATAAGCTAATTTTTTCATATCATAGAGATCTTTTAAAAGCATAAAAGACCTGTAAATTTCAAGACAATCGAAGCAAGCGTTTTTGAGTTATTTGAGTTGGAAAAAAAATAAAAAGAATAATAATAATAAGAATAAAAAGAAACCGTAGAAAAACAAAAGGGTCTTCCGTTGGAAACGGAAGACCCTAATAAAAAGAAACCGTAGAAAAACAAAAGGGTCTTCCGTTGGAAACGGAAGACCCTAATAATAATAACTAGAGCAATGCACGTTGCAAAGCAACGAGTGGGTTTTCCGTTAAAGGGGCATGGTCACGATTTTAGTCAAACTCTATTTTTCTGTGTTTATTGTTTCTAATGCTTTAGGAATGCATTTCTAATGATTAAATGAAATTTGAGAGTCAGTCGTTGGGTTATAAGCAAGATACAGGGTTCGCATTTCTTTGTCATGTAAACAAGGCTCGTGCCCTGTTTTTGTTTACATAGGTTCAATATACCAGTAAAAAAACTTTTTCAAGCTGATTTGTCTATCTTCTTATTCATTTAAAGCATAAATAAACAGTTCCTAACGTTTAACACATTCATTTTAGGTCTAAAACTGGAATTTTCACTTCAATATTCAAAATGTAAACAAAGGCTTTGTTTACATAGCAAAGAATTGTAAGCTCTGTAATTCGCTTATAACTCATAGAATGACACTCAAATTTTGGTTGCCTATTAAAAATGCCTCACTGAAGCATTGTAAACAATAAAATCGTAAAAATAATTTTTGACCAAAATCGTGACCATGCCCCTTTAATGTCGAAAGTAACGCTAGAAATACCTCTAAGAAGCAGAGTTCTTAAACTATTAACAAAAGTAACTTCAGTACAAAAGATAAAAAAAATCGAGTGATTCTGGATACGACTTAACATAATCGGAATTGTTTTAAGTACGAATTAACAAAAAACCTTAACCATTTCAAGAACGACTTAACAAAAAAATCCGAATGTGTTTAAGTACGACTTAACAAATTTGACTTTATTTTAGGTACAAGTTAACTTTAAATTGAACTAACATCTATTTTCTTAACCCATAATGCAAAATTAAAATTTCCTTAAAAATCAATTTTTTTAATGCTTATATCCCGCATTCAATCGCCCAAATATTATATAGATTTCAGTTTTAAATTGAGCTTGATAAGCTCTTTTGGCGTTTTTAATTAATGACAAAGTATTGCTCCAGAAATAGTTATGAAAAGCTTTTGAGCCCTGGCCCCTAATTTGAGGGGCCAGCCGTATTTTTGATATCAAATAAAAGGTCTCGTTAATTTAAACATATTTTGTTCAACAACAGTTCAAGAATTGTTGACCATTCAAGTTATATCTGAAACACTGTGTTTTAGGGACTGAACCCTTAAACTCCTTAACAGGGCCACCAACAAAAAAATTTCTTTAAAACATTTTGAGCAATTTTTCCTCTACACTGCTTTTCAAAGGGTTGACCTTTCGTACTGTGTGCTTATTGCATCATCATTTGTCAGAAACATGACCTTGACCTATGAATTAGAAATATTTTCAGCTGGCATATAACTTCTAATTCAATCTCATTCCCCCTAACATACAGGCATTTTTGTTCAATCTGACCAAGATTAAGCATATCTGGGAAATATCTACGGTCTAAAACTAATTTTAAAGAGATCTGCTATGACCTTCACATTGACTTGGTTCAAGGTCACTGCACACCATTAACCAATAAGCTCTGTTTAGGTAAAGTATTAGCCAAATAGGGGCTAAAAGTAGAGTATATATATGGTCTTAAAATATGGATTTTTGTGGAATCTGATATGACCTTGACACTTGATCTACAAATATCATTCGAGGTCATTGCATATCCTTTGATCAAAGGTAGCATGTGGGTGAAGTATGAGCCTGATTGGAGCAAAGGGAGAGAAGGTATACTCCGGACAAGGATTTTTAAAATATAATTATGCTATGACCTTCACAGTTTACCTTGAAAATAGGTTCAAGGTCACTACACACCCTTTACTCAAAAGCTCTGCTTATGTGAAGTCTGAGTCAAATTGGGCTAAGTGGAAAGTATAAATGCTTTGAAAAAAGGATTTTTTCATGATCAGATATGATCTTCACCCTTTACCTACAAATTTCATTCAAGGTCACTGCACATTAACCATAGAGACACTCTGTGAGTATTAGCCAGATTGGACCAAAGGGAGAGAAGATATGCCCCAGTCAAGTATTTTATATATAATTCTGCTATGACCTTAACCTTATACCTAAAAACATGGTTCAAGGTCACTGCACATCCTTTACCCAAAGGAACCCTGTGGATGAGGTATGAGCCAGATTGGGTGAAGGGGAGAGAAGCTATGATCCGGTCAAGCAATCTCAGATGGACAAACGGACAAACTGATCACTAGAAGGCGCCCGCATAAACATGCATTTTTTATCTAATTTGAAATAGTATCCATGCTATCTGCCCATGGTGAATAGTCATCAAAACCATTCATCGGCAGAATTAGATTTCACTCCTTTTTAACCTTGTAACAACTCTGACCTAATCAGATCGCCACATTAAATACAAAGTTCGATAACTCTAATTTATTTATCATCAAGAAATTCTGCATCGCTGACATATAAAGTTTTCATCAGTATAATAAAATACCAATTAACTGACTATTCGGACAATAGCAGGTTTATTGTCCCCTCCACAGCAACTTTTTCCCTTGGCTTTGCCTTGTGAAATAGTTGCTGTCTTGGGGGACAATAAACTTGCTATTGTCTTCATACCCAGTAAATAGGTATATAATGTCCCATCCACCTTCATTTCGTGTTATATAACCTCCTGTTTGTAACCTTCAATTTCACTGTGTAGTCAACACAACAGTTATAGCCGCAAGTTTAACAATTTATTACTGCTTCTCATGTACTTAATATTAGGGGCCTTAATATTGCTTACCAATTTTAACAAGATACATCCCTCTAACTAAAGATAATCATTAAAATTAATTTCATGAATCTACGCAACAATAATAAGCCTTCAAGTACAGTCACTCTCAATTTTACAAAAATATTGACGGTACTTTATCCGAAACTGTCCCTTGTACCTTTAACTTAGTACACTAACATTTTATGAAAAGACGGTTTGTCTTATAATAAGAAAGCTCATGCAATTCTGAGAAAAAGTATACCACATATTGCCAATTCCATTGAGGTTTAATAAAAATATGGCCATTTAAATGAACCCATCATTTCAAATTTCCTTTGGTAAACACAGATTTATAGAGTTCTCCATAGTAAAACATCTTTACCTGACTTTTTAGAGGTCAATTGTTGTTCAACCACCTTTAATAAGAAACCTTTTTCAATACAACATACATCTACATGATATTATCATGATAAAAGCTTCATATCACTTAGAAATGCCCTTACATGTATACCCTCCCCCATCTTTTGATTTTCATAAAAAGTCATGGTTTGAATTGATTTACCTAATTTTATGAAACTTGTGGCAATTTCCTTGAGTCATTTCTCACACATATTTGAAAACAATCATCAATGATTCTAAAATTGATTTTTTTGTTTGTTTATTGTATGATTTGTACCATTTTAATTAACGAATAGACATGCTGTCCTGCATGTGATTTCTTGTTTTCATGAAAAAAAGTAAGCTAACAATCATATTTAGTGAATATGTAATCTACTCTGATTTCTAGTCTCCTTCTAACCATGCTAAAACAGAAGACCTACAAGTTCGACATCTGCCTTAAATTAAAATTAAATTCAAACACACCAAGGTAGCTGGAGACGGAGTTGATTTCCATGAAAAATGTTCAAATTTGACATGTTTTTCTACTTTTTTATGCGTATATACCTTAGAAGGGTAGAAATAGGTTGTTTCTTGTTCATTTCAAAAGTAATTATCATAGCAGATGTTATTTCAAAGTCAAATGTACATTTACATATCCTACATATAATCTTAATGGAGATAATTGGATAAAGGGGTGGGGGGTGGTGGTGGTGGTGATTTTTCAATTATGTAAACACATCTAAATATTTTTATAAAATAAAAAATAAAGGAAACATAACTGCATACTTTTATTGAAAAACAAATTTTCACAACAATTATGAATTTCTTTAAACAGCCTTAATTTTGTTTTTTAGAATTTCTTATCAAACACAAAGTTTAACCACAACAAGGCATGATGCTTTCTTAAAGTTCCATTATTGTTTATGCATTGTCCGATTTAATTTGAATTACCGGTAAATAGTCCGTAGAACACAAGGAATATGCATGTGGGTACAGGTGACAGGTTAACCTCAAGAGCTGAAACCACAAGAATCAACAGGTAAAAGCCATGGGGTGCCATGTGGTAGCAAGAGTCTATTTTGAGCTGAAATAAAAAAAAAAATAATTAGCTGTGTTAACATACATGTACTAGTAATAGCTGTGATTACATTAACATATGCATAGTATTTCTGGAAAAAATACACTGACCATGCAGTGTAATAAGTATGACATATCCCAATACATGACAATAACATTTAGGCAGTACAAGATTAAAAATTTGCATATCAAGTCATAATATTAAAATTTTTCTTAGGTATAGACACATATCAAATTGAGAGAGAGAGAGAGAGAGAGAGAGAGAGAGAGAGAGATTATTACTTGTAGTACAACAGTCTATATTTCAATTCGTAAATTACAAAGGAATATTACCAATCCGAACAGCGTTATTGTTTTTTTGCAAATAAATTTAGTGAGGGTTTTTTTTTTCTTTTCTTAAAAATTACATTTTAAAAACAATACTATGTGTAATAAGGATAAAACATGTATAAGTAAACTTAATGAAGAATTTTTAATAGATTATTTTTACAGAATGTGGTATGATGCATGTATGTCAATCTGTTTAAAACTAGTGTATAATTCGTGTGCCATAAATTGCAAGTTTTTCGTAAATATCGTTTACTTGCGTGGTAACTATATATGGTCTAACCCAAATTTTCTTCGTAAAGCTACAGCTTTATGTACCTGCCAGATATACGTTTTGTCACAAGTATACATTAAAAAAAAAAAAAACAAACTCCAACCGACCCAACTCCAACATTTGAAAATACATGTAACTCGATATGAATTTTTCATTCTCTGATAAGTTCAGTGTTGTTTTTTTCGTGCATACTGCATATATTATTTGTCTGCTGCAACAGCAGCCAATCAGCGGTAAGCTGAATCCACTAATAAGAAAGTTTGTGGTTTAGGAGCGGGTAAATTGTTTATGCATAACGTAGCTAACACTGACTTGATTGCGAGGCTGTCAAGAAAACCACACCAAATAATTTCATGAAACATAAATTGTCATTTAAATGTATTGTGTTGTAAAGTAAAGGTTTTAATACACTTATTGCATCTTGCAAAACATGTGATGACTCTTAATCATCTGTTATATATCTGAATATATATATGTACAAGATGGGAGAAATAATGACGGAGCAGACTGGGATTCGAACCTGGCCCCCTGAATCTCTAGTCAAGTGCTCTACCAACTGAGCTACATTTATCTGTCGCCGGTATTCAAACAAGTCTGACCATCACATTCTCCCCTCTTCACTCTCAAAGATCACCCCTGGCTCTTCCCCTGGCAGGAGTTAACATGTCAGTTCCAGGGGTTGGTCACGGCACCAATATTGTAACGGGATGGGAGAAATAATGAAGGACCGAATCAGGATTTGAACCTTGGCCCTCTGAATCTCTAGTCAGGTGCTCTACCAACTAAGCTATCTGGCGCCAGTATTCAAACCGGTTAGACCGTCACATATATAAAGAATTTTTTTTATGGTGTTCAATAAAAAATAACACTCGCTACCTTCAGTTTTTGTCTGAAATTAATCGTGCGACCAGTTCTCACCAAGTACCATTTCTTACCAGTGCATTGTTACGTCACTTTATCAACACTTAAAATTACATACGAAAAATGATGAAACAATGCACTGGCAAGAAATGGTCCTCAGCGAGAACTGCTCGCATGCCAGTAGGCCTTAGCTGCCAGTTGTTAGATTGAAAAAAGATTATAAAAGATTATAAAAGATTATATAAAAATTACATTTAAAACATTAACAAGGACAATGAAAGTATACATCATAACTGCTAAACAAGAAAAATTATGTTAACTGGTAAGGTGGAACGCATAGTTCTAACTTGTAACATACATGTACAATTACATGTACCTGTCGATACCCGTTGGTCTGCTAAACCTCTCTAATGATACAATGATCAGCATCATCAAAATATTAAAGTCATGTTTTAACTCTGAAGTATACAATTTTATTTACTTGATATTATGTTTACATTTGGACTTAAACAGTCTTCCTCACAAGAATATATGTTTCTAATTAGACCCTGCTTTGAATTTTAAGTTGAAAATTTTTCAAGGTAAAACATTTGGGAGTCAATTCTGTTAAAAAGATTTATAGATATTGTCTGGACTAAAAAAATAACATATATCAGTGACAGTGTGCACGTATACTTACATCTAGGCTAAATGTTAACCAGTTAACATGCCGACATTTTAACCACTAAAGATAACGAACTTAAAAATGAGTAAAAAGACTTACCTTCTTCAGTAACATCCACATTAATAACACTTTTAAATGCCCAACTTTTCTCCTTTATTACTCGTAACTCTTCATCAGCTTATCAACAGTTGATCAGTGGAAACGAAAACATCTGCCGGCAGTATTGTGACTGTCAGAATTTCCTCGTAAACGATTCACAGAAATCTGAAGTCCCTTTTTCTACAGTTTTGAGGTTTTCTCCGCTTTGAATAAAGATCGGTCTTTTATTTTTGCAATTTATATTAACCTTCCCATAAGAATGCTTAATGCCAAATTTGGTTGAAATTGGCCGAGCGGTTTTAGAGAAGAAGTTCAAAATGTCAAAAGTTTACAGACGGACGGACAGACGGACGACGGACAAAATGTGATCAGAATAGCTCACTTGAGCTTTCAGCTCAGGTGAGCTAAAACATAAGAAACAAAAGGTCTTTCACCTAAAAGGTGGAAAGACCTAATGAATTGGAACAATTGATGCTATTTTAGTATTAATGGGAAGAACTTTCCAGAACGGGGTGCCCAGAAACTGGTTGACTAATTGACATCATGGCGGAAACTGTAGGGCGAATTAACCATCGGGCAGATATTTTGAATCCGAGAACTTTGGTTTAAAATATGCATGCAAATGGATAATAATGCATAATCTAACGTGTTTTAGTTTCATACTTTTTTATACCATGACAGATTGGTTGTAAACCATAGACATTAATTTGTAAACATTAATGATAAATGAACAGATTATTGTATTCTACGTCTATATGGATAAATGATGTATGCATAAAACGGGGAAGTTTAATGAGAATGCCCCCCTCCCCCCCGACTGTTTTTCAAAACAGTCTTTTATTTGAAATTCTTATTTTGGACAGTAATAGAAATTATACTGAAAATTGACCTAAAGAACCAAATTTAGAGAGAGAGACACTAAATACCCATTTACTGGTTTGAAATAAATACAATAAAAACGTTTCTCTTTTTCAGTCAGCTGCAACAAACAGGATTAAGGTCACGTATATGTATATATTCTCCATATCAGTTTAGATTTTTCATCCCTGCCCGCTCCTCTAAATATCCAACAATGCAGTTTGTTTTTTATTTCAATTTTGAAGAATAAGATGAGGAAAAAATCGGACAAAGTATATACAAAAATGAAAAAAAAACCAAAACAACTTATTAAAGGTATATGTGGCGTATTTTTAGTGAATAACAATAATAAGATCTGATTATTTGCTTCATTTCTTTACTTAAAGATAGGACTTTCACACAAATTACGCTTTAAAAGTCAATCGCATAACAAAGATACAAGAAATCAAAAAAATATTTTTTATTTTTTACCGGCACGGTAAAAAATACAAAAGATTTGAATAACCCCGCCTTAAATGGGTCACGTGACATCCATCTTGGTCTATCAACAAGAATAGCGACGACGAGAATGATAGGTATACCGTTAAGTTTGACAGATTTGGCAATGAAAGAAAAAAGAGACAGACTGACAAGGATAGGAACAAAGGGAAGATTGTCATCGGAGACCATTTCTCATGGAGAGGGGTATTTACTCCGTTTACCGTGTCGATGATGCTAAAATCGTGATTTATTACACTAATAAACAATTTATATCGTTCTACATTAATGAATATCGGAATAGTAATGCTTCGAGTATCATCTGATATAAGAATTATTTAATTTAAGACATGAAAAACGTGATTCTAATATGTAAACAAACTCTTCTTCCATCGTGTTTTAGATGCTAGGTTTTCCCGCACTCATGCGCAGTGGCGTTATAAATGGCGAATAACATTAATATTCATCAGACGTGTAGCAAAGTTTAGAGACAAATAACTAAAGACAGAACATGTTTTATGGGCCTAGAGTTTGTGAAACGTCTAATTATTAGAAGTATGATGTATATTTTTACTCAAACTCATGTCAAAAATTTTACTCCAAATACGCCACATATACCTTTAACCATTTTATCATAAAAATGTGTACAGTTATATATATATATATATATATATATATATATGAAAGAAAAACACAACAACAATATTAAGATTTAATTTAATTTAATTTAAATCTCCGACTTTTACTTTAAATAATGTAATATAAACTACACTGTATGACAAACGTTTATGCTAAACACATTACAATAAAAGAGCTTAATTGCATATCTTGATGAGGTAAAAATAAATAAACTGAAATATATAATTTATGTTCATTGATTCATCGCTCCTTGACAATCCAATTAATAATATGCATGCTTTTATGCATCAGGTTCAATGACATCACACTGAATACACAAAACAATAAAAAGCAAATGTTAAACTATTTTCACATCTAAATGTTAAGACTCATTTTGTTTAAATCAATCCTTGCAAATCCGTTGTCTACTTTATTCTTTTCCCCAAATTTCAGACAAAGAGTCCATTTGTGCGAGAACATTTTCTAATGTATCTTTTATTTTTGTGTTATTATACCCATTATGTTGGTTTGCAACGTTCAGTTGGTTGTCTGCATTGTTGTTTTCAGATTCGATCTTTTCATATCTTATTATTCTCTCCCTGATACGTTTAAGCACATTTAGGCGGTCCTTGGAAAAAATATCCAGTTATCAAAATCTTACAAGAGCATATATTGAAAACAGCATACAAACTTGAACATACACTTTCAGCTTAGATTTTACCTTTTAATTAAATTTATTATCATTATCTATTTCATATCATCTATTTGATATTTCTGAATACGAGATATAAGTGAACTTAAATTCATTCATTAAATGGTGTTTTAGATTTTTGTTTTCGGTTTTTCAATTAAAAATTCATTATTGACTTACAGGAAAACAGTTGCAAAGACCATATAACTTTTACTGTCGAATGATTACATTTAAGGAGGCCGACTTTAGTTTTCATTGCGCAAGTTTTTGCGCATTCTATTAAAATGCAGTGTATAAAAACTTTTAATAAATTTTTTTCGATCACATTTAAAAGATTGACCACAATTAACAAAATACAGATACAAATATTTAGATTTTTAAAGGAAAATTCTATTTTTTAACGATATTTTCATTGTACGGTAGGTGAGCGTTGCCATTTTACTTTTATGATGTTATGATAAAATAAAGCTTTGTAGGAAAGCCTTGTAAGAAATAAGATAAAAGAACAAGAGGCTCATGGGCCACATCGCTCATCTGAGGAACAATAGGTATGATAAAACCTGCTTAAAGGAGTCATAATACAAACTATCTGCACAATGTAGTATAATATATGTAGATCCTGTATAAATAAAAATCCATTTTTTTTCGCCCTGGATATTCTCATGTTTCTATTCAAGTCCCTTTCCTAACAGGTTGATTTTATAGTCATATCACCTGTTGAGCATTGCAGTTCTCAAAAAGATCCTAAACAATTGTTTATACATGTATATGGAATATAAACCTACATCAAACTCTGAACCCCTTGTGAAGGCAAAAACTCGTCCAGGGGCTTAAGTCTAAACAATTTTAAAGTTCTGGATTGAATTTTTTAAATATTTATTTTTTATCCACAAACTGCACGTTTTTCGTTTATTTGACATATGTACACTTTATTTATCATTATATCTTTCATAATCAAACTGTTAATTTGAGTGACTTTTTTCAGGTGTGTTATTCTATCTTAAAAAAAGGATTTTTACATATTTTTATTTATTACATGTATATTCCTATGTAAAAGTTTGACCCCTAATAGTTCTGGGATTATAATTTGAACAAACACAAACTTAAATGTCACTTAAATGAGGATGCCTCCACTTAAGTTACAATTGATTTTACATAATATCATAAAATGTTTTTATCTTTATGTTAATGTGTAAAATTTTCCCATTGTGGGCCCACCCTTTCCCCAGGGATCATGATTTAAAAAACTTGATCTACTTCATCTTAGGATCCTTCCACACAAGTTTCAGTTTTCCTGGCCAACTTGTTTTAGAGAAGATTTAATATTATTTTTTCTCTAAATATTATTATGCAAAAATTTGACCCCCCCCCCCCAATTATTTGCCCAATCCTACCCAGGGGATCATGATTTGAACAAACAAAAATCACTACTACTTGGGGATGACTCCACACAAGTCTCATCTTTCCTGGCTTATTGGTTTTTGAAAAAAAAGGTAATTACAGATTTTTATCTATATATTCCAGACCTATGTAAATATTTGACCCCCAAGTTTGGCCCTACCCTACCCCCTGGATCATGACTTGAACAAATTTAAATCAACACTACTCTGGGATGCTTCCAAATAAGTTGCAGCATTCCTGGTCAACTTGTTAAAGAAGAATTTTTAAAGATTTTTCTCTACCATTCCTAGTAAGTAAAAACTTAATCCCCCCCCCCCCCCCCCCCGAATTGTGCTCTATCCTACTGATGGCGGTCTTGATCTAAGCAAACTTGAATCACCACTTCCATACGATGTCTAAACACAAGTTTAAGCTATTTTAGCAATATGGCTTTATAAAAGTTTTTAAAAAATACAAATAAATTTCAATAATTTCTAATTATCTCCTCTTGGAAGAGGGTGTGGCCATTCAATTAAAAAAAATTTGCTTCCCCTTTCCCTAATTAAGCTTTGTGCCAATTTTGGTTGATATTGGTTCAGTGGTTCAGGAGATAAGGTCGAAAACGTAAAAAAAACTTAACAAACAGAAACTTAAGACAGAGAGATAGACAGACAGACTGACAAAAGGTGATCAAAAAAGCTCACTTGAGCTTTCAGCTCAGGTGAGCTGAAAATCATAAATACCTGCTTTGGATCTTCTTTCGGTTTATTTTTCTGTTTTTTGAAATAGGTAATGAGAGATTCCACTACTGCAAGATCATCGTAAAAAGTATGTGTTGATTCCTGTGAGAAGGATAATTCTGGGTTGTCATACCAATGATGTAAGTTTGCAAGATTTATTTGGTTGTCTGCACTGCTGCTTTCAGACTGGGTAATTGCAAGGTGTGTTAATCCATCACAGATACGGTCAAGCAATGTTTGGCAGTCCTTGAAAAAAAATATTAAATTATCAAAAACTTAAAAGAGCCATTATATTGAAAACAGCATAAAACTTTGACATAGAACTTTAATAAACATAGGTAATCACAGATTACAAAGCTCACCGAGGCATCACCTTTATGAGGCATCACCTTTACGAGACTACCTTCATCATATTATATGAAAATCATACTTTATAATCTTGGATATTCATGGATACTGTTTTGACACAATATCGTGTATCAAATGTTAAAATATTGTATGATAATCAATGTTCATTGCATACGATATTATAAGATACAATGTTTATCAATACAATAATATAAAATACAATATTGCATCCTATCATACAATATATAATCATATAATACAATATGCTACTGTAATAAATAATGATGCAATATAACATTGTAACATATGATATGACATTGTATTGTGTAATACATTATTGTATTTGATCACATAATACAATATTATAATATATGATACAATATAGTATTATATGATTCAATATCATATCACATCACAATATTGTAACATATGATATCATATTGTATAATATAGTATGATATTGAATTGTATGAAACTGTATCATATTTGATACATAATACAATATTGTATCATATGATACAATATTATTTGATACAACATTGTATCATATCATATGATACAATATCATGTGATATAGTAAAATATTATATAATACAATATTATACTATACAATATTCTATCATATGAAACAATATTATATGTTATAATATCATATAATACAATTTCATGTCATATAATAATATTTTATCGAAACCGATATCATATTATAGCGAGCGCAGCTCGCCGGCGCGCAGCGCTGGCGCGAAGCGAGCTCTAACGGCAAAGCGTGTGTGAATAGAAAATTCGGACCAGTTGCACATTCATTCAACGGATTTTTTTGGCGTCAGTAAATCGGACCAGTAATGCATTGTTTTAATAGTCCCAGTAGTTCCCTGTAATCATGGCAATTTTTATCACTTCACACTCTCACGAGAATCAGCAAGACAATCAAAACAATAACGATGTACATACGACATACAGTCAATGTTACCTCTAAAGTTCACCTCAGTACACTCTCAATCAAAAAAAAAAATAATCGAGTGACGTCACAAAGGTTTGCACATTGATCCGATAGATTTTTTCGGCATCAGTAAATTTGGACCCACAATTCATAGTACCAATGGTTTCCAAGTCCTCACGTTCTCGAGAGAATCAAAGTAAAACTTTTGAGAAGCATATAAGATGTGTAATTTAAAGAACATAATGCTTTTTAAGTAAATAAAACAGTATACTTCGCTTACTTTTATTTCTCAGGGGAGTTTTAAAGAGTCAGACGACACTAGTAACGTGAACTTTGACGTCACAATAAGGGGAAATTACTCTAACTGAAGTTATTGTAAATCTGCTGAAATTACCAAAATCCTCTCAAAATCTTGCAAAGCTAAAGAATGAGGACATTTCTTCAGATACAGGAAACAGTTGTAACTTGCACTCATTTGGATGAATGCTCACATTTATTTTATTCACTATAATTACGGTAATTTCCAGGAACGTACACGTAGCATCGGTTTTTTAAAAGGGGGGGGGGGGTTGGATGGCAGCCTCATCCAAAAAATCTTTACAAACAAAAAGAAAAAAAAGATAATTCTCAAAATTCTGAAAATTCTAATCCTTAAGCTCTTCAGCAGTTCAATGGTTTCTTTATTTTCACTTCCATTTATTACATGCTCCAAATCCCAAGTGTGGGGGGGGGGGGCAACTCCATGTCCCTTTAATATCATAAGCAAATATTTTTAAGCGTAAATTAAAAAATAATAATAATTAATAAGAAAAAATGTCGACTGCAAAAAAGGGGATGAACTGACATTACAATCACTTTGAAAGAGGAGATACAGTGCAATGAACATTTATATTATTAAAATCTTTATTATTCAACAACATTTTATCTCATCTGAGATTAAACTATTGTTCTACTTATAAATAAATAAATAACAAATCTTATAACATATGAAATCTTATAAACTATGCATGGATAATGGAAATTTACTGAAAAAATAGGTATGCATGTTTTATTTTTTTTTTTTGCAATCAAATTTATTTACGTTGTTAATTTTATTTTTATTGATTTATCATAATTCATTGTTTGATCACATGCTGCGCTCGCCCCAACGGTCGCACCGTAAAACATATTACAATATTGTATGATACGATATTATATATTATACAATATCATATCATATGATACAATATATTGCAATATCATATGTAACAGTATCATGTGATAAAATAGTATATAATACAATATCAAATTATACAATATTGTATTATAATATACAATACTATACATAACAATATCATGATACAATATCATATCATAAAATATAAAAAACAATATCATATTGTATCATAATACTTTTTTACAATATAATATATGATATAATATTCTATCATATAAAACAATAGAGTATCATATCATATCATACAATAGTATATCATAGGAATCATGTTATATCATTTAACAACAAACAAACCTATCAAGTAGGTCTAAGTGAGGTAGGAGATTTCATTAGCATCCTTGATAATAGAGATCAGGCTCTGCATCTGAAGCTTAATCTCTGTGATTCATTTATATTATACTCAAATCAACTATGCAAGCTATTGTCTATAAAACATGTGACATGTTCCAAAAAACTTAACCTCATCCAGCATCCGAAACCTATGGCTCAGATTCAGCATTCAAGCCTGTCAGGTGCATCAGTATCATAAGACGCATCATCCATGCAAGTTTGGTGAAGTTAGGACCAGTAATAACTAAGATATAATCATCAGAGGGCAACTGCTCTATAAATTTTAACCAGCTCTCAAAACCTTAACCTCCTCCAGCATCCGAAACCTATGGCTCAGATTCAGCATTTAAGTATCATAAGACGCACCATCCATGCAAGTTTGGTGAAATTAGGACCAGTTATAATTAAGATATATTTTTAACACCTTTGATAATGGAGATCAGGCTCTGCATCTGAAGCTATCTCTACAATTCATTTATATTATAGTTTAATCAACTATGCAAGTTTGAAATAGTACTCTTATCTATTTAACATGTGACCTGTTTCAAAAAATTTAACCATATCCAGCATCCGATACCTATGGCTCAGATTCTGCATTCAAGCCTGTCAGGTGCATCAGTATCATAAGACGCACCATCCATGCAAGTTTGGTGAAGTTAGAACCAGTAATAACTAATATATAATCATCAGAGGGCACCTGCTCTATATACTTTAACCAGCTCTAAAAACCTTAACCTCATCAAGCATCCGAAACCTATGGCTCAGATTCATCATTCAAGCCTGTCAGGTGCATCAGTATCATAAGACACACCATCCATGCAAGTTTGGTAGAGTTAGGACCATAAGTAACTTCAAAATGGCTATCAAAGGGCACCTGCAACAAAAACGTTAACCTAACCTCCTCCAGCATCTGAAAGTCATGGCCCAGATTCAGCATCCAAGTCTTTCAAGTCCATAAGTAGGTCCAGATGCATCATCCATGCAAGTTTGGTGAAGATAGGACAAGTAATAACTTAGAAACAGGACCTGCAACAAATACCTTAACCAGGTCCGGACGCCGACGCCGATGCCGACGCCGGGGGTAAAGCATAAGCTCCCCCCGACTTCGTCTCGGTGAGCTAAAAATGATTATCATTAATACCTATTCTTACTGTAATGCTTATGTGATGTTTTCTGGATACTAACATACACAATGTACATATATTACACTGTCTCCTAACATGGTGTTTTGGAATTATTTTGCAATATTTCATTAAAAGAAATTATATTCGACTTAAGTAAAACAGTTGCAAATACTATAATTATTCTTATACAGTCAAATGGTTACATTCAAAACAAGAAGCCCATGGCCCACATCTTTCACTTTAGCAACACATAAATAACCATAGTATACCGGTAATAAGATTTATGAAGTCACTGATAAAATCTTGACAAGCAGAAGAATAGATGTTGTATAATATAAATATCCTTATGTTAAACATATATCCCCTTTTGTAACAGGGTGATTTTATAGGCATATCATATATTGAGATATGCAGTTCTCAAAAAGATCTTGAAAATCAACAATATGTCAAATGGCTTGCATACATGTGAAAGTTATACCATATATCATTACATTTGAGGTCTTAAGAATATATTTTAAACACGTCAAATGTAAAATTTGGTCCCTCTGCAGCCTCACCCTACTCTCAAAGACTTGAAATATCATGACGTTAGTTTAACAAAGTTCAATTTGCATTATCTGAGGTTACATGTGACACAGTACTTCCACTAAATTTTAGCTTTCCAAGGCAAACTAGAAGGGGATTTATTATTTAAAAGATTTTCTCTATCGTATTTCCATGTTTAAATTCCATTCCGAACAGTGGCCCCAGGTTCATAATCTGAACAAACTTCAATTTAACCTACATGAAGATGCCTCCATACAAGTTACAACTTTTCTGGCAGATTGGTTGTCGAGAAGATTTCAAAATATTTTTATCTTTTTGTATATGTAAGAAAATTTCCCATTGTGGCCCCACCATTACCTAAAGGATCCTGAGTTGAACAAACTTGAATCTACTCTATCTTAGGATACTTCCAAACATATTTCAGCTTTTATGGTAAATTGGTTTTGAGAATAACTTTAGAGATTTTCCCCTTATATTCCTATGTAGAACCTCGACACCCCCCCCCCCTCCATATATTGTGACCCAACCCTACCACTGGGGATCATAATTTGAACAAAATTGAAGTGTATAACTTATAGTGACACTACATGGGGATGCTTCCAAACAAAGAAGAGGTACCATTTCTTTCAACATTTGCCTTAAAATTCTAATGGTGTTTAAATCTAATGAAAATACACATAGACCATCTTGGATACACGAGTATATTAAGTACCAAGTTATAACTTTTGTTTTCAAAAACAATAATGACTTAAACATTTTATCATTATTTAAGATGTAGTCAAAGATAATGAAGAATGGCATGTTTTCTCACAGTTGTTTGAAGAGAAAAATGAGTCAGCTGCTGTCGCCCACAACAAAATTAATATATTATTTAAGTGATATCCCATGATAAAGTTAAAATGTGAGTTTCAACGTGGGCGATGGCTATTGACATAGTTTATTTTCTTCAAAAAACCACAAAAGAATTTGGTATCTTCTGATGAAAAAATGCCAATAACAAACCGTCAACCATCTCAAAAATCCATAAAACGAAATACAAATTCGGACCAGAGCAACACGGACCTCCAAGATAGAGGTAGGATCAGGTGCCTAGGAGGAGTAAGCATCCTCTGCTGACCGGTCACACCCGCCGTGTGCTCTTTGTCGTAATCGGGAAAATAAAATCCGCAAATGTCCGTAGACAATTAGGTAATTAATTATGGTCTAACAATTAGTATGAAAAACGTCAGTCAGCATGCGACTCAGTGGAAGATTGTATTTGCTGACAAGGTCGTTGTATCGACCATAGAACTTACGAAAAGATGACTTTAAATGAGACTGTTGATAGTCCTGTTTTATCAACTTCTTTGTCAGTAGCTTGCCTCGTCTTAGAAACTGTTCATACGAAGACTCAGCCCGCATGCCCTTGCATATCGAATTAACTGCTCAGTTTTATGAAAATTACGGAAAATGCACTGTTTGTGATGTCACATTTACCCTTGTGAAAGTCTAATCAAGTAACTATTTATTGAATCTTAATTTACAGATATTTTTGTGAAAATAAACGTAACATTTCCATTTTCTTTTTATATTTTTAAAAATTGCTTGAAAACTGGGCAAAATATGACTGAATTGTACCTTATTCTTTCGGCTGTTCTGGCGACTTGTTTTTGAGATGAAGATTTTTTAAAGATTGTTCTTTAAGATTATTCCTATGTTAAAAATTTCTTCTAGCAATTGTGGCCCCACATTTGCCCAAGGGATCATGACTTGAACAAACTTGAATCTACACTAAATTGGAATGCTTTCATACACGTTTCAGCTTTCCTGGCCAACTTGTTTTGAGAAGAAGAATTTTAGATATTTTTTAACACTACAATAGGATGCTTCAACAATTTCACTTTTTTTGCCAAATGGCTTTGGAGAAGAATCATTTTTTTTTAAATACCAATAAATTTACAATAATTCTTAAATTTGTACTCTTGAAAGAGGGTTGGAAAGACACTACTGAATTCAAAATCCACCGATATTCCCGAAAATTGACTGACATTGTCTGACATCTGCTGTACATTGACTGTACATTCCTACTGACCAGCACTGTACCCCACTGTACAGGGCACTGACCAGCACTGTACCCCACTGTACGACATTGTACCAAGAATTTAAAAGATACAATCTTTCTCAATATTTTCAGTAACGATACTTATAAGAATTTTCCTCGATAGTCAGATCTATGCAGCATTTATACAGAAAAAAATAACAGGTCGTTAAATTTTTTATTCATAATTTAATGCTTTATTTACTAATTTTGTATTGATATTGAATTTTGCAATTACATGTACAATAATAATGACATGTTTTTTAATATTATTGCCCTGAGAGGATGAAAAATCCTGAATTTTACATTTTGAATCCGAGTTTAAAAACCGCATAAATTTTATACATGTTTGTTTTATAAGCTACCGGTCATTGCAATATAAGCATATTAGGACAATACACCTCCCTCACTGGAAAGGTTACAAAATTAATATTATAATATAGATTATTGAGTTATTTCTTAAAGATTGTTTCAAACCCTTGTTTAATATGACCAGGCTGTTAATTCCCTCTATTTCGTTAATTGTGCTTCAAAAACAAGCCAATTAACACAGAATCAACAAAATATGTCCATGCTTGTTCTTTGTGTACATCTATCCCTGTATGACTGCAGGCTTGGCTTGATTACACGAGCATATAACGGGGATAGGGGATGGGGGTGGCGGTTAACCAAAGATACATGTCAATTACCAGTACATCATTAAATTGATTATAGGAAGGTCTCCTACCCCTCTGTTTTCCTTCTAAAACATATATAATATTCAGCAACTTAGAGTAAATGTATAAAATCGGAAAAGAAATACACTTTGTTGTAAATTAAATATAGGGAAATTGAAGAAAAACTAGCTGGTCAAACAATTATTTATCCCATACATATTAACCTCCAGTGATGAAAAATAGGTAGATTTTGAACCGAAAAGCGGTAGCATCGCGCGCGGACGTTTTTGCGTATATTTCAAAGCACAAATTTTTGTGTACTACATATGTAGTAAGGGGTTCTGTTTAGTAATTAATGATATCAACTAAAATATAAAAGACTTTTGAAATTTACTAATATCAACACAAGCAATAAAAATGTTTGCATGCATTTACCATATATTGATTACCGGTATGTTTAATTTTTTTTAGGAAAAAATATTTGAGTGCAGAGACTTTAACAAATGCCTTTGTTCAGAAAAATAGGTTAAGTTGCCAAAATTTAACATATAAGAGAAGAACTAATAGGAAATCGTATATTCTTTTTCAGCATCAAAGCGATGTTTATTTACATGCTTATTACATGTACAAATCACGCAGGATTCAATAAACTTCAAATCAAGTTTACTGTTATGGCAAAGTTAAAAGATATATTCAGTCATCGTTAAAACCACGTGTGGAATTGCAAAGCTTCTTTTTCTTTTGCGAGGATAATATCGACATGTCTTGTAACTAATGTAATCACGGGAAGTAGCTTCTTTCATCGTTCAATGTAAAACGCATGCTTGAAAACTTGTCATTCAAGCGACTTAAAAAAGCGTTTTTGTGCCTCCGATTCAAAGTCACACGCTAATTTCAAACCCGACGAGATTTTTTGACCACAATGGCTTCCAAAATGGCTATCTATCAAAACAAAGAACGTACTTTGAAGAAAAGCGGTAGATTTTTTAATAAAATCGGTAGGCGGGAGACAGAGCCAAAAAGCGGTAGACTTCCACATAAATCGGTAGAGTTAACATGTATGTTATCCAATGGTATGTTAAAGAATCTATAAATGTTTCAACATAGACCCTCTTTTCGAATTCTAATAAAATAAATCACTTCATTATTATATAAAATTCATGAACATTGACAAACATTTAATTAGGAATCTTTAGGGAGTGAGTTTTTTCTCTTGCACTGATCCTCTAAAAGATCTGTCATGGTGTGTCATTTTGTATAACATGTGTTTGAGAGTTGACTCATGCCAGATGACAAGTAATTAGCGAGGGTCAGTCTGCTCTGCTAATTATCCCCAATTAGTCAATATAATTGTTCTGAGTTGTCCTAGCTTTTGAGTTATTATCATGAGTACTGTACCTCACTTTCATTAATTATCTTTTAGATTATAAATACAGTTAGGAATTTATTCAAACCAGTCAGACACTTTCGGCCACTACCTCATGTTGCTTATGTCTTCATACTGACTATCTAGTTGACTGTCCACCAGTCTGTCAGTAAGACTAAGTAACATTGAGCTAACTTTAAACCTGACTCATTTGGCAATTTAAGAAATTATTATTATTATCCTGTTCTATTTAACTTTGTTACATTTGATTATTGTTGATAATTCATAGTTAATTCAAATCACTTAATCAATAAATTGTGAAACCTGCCTTCGAGTTATAGCTCTATGTATATCTGACTTAGAGGTCAATTTAAGCCTAATATCTATAGGCTGACCCCCTGTCTCTTGGGTTGGGCCTATATGAGTTAGTTCCCCTTATCCTATGGTGCCCTAACCCCCTCGGTGACAGATGTGGTGGAGAATCCGGGTATGCATAGTTGATTTATGCTATAGCTAGAAGGTATTAGTCAATAGACAGGATAGTTTTAGTTTAGAAAGGTACTTCCATGATTGAGATGAAATAGAGCCAGACATTTCCAAATGGGAGCCACACACTACTGAAAGATAAGTACAACTTTGTTGATATTCTTCACTTTCAATTGTGTAAGAAACAAAAATATACACTTTGTGTGTTCATTTGATCTCTGACTTCTATGATTATTGCTTACAGAAATGTAAATGACATGCAAATTATAGTCAATCTGGATTTCCATGATACTGCCTATTCTCTTATATAGTTTCAGAATAGCTCTTAAAACTGGAAGTCAGTCATGGGACGAAGAAAAGTTTCCCAGGGATGGTACTGTCAGAAGAAGAGATGTTCTCAACTTTCCTGCATGACCCAGGGGACACCTGAACTACAGTTCACTGCAGCCATGGAGAGGAACTTTGTAGAAGCTAAACTACAGAATACACCCATCAAGTCCTTGGTTGACAGTGGAGCTTCCATAAGCTGTATAAGTCAACACCAATTACAGCGATTACAACATAATACAGACATACAAGAATCCTCCATAACTAGTGCTGTTGGTGTCTGTGGAGAAGTCCATCCTGTTCTTGGAGAAGTTATGCTGGAAGTAACTTTCGGACACATTACAGTGAAGCAAAAATTCAGAGTGTTTGAAACCTTACATTCAAAAGTCATATTTGGACTTGATTTCCTACAAGAAAATAAAATTAGGACTGATTTTGAAAATATGACATTGACAATTCCATTTCCAGGGAAGAATCTTAACTACAGCATTGAATCCGGCAGTGCTGATCATATAACTGTCTCAACAATTCGTGACCAAAGAGCAATTACAACAATGGCTGAGACCGTCAATCATATCATTCTTGAACCCCATTCAGAAACAATTCTGCCTGTCAAGATTCCAAACTACTCACCTGGAGCAACTGTGATTTTAGAACCTAGTAACTCTCTTCAATCAAGATTCTCTGTAGCTGGAGGAAAAACTGTCACATACCTAGATGATGACCAAATCGGCATCTACAGAATCTTAAATCCAACCAATCTCCCTGTTTACTTAAAATCTAACCTTCAAATCGCTGCTGCACAACCTGTAAATTTTGAGGATGTCCATTATCTCCAACAGCAAGAACCAGCTTTCCTGTGTAGCCTTTCAGAAAACAATGAACAGTTTGATGAAGACTATGCGAGCATCTTGTCTGACATAGGAATTGATTTAGACTCTTGTGATTTGGACAATATTCAAAGACAACAACTTTGTAAATTTCTAGCTCAAAACAGGAACATTTTTGCAAAGGACCTATCAGAACTAGGGAAAACAGATATGCATTACCATACCATCCGTACAAAAGGTGACAAAGTAGTCAGTTCTGCACCTTATCGCCAGTCTCCCCAGATGCGGGCCGAGTTAGAACGACAACTTGATGAAATGGAAAAACATGGCATCATTGAAGAATCCACCTCACCATTTCATAGTCCGGTAGTGCTAGTTAAGAAGCGCAACAACGAATATCGTTTCTGTGTTGACTTTCGAGCATTGAACAGAATCACAGAACCTATGTCTTTCACGATTCCTCACATGTCGGATATTCTTGACACTTTAGCTGATGCCAAGCCAGAAATTTACTCAACACTTGACCTACGGTCTGGATTCTGGCAAGTGCCTTTGGACCCTGCTACCAAACACAAGAGTGCTTTCATTACCCACAAAGGAGTGTATGAGTTTAATAGACTGGCCTTTGGAATGATGAACTCACCAATGACCTTCCAATGCCTGATGACAAAGGTGCTCCGGAATCTGAATTTCAAAGTTGCTCTTGTGTACATTGACGATGTGCTAATATTCTCAAAGAACTTTCAGGAACACTTACAACATCTGCATCTAGTGTTTTCAAGCTTGCGTAGTGCAAATCTAAAATTACATCCATCCAAGTGCATCTTTGCGAAGAAAGAAGTCAAATATTTAGGACACATTATTTCAAAACATGGAGTAAGAGTAAATCCAGAAAATACAGAAAAAGTGAAAACTTTCCCAGTCCCACAAAACACCAAACAAGTGAAGAGTTTCCTTGGCATGGCAAATTATTACAGAAAATTCGTCAAAGACTATGCACAAATCGCATCCCCATTAACATCTCTACTTAAGAAGAATGTGAAATTTCAATGGACCTTAAGTTGCCAGAAGGCATATGACACCTTGAAAAATGCACTAGTTACTGCTCCAATCCTTGCTTTTCCAGACTTTGACAAGCCATTTATTCTCTCAACAGATGCCTCTGAATACTCCATGGGATACGTGCTCAGCCAAATTCAGAATGGACGTGAACATGCCATAGCTTATGGAGGTAGATCGCTACACGGTGCTGAATTAAAATGGCATATAACAGACAAAGAAGCTTTGGCTCTTGTTGAGGGAATCCAGCACTTCAAACATTATTTGGCAAACCAGGAATTCACTGTGTTTACTGATAATGTCTCTGTTAAATACCTACAGAAGATCAGAGATTGTCAAGGTCGCCTGGGAAGATGGAGCCTTCTACTTCAAGGTTACAACTTCAAGATCATTCACCGTGATGGAAGCAAAAATCCAGCTGACTGCTTATCCAGACAACAGCATGACAATTCTACACCTACAGATTCACCCGACCTAGGCGAACATCTTTACTATGTCAATTACAAAGAATACACAGAAACTGTTCTAGTTTATCCAGAGGAATTAGAAGAACACGTAATTGCCAGTTTACAAGAAAGACCATCTCCAGAACTTGTTTTACAGAACATGGCCAACTTGCAACAACAGTGCCCTGACTTTCAAGGAATCTATGAGTACAAACTAAACCAAGAACTTCCCAATGATCCAGCGATTGCCAGAACTATTGTGGCTGAGTCTTACAACTTCGAACTTGAAGATGGAATCTTGAAACATTTCTACTCAAAACGATGCAAGAAAGTCCCAAAACAAGAACGTTTAGTGAAACAAGTTGCAGTTCCAAGAATTCTCCGTGATGATGTACTGCGATCATACCACGACTGTATTCTTGGTGGTGGTCATCAAGGGTTTGAAAGAACATATGCTGCACTACGCAACAAATACTTTTGGCCTTCAATGTATGATGACATCAAACGCTATGTGCAGACTTGTGAAACTTGTCAACAAAGTAAACGCAATTACGGTGCTAAGCGTCCACCTCTGAAGCCACAAATAAGTGATGATATATTTGGAAGGTGGCATATGGACATTCTAAGTGGACTTCCAACAACTCCAGACAAACACAAACATATTCTTCTGGTAGTGGACAGTTATTCCAAATGGTGTGAAGCATTTCCATTACGAACTCAAGAAGCCAGTGAGGTTGCAAGAGTTTTGTACAAGGAGATAATAACAAGATACGGAGCACCAAGAACACTTATCTCAGATCGCGGAAGGAATTTTGTCTCTAATCTTGTAAAGGCACTCTCAGAGATGTTCCAAATAACAAGGTATTTAACGAGCTCCTATCATCCGCAAACCAATGGATCTGTTGAAAGGATGAACTCCGTCATTCTCCAAGCTATACGCTGCTATGCTAAAGGACAGCAAGATGACTGGGATGATCTTCTACTCCCAGGGATCCTTATGGCATACCGAGCAACTCCTGCCACTCAGTCAACTGATTTCTCACCATACTTCATGCTTTATGGAAGAGAGATGTGCCTCCCTATTGATTCCTCCTTAGTACCAAAAGAACACTTGGCTCAGGACCACAAGATATTCCTTGGACGAATTCTACAAAACTTAGAAAGAACACGAAAGATTGCTTCCGAAAATATTGAACTAGCCCAAGATAGAAATAAAAAACGATATGATAAGACAGCTAAGGAACCAGACTTCTTCCCAACTCAACGTGTTTGGTTATATTGCACCAAAGTTCCAGTAGGTAATGCTCCAAAATTACATCGCCAGTGGGTTGGTCCATATTACATCACCATGGTGAACAGACAAAATCACACCTACAAAATCAGGAATTGTGCAAACAACAAAGAGGTAAAGTCACTGGTGAGTGCCCATCGTTTGAAACCATACCATGATCCTCTCACCAGGCCAACTAACCCTCCTCCAGAACATGCTAATGACAACGCTCAACTGGATCCTGATGAACTTGATCAGAACACTGACAGACCTGCTGATCAGCCAGCTAGACAAAATGCACCTGCGGTACCTAATCAAGCAAACAACCAACCAAGAGTGCAAAATAGACCACCAAGACAGAACAGACGACGAAATCAGCGGCCACAGCAACATAATCAGCCTCCTCAACAACAGCAGCGACAGCAGAATCAGCAGACACAGCAAAGGAATCAACTGCAACAAAATCAACCCCAGCAACACAATCAGCCTTTACAGCAACACAGTAGGCAGCCACAGAAACCCAACCAACAGCAAAGCAATAAGAGGCCACAGAAACAGAATCAGAAGCCACAACCAGATCCACAAACTCAGCACAAGAACAACAACCACCTACATCAACCTAGAAATCCACCTATTGCTGATACCAGACCTTCATGCAAAGACTGCAAACGAGGCTCCTGCACACCATTCAAGGCAGACACAATTGACCGGCTCTTAGCATCTAACAGAGGAAATGGGACTCTCTACTACAAAGTTAAGTTCTCAACTGGAAATACAGAATGGCATTTTCCATGCAAAATTCCTTCTCATCTAGTACGCCAATTCCATGCTGACAGAACCATGAGCGGAAAGAAGAGGAAGAGACCTCTACATCAGACCAAACACAAGTTCTTCAACAAACAAGACAAACAGCCCCAGGAAGATAAGTCAACCCAAAACAATAATTCCAAGACAAGTTCTGTCAATGTTTTAAGTGCTACAGCATTGGACAGCAAAGAACAATTACGGGCCATACGCATGATGAACGGACGAGCCTACTTTCTGATTCAGACTGGTTCATCGGATTCCATATGGAAACCACTGACATCAGCTAGTTCCTACGCTTGTAAATTTATTTCATCCATATCCAAACAACTTGATGAACAGTTACTACAAGATGACATCAATCGTCTTCGAAATCAACGCTTGCAGATACACGAGCGGAATCGAGAGCCGTGGCAAATGGTAACTGGAAGGAAAATCCATGAAGTACGATTCTGTCAACAGTGTGAACCCATGTATCTAATGAGTTTTGAAAATCCTTATGTGCCACCACAGTGGGTTCCATTCAATGATTTACCATTTGGTCTTGTCACATTTCTCCTGGAGGATTTGAAAAGTGAATACTGTGAAGAAATGAGCATCCCTCAATAATTACTAACATTCATGTCAATGTAGAACTGTCGATATTATATCATGTTTGATATCTGTGTAATGTAATTTTAATCATGCCTGATCAATTGCAAAGAAATTCATCTGCTTTAATTTTATTTTACTTTTTAAACCAAACTTAGGTTTAGTACAAAGTAGATCCAAGGAATTGTATGAGTGCACGCATACGATTTCTTATATCTACATTATTTTGGACTTAAGTAACAATTATTTGTCTCTTTCATGCCATGAATTTCTTTCAAAATGTAACATTAACCAATATTTTGTATGTCATGTAGTACTACTATTTTTGCATAGCATACCAGTATGTTTTTTCAAGGTTTTTTTTCAGACAGATACGATTGTATAAACTTTCACTTGTAAATATCGTGTTTGAGGACAAACATTGTCGAGCAGGGGGGAATATGTCATGGTGTGTCATTTTGTATAACATGTGTTTGAGAGTTGACTCATGCCAGATGACAAGTAATTAGCGAGGGTCAGTCTGCTCTGCTAATTATCCCCAATTAGTCAATATAATTGTTCTGAGTTGTCCTAGCTTTTGAGTTATTATCATGAGTACTGTACCTCACTTTCATTAATTATCTTTTAGATTATAAATACAGTTAGGAATTTATTCAAACCAGTCAGACACTTTCGGCCACTACCTCATGTTGCTTATGTCTTCATACTGACTATCTAGTTGACTGTCCACCAGTCTGTCAGTAAGACTAAGTAACATTGAGCTAACTTTAAACCTGACTCATTTGGCAATTTAAGAAATTATTATTATTATCCTGTTCTATTTAACTTTGTTACATTTGATTATTGTTGATAATTCATAGTTAATTCAAATCACTTAATCAATAAATTGTGAAAC
Source organism: Magallana ariakensis (assembly GCA_020458035.1). Lineage (NCBI taxonomy): Eukaryota > Metazoa > Mollusca > Bivalvia > Ostreida > Ostreidae > Magallana > Magallana ariakensis. Next base: position 7,359,718 of record CM035811.1, read on the forward strand.
CTGCCTTCGAGTTATAGCTCTATGCATATCTGACTTAGAGGTCAATTTAAGCCTAATATCTATAGGCTGACCCCCTGTCTCTTGGGTTGGGCCTATATGAGTTAGTTCCCCTTATCCTATGGTGCCCTAACCCCCTCGGTGACAGATCATATTATTTTTTATAACTATAACTTATCCATTCTTTTTCTTACATCATGTTTGTTTATAAAAACATGCAATTGAAGACAGTTGAAATTTGGTATACATTATTTCCTTTATCAATAAATAAATTTATTAATTTTATAATTTTCGTTTCTGGCACAGCACAATTTACCAAATATTTAGCAAGTTTGCTAAATACACAATAAAAGGAAAATGCAGTTGCTAAGCGATGCAGTTTATGCCATATTTGGATAATTTAAATCTACCGGGTTGTTCTTTATGTAAATTGTCAAACTACATAAGGTTATGAGAAAAGGGAAAAAAATTTAATCGAGAAACTTTTTATCAAGTTAGCTGAGAATGCAGTTGGTTCTTTCTTAAATATATCTCATTAAGCTACACAAGGTTAAAACAATTATTTATTGTATCTAAAATTATATATTATTTCGACTTAACCCTGAACAATTTTTTTTCAAAGTGCGTTAATATCGACGATATCAACACACTTTGAAAAAAAATATTTTTTTTTCAAAGTGCGTTGACTTGGTCCAAAAAATTAACGCTCTTTGAAAAAAATTTTCAAAGTGCATAATTTTTCAAAGTGCGTTGTAACATAGCCGCCCAATACGAAATAAGTGATCACTATATTTATCAGAATCAAGCCCCAGTCATAGCTGCAGGTCTGTAGCTCCCGGTCTGAAAAAATTCGGATGGACGACCTGGGAGCTACAGTGCCTCCCATAGTAAAAATCTGCAATTTACGGCGCACAAAAAATTGCGCTAGTATTGGCCTGATTAATCTTATTTCCGAACACATTCTGTACAAATATTTGATTCCAAAAAATTCTTCGGACATTTTACTACAAATATCGTCACTTTACTTGCCTCTGATATTCTTTTAAACACCATCACCAGTCCCGTAAAGTGAAGTGGTGCAGTTTGTTTACATGTAAAAATGGCGACTCTCGATCTCGACGTGAATTTAACATGCTAAATTTTTTCCAGGTTCGGGGAATGTCTGAGGCAAGTATAGAAACGATAATAGTAGGAAATTGCATAAAGAATTTAATGGTACTATTTTTTTCCACAGAATTTGTGTGTAAATAAGGTTAATCAGTCCAACACTAGCACAGATTTTTATGCACCGTAAATTGCAGATTTTTACTATGGGAGGCACTGTAGCTCCCAGGTCGTCCATCCAAATTTTTTCAGACCGGGAGCTACAGACCTGCAGCTAGCCCCAGACATTGCATGATTTGTTGTAAGTGTTCAATCAAGTATGATCTTGTTACAGAAAGTTTATCTTCTGTAATGAAAAAAGGTTTTTTAGGCCCTGCTTTACAAAATTGTCTAACCTGCATGTATCTGCACAAAGATTTAACTGGGCATACATTTGTGTCATTTGAATATAATATAATGCTTGATCCCTTGTGAAAATGATCTGTTCTAGATGTTTTTAAGAATATTGTAATATATCCATTGTGCAATAAAACATCTTCGCAACATAAATGACAACTTGGGTGAGTTCGCCACAACGAAAGAATCCAAAAAATGCAGTCACATACCTAGCTTCTAGCAAGACATTGGTATACGATTTGAACAGGCAATTTCTAAGACATGTACAAATCTTATGCAATATATGTGCAGTAATTGGCAGTCTACTCTTATACAAGAATTGTCAATCTTTGCCTTGAACTTTTCTGACTGCATTTAAAATTAACTTTATTTAACGTTCCATAGAGTGACATTTAAATTCAAAAGGATTTGGTATCCCCAATTCTAAAAACATGTATCTGATTCCACATAAATATAGACGGATTGTAGAGAATTTCAGGGACAAATTATGTTGACAATAAGCTACAAAATGTACCAGAATATCTTGTGAAATTGGAGGACAACTTGTGTCAAAAACAACACCATGTATAGACAAGAAACGTTTGTATGTTTCAAATCCTTGTTTGTAAGTAGATCTTGTTCTTTCTATCACGGAACTGCACATCAGTTTTTCAACCACTTGCCCAAGTTCCACATTACTTCTGAGATCTGTGGGCAAGCCGTCGGGGTTTTCTCTGCTTGATGATCCGCATGCCGGAACCTTTCCATCTGCAAACAAGATAAAGAATCAGCTATGGTGTTTTTAGATCCCGACACATGTTCACTGTAAATGTCAAAGTTGTAAATAGCTGCACACAACACAGAGTTCTCATCAAGGATTATACTTTTAAATCAGAGGATCGACGCTTTCTGATAATATCTACAACTGCCGCATTGTCGCAATAGAAAATAATTTTCTTTCTTTTCCACTTGTTCCCACAGGATAGCTGCTACAACGATCGGATATAATTCTAGAGAAGCCATGAACGGGGGTTGATTTTGAGATTTTAGTTCTTTTGGCCACTCTTCTGCAAACCACTTCCCTTTGTAGTATCCACCGAAACCAATGGTTGAGGAGGCATCTCTAAAAAGTTCCATGTCGGCATTACTTGTTAACTTGGACTCATAAAACGCAGACACACCATTCCACTGTTGTAGAAAATGTAACCACATACCGATATCTTCCTTGCTAGCTTGAGTTACATAATAATGTAGTTTTTTAACTGAGGTAGACAGATTGATAAGATAGGAAGTGAAAGCTCTGCCAGGTAACACCACTATAGCTGCAAAATTGAAGTGTCCTAATAATTGAAGTAACTGTCTTTTAGTCACTGAAGACCGATTCAAAAAGTCTGATACGAAACTGCAGATGCGTTCTCCTAAAGAAAAGGTGCTTCCATTTTCTCGCTGTCAAGGATTATTCTTAAGTCTTCTAGGGAAGTTGTTGGTCCTACTGTTTTTTTCATGGATATCGGAATGTTTAATCTTTTAAATAGAGTACACAATAAAGCCATTGTTTTTTCCCCTATCATGTTGGGTTGTTCAATGGTTGAAAAGTCATCTAGCAAGTGGAGAATATTTTTAATCCCATAGTTGTTTTTGGCAATCCAGCAAATAGCTTGTGATAAATGATCAAATATTTTCAGTGAACTTCTGCTCGCGAACGGCAATCTAACAAAATAGAACATGTTCTTCCATTCTACACACAAATAAGGCCTGAATTTAGGGTCTACTGGTATCAATTTAAAGGCGTCACAAATGTCAGTTTTACAAAGTATAGAGCCTTTTCCCAACTCTTTGATTTTATTAATGGTATCATCTTTTTTAATATTTTTAATGAACATTTCTCTATGTCGATTAGGTTATTAACAGTTTCTATCTCCTCATGGTGGTGCAGAGACGATAAATCCAAAATTTATCTCTTTTCCCGGAGTATTTCCTGTAGCTAACCCCAGTGGACTAACTCTGTATTTTGAAAATAGTTTGAAAGGTCCCTTCACGAATCATTTCTGTACTTAGGTCTTCAACAGCTCATCTACGATATCTGTTATGTCTTTTGCTGACTGTAAGTTTCGATCGACATTCGTATGAATAATCAAGATTAACATGCTCGCCCATGAAAATGTTGAATCCATCTCTAAGTCCACCCTCATGAAAGAAATTTTCTGAAAATTTCCTTAAATTCACTGAAATATATCTGAATCATATCTGAAAAATTGCTTACTACCATTTTGTGCCTCTGAACCAGTTCTGAACACATTTCAGCAATATTGCTGAACTGTCTGAAAAATCTGAATTGTTCTGAATTTGTCTGAAAAATCTGAACTGTTTTGAAAATTGCTGAAACAGTCTGAACTCTATCTGTATAGTGCTAAAACAGTCTGAACTATTCTGAATATTGCTGAAATACTCTATATTAGATTTTATAAGCATTAATCCTGATGTAATTTTTTGTCTGAAACAATTGTTTGAAATCTGTTGGAATTTTGATGCTGATCAATTCTTAATTTGATGAAATTTAATGTTATTTAAATGCTGAAATATGTTTGCAATTGAATAATCGAAACTGATGCATTTTTCAGAAAAGAATTCAATTTCACCAAATCAATTTCATTTAAATAAAACAATAAAACTTAACAGATTATTTCAAATGGTGCTGAAAATGTGTGAATTCACGTACCAATGTGTACCGTAATTTTACTAATTTAATAATTTGCTCAAACATTTCAGAAGTTGCTACTATACAAAACAATCAGAACTACAAACTGTTATAAAGACAGTTATACTATTATAGCTCCTCTTTGTAACTTAGTTCCCTCTAGCAGATATACAAGTTAATACTATCGTATATAATTTGTTTCAGCGAGTGATTCTGCTTTATTTGTATTTACCTCGTTAGTGTGCAAGTTGAAACACAAAATTTCGTTTACGAGCGAATGGCATTGCTGTAGCAAAAAGTTGATGAGCATTTAACAGACACGTAATAAAACTGTTTCTTGACATTTCCCAAAGGTCTATTCACAAAATCATTTATTTCTTATCTGCCAAAACACCTGCACTCATCCTGCAACTTCGCTCGGACTTTGAAGTGTCCGCCATTGTTAATGAGGTATCTAAGCAATTCGTCACCGTTACATAACGCTCACTGAACTTCAATACATAAAAGTCATACTATTACATCAATACGAAGATTTTTTTTAATCAGAATTACAATACAAATTATAGAAACAAACTATAATGCGAACGTTATGTTTTCAATGTTACCAAAATGAATTAAAAAGAAATTAAACAAAAAATTGGGGAGGGGGTGAAATTGACTAGTAACAACTTGAGTACTATTAAAAGATAACTAGTTTCTGACAGTTCTATGTCTGCTTTTAAAGCTATTTGATTCAATTTCCCATGTGTTTATAACAGTTTTGCGTATATTTAAACAAACTGTAAATGATTACGGTAACTTATTTTTAATCCGGAATTATATCGGATTATCATCGAGTTGTTTTGAGTACACTACGTATACGTCATTTCCGCCCAATGATGACGCACTTTTGATGGAAGCTACAAGCAGACGGAAGACGGATTTGAAAATTCAAAGATTTATACATCAATATTGATGTTTTATTGCGGGATATTTCTAAAAGAGGTAGGGTACACTATAAATTAAGATATATGGAGACATTTAATGCATGTGATAAATGTTGGGTTTTTTTTTAATGTGGATTTAAAGAATATTTAATGAGTGAACAGTAAGCAAATTTGTATTCTACAACACATTCTAAAGTTATGCTACAAATAAGTCTTATGATTTAATGACATATGCCAAGCTGTAATCTCATGTATTTATGATGCAAAGGAACTTTACATTGTATATAGATTGTTTTTTGCACCACTCATAGTTGCTGATCATATGCAGAAAAAAATAGGGAAGCTGAGACCTGCAAAAACTGTTCCCAAAATAATGATAATAAAGGTGAGAAAAAAAATGGAATTTATACTGTACATGTATATTCTATTTGACTTGCATGTATAAATTTGCATGAAAGGTTAATAAATATCTTAATTTAAAAAAATAGCATTATGATTATCAGAAAATATGTAAAATCTTGCATGTTAATAAAATCATAAATTCCTGTATTTCTGTTTCAGGGAGGTAAAAGAATCAAACTGCACAAGAAGCAAGGACATTTAAAGAAGTTTCAGGGAGAGGCAGATAAGTGATGTGGGAAAAATGTATATTTAGAAAACTATGAATAAATTTGATTTGCTTGAAAATCCTATTCATTTGTAATTCTTTTCATTTTTCAATTGATAGATTACAGAGGTAATAGAATAGTGCTGAAATAGTGATGAATATTTGCTGATAAGGTTCTGTTATATTGCTGAAAATTTTCTTAAAAGATGCTGTAATTTTACTGAAAATTTGCTGTAATATTGCAGAAACAGCACTGAACTATTGCTGAAATTGTGCTGAAGAATTATTGATTTGTAGCTGAATTGTGTCTTAAATACTGCTGAAACATTGCTGAGTAATTGCTGGAAATTTATCTGAACTTTGCTGAATTCTGAAAACTGTCTGGAATGTTCCAATTTCAGACAGATTTCAGAATTGTATTATTCGCTGAAAAAATACTGAAATATTGCTGAAATTTTTGCTGATTTTTTGTTCAGCACTTTCTGAAATCTGTCTGGAATGTTCCAATTTCAGTCAGATTTCAGATATAGAAATCAGAAAATTTTCAGATAATATTCAGAACAAAATCAGCAAGAAATTCATATATGTTTCAGCAAAAAATTTACATGAGGGCACTCATTAAATATGCAACAAAGTTTGTGCCTGGATGATTACGCAATTCTAACTCTAATCTGTCTATATTCACTGGTGTTGTAGCCATGAAATCTTTCAATTTTTGCTTTTCTAGTCACTGAGAAGTCTTTTGTTTCTTTGTCTTATCTTCTGATAGACTTGTAGAGATGTTCTTTTCCAAACGTAGACTAGGACAATTCTGTTTTCTATGTGATGTTGACATACAGTTTGCACACACATGAGCTCTTCGGCAATAAGGCACGGAACATCTGTTGGAATTGAAATTATTGCATATGTGTTTGCCTTCATGATAAGCAATATTGCGATCATATTTGTCTTTCCTCTGTAGACCACGATGATGTTTGCTGTCTCCTCTGTCTTCTTGATTGTCCATGCACATACCTCAGTATGTGTCGTGGATCCACAAAAATTACATTTGCTAACTTCTGGGCCCGCAACCACGCGCTTCAGGATTTTTTCATCACCTTCGCTCCAATTGATTAGCATTTGGTTTTGTTTAAAAGCTATTGCGCATTTACCTGAAAGCAGTTTGTGGTATTCAAAGAACTTTGATGGCCACACATTGTGTACTTCTATTATGTGGGCCAGATACATGTCCAACTCTTGCTGTCTCCATGGGTAATTCTTTTGAGCCTGCTGAAGGCAGTAACAAACTTGCTGATGTTTAAGTTTCTGTTAAGCCGTTTATCTGCTTTCTCTAGATCTTTCCTAGGAGTTTCGTATGCAGGAATCAATACTGAACACAAATTAATGTCTTCACCTTTCAATATATTCTTCCTGATCTCCGCTGATACAAGGTTGACGTGTCCCACGCCATTTGATGAGACACCTATGTTTTTTGTGTTCGCTATAAATATTAGTCGAGGTTTCCCTAGCTGCATCTGAGTTGAATTGATCCGCAAAGTCGCGGCGCTAAATCCTTTGGGAACATTAATTCCGAGTTTGGTTAATTTCTTTCTTAACTGTGCTACAGTCCAGTTCAACAGGTTGTTCACATCTAATTCGGGCGAAGTAGACGTAAGTTCGCTTACCTCCCGTTGCTCGGGTTGTTGTGGAAAGTTTCTCCTAACGCCTCGTGGCATTATAAGTTTGTATAAGTCAGTTTCACCGACACTTATTAAAAATAGATCCAAATATTATGCTATGTCTATTCCTTTGTCGCTACTTATTTAATCGAGGTTTAATTAGTGATGAAACGATTGTCGCCGATGATCGATTATCTATCGTTCTGAGGCCCATGATGCTACTAATCGATTTCAAAATACAAGTCGCCGACATCGCTAACAGAAAAAAAAATTCCGGATTTTGGTTAGTTTTGGTTCAGATTTTATTTTCTGCATGTCAAACCCGATCTATAAACAAGAAAAACAAAATGGCGGTAGTTGATTGCGTGTATGGAAACAGTAACAATTCTCTGACAAATAAAGGAGATCAGTTTGTTTATCCATCCTCAGGAGTTACAATGTCAAGTATCTCGGAGTTTACAATGTTTTACAGATTAAAAAGAAACCCTCCTAACAAAATAAAGTTAGATAGCATGTCACAAACAGTGTAAAAATTGCACGCGTCAGGAAAAATACTCTTGCATTTCAATATTCAAATACATTCACAGATTTTTATATTTATCAAGCTTAGTGTGATTTCCATTAAATCTCTACAGAAAACAGCAGAAGATTATAGGATATTGAATTAGTTCCCATATTGCCTCTAGTTCTAGTAACCACTTATATATAGAGAGAGTGTCAATAGTGATATGTAAAGTATTTTCAATAGGTTTTAAAGCATTTCTTTTTTGGAGACATTATAAACTAAATTCCATGATTTGAAATTCGGAATTATTTAACTGTGATCAAAGGAAGGTTAATGAATAATAATTTAAACTGCTGTATTTATTAATAAATACTCAGTAAGTCATGCAGTTTTAACAATATGGATGAAAATACCGATTATAATCGATTATTAATCGATTATATGTGTCCGATTATTTCCGATGATCGATTATGGTTTTTGGTCCGATTGCCCATCACTAGGTTTATTACACACGCACTGAATTGGTGTTGATCGTTGACAAACTCCTCACGGTAATAATGCACACAAAACGTCGAAGATTGTCACAGTACGATACGTTCACATATAACTACACGATTCGCATTAATCACATAGTACAGATAAACATCGATAAGATATTCAGAAGGTAAACATTACTGAGCTGGAAAGGAAAACACAACACTGCAGGCCCGCTTAACTTGGGTGAATAATGATACCCGATTAGTTAATTTAATCACGTCGCCAGTATGGGGTTCCCAGGGAGTACCCGTCTAAATATAGAAATGGTTTGCATTTGGAAAATAAACACTGATTACAGTACATAATCAAAATATAGTCACTATAACATTAATTTTGAAATCAATATATTTGTTTACCTTTTAATTAGATATTAAGCTGTTTATTATATATGCTAGTTGGACTCCGATTTTAATACATCACGCAGATCTTGGGGGGGGGGGGGGGTCGGGGGAAAATTTAAATTTCTTAAATGCACATTATAAGAAGATTGGAAAAGGTCTTAACACACCCCCCTCCCCACCCCGCAGAAAGTCCTTTTTTATAAAGCTGGAAAAAGTTTCTAAATCAAACCCGCGCATGTAAACTAATGAACATATAAAGAAAGAAAAGCCCGTTCTCTTTCTTAAATTGTAAGCAATGCGAGATTTTGGTTTCAATTTGCATAAAGAAGTAAACTTTCAGTTAATTTTGTATACATAATAAATAATGAAAAAGGTACAGTTGGTAACAGTAGCGTACATTGTCAGTGCCCTGTACAGTGGTGTATAGTGGGGTACAGTGCTGTTCAGTACCCCATACAGTGGCGCACAGTGGGGTACAGTGCTGGTCAGTAGGTAGGTACAGTGCTGTCCAGTAGGGTTACTAGGGTACAGTAAGCTCTATACAGTAGATATACAGTGGATTTACAGTAGGGAACAGTGATTATACTGTACATATCAGGCAATGACAGTCATTTTTCGGGAATATCAGTGGATTTTGAATTCAGTAGTGAGAGGAGATAAATTGAAAATGTAAATAGTTTACGGACAGAAAGACAGACACACACAAACAGACAGACGGACGGACAGGCAGACATACATACATACAGACAGACAGACTGAAGCCAGAAAATAAGTGATCAGAAAAGCTCACTTGAGCTTTCAGCTTAGGTCGGATAAAATTATTATAAATACCTGCTCTGGATCTTCTTCAGGTGGCAAAAATTTTTCTTCAAAATAAAAAAAAACAAGATGTCTGTGAGCCAATGCTATTTGGATTATTTTTATGAAATGTTTTAAACATTGTGTACATACTGGACTTTACATAAAATTAAGTGATTCTTAGGAGAGAGAGGAGAGAGAGAGAGAGAGAGAGAGAGAGAGAGAGAACTTGTGTGATAATTATAATACTTGAATTAAAGTTTTATCACTGAACTTAATTATTTCGCTTTAGGTTTTGTTACGCCTGTCCATCAGTTTAACAGTACAGATCACGCCATGCGCCGCGTGCTACTTGGCTCCTCCTAAAAATGCTGTCGCTGGTAATGTTGTTTGTCATTATCTTTTCAATCTAATTGTAATTAAGTATTGTTTGGATATTGCTTAATATGAGAGTTTTAAAGCTTCACATGGAGACATGTATCCCCGCTTGCATTTGCTAATAGACAATAAATCCCTGTGCATAATATTGTTTGAAAGTCGTTCTTGTGTACATTGGAATCTACAAGATTATCAAAATACGTTTTAGTACCCTGTGCTTTTATCACAACTCATTTTTGGATATGTCATGTTCTTATAAAAAATAAAACAAATTAGGGAGCGGTTAATTAAATAAAGTTGACTGTTTGGTTTTCTTTCATTAATTTAGCACAAGAAATTAAAACAAAACGATTGAGCATATGATTATAAGCATACAATAACTGCAACAGTTTAGAACGTAAGCTTTGTGTAATGTATCCATCGCACTTCGCCGTGGAGAGTTATCACGCCTTGAACTATTTGTAGTTATTTTGTACAGAAGCTTCGCACGCTTAGACTACCTTTAGGTAGAAGAACGCGAAGTTTATGTGTGTCGCCGTCAGACGTCAATGATTGAGCACTGTATATGAATTTCCCTCTTCTGTGTTTTATTTAAAAAAAAAACCTTAAAGATCTTTATAATTCTGTATTTTCACTTAGTTAACATTTTATATGTACCTGCGATGCATGAGCATTAGCATGATCTTTGTGAATGCATTTAGATATTATTAAAAATTATTATACATATATATAATTAAAATATGAATAAAGGTTATCAAGCAAATATTCTGTTACAATCGACCTATAAACCCCTGACTTTTGAGTACACAAATACGTAACTCATCCTTCGATCATAGGCCAAGGAGATCCATCGCGTGGGAACTGGCAATCTGCGGTCATCTAAATTACATAATTTTAAACAATGCTTAACCCGGGAAGGATACAAACATGGATTCGTGTCACAAACACATCACCTCCTCTAAATCTGCACATTTTCGATTTTTACGGAACTTTAATTTCTTGATATATATATCTATGATAAAACAGAAGAAAGCTCAAAACAAACAAAACAAAAACATGGAACGTGCGTCAAATTTACTTTATGAACATGTAACTCAAAAAATCCGACCGCATATGCCCCTTTGTCACATTTATTAAAATTTAAATGCAAATAAAAATCGTAACACCGTAATCCACCTATTTTATAAAAATCTCTCATAAGTAAACTTTCTCCGAGAGAATTACTGTTGATCTGATAAAAAAGAAAAAACATGAAAATAAGGGTTCTGCGTTTTATTGCATCGTTAAGAGAAGTAATATTCATTTCTGTTAATAAGGTTAACATTTAATTTAAAATTACATACCGGTGTCTCTATGAAATAGCACCATCTGGTGTAAAATTTAGACGCTCATTTTTGCAAAATTTAAAATTATCCCGCTGATCTTTGATAGCTGATTATTATTTTGAATGTCTACATGTCTACAAGTCTACATGTATCATTAGATAATATCAGACGACACACACTTCTGTATAGAAATTTTCAGAGATGCCATCAATTTTGACTAATTACTAAATTTAAACAGCACTCAAAAATTTCAAACTTGCACATATTCTTCAAAAATTTAGAAAGATTAAAATGCAGAAGTTTTCTTTAAGAAATGGTTACGTGTTTTGTATGCGGATTCGTTTAAAACAAAATACAATTTTTTGACATGAATCATGAGTACATGTCTATAACAATGCTTGCTACCTTTTAAAAATTATACTCGCCATTAAACTTCTCATTGTTTAAATAATTTCTGAAACGATTACACAAACTGTGTTCGATAAATAGTTTACCTAAAACATTTTTAACTTCTCAATGTTTAAATAATTTCTGAAACGATTACAAAAAACTGTGTTCGACAAATAGTTTACCTAAAACATTTTCAAAACATCTTCCGGTCTCTTTCAAACCATGTTTTCATACAAGCTTTCAATCACAACACATTTTCATAACGAAAGCAGAACTGAAAAAAATTAAGTCATTATAATCGTTCGACACCAAATCATATATATTTTCAACTCGCAGCAACAACGTAAGACCTAATCGTTGCTTTGCAACGAGCTCTGCTCTAGTTATCTTAATTATTTGACAGGTAGCTGTATAAACTATGGATTGGTTTGAAATGGGGAACATGCCACTTCAAATAAAATGAGACTAAACCTTTGTGTATCAGGACCAGTTATGAAGACTAATATGCTGAACACCTACATGTTTATCAGACACGGAATATTCATGAAATACCAACTGGATGTGTTGAAAGAATTATATTGGCAACAACTTCACAGAGAACGTATCGGGGTTTTGCGCAGACCATCAGACTTTAGAGTCTGTATGGACTTTGGAGTTCTACATACATGTATCCTGTGAAGATTGACAACAAATCATCTGTAAATATGTAGTGATCTAAAGGAATATCTCATACCTGTTTCTGCATCAGCTGTTTTTGTGACCCTCGGAGAAAACTCCTCTTCACATCTCATTTTGTGATCTATAACCCCTGCGAGATGAAATTCATGATTTTAAGAATTTTAATTAACCGTTCATGAAGTTTCATGTCATATTCATGACTGGTTCATAACTGGTTCATAAAGGTGGTTCATGAATTTTATTCATGAATATATTCTTAAAATGTAATTAATGAATAAATTATGAACATACAAGAATACAGGAAATACCTCCAGGTATAATGGTTCTAGGTATTGAACATTCATGAATTTTCATGAAGATCTATTTTAGGAAATCTAAATAATTTCAAATACTTTTACAAGTTTAACACAGTTTAATATTCAGAACATTATATGTTTTAAAAAAATGTATACATCTCAAACTATTATTAAAGCATAGTCTTCATGAACATTCATGAATATTCAAACACCTATATAAATGTGGCATCTTTAATTTTGAAAAAGAAAGATGTTATATATTATAGTTTCATTACTTATTTAATTCTGAAAACATGTAAATTCGTTGACAAAAACAAAGGTGAAATTATTTTAAAATTTGCGTGTTTCTTGGAAAATTTTTTTGTATACATTGATTTCTAACTGTTTGAAGTATATCAAGTTTATTAAAGACGTGGTCGGTTGTCAGTCTATCATAGAAGCATATATACACACAAGACGAAGTGCGTCTGTTTCTGGAAGAACGACAGGGAAAATGTTCCGAGCACATTCGGTTGAAATTTGGACCCCGTCGAGCCATTGCGGTTTATTAGTAAAAGGCATCACTGTTGCACACATTTGAAAGCAATTCATTCTATGAAGTTACAAATCCGTTGCGCAAATATTTCGTTGAGAACTTCCAACCATGCATTTATGATTAGCTGTAAAAACTCCGACAACTACGCTCCGAGTTTCGAGGAGTCCGCCATTGTTTATGATTAAGTGTCATGTCGATTCGCCTCCGTTACAAAAACACACTGAACTTTAATATGTCATAAACTTAATGTCAAGCAAAAATGAAAATTTTACTTTAAAACATTAATGCAAAATTATAGAAATAAAGTATGAAAGAATATTAAATTGAGTGTAAATTATTTTTTCAAGTTTCATAACCTTGAGGGGTTAAAAAACGGAGGGGGTTGAAATTTAACAAACACAACTTGTGTAAACTAAACAATATTAAATCGTACGTTTCTTCAATCTCTTATTATATAATAATGAAAACTTTACCACCTTAAATATAGTTTTATTTAAAGATATTCTTTGATTATTATTAACATATGTTAAAAATTATTTAACCAAATGAAAAGAATCTCAGAATATACATTCAGCGAGTTGTTTTGATTCTACAACGTCACTTCCGCCCAGTGATTACGCATTTTATTTTGAAAGAAAGCAGACGGATCTTCCACATGAGCGTTGGCATAATTTTAGTATGGAACATGCAAGAAGATAATGCAGCAGATGTAGTTCAAAGTAATGATATTAAAGGTAATTTGGTATGTATATATCGAAATAAACTTTTATTTAAAGGAGTCAAAACGGAAAATTCAGATTTGTTCGCTTTTTTCAAACATTTCAAAATGGCGGTTTTTAATTTGTAGTGAAATTCTTGTCTGACTAACTTATAAGTTTAACTACAAAATTGATAATAACTTACACGTTTGATATACCTAAATCAGCGCAGTTACAAGATAAAGTTATACATAATGCAGATGTCATTTGAGTTAATGAATACAAACTTATTTTACTCTAGAATTATACAGAAAACCCAGAATATTGGACAGCCCTAAAGATAGTGATCATGGAACATAACTTTCAGTAAGTAATAAATAAATGCTATTGCAAATAATTGAAAATTTCTAATAAAATGGCAATAAATTTTTACAGATTTGAAAACAGTTATGGTTTCATCTTGTTTTCTTTTTTCTGCGATATCACTTTTTCTAGGGTAAGCATGACTCGCACCCCTAAGCTCTAGTGCAATTTCAGCGTTATCTTACTTGATAAAGATATTTGAATTAAAAAATGAATTATATGACGTGATTAAATGATTAGTTGATGTTTAAAATGACTGTGTTAAACGACATTTGTCATATTATTTTTTACAGTACAGAGGTACTACTCTTCTGCCACCAAAGGAGCTGTATCATACGTGAAGCCTGGAAAGAACTGCCACCAAGAAGAATTGTCACCAAGACAAAAATAACACTCAAGTTACTCTGGGTTTGTAGAATTTTTTTTTTAAAGGATGGAGCATTTTACCTACCATGCAGTAAATGCACCTTGCAATATATGGCATACAAGTGAAATCAATATGAGCAAAGGCAAGGAAAATGCAACAAAGCAAGATTTCATAAAGGACATATTGATAGTTAGCAACTAGTTATCATATTCTTATGTCACATATATTTCAAATCATCGCATATTGGGATGTCAATTTCTAATATTGTAACATTTCTTTAAAGCTAATGAGTTCAGTATTGATATCGTTACCTGTTGTTTTGCAAACTTTATTAAACTTGCTGATTATTTAAAGTGATAGTCAGTACATAAGAATATTATGTGATACTTTAGATATTGTCTCATTATTCTTCAATTATAATAAAGTATTTTATAGTCATTTTTATATGAGATTTTACTTTTTTATATACAAAATGTAGAAGGTAAGAATTTTCATGAATAGTTCATGAATTTTATTTATGAATTATTCCTGAATAAAATTCATAATCTTATTCATGAACAGTCCATGAAGATTCATTAAACTTATTCATGAACAGTTCATGAAGATCCCATGAACTTATTATTGGACATTCATCAATTGATGAATCTTCATGAATATAACTGTTCATGAATTATTCATGAAAAAGTTTGTTCATGAATATTCATCAACATTTTCTCATGAACAAAAATTCATGACTTTAAAGGGGCATCATGGTCACGATTTTGGTCAAATTCTAGTTTTATGTTTTTATTATTTGCAATGCTTAAGAAATGCATTTGTAATGATCAAATAAAATTTGAGAGTCATTCATAGAGTTATAAGCAAAATACAGGGCTCATAATTCTTTGTCATGTAAACAAGGCTCGTGCCCTGTTTTTGTTTACATAGGTTTAATATACCAGTAAAAAATCTTTTTCCAGCTTATTTGTCTATCTTTTTATTTATTTTAAGCACAGATAAACAGTTCCCAACGTTTAACACATGAATGTAAACAAACGCTTTGTTTACATACCAAAGAATTTCAAGCTCTGTTACTCGCTTGTTACTCAACAAATGACACTCAAATTTCGATTTCCTATTAAAAATGCCTTTCTGAAGCATTGTAAAACTCAAAATCGGAAAAATAATTTTTGACCAAAATCGTGACCATGCCCCTTTAAAATGTCCAATAATAAGTTCATGGGATCCTCATGAACTCTTCATGAACATTTCATGAATAGTATTCATGAATTATTCAAGAGAAAATCACGAATTGTTCATGATCATCTCGCAGGGGAAACAAGAGGCCAATAGGCCTTTACGGTCACCTGAGTACCATAGCCCCTACACAAACTTGTCGAGGAGTCTCAAACATGCATTTAATTAAGTATCATTCTGGAGTACAAGAATTATTATATTGTAATAATGACCACTTCTCTGCTATAAAGCTTTCAAAAAGGACTAGTATGAAACCTATAATTTTAGCGAAAAACTTAATGATGAAAATAGAATGCATGATCTCATATTGAAAAGGTGCAAGACTCTGATAGAAAATAATTTACCCATATTTGTAAACTTTCAAGATGGGTTTTTATAATGCGTATATGCGTTCATAGATAAGCTAAAGCAAGGTGGCTAGTATACATGTTTTATTTAAAACAGCCTCCCATCCCCATCCCCAGTGGCAGACAGGAACATTTAAACAAAACAAGAGGCCCATAGGTCATATCGCTCACCTGAGCAACGATAGCTTATTTGGACGCTCAAAGGATATTGTGCCATATGGCCCCTCGGTAAAATAAAAACATATTAATATCACAAATTTTGCCCTTTATTTCTACATACACTTAATCTTTGTCATATGTACCTTTATGGAATATCATTTTTACCGAAAATAAGAAGATCCTTTGTAAGACATATAACAAGATATCTGTGAGCCAATGCTCTCTAGTGATACCCCCGCTCTGATGTGAATATGCAAAATAAGCAAAGTCGACATTAAACAGAAAGTTGGCATCCGATTGTTACAAAAATATATCCCACAATATGGCATCCCTAAACAAATAGTGTGTTAAAATTTCAAGCATCTGCGATAAATAGCTGCTGAGAATTCTTTTACAAAAATTTGTTTGAAAATTTTGGCTAAAAATAAACAGTCGTCATTTAACAGAAAGTTGGCGTCCGATTGTTACAAAAATATATCCCATGATATGACATTCCTTAACAAACACTGTGTAAAAATTTCAAGTATCTGCGATAAATAGTCGCCGAGAAATCTCTGACAAAAATTTGTTTGAAAATTTTCGTTAAAAAATAAGCAAAGTCGTCATTTAACACGAAGTTGACATCCGATTGGTACAACAATATATCCCACGATATGGCATGCCTGAACAAATAGAGTGTAAAAATTTCAAGCATCTGCGATAAATAGTTGCTGAGATAAATGCGACAGAAATTTTTGTTACGGACAGACAGACAGACGGACAGACAGACACACAAGGGTAAAACATGATACCCCCTTCTCCTTCGGAGCGGGGGTATAATAAATTATTGGTAGGGGTACACTGTTAACTACCAATTGCCTTTGTTCTAGTTCCGCCCCACCCCCACTTTTTAAAGTGATCAAAATATTAGGGAATATAGGTACATTAATTTGCTTCCTTAACTACTTACTAGTAATTGTATTTTATTAAAAAATCCTGTATGTGAAAGAAGAAAATTGTACATCAATGCGCTCAATTGAAGTTCACGAGAAGAAGATTTTTAAACATGTTTCCTATTTCTATGTTAAACTTTGAACCCCTCTTGGTGACCCAGTATAAACCGGGGGTAACGATTTTAACAATTTAGAATTGAAAATAGCCAAGTATGTATTCATAGTAATATTCCAAACAGGTGCATTGTAGTTCTTGAGAGGAAGATTTTTAAACAATTATTATTTAATATATATATATATATATATATATATATATATATATATATATATATATATATGTGTTAAAATTTGAACCTAGCCTGGGACCCCAGATTTGCTCCGGTGGTCATGATTTTTACAATTTAGAATCTTCACTATATATACATGCTTTTGTGTAAATATTGGCATTTTTGGTGCAGTGGTTCTTAAGAAAAAGATTTTGAAACATTTTTCCTATGTATTTCTATGGTAAACTTTGAACCCCACCTGGGGCCCCAGTTGTTGCTGGGGGTCCCGATTTTTACAATTTATAGAATCTTCACTATATACACAAGCTTTTGTGTAAATATTGGCATTTCTGGTCCAGTGGTCCTTGAGAAGAACCTTCGGTTCAGATGAGCTAAAAAAAAAGCTTTTAAAGCTATAATGTGTTACTCACATCTTCTGTTCAAGCTTTTGAATATTCAACATTCCTTTACATATGATCACCATCTGGCATTTATACCAAAATCATTTCACATTTACTGCTTTTCAGTGATTTTGGTTATCAAATTATTTCTTTACTATTATAGTCCATGAAACGTTCTACTTTTCTACTTGAACAGTGAGTGAACAGTGAGCGCACACTGAGCGAACAGTGAGGGCACGCTGAACGAAATTTGTCGAGCGCTTATGAACGATAAACAGTGAGCGAACGCAGAGCTCAAACGTGAGCGCAAAGTGAATAGTGAACGCACGGTGAACGATATGTGAACCCTAGATGAACTATTTATTCCGTGAGCCTCAGGAGTTATTTGTACATTGTGTTTCGTTAGTAATCAGGAAAAAAATAACAAATAAACTACATGTATTGTTATCAGCCTAAATATAATATTATCTGACTGAACGATAAGTAAATGCTGAACGAATGGTGAACGCAAGGTGAACGCTTTGTGAACACACGGTGAGGGCAAACGGAGCGGAGCAGAGAGCGCAAGTGAATGCACGCCAAATGCACTGTAAGCGCATAGTGAGCGCACTGTGAACGCGCGGAAAAAAGGGAAAGTAAAAAGCAGAGGCTGTAACAAGTCTACTTGTTTATTTAGAAAGTTTAAAAACTGTTTTTGTTTCAAATTATAAAATACTTGCATAACACTTCTTATCAGAAAAGTTCTTAATTACATTATATTCAATGATTAATTACTAAATATGAACAAGCAAAGGAAGATAACTCCATTATGAAGAAGCAAGGGAAGGTAACTCCATTAACTGTTACAACCCTTTCCAAATACATAACCCTCCCCCCTCCCATACATAACCCCTGTCTTACATGTAGGTGACATGAAATAGTATTAAAGATGGCAGCTTAATGTTTTTGTTTTTTGTTTTAAATATGTAGTCAGCTTTTATTCTGTGTCTGTACACGTTTTTTTAAACATTTTATACATTAACACTAAATGAACATTTTGGCCACATTCTGCATTAAGAACCCCTACTGTAAACACTATATGAGTGTTTTGGTCCCACCTAGATTCAATTACCTACACTGGGAGACATGAAATTTAAAATTTTGAAATATGGCTTTATTTTCCTTCTTTATATGCAGTCACTTTTTTTTCAGCATCAAAGTAAGACCCTCTACCTTGGGGGACATGAAATTTATAATATTGGTAGTGGGCTTCCTGGTCTACAAAATTATGAATTCAGTTTTCCTTACAATTGTGTGGGAGTAGAGAAGATAGTTTTTAAACATTATATGCATTAACACTATACATCCATTTTGGCCCCTCCCTGGAGTCAAAACCCATACTCCAGGGGACATGAAATTTACAATTTTAGAACAGGACTTTCCGGTTAACATAAATTATGAAGTCAATTTTTCTTACAGATGTGTGGAAGTGAAGAAGATTTTCTAAGATTTAACATGTTTAATAAATTTTCACTATATGGTTATATTGGCCCCGCCCTAGGGCCTAAACCCCTGTCCCAGGGCTCATGAATTTCACAATTAAGGTAGAAGACTTCAAGGACATCATAACCATGCATTTAGTTTTTAACAAATAGATATGTAGATAAGAAGATTTTTAAGATTTAATACAATTTTACTAAATGGCCATATTGGCCCCACCCTAGAGCCTGAACACCTGTCCTAGGTGCCATGAATTTCACAATTTTGGTAGAGGGCTTAGTGGACATCATAACCATGCATTCAGTTTTTTTCTCACATGAGTGGGAGTAGAGAAGATTTTTTAAAATTTGGCTTTTTTTGGATATTTGGGCCCGCCTATGGTGCCCTGGGGGTGGTAGAGCCATGAGTGTCATAATTTAGACAACGGATGAAGACCAATTGCATTAGGTCACCTGAGTGACTCAGGTGACCTAAAAATAAAATTAGATTATTCATTTCATCATTAACCACTATACTACAGTTCAGCAAACACATCATAGTTCTTGAGCAATATGCATCATCCATGAATGAATAAGTTTTAGGTATTCAATGTCTAAATACCATTGTCCATGGATTAATTTTATTCTTGAATGCTGTGATTTATATTATTTCCATGAAAAATCATGCCCAGAAAAACTAATAAAACCACAGTAATATAACATCAACTTCAATGATAATATTACCTTTTTTTCTAAAGAAAGAACATTTCTCTTTTTTCCACAAGAACATGCCAAGCCCAGCTAAAGTCAACAGCAGAACTACAGCTAGAATCACTGGCAATAGGAAGTCTATTGATGATCCTCCATCTGCTTGTTTATCACTGAAATAGATGGCAAAAATATCAATGAACCAAACATACGAAATATACGAGTGTATAATGTTATCATTAAACATGTTAAAAATGCAAATTTAGATAAACAGACAGAACCAAATGACAAATTCAGAAAAAAGAAATATTTCAGTAAAATGAAAATACCTGTCTGTTTGAATCAAGCTTTAATATACTAATAATAAAAATAATAACGATGACTTGAAAAAATGAATTATTGTCATTTACTGAAAATATGAAAAAAGAAACCAGTTACATTTTTTAATTGATGAAACATGTAACTAGACATCGTTAAGATTGTGTTCATCTCAAAGGGTCCAAAGCAATTAGTGAACAATAGGATGAAAAGTGTTTCAGAGGATTTTGCTTTGACATTTACTTTTGACTTGAAAATTTTGCAGTTGGAATAAAATTTTACTTTAAGATCTTTACACATACCTCAAGGTATTTTTCTTTGGTTAAATATTTACAGTGTAGGAACGGAAGTGTACAGTTTTCGGTAGCGCTGTTCGTCAAAGCGAGAGAACAAGTAGCGCTGCGTACAGAATTTTGATCATTGATAAAAAGGTCAACAATTAACTTCTTGAAAGACATTAGCTCAATTTTCACTGTGACTGTAGACCAATTAATAAGGTTTTTTTTTACACGTTTAATGTTTGTTTCAACTATAATTTAAAATAAGTGTGAGTCAATTTTTTTTTATATTCAATCATATAATGAAATTTAAGATCAATTTATTTTTTAAAACTGATATGTATGTTCTGGTATTTTGTTTGAGTAATCGTGTCAAGGGTAACAAATAACAAAACAAGATTTTTAATTTACACATCAATTTTTTTTCTATCGGGCACGGTCTCCAATTAAAATGTAAGCGATAAACTTAAATAATATTTAGTGAATTTTTAAACCTTATTGTATTCATCCGCCATTTCTTATTTAAGCAAATTTATACTTATGCAAAGAGTTGTCAATAAACAGGAAGGCAAAGTTGAGTTTTCTGTACACAATTTAGTTGAATAAATGGAATAAAAATCTTGCAATACGTTAAAATACTTTAAGGAACTTATTTCATATGCGCATTTAAAAGGCGGTGCAGAGCATGAATTTTTAGACGATTGCCAATCCAGACGATCGCTAGAAGGCTGCCGAGCATTAGCTCTAGCTCGACGCCTTAAAAACCACTTAAAACTACCGGTACACACATTTTGTTAAACAAGTATATTCAAATTTGTTATCGTTCTTGAGATATCCGTGAAAGAAAGATTTAGGGGCCGATCCCTTATCTCCTTTTAGGGGCTGTTTAACGAAATTTTAAGATTTGAATATTGTTAAGTACGTCATTTTGAACATTTTTTCTTCCATACTGTTTATCAAAACATTTTTCCTTTACCAGATATAGACGATCAAAGTTTTGAACTTCTGACTCCTAAAAATCCCTAATAAGGTCACACACGAGAAAATTATTATATTGTATGGGTACATAACAGTAAGATAAACATTTTTGCTTCCATAACCTAACAAAATATCTCTCAGTAAAGAGCTACAAATAAAAGACTTTAGATCCCTTTGGGTCCCTAACTTTAGGGGCCAGCCCCTTTTTCTTGATACCAATCGAAAGCTCTTGTAAATATAAAATCTTTTTGCTATACCTATCTTAACAAAATGTTTTTCAGATAAAGGTAAACAAAGAAAACTTGGAAAAATTATGACGCTTTTCTAATTTAAATTTTCAGGACCAGGCGAGCTTTGGCGCCTTTCTAATCAGACGGATATGATTGAAATTATACACAACTACAATCTTTTGTCTACCATCCCTGAAAATTTGATCTCAATATCTTTTATAGTTTAGGAGGAGTTCCATGGACAAACTAACCCTTAAAAATCGCTAAAATGGTAATATATCGAAAACGGAAATGACGTCATCAATATAAAAAATTTCCAATAAGGTTCAGATCAATATCTATCAGATCTGAAAGTTTCACGAAAATCGGCCGAGCCATTTCTGAGAACTCGAGTGGACAAAATTTGTAAGGAAAAAAAAAGAAAAATAATCAGACACGATCTCGTTGCGAGCAACGAGGAGGTGTTCCGTCCGATTTTAAGAAGGTGATATGAGATCATAAACTTTGATTTCGACAAGTAAAACATGATCTTTAAAAAGGAGTGGAGTACTACTGCTTTTCTGCATCGCTTATTTTAAGTTCTCTTACGTTGCTTTTTTAAATACTAGTATTTCTTCCAATTGAGACAGGATTCAACTTTTTACTTCTGGTCCCTAAAACCCGTAATTAAGTATATGAACGCAAATTAAGTTTCAGCAAAAAAATTGCATGAGGGTCCAATTGAATATTCCAAACTGATGCATTTTTCAGAAAAGAATTAAATTTCACAAATATTTCTTTTAAATAAAACAATAAAACTTAACAGATCATTTCAAATGGTGCTGAAAATGTGTGAATTCACGTATCAATGTGTACCATAATTTTACTAATTTAATAATTTGCTAAAAAATTTCAGAAGTTGCTACTTTACAAAACAATCAGAACTACAAACTGTTATAATGACAGTTATACTATTATAGCTCCTCTTTGAAACTTAATAAAATATTTCTTTCTAGCAGATATACACGTTAATAATACAGTTTATTATACTTTCATGTTAAATACTGCAATCTGATTGGTTTAGACGCAGTTGACAATCCGTTCTCTCTCCCTCGCACGCTTAGCAACGGGCCGATAGAACGAATTGTTACATGCGCGTTAATTATGCGCGTACGGTTCGCCGTAGAATTCACGTCTTTTCTATATAAAAGCAGTAAAATTTGCTATAAAAATTAAGACATTCAGTATAATAAAATAAATAGTGCCTGTTTGGGAGGGTACCAGTTGAAATTGACACCCCCTGTATTTACCTCGTTTATTTAGTGTGCAAGGTGAAACACAAAATTTCGTTTACGAGCGACTGGCATTGCTGTACTGGTACTGTACCAGTTATCGGCTAAGACCAGTTATCGGCTAAATTGAGAGTTCGGGTTTATAGCACGCAACTATCCGAATTTTTTTAATTCAGTCCTCTGATTTGAATAAAGAAAAGTAAATTTGTTTGACAACTTTCTTGAATATGTTTTAAACATGAGCTTAAAACGATCATTGTTTACCAGTACTGACTTACATCTTTGCACTTTCAGCAGTGGGGGAAGTGACGTAATAAGATTAAAATAGAATTTAACCCCTTTCTGATACATTATCATATCCCTTCTTTGATTTGACATATAATATCACTATATATAACAGGTAGAAACAAAAGGAATTTACTAAATTCTAAAAATTTCATAGCGCAGTTGAACGCCTGGTTGAACAATATTATGCATTGAATAGTCTACGATTTTGAGTATTACTGCATGATAAAAAACGAATAATTTTATGAGTTTTTTATCATGTATCATAACCCCTACGACCTTTAGTCTGACCCCAAAAGGGACATAATTCAAATTAGATTTTGCAGAATATTAAATCAAAATGTACAAGTATTTTACTATGTCTTTATCGTAAAGCCGATAACTGGTACAGTGAACTTAAAAACTCAGTAAATTCGGGGGGTGCTAAAAAGCACACAAACAAAATGTTTTAGGTTCTAAAAAATGATTTAACGTAACAGGAGCATAAACAAGAAGTTAACCATTTAAAGTATGTCAAGTTGTAATAAAAAATTTCAAGAAATAAGGAAATACGAAAAGAAAACGTTAAATTTAGCCGATTACTGGTACAGTGCCAGTAGCAAAAAGTTGAGAATTTAACAGACACATAATAAAACTGTTTCTTGACATTTCTCAAAGGTCTATTCACAAAATCATTTATTTCTTATCTTCCAAAACACCTGCACTCATCCTGCAACTTCGCTCGGACTTTGAAGTGTCCACCATTGTTAATGAGGAATCGAAGCAATTCGTCACCGTTACATAACGCTCACTGAACTTCAATACATAAAAGTCATACTATTACATCAATATGAAGATTTTTTTTATCAAAATTACAATACAAATTATAGAAACAAACTATAATGCCAACGTTTTGTTTTTAATGTTACCAAAATGAATTAAAAATAAATTAAACAAAAAATTGGGGAGGGGTGATATTGACTATAACAACTTGAGTACCATTAGAAGATAACTAGTTTCTGACAGTTCTATGTCTGCTTTTAAAGCTATTTGATTCAAATTCCCAGGTGTTTATAACAGTTTTGCATATATTTAATCCAACTGTAAATGATTAACTTATTTTTAATCCGGAATTATATCGGATTATCATCGAGTTGTTTTGAGTACACTACGTCACTTCCGCCCAATGATGACGCACTTTTGATGGGAGCTACAAGCAGACGGATTTGAAAATTCAAAGATTTATACATCAATTGATGTTTTATAGCGGGATATTTCTAGAAGAGGTAGGGTACACTATAAATTAAAAGCCATTAATTGATATATGGAGACATTTATTCATGTAATAAATGTTGTTTGGTTTTTTTTTTTGTATTTAAAAATAATTTAATGATTGAATAGTAAGCAATGTTTGTATTCTACACATATTCTAAAGTTATGCTACAAATAAGTCTTATGATTTAATGAAATATGCCATGCTGTAATCTCATGTAATGTATGATGCATAGGAACTTTACATTGTATATAGATTGTTTTTTGCACCACTCATAGTTGCTGATCATATGCAGAAAAAAAATAGTGAAGCTGAGACCTGCAAAAACTGTTCCCAAAATAATGATGATGATAAATATAGATGATAAAGATGAGAAAAATTGGAATGTATATTTATATTGTACATGTATATTCTATTTGACTTGCATGTATAATTTGCATTAAAGGTTAATAAATCTCTTAAATAAAAAAAATAGCATAATGATTATCAGAAAACATGTAAAATCTTGCATGTTAATTAAATCATAAATTCCTGTATTTTTGTTTCAGGATGGTAAAAAAATCCAACTGCACAAGTAGCTGCAGATCTGTAGCTCCCGGTCTGAAAAAAATCTGATGGACGACCTGGGAGCTACAGTGCCTCCCATAGTAAAAATCTGCAATTTACAGCGCACAAAAATTTGTGCTAGTTTTGGACTGATTAACCTTATTTCCGAACACATTCTATACAAATATTTAATTCCAAAAAATTCCTCGGACATTTTACTACAGATATGAACACTTTACTTGCCTCTGATATTCTTTTAAACACCATCACTAGCCCCATAATGTGAAGTGGTGCAGTTTGTTTACATGTAAAAATGGCGACTCTCGATCTCGACGTGAATTTAACATACTTCAATTTCCGAGGTCGGTTAGCATGTTTAATAGAAAGTTTGAGGCAAGTAAAGTAACGATATCAGTAGTAAATTGACAGAAGAATTTAATTGTACTAATTTTTTTCCACAGAATTTGTGTAAAAATAAGTTTAATCAGTCCAAAACTAGCACAAGTTTTTGTGCGCCGTAAATTAAGATTTTTACTATGGGAGGCACTGTAGTTCCCAGGTCGTACATCCAAATTTTTTCAGACCAGGAGATACAGGCCTGCAGCTACTGCACAAGAAGCAAGGCTATTTAAAGAAGTTTCAGGGAGAGGCAGATAAGTGATGTGGGAAAAATGTATATTTAGAAAAATATGAATAAATTTAATTTGCTTGAAAATCCTCTTCATTTGTAATTCTTTTCATTTTTGATAGATTACAGAGGTAATAGAATAGTGCTGAAATAGTGATGAATATTCGCTGATAAGGTTCTGTAATATTGCTGAAAATTTTCTTAAAAGATGCTGTTCTTTTACTGAAAATTTGCTGCAATATTGCTGAAACAGCACTGAACTTTTGCTGAAATTGTGCTGAAGAATTATTGATTTGTTGCTGAATTGTGTCTTAAATACTGCTGAAACATTGCTGAGTAATTGCTGGAAAATTTTCTGAACTTTGCTGAATTCTGAAAACTGTCTGGAATGTTCCAATTTCAGACAGATTTCAGAATTGTATTATTTGCTGAAAAAAATACTGAAATATTGCTGACATTTTTTCTGATTTTTTGTTCAGCACTTTCTGAAATCTGTCTGGAATGTTCAAATTTCAGTCATATTTCAGATATAGAAATTTCAGATAATATTCAGAACAAATCAGCAAGAAATTCATATATGTTTCAGCAAAAAATTTACATGAGGGTAGAGTAAACCCAAAGTAAACCCAGAGTGGACACAGAGAGTAAACCCAGATCAGAAGTATACCCCTGAAAGCAGACGCTACATGTGTATTCAGAATATACATGGGGCAGGAATTACAGACAGTAAGATGGTCACATACAAGACAGATCTGCTTCACACTTCAGTGCGTACAGTTGACCCCAAAAGCAATTCCGAAGTAAACCCGGAGTAAATCCAAAGTAAACTCCGAGTGGACCCAAATTTTCAAAAAGCAGACCCAGAGTAAACCCTAAGTATTAAACCCCAAAAGTAAACCCGGGGTTTAGTTGAGATTTACTCTGATGTTAGGTTGGGTCTGATCAGTACTATAGATGCCACTTGTCCCTGACAGTCGAACTTCTCAACTAGCTGCTCTGAGAGATTTTGTATAAAGTCCTGGTGAATTTCCAAAAGCACCTTTCTGATCATATTTCTTGGAAAGTAGTGATTCTACCGAGTCATCTAAAGAGAGCACATTCAGGAACTCCCTACTGTCTTTATTGACTGGAAACAAAGTCTTGTAACTGTCTCTATAAGCTGCAAGTTTGGAGGGATTATCCGTCCTCCATGATTTATTGATAATTTCTTTCTGACTCAAATCCAGACACAAACCAACGTTTGTTTTGTCTGTCATAGTAGCATCAGATCCAAAAATTTCAGTTAATTTATTTATTTTCTTTAATTTGTTTTCTTTATTGTCCACTGGTTTTGAATCATAGTATTTGGAAAAACGATCTTTTTCCTCTCCATAAGTATCGTCTTGAACATTAGATCTCTGTCTCTGACAAGTTTCTCTTCTAGATACACGACATTCTTGTTCGGGTGAGTCAAATAAAGTTCTCTCTTGTCTACTTACTAATATAGACATAACGTCGTCTGGATCATGTCGTGATACTTGAGGCGCATCTGAGATGCCCTCATGTGTATCGTGAGTATGGCCCGTCAAAACGGCCAAATTCTCTTCTGTTCTTTTCTTCATGGCCTGCCTCAGCGTCCATATTATTAAAAGAAATATGAGTCTCGGTACAAACCTCGGGTTCGTTTCGTTACAGGTACAGTAGAATTTTGAAAATCTGGTCGATTTTATTGTCCATTTGTCCCATTTGCTCTTTTTGACAAGGCAATCTAGCTTCAATTCTTTTCTAGTTGTACCATTATTTCTTTTTCTTTTACCCGCCCTTGTTTTCGTTGTATCCATTGAAGATATTTCTTCTATGTCATTATCTGCCATTTTAATAAGCCGATGGTGATAGATTTAGACACGTCTTGACTGTTTGTCGCAGAAAAATAAATTGATTAGAGGAAGAGAAAGTAAGCGTGTCTATGACTAATCTGAGTCAATATTAGAGCGCTCTATTGAATGCGAGTTGACTGTTGAAAAGGGATATAAATCCATATGTATATTTCTAGATCTAATGAAATGAAATTAACATGCTGAAAGTATTCTTAACTGCAGTTACTGAAACAAAGTTGAATAAATTTCATACTTTTTCATATGAGTGACATTTGTTGTTGAGAGCGTAGACGTTGCTGTTGTCTTTTTTATCAACTCGTAGCAACCTGGATCTGTAACAAAGAAAAATATAGTCAATACAATTAATTTATACAAAATGTACAATGTACAAGAGGCTCACAAGCTGTTTTATCAACTCGTAGCAACCTGGATCTGTAACAAAGAAAAATATAGTCAATACAATTAATTTATACAAAATGTACAAGCGAGAGGCTCACAAGCTGTATGCAGTACTATAATTATATATCTAATAGCCTGTTAAAATACAATGTTTCATCATTCTGAATTAAAATTGATTTTCACAAAAGCTAACAAAATTGTTTTATTTACCCAATCCTCACCCATTAACACAAGAGGCCCATGGGCCACATCGCTCACCTGAACAACAGGTCCTTGTAACATTTTATTTCGTAGCATAATATGCCTTTTTTTTTTTTTAAACTTGAACCCCTTTCTGGGGCCCCAGTATTGGTCCGGGGTTTATAGTTGGCTTTAACAATTTAGAATCTACATTATTTGAGGATCCTTGCATAGTTATCTCGCATACTGTAGCATTGTTACAATAGTTCCTGAGAAGAAGATTTTTAAACATTTTCCGTCTATATTTCAATGCTAAACTTTGAACCTCTTCTGGGGCCCCAGTATTAGATCGAGGGTCATGGCTTTTATAATTTAGAATCTACACTATTTAAGGATGCCTACATGGTAATCTGACAAAGTGAAGCATTGTAGTTCCCGAGAAGAAGATTATTAAACATTTCCAATTTATACTTCAATTTTAAAATTTGAACCCCTCTTGGGTCCCCAGTACTATAGTCCAGGGGTCCCCTATTTTTTGAAAAATGGAATCTACATTATCATATGTTGCATGCATTGTAATCTCACAAATTGTAGCATTTTAGTTCTCGAGAAGATGATTTTTAAACATTTTCCCTATTTAAAACTTTGAACCTCTCTTAGGGCCCCAGTATTAGTCCGGGTCAAGATTTTACCAATTTAGAATCTACAATAGCCACGGATGCATTGTAGTTCTTGAGAAGAAAAATTTTCCCTATATATATATTTCTATGTTAACTTTGAACCCCTCTTGGGTCCCCAGTACTAGTCCAGGGGTCCCTATTTTTTGAAAAATGGAATCTACATTATCATATGTTGCATGCATGGTAATCTCACAAATTGTAGCTTTTAGTTCTCGAGAAGAAGATTTTTAAACATTTTCCCATTTAAAACTTTGAACCCCTCTTGGGTCCCTGAGTACTAGTCCAGGGGTCCCTATTTTTTGAAAAATTGAATCTACATTATCATATGTTGCATGCATGGTAATCTCACAAATTGTAGCATTTTCAACGTTAACAATGCAGTCAGTATTTTGTGATATCAGGTACCCTGCATATATCTATGAAAACATCACATAACAATTGATAGCTCTAAATGTGGAATCATTATTTCATGAATTTGCATATTTTATTTATCCTAAAATAAGGTACCTAGAGGAAGATTGATTTGGGGGGTATGGAAATGATTTATACACAATATTTATTCAGGCTTCAATCACAAATGGTTATATAATTATATATATATATATATATATATATATATATATATATATATATATATATATATATGAAAATTTTCAATAATCTTGGCTTTAAATGAATTCTCATTTATCATTTATTTCAAATGCTGCATAACAAATAAAAGAAAGAGTGAGAATACTTCATCTGTTCATGCTCCCACATTATTTGATAATGCTACACTTAATAAATGGCAGGGTACTACTATGCATTAAATTAAATAAATAATAAAAACAAGAGGCCCAGGGGCTACATCACTCACCTGAGCAGCAATAGCCATAACTGATGAAATCAACTCCATGGTATCAGAACAAAATATCTTGACACCAATTAAGTAGAAAAATTACATCTTGTTTAGTTTAAAGTTCTTCAAATTTTCCTGCACATATTCTGATGTTAAACATCAAACACCTTTTGTTTCAGTTTTTGAGAAGAAAATCTTCAAAGATTATTAGGTCTTTCCACCTTTCAGGTGAAAGACCTCGTTTTCTTTATGTTTTTTATTCTTCTTCTTCTTTTTTTTCTATTTAGCTCGGAGTGACTTTTTTGTTATTAGGGTTATCCAAACAAATTAAACTTTATGTAATTGTTCCTTAAAAGTTATGGCACCAATTGACCCTGTGTCAAAAAACTCCCAGAACTTACAGAGTTATTGCCCTTTAAGAAGGAAATGCCTGTTATGATCACTACTCCTCTAAAACCATAAGAGATAGAGACTTGGAACTTTTACCAATGTCTTTAGTACACTTAGAGGGTTGTTCAATCTATTCATACCGAAAGGATCTGGGGCCCTCTTCTAGCAGTTATTGCCCCTGAAAGTATTTAAATTTCCATAAAATCACTTCCAACTTTTTTATTATTTATCATAAAGACGTCGGACCACTTGGGATAGAAGCGTCTACCTTGGCAGAACAAAATGACATAAAGATCAAAGGTCAAGGTCATTTGGAAATCTGTTAATTAATGATTTTTCAGATCTCTTTTGTTTAGGGTGGTAGAGAAAATTTTTTTCATGGATGTAGTAGGACATCTTAAGACATTTTAAAATACAGCCCCTTGGCTCATACCTTTGAATAATTACAGAGTTATTGCCCCTATTGTACAAAATGCTTGTTATCGCTACTCCTCTGAAACAATAAGAGATAGAGACTTGGAACTTTTACCAATGTCTTCAGTACACTTAGAGGGTTGTTCAATCTATTCATACCAAAAGGATCTGAGGCCCCCTTCTAACAGTTATTGCCCCTGAAAGTATTTACATTTCCATTAAATCACTTTCAACTTTTTTATTATTTATCATAAAGACGTCGGACCACTTGGAATGGAAGCGTCTACCTTGGCCGAACAAAATGACATAAAGGTCAAAGGTCAAGGTCATTTGGAAATCTGTTAATTAATGAATTATCATATCATTTGATACAGAATTTTAGTAAGGGTTTCAATAGCTTGCTGGATTGCGCAATAAGGTATTCAATTAGGTCAGCCAGGTATCGCATCAAGTCCTGTGGTTTAACTCAAGTGGAAATTGTTTTACAGTCAACCCATTCATATTGTACAAAGACAGCTAGCCTCTAGAACACGCTCTTCTATTGTTAGGTTTTCTGTTTATATGCTTGTGTAAAGAATATTCACTTGGCGAGCACATCAATTTTGTTCAGAGTAAATGGGAAAAAATTTAGAAAAAGTAATTCAAAAGATATCTACGATAAACAACGGAATTCTTAAAGCAATCATGGCTTGAAATACAAAATAATCTCTTAAAACTCATTTATGGCTTTGCAGTATTCTAATTTTCTAGTACAACATATAACACAGGTATACTATTTTTGTATACCTTACTGAGCAATCTAGCAATTTATTAAAAAAAATAGTAGGGTGGAAAGACCTCTAATTGTTCAAGAACAATTAGTCTACTAGTTCTCTATTTATTCCTGTGTAAAATTCACACACATCCTTTAAAGCCCCACCCTACCTCCTTGGGGATCTATCATCATGGTTTGAACAAACTTGAGTCTACACTTAGTCTATCTAAAGACGCTTCCACACAAGTATCAACTTTTCAGAAAAAAAAATGTTAAGGGTTTTTCACTTTATTTTACTATGTAACAAGAGGCCCATGGGCCACATCGCTCACCTGAGCAACAATAAGCATGATAAGATCTGCCTAATGGAGTCATAATACAAAATATCTGGACAATGGGGTATAATACATGCCGATACTGTATAAATAAAAATCCACTTTCCCCCTGGATATTCTTGTTTATTAGCAAGTCCCTTTTCTGCTAGGATGATTTTATAGTCATATCACATGTTGAGCATTGCAATTCTAAAAAAGGTCCTAAACAATTGTTTATATATGGGATATAAACTTACATCAAACTCTGAACCCCTTGTGAGGCCCAATAATCGTCCAGGGGCCAGAGTCTAAACAATTTTAAAGAATCAGCAATATGTCAAAATGCTTGCATATAAGTAAAACCATATGTGTTAACATTTCAGTTTTTGTGAATAATTGAAATGCTTTCCTGATCCCCAATGTGGCCCCACCTTACTCCTCAAGATTCTGATTTCAATAAATTTAAATCCACACTTTCTGAAGTTGCTTCCACTATAGTTAGAGCTTTTTTAAGCAATTGGTTTTTTAGAAGAAGTTTTTTAAAGATTTTCCCAATATTTTCCCATGTAAAAATTTGCCCTCCCCCCTCCACCCCCCCCCCCCCCCCCCCGGCCGCCCGTTGTGACCCCAGGCTACCCCCGTGGAGATCATGATTTGAACACATTTGAATTTACCCTACACGAGGATGCTTCCACACAAGTTTCAACTTTTCTGGCCAATTGGTTTTTGAGAAGAAGATTTTAAATGACTTTAATCTATATATTCCTATTTAAAAATTCAACACCCCATTGTGGCCCCATCCTTCCTCCGGGGGTCATGATTTTCACAACTTTGAATCTACACTACCTCAGGATGCTTCTACACAAGTTTCAGCTTTCCTGGCTGATTGGTGTCTGAGAAGAAGATATTTAAAGATTTACTCTATATATTCCTTTGTAGAATATCGATCCACCATTGTGACCCCACCCTACCCCTGTGGGTCATGATTTTTACAACTTTGAATCTACACAACCTGAGGATGCTTCCACACAAGTTTCAGCTTTCCTGGCTGATTGGTTTCTGAGAAGAAGATTTTTAAAAGATTTACTCTATATATTCGTATATAAAAACTCGACCCCCCATTGTGGCCCCACCCTACCCCCGGGGGTCAGGATTTTCACAACTTTGAATCTACACTACCTGAGGATGCTTCCACACAAGTTTCAGCTTTCCTGGCCAAATGGTTCTTGAGAAGAAGGTGTTTGAAAATTTTATGAAAATTTTCAATAATTTCTAATTGTCTCCCCTTGTAAAAGGGTGTGGTCCTTAATTTTCAAAACTATGAATTCCCTTTGCTAAAGGGTGCTTTGTGCTAAGTTTGGTTGGAATTGGCCAAGTGGTTCTGGAGAAGATGTTGAAAATGTGAAAAGTTTACAGACAGACAGACAGACAGACGACAGACAAAATGTGATCAGAAAAGCTCACTTGAGCTTTCAGCTCAGGTGAGCTAAAAATTCATCCCTCTCTTTTACTGCTCAACCAAACACCGACCATACCTCCTGTGATCATGATTTGAACAAATTTGAATTGTATTGGTACAATCTGAGGATGCTTTCACACAAGTTTCACCTTTCCTGGCAAAATAACTTTTAAGAAGAAAAAAATGTCTCTATTTTTTCCTGTGAAAAATTTCAACACCCTATTGTGCCCCCACTCTACCCCTGGCGATTATAATTTTAACAAACATAAGTCTAAACTATCTGAGAATCCTTTTAAACAAGTATCAGCTTTTCTGGCCAAATTGATTTTCATCAAAAGATTTTTAATGCCAACAAACTTTCAACAACTCTTAATTACCCCCCCCCCCCCCTTTCATGATCATTTTAACAAACTTGAATCCCATTCACCTAAGCAGGATTTGTGATAAGTTTAGTTAAAACTGGTCCTGTTCTTAGAAATAAGTCAAATATGTGAAAAGTTTACAGACAGATGGAAAGACCACATTTAGACAGGCAGGCAGACAGATAGGTGGACAGACAGACATACAGAAGCCACCCTGACAAAGAGTGATCAGAAACCTTACATGAGCTGAGCTTTCAGCTCAAGTGAGCTAAAAAGGGGGCATCAGAAAAATCATCACATGTAAATATGATCAGATATGCTTTTATCTTTGTCTTTATCACCTACCAAATTTAATAGAGGTTAATCAAAATTGGTCAAAACTGTTTCTGTGGTATATATATTTGTGCAAGTTCAAGAGGACAAAATTCCTGGAAAAATAATTAAAACTTAATATCCTGTGAATATATACATTTACACATTATGTCTCCTTATTACCTTCAAGTTTCAAGAAATTTTGTGCAATAAATCCTCTTACTAACATGGGACTGAGCATGTCTTCACACATTCTTTTTAAAACTGCTTATGATTATATATGTTCATAGATGAGTAGAAAATTGAAGTAACATTTAAAACTTACACTTATAGGCATCTGTTGATTGATATCCAAGTGGACATGGATTTTTTGTAAACTTTGTACAATTTGCTCTGAAGCTTTGTTGAATAATATTTCCACCTAAACTGTATTCTGTACAGTAACCTGCAAATAGATAAGCAATATAACATTTTGTATAATTATAAATCACTGTCTACCATTACATTTAATTTATATTCTTTTTTTAATTTCAGGTTAACTAAATATGACTATTAATAATCCACTTTGAATTAATTTATTATGGTCTTCCATTTCCAATGGAAGACCTTACTATTATTGTGCTGGTTAAGATTATTCTTATTTTTAAGATCTTCTGTTATCATTAGGGTCTTCCGTTTCCAACGAAATACCTTCTTGTTATTCTATTGTTTCTTTTTAGACTCTTCCGTTTTCCGACGGAAGACCCTCTTGTTTTTCTACTGTTTCTTTCTATTATTATTATCAGGGTCTTCCGTTTCCATCGGACGACCCTTTTGTTATTCTATGGTTTCTATTTATTTTTATTTTATATTATTATTTTTCCTCTGACATTATTTGAGCGCTATAACTCAAACAATGTTCAGTCGATTTTGACCAAATTTACAGGACTGATAGAGCATTAAAAGTACTTGCGGTTATAAAATTTTGAGCTGATGACGTCACTTCTGGTTTGAGATTTTGAAGATTTTGTGAATTTTTAAGCACCATTTTGTCCACGTAACTACTCCGAAACCAATGGTAATAGAAACATAGAACTTTCAGGGATAATAGATGATCTTTATATGATTCTCTGTATTTGACATTGTGGAAAATGCACAAAGCGCCGAAGCTCGCCCGAGATAAAAAATTAGCACCAAACTTTTTGGAAAAATTTTAACGTTTTGTAAAATATCTTTTAACATGTAAATGATTGGTTAAAACAAGTAATGCAAAAGTTGTTAAGATTTACATAAACTTTCAATTTATATCAATAAAAAGGGTCTGGCCCCTTTGAGTAGGGGTCAGGAGGACTCTAAAGTCTTTTTATTATAACTCATTACTGAGAAATATTTTGCTAATATGTTTTATGGTGCTACCGTTTTGGCGAGCCCAGCAAGAATTACACATACCTTGCATCATTGTCAACTTAGTGATATTTTGACAGTTATCAACTAACATCAAATAATTTTTATTTTGACATACGTTGTATCCGTGGCCCCGGTCCCTGTTTGTAGGTGTGTAATTTCCCATTTTCCAGTTTAATGGTTTGACAATATGCAATATCTGCATTGATTTTTTTTTCCATTTTTTTTTCTTTTTATTCTATATTCAGGGACCAACCTAGAGCAAAATTTTAGGGAGACTTCACTTCTCCCTAACAGAAAAATAGGGAGAAGTTTGAGAAATTAGGGAGACTTTCATTACTTGACAACGGCATAACGCTAATGATGATATACACAGATTCAACCTTTAATAATTTAAATTATTAAATTAAATTAGATTAGAAGCAAGTCAATAAAAAATAAAACAACTTCTAAAAATTAAAAAAAATGATCCAATTCATTAAATTTAATTTATTTGATGTATTCATACAGTTAATAGATGAAATGTGTTGTAATTGTGTTAGCTAAATGACAAATAAAATCAGTCTCTGTATTTCTGTGTATTTTGGAGGTATTAGTCCAACCCTTTGACCCAATTACAACTCTTATTTTTTAAAGATGCATATAACTGTAAACAACGGTTTTATGATTATTTTAGCATTAATTTGGCAGAGTTATTAACTAATTACAAGTTACGAACTAATTGTAACATCAACACTAAAAGAAATAAACATCGGTATCACAGTATGAGGTTGCATCACCCGTATTTATAACCACAAAAGATAAGACAGTCTCGAGTAATTAATCACAGCAGGGGTTAACTGAGGCTGTGAAATCGTCTTTAGAATTAGTTAATTATCATTTTATTGCCTTTGGGGTTAATTTACACGATTGTGAACTCATAATACAGGGCGACTTCAATTTCTCTTTCGGAGGAAATTCCGGCGAAGTTGCCGATCAAAAAGCGACTATTTCGCCCAAGTCGCCCCCTAGGTTGGTCCTTGTATATTATTTAATTCAAAATGACTTTTTAAAAAATTTCCTCCCTACTTATACTTACCGTTCACGCAAAATTAGCTTAACTCTTGCTTGTATATATAATTATATAATCTCTCTATCAAAATAAAAAACAAGAGGCCCATGGGCCACATCGCTCACCAGAGGAACAATAGGTATGATAAAATCAGCTTAATGGAGTCATGATAAAAACTATCTGGACAATGTAGTATAATACATGTAGATCCTGTATAAATAAAAATCCATTTTTTCCACTGGATATTCTTATGTTTATTATCATTAGCCCCTTTTCTAACAGAATGATTTTATAGTCATATCACATGTTGAGCATTGCAGTTCTCAAAAAGATCCTAAACAATTGTTTATAGATGGGATATAAACCTACATCAAACTCTGAACCCCTTGTGAGACCCAATTGTCCAGGAATCATCCAGAAGCCAAAATCTAAACAATATTAAATAATCACCTGGCTGATTAGTTTCTGAGAAGAAGATTTTTAAAGATTTACTCTTAATATTCCTATTTAAAAATTCCACCACCATTGTGGCACCACTCTACCCCCAGTAATCATGATTTTTACAACTTTGAATCAACACTACCTGAGGATGCTTCCACACAAGTTTCAGCTTTCCTGGCATAATGGTTTTTTAGAATAAGATTTTTAAAGATTTACTCTTTATATTCCTATGTAAAAAGTCAACCCACCATTGTGGCCCAACCCTATCCCTAAGGGTCATGATTTTCACAACTTTGAGTCTACACTACCTCAGGATGCTTCCACATAAGTTTCAGCTTTCCGTACCGTTCACAAAACGAAACGTATCGTTCAAAAAGGGAACCTACCGTTCACAAAACAAACCGTACCGTTCACAAAACGAAACGTACCAATCACAAAGTGAAACGTACCGTTCACAAAACGAACCGTACCGTTCACAAAACGAAACTTACCATTCACAAAGCGAACCGTACTGTTCACAAAACGAACCGTACCGTGCAAAAAGCGTGCAATATAATTTATGCAAGACCCGCCCTACTTCCATGGACGGCTTACTGACCAATGTCTTTCGGTGAATACGGACGGAGATTATTCCTGACCAGATAAGTTCAATATTTTGCTAGATTTTAGTTATACGGGATTAAATATCACATACTAAAATTTAAAGCTGGTTTTTCTTTTATTAAAACCATTAAAAATGTTTTCATCTTATTTCCTTTAAAATTCTTAGACCTAATCTTTACTTTGCATAGCGCCATAAACTGTCAATACATGTACATGTGTATGTCGTAAATTGTGAAATGAACAGGTGTCGGGAATCAACTTAATTAATCAGTTTTTCCTTCAAATAATAAACTTATCATACATAATTATATAATTTAATTTTGGTTGTAACGCGCTTTCTGATTGGCTAAAAAAATATTTTATGTCATTAACTATTATGATAGTAAGACTACCGTCTAAAAACATATCAATCGATCCGCCTGACGTTACGTTTGAATTTTGTACAATTTGATGTCATTTTAAAGGCCAAATGACCGTTTTTATTTACAATTAATTGCAAGAAATTAAGTTATAAGCAATGAATTCAAATATTTATTAGTTTTAAAAGATATAAAATGGTTTGGAACAGTTTACGCTTTTTTATAAACGCTTCGCGGTTTATAAAGTGTAAACGGCCCCAAACCATCTTATATCGTATAAAACTAATAAATATTGAATTAATTCCTTAAATAAAGTTGTTGGTTGTTTTACCGCACATTGAATCATAACTTGTTTTTTCAGTATGTTATCTTGGCTTTCTTGTGTATATCAAGTCGCGATCATTACCTGTGTATAGTGATTACCAAACTCAGGGTATAAAACGACATGCCCTTGGGGGTTTTCACACCTGTTCAAGACAAAAGAAAAACTACAAAATTGTGTACGTCTTCGTCTAACCGTACAACATGACCATTTTCGATCTTACGGAAGAGATTTTTTATCTAAAAGAAAAGGCAAGAGAGAGAGAGAGAGAGAGATAGAGAGAGAGAGAGTGCTTGTGTGTTAATTATATAACATTTTAAATTAAAGTTTTATCACTGAACAATTGTTTCATTTAGGTTTTTATAGTCGGTCTTTTGTGCGGGATTTTATTTCAGGACTCCACGTGATTCGCCTGTCAATCCGTTTAAGTATAGCAGTACAGATCACGCCATGTGCCGCGTGCTACCGCAGCCTCCTCCTACATAGCTAGAAGACAATTATCGAATAAAAATGTTTTAGTTTTATGTTTTCTTAAATCCTTGTTTTAAAGAGTGCTCCGGCCTATTTGAAATTATTCAACAATGATTATAACTCATGTACATGTACTGGCGATCATAACAGAGTCTATTTTCATTGCTGTCGTATTTTTTGTTACTACATGTAGATAAATTCTTAATATATTTATTACTTTTAACATTCAGTTGTTGATTGCCGGGAATTTTCCATGTCCTGTTTACAACAAGTACATGTATGCGAATAAAAAGGTAAATGAAATATAAACAAGTTAGCCAGCATGCATACAGTATAGAACGGACACTTGTCCAACAAAATGAAAAATATCACCATTAAAAGCTATTGACTTATTGTGTACATAATCATTTATCACAAGAAATAAGGTACATGTACATGTACATTTATAGTTAAACTGAATAACAAAAACTAACAGTCTTATTAATGACTATACAAGCGATATTATTCCAGGTAAGAGAAGCGATGACGGGTTACATGTAGGTGTGATCTGTGTATAAGAACAAGTGCAGAAAATCATAGAATCAATATTTAAATGAATAAAAGTCTGTGTCGAAAAACTTTAACAGTTAATTTCATGATTTCTCAACTGAAATTCATTGTTTATCTTATCATTAATTGTGTGTATTTTTACATTGTCTTATTAATTCATCAGGGCAATTTGATCGGCAACAGTAAATAAAGAATGATCATAAGAATGAATACATAAATAGAACGATGCTTGTAAATTTAACAACTAGCGAAAATCAAGAGAGCAAGAAAGGAAACTTAAGAAATATCGGAAAAAGTCGAGGCAATTTTTTATAGCAAATTCAAATGGATTTAAAATATTTAATGATTTTAATACAAGTTCATGTATAGAAATAAAAATCTTTAGATGCTTGTTAGATTTATCGCCAGATCGCTGAATTAAGAAACAAATATCAGGTTAAAGTCAAAAAGTTTTTTTAATCTATTGTAATAATTGCATTTATTTAAAATTAATACGAATAATAACAGACTAATCAAAATTAAAACTACTCTCCGCTTCCCGGTTTTAAATGAGTACACGTTTCACACAACATATCAAAAACGGGGGAACGAATGGAAGTTCTGATTTTAACTAGATTGAAATACATTTGTAATATATCATATAAATAAAGAAAAAAGGCTTGTCATAATTACCACCTTGCTGAAGTCAATCGGGCAAAAACTAAACAAAATTATATCGAGAAAATCAGAGCATTCAGGCCACGCCTACCTCATTCATAAATAAAGCGCGCAAACCGTTCCCAAAGCGTGCAGCTATTTTTAGCAAAGCGTACCGTGCAAGAAGTGAACCATACGGTTCACAAAACGAACCGTAACGTTCACAAAGCGAACCGTACCGTTCACAAAACCAACTGTACCATTCACAAAGCGAAACGTCCCATCCCCCATCCCCCCAGGGCAGACAGAAACTCTCCCTGTGGGCATTTAAACAAACGAAAAAAAAACCAGATTTATCGATAAAAGCCATCATGAGTTACTCACTTCTCCTGTTCCAGTTTTTGAATATTCAAAATTCGTTGAGAATCACCATCTGGCATATGAACCAAAATCATTTTACCTTTATATCAGTGATTTTAGTTAGCCAATTATTACTTTACTATTAACAAGTCTATTTGTTTATTTTGAAAGTTCAAAAACTGTTTTTGTTTCAAATGATAAAAAGCCTTGCATAACTCTTTTGATCATACAACTTCTTTATAATTACATTATATTCAATGATTAATTACTAAATATGAACAAGCAAAGTAAGATAACTCCATTAGGAAGAAGCAAGGGAAAACAAGATGTAATTTTAATAGGGCCGATTATAAAGTCTCCCAAACGAACGAGGCTATCATATAGAGTAGGGATGACCCACAAAGTTTCTCAGGGGTCCTTTACTATATATCAGGTGAACTAACATGACCCAAGGAACAGGAATATATATGGTTTAGGGGTGGGGATATTAATCATTTTCAAGATATTCGGGCACTACCTGTTTGAGAGGGGTCAGTACCACCCCCTGGGCCCATGACCTACATACCATATGATGCCCCTTGACAAAAGGAAAAAGAATATATATGGTTTAGGGGTGGGGATTTCAACCGTTTTCAAGTTATTTGTGCACTTCCTGTTTGAGGGGGGTCAGGACCATGCCCGGGGTCCATGACCTACATACCAATTGATGCCCCTTGACACAAGGAACAAGAATATATATGGTTTAGGGGTGGGGTTCTTAACCATTTTCAAGACATTTGGGTCCTTCCTGTTTGAGGGGGGTCAGCTAGGTCACCACCCTTGAGGTCCATGACCTACATACCATTTGATGGCCCTTAACACAAGGAACAAGAATATATATGGTTTAGGGGTGGGGATATTAACCATTTTCAAGATATTTGTGCACTTCCTGTTTGAAAGGGGGTCAGGACCAGCCCCAGGGCCCATGACCTTCATACCATTTGATGGCCTTTAACACAGGGAACAAGAATATATATGGTTTAGGGGTGGGGTTCTTAACCGTTTTCAAGATATCCTGGCACTTCCTGTTTGAGGTGGGACAGGACCACCCCCGGGGCCCATGACCTACATACTATTTGATGACACTTAACACAAGGACATCATATCCATGCCTTTAGTTTTTCACAAATATATACAGGAGTAGAGAAGAAGATTTTCTAAGATTTTACTTTATGGCCATTTTGGCCCCACCCTTGAGCCTGAACCCCTGACCCAGGGACCATAAATTTCACAATTTTGGTAGAGGGCTTCATGGACATCATATCCATGCATTTAGTTTTTAATAAATATCTATGGGAGTAGAGAAGGAGATTTTCTAAGATTTAATACATTTTCGTCTATATGGCCATATTGGCCCGACCCTAAAGCCTGATCCCCTGACCCAGAGACCATAAATTTCACAACTTTGGTAAAGGGCTTCATGGACATCATAACCATGTATTTAGTTTTTAACAAATATCTATGGGAGTAGAGAAGAAGATTTTCTAAGATTTAATACATTTTTACTATATGACCATATTCGCCCCACCCTAAAGCCTGAACCCCTGACCCAGGGGCCATGAATTTCATAATTTTGGTAGAGGGCTTCATGGACATCATAGCCATGCAATCAGTTTTTTCCTCACATGTGTGGGAGTAGAAAAGAAGCCTATTTTTGAAAATTTGGCTGTTTTTTACATATTTGGCCCCACCTGTGGCACCTTGGGGTGGTAGAGCCACTAATTTCACAATTTACATTCCTCTTACCATAGAGATGCTTTACACCAAAAATGGGAACAATTGGCCTTGTAGTTTTTAAGAAGAAGTTAAAAATGTAAATTGTTAACGCACGATGCACGACGCACGACGACGGACGAAAACAGATAGCAATAGCAACAGATAGCAAAATAATAATAATAAAAAAGTAAATGAATTATGTTTTGTGTTGCTTTAAAAACAAAAATCAGTTTCCTTATAAAAAAGGTAGTGATGCGTTTATAATACAATAACTCATCATGGTTACAAAAATAGAAGACATTTCAAAGTTCAAAAATAAATTATTTTCTTTCTGCTTTAAACAGTCTTTGAACAATTTTCACAGGTTCATAACTTAAATACATCAACAGTGTGTCCCTAATTATACTAGCGGAAAAAAGAAACTGCAATTTAGTATAATTTTTCTATATCTATTGTTTGTATTTACAAGAGGCCAAATGGCCTTAACGGTCACCTGAGTCGCATAACCCATACACAAACTTGTCAAGGAGTCTCATATATGCATATTTAGTGAAGTTTTATTCTGGAATAGAACAATTTTTAATTTGTAATGACGACCACCTCCCTGCCTGAAATCTTTCAAAAAGGACAATTAAACCTATAATTTTAGCGAAAAACTTAAAAGATCATAAAAGAGTGCATGCCCTGAATATATATCTAAGATTTAATACATTTTTACTATATGGCCATATTGGCCCCACCCTAGAGCCTGAACCCCTGACCCAGGGGCCATGAATTTCACAATTTTGGTAGAGGGCTTCATGGACATCATAACCATGCAATCAGTTTTTTCCTGTGTGGGAGTAGAGAAGAAGATTTTTGAAAATTTGGCTGTTTTTTGCATATTTGGCTCCACCTGTGGCACCCTGGTGGTGGTAGAGCCACCAATTTCACAATTTACATTCCTCTTACCATAAAGATGCTTCACACCAAAAATGGGAACAATTGGCCTTGTAGTTTTTAAGAAGAAGTTAAAAATGTAAATTGTTAACGCACGACGCACGACGACGGACGAAAACAGATAGCAATAGGTCACCTGAGTTTACTCAGGTGACCAAATAAAATTTAAACAATCAATAATGGTATTGTTTTTGACAATATCGGATGGTAACCGTCCAGGTGCATGGACTTTTTCATGGTTAGTGAGCACCTGTTGTTTATTGAAGAATTTGTACGCATGAGATGTACGGGCCAATACTGTTTGGAATAAGAACTGTAAAGGTTTTGTTTAAACTTTTTTTGTTAAGGAAATCACTTTAGTTTCAACAAAATTTACCCCTATGGCATGCCACGACTCAACGAAAAACAACGTAATCGTGCTGTTGGGATGCTGCAAGCTGGAATGGCACAAAATACTGTAGCAAGACACTTTGGAGTTCATCGGAACACCATCCAGTCATTATGGAGACGTTTTCAACAATCTGGCAACACCCAGGATCGACCACGCTTTGGGCGACCTCGTGTGACGTCAACTCAACAGGACAACCACATTAGACTTGTGCATCTGATAAATAGTTTCCAGACAGCAAGTTTGACTGCCCGAGGCAGTCAAGGGCTTCGACCAATTAGTCCAAGAACTGTGCGTAATCGTCTGCGCGAGCAAAACATTAGACCAAGACATCCAGCGGTGCGCCCAGTACTGCTTCAACGTCATCGTATCGCCAGACTAGCGTGGTGCACACGACATCTGCGATTCAGAATACAGGACTGGGCCAATATTCTCTTCACTGATGAATCCAGATTTCATTTGGATAGCAGTGACAGCCGTTGTAGGGTGTATCGTCGCGTTGGGGAGCGTTACCAGGACGCTTGTGTTGAGCAACGTCGACAATTTGGTGGAGGTAGCGTTATGGTGTGGGGTGAAATATCAGCACGTGGAAGGACCCCTCTACAAATTGTCAATGGAAATCTCACCGGCTTACGCTATCGAGATGAAATTATTCAGCGTCATGTGATACCCTTCATACAGA
The DNA here is from genome assembly GCA_020458035.1 of Magallana ariakensis. Classification (NCBI taxonomy): domain Eukaryota; kingdom Metazoa; phylum Mollusca; class Bivalvia; order Ostreida; family Ostreidae; genus Magallana; species Magallana ariakensis. The sequence goes on from CM035811.1 coordinate 7,403,483, forward strand.
GACATCAAAATCACATCACTCTGCAGCAAGACAACGCAAGGCCACACGTTGCACATGTAGTCAGGGACTTGTTTGTTCAACAGAATGTCAATGTCTTGCTTTGGCCAGCTGTTTCCCCCGATTTGTTGCCGATCGAGCACGTCTGGGATGAAATGGAAAGACGTTTACGCCGTTTACCAAACCAGCCAGTGACATTGGCTGATTTAGGCCAGGCTTTAACCAACATCTGGAACAACATCCCTCAAGCATTTCTGAACACTTTGCATCATTGAGGCGTCGCTGTCAAGCATGCGTGAACGCAAAAGGTGGTCACACACGTTATTAATTTTGTTAATTCAATTTCAAATAACAGTGACTTTCGAGTGTGCTGAAATTGACGTTATTTGACGTTGACATTAATGTGTTATGAGATGTTGTTACGAATACATGTGTTAACATGTGTTAACAGTATTACAAAAAATGAAATTTGTTCATTGTAATTTTTAAATGTTTTTTTCATATATTAAATAATGCACAGTTTCTTTTTTACGCTAGTATATAATAATAAAACATACTTTTATTTATTTCAATTCTCGTTTGAAACAAGATTACCTATGGTAATTGGCTGTTTACAAACAAATTAATCCACAACATGTGTTATCTAAAATGCTTGACCAAATCAACTGCATTATTGTGTTTATTAATTGCAACAAAATCACTAGATACGTTTATCGCTTACATTTATTTTGGAGACCGTGCGCGATAACAAAATAAATTTACACATTAAATTTTATTTCTATCGGGCACGGTCTCCAATTAAAATGTAAGCGATAAACTTAAATAATATTTAGTGAATTTTTACACCTTATTGTATTCATCCGCCATTTCTTATTTAAGCAAATTTATACTTATGCACATGAGTTGTCAATAACCAGGGAGTCAAAGTTGGGTTTTCTGTAGACAATTTAGTTGAATAAATGGAATAAAAATCTTGCAATTTGTTTAATACTTTAAAGAACTTATTTCTTATGCGCATTTAAAAGGCGGTGCAGAGCATGAATTTTTGGACGATTGCCAATCCAGACGATCGCTAGAAGGCTGCCGAGCATTAGCTAGACGCCTTAAAAATATGTGCTTTCCAAACAAAGGAACTGATTATGTAAAGCAAATGATTTGGTGAATAATAAATAAATATTTGTTGTATGCTTACTTGAAAAGTTTAATGTAGCAAGTAAATTATGCGTTTTAAAGTGTACTTATATAGAAGTGATAAAATATACATGTGACTTTCCCGAATTCATTCAAATGATTTGAATAAATCTACAGCTAAATACAATAGAACAAATGTACTTTAAAACGTTGATTTATGAAACTGTCGAGACTGAATATTGTATGATTTTTTTTCAAATTTTCATTCACATTCGTTGTGAGCAAATGGAAATAAACCACTGGAAGTCGAAGATAAAACATTGATTGACTCTGCGGTTTCATGATGACGTGCATTCCAAAAGCATTTTCCAATTTTATCAAACAGGTTCTTGTAAACTCATTCAATTTTCTATACACCTACATGTATTAACTGGCTATGAAGACAAAAGTGTGTGTGTTGACCCACGAGACTGTAACTTTTTCCCCATGAAGAAATTGAAGGAAAATGCTGTTGAGAGAGACAATAAACATACTATATGTATGCCCAAATAGTTAGTAAAAACCTGATATTTAGTATTTTATCATACCATTTAAGCTTTATTTGTTCTTGTTACTTTGAGAAATCTACAATATCTTTAAAGCACAATAGTCCAATCCACACTTTTCAAAAGTTGTTCCCCTTTGCGGGGTCAACCCAAAGGTCAAAAGGGAAAAAAACAAAGAACTCGAACCACTTACTAACATTTTTGGCCTAACAAATATGAAATTATAAACGGGGCTTTTGAACAAATCTCGGTGGTAATTATCAGTCTTCAGCACATACCTGTTTCGCACGTGAAACAATTTTGTTCAACTGGATGTTGATGATGTCAAACTAGATTCAAAACCTTGCCGTGGTTCGAGATTTTCCGGAAAAAACAGCCAAAAATAGCATAATTAAACTTATATGCAGATAGAGCACAGTCGTTACCGCAAAAAATTAAATAAGTAACACAAACTTCAATGTCTTAGAAACCAATTTCAATGAAAATATTTTGCGGTAACGAGTGTGCTCATGTTGAAAAAAAATAAAATAAAATAAAATGATCGGCACGTGAAAATTCGTCTGTTCGCAACTTCTGAGAGAAAACGTCACGAAAATATGTAGAGCGATTGTAACTTTCAACATTGACAGACTTCCCAATTAAAACATCGTAAAGGTGAGTGTTTTATAACTTTCTTTCTTTACTGGTCACGTTTATAAACAGATTAAAGCGTAAAATATCCACACAAGAATGAACGTTTAATCGACAACACTGACGTTGTACACAACGTTTATATAGCCAACATAATTAGGCTATATGTATACATAGATATATTCTATTCTATCTAAAATTTGGGTAACTCAAAAGTATATTTACTAGGCTTACATAATAAGCGTTCGCGATCCTATTATGATATGTGGGTTTATACTGTTGCTATTTTTAGAGGAATCATCTACGGGATACGTTTTAACTTTTATATTTTAGCAATTGTAATTGAAGATAGTTTTTTAAAGAAAAATATCAATCCTTTCTTAAAAAATGGATATTAGGAAATTATCAATCAAATAAATTCAATTATTTTATGAACAAGAATAATATAGTCATTTCAAAATAAAAGATTAAACATTGTTTTAGTCCAAAATTGGCAAATAAATACCTTTCAAGTGGATTTTAAAGGGCAACAACTCTTACATGTAATAATACTCCCTTTTAAATACCAACACATTATCACTATGGTCATCATCTTCAAAAACTATATGTAGTACGAATAGGACTTTGGATAACAAACAAAAACATAAACATGTATTATTATAATAATCATCAACATTTAGCCACAGTAAAAAAATAAAATATACTCTATGCTATACATATTTGTTATAGTAACATATGATTTTTTTCGTATATGGTTTAATATTTAAAAAATACATATTTAATTATTGATATATTGAAACTGCACATCCTTTTATATCAACTTATATTTTTTATCATTTATGTAAGTATACAGCCCATGCGCTGATCCAGAAAATTTTTTTTCCCGAGAGGGGGGGTCCAAAGGATATTTGATTTTGCTAAGGGGTTTTAGTAATTCTGAAACCCTAGAGATCCTCACATTTAGCCCTTTTCATGTTTTAAACTATCAAATTTTATTTCTTCAGACACATATTAAACATTTCACTCATAACATAAGGATTGAAATTGTTAATCAAATCATGATTCATGTATTAATATTACATATACTTTTTTGAAGAAAAAAAAATAACTGAATTGTTCTCTTAATATTTCAGATGTCAAGTTCTGCAAAAAAGTTCTATAGCTGCTTTAACTGCCCTAGAAGAGTGCAATAAAAAGACAGACACAGTGTTCCAAAGAAATGTAGGGCCGTCATAACAAAGCTTTCTGGAAGAACACCAGGTGACAATGATTATCTATGCAACAAATGCAGATGCATATGCTATCATCTAAAACAAAAGGAGCACCCAAAGCATGCCAAAACACATGATCGAGGTAGACCAGAAGTGCCCCCAGCACCTTCAGCACCTCCTCTTAGCCCACCTTCTGTTACACTGCCTTTTCCATGTACATCAAGGGGACACGCTATGTGCTGCATTTGTAAACGTCCAGGACCGAAATTAGCAGATACCACTACTTTCAACAAGACATCAATTACTCAGCTAATCAAGTTCTTGCGTTCTGAGTTATTGAGAATCGAAAAAACAAGACTGGATTTTGACAACAGTGAAAGTCTCACTGACACAGAATACACAGACCTTCTTGGGATATCCAAAGCTTCATTTCAAGATTTGCTTACTGTTGAAGATACCAAAGTCCGATCAACCCCCGCAAGATCCGTTCGTACGAGCCTGGCCATCTTCCTGATGAAACTCCGTGGAGGGGACTCGAACCGCATTCTCTCTACATTGTTTAATATTTCCAAATCCAGTGTTCACAGAAGCATAAAGTCAATTAGAACAGCTTTGATGAATGGCAGATTTGTTAAAGAAAACCTTGGATTTGGTCACATCACAAGAGAAACAGTCATCCAACAACATACTCGACCACTGGCCCAGACTCTTTTTGGTGATGCAGCAACCCAGCAGGCCATACTAGTCCTAGACGGAACATACATCTACATCAATAAGAGTGGTAACTTTAAGTTTCAGAGACAATCATTTAGTTTACACAAAGGCAGGCCCTTAGTTAAACCACTGGTTATTGTGTCAACAACTGGGTACTTCATCTCCGTTATGGGTCCTTACATCGCCAAGAACAATGATGCCACCATATTAAATCATGTCATGAATACCAACATTGAGGACATTTGCAATTGGGTCAGAGAGGAAGACATTTTTGTTATTGACAGAGGATTCAGAGACTCCCTGGACTTCCTTGAGGAGATGGGAATACAAGCACAGATTGCCATCCTTCATGACAAAGGGAGAGAAACAGATGCCAACTGAAAACGCAAACTCCAGTCGACTTGTAACAAAGGTATAAAATATATGAATTACATTGAAGTCTTAAAAATATGGTTCCAGTTTTTATAACAATTAATTTAGAACTTGTATATTCTGATCCATGTAACTTTAAAGCAGGGCGTATACATGAACTACCATCATACATATATCTTTTCATCTATTCACAGATCCGGTGGGTTGTAGAATCAGCCAATGCCCGAATTAAACAGTGGCGTTATTTGGGAAAGATTCTCCCATCAAATCAAATACCGCACATTGGGGACTTTGTCCGCATTGTGTGTGTCATATCTAACAGGCATGTACCATTTGTATATCACTACATATAATAGTATTTATATTTTAAAAGATATTAATTAAAATATGAATATATAATCTAGTATGCTCTTATAAGCAGATTAACTTTAAGAGTATACATTTAAAATTACATGAATTTCTATGACAATGCAAAACTGGTTAAAAATCAATGTTTTATTATATTATTATTTAAATTATTACAATTGCTCATTAATCTATTCTGTCTTAGGTATTTGAAACCTCTTTCTGCTGGTGATGCCGAAGAAGATCTGGCTCTCGGTTCCAAGATGCTTTACCTCTCCAAGCAGGTAAATACACTGCAGGAACATGTGGAACTAAATAAACTAGATTGTTGAACAGTCTGCTGGGAGGAAGTAGAGGATCTTACTGATTTTCCCTGCTTGGATGAGGAGCAACTCAGATCCCTTACATGCGGCACATACCAGTTACGGTTATCGCCAAGTTACGCCCAGGAGCACATTGAAGGTGGCTGCGCCATTCAAGTCCACAAAGAAGAGCCAAGTCTGTTACGAGTGCGTTTACAGTCGCCACGTCTTTTCCAAATCCTACTTATTGTGGATCAGATATGAATCAGGTGAGATCTGTGGCTGGTACTGTAAATGCAGAGCTGGTGCACGAGTGGTAGGAATGTGTGCCCATGTTGCAGCTATTCTGTGGTATGTCGGCTATGCACGTCACCATAAGGATGGTAAACTGGGTGTGAGAGACTGGGGCGAGTTCATCAGTGACGCTTCATTAGTGGATGACTCGGACAATTCAAGTGACAGTGAGGAAAGTGAACCGGAGGAATGAATCAACTCCAATTTCTCCATTTTTTCATCCTATAATTAAAGATTGTGTTAATATAAAGTGAATATATTTTTCAATTTTATTATTCTTTTAATTAACATTCACTGTGATTTACAGTTATCTGCCAAACTCTTACTTGATTAGAAATGCATGTACATGTCTTATATTCTGTACAGAGTCATTTTAATTTTTACTTATATCTATAAAAGTAATTTATACATTTCGTTCATAGATTAAACTATCACATTAATATTTATCTCATCATATACTTTCATGGTTTAAGCTATTTAAATATACTTGTGTTGTATTTGTTTAAAATTGTTTTTAACATCATTCTGATTTGTGAAGACTGAATTGTCTCGACCTGCATGTAACAAGCTGCATTGATTGTCTAATTGATAATTTTGACAATTGATAATATACATGTACATCATTGATTGTAAGATTGATAATTCCTTGTCAGTTGTTGATACACATTGTATTTAGATTCGAAGTATTATTTCTGACATCTGTGAAAGGGTGGGAGAGAGAGAGAGAGAGAGAGAGAGAGAGAGGGCTTAATAAGTTATGGAACTTGTACCCAATCCCATTGTATAAAAATATACAATAAAATATGTTCAAACCAGAGAGAGAGAGAGAGAGAGAGACAGACAGACAGACAGCCAGAGAGAAAGAGAGAATAAGTATGCCTGAACGAATGATTCTTTATGTACTAAATGCATTTTAATTTATATGTATTGTGAGACAAAATCACCTCATGTAGCAATTCCTGTTACCGGTAATTACAATGACTGCATTCTTTGAATATTTTTCACATAATAATTCACCAATTAAACTTAAGTATCCAATTAAATGTTTGTGAATGTGTTCATCATAGTTTCTATTCATTCATTAGTTTCTAAAATTGCTTCTAAAATATGTAGAGCTTCAAAACTTGACTATATACACATGATATAGTACATGTATGTAACTACCCCCCCTCTCTCTCTCTCTCTCTCTCTCTCTAAAATATTTTTATTATAGCACTCATAATAGAAATGGACATAACTAAAACTTACACAGATGTATGCAATATTTATAGTATAATATAAAATTCATATAAAGGAGTTATTTGTGATCAATCAGCTGATTGAAGTGAATTCGGTGAATCTTAATATCAGATGATGATGCAACAATACCATTGACATTTCATAAACTTATTTTATTGACACCCAAAAAGTGTTACTTACTATTCTGAAGACAGCAAAACACAAACCATCAACTGATTCAATTCTGAATAATCCTCTGCATAATCAACAACCGACGCATGTAGAATCGAGTAAATTCGAAATTATTATATTTACCGGAAACGGTTTCACGTTGGATCGCTATCGGAGGTATTCGGTATATTTTGTGGAACGCATGTTGAACTGGTAATGACGAGGTCAATATTCTACTGATCGAATTATTATACCCGGTAATTAGATAATTTTTTAACTATATACTATTATACATTGATTTTTAATAACAGTTGAACAGCTTTTAAATAAATAACGTTACATGTATGCCAACGCATTGGTCAGTCAATACGGCAAAAATGAAAATAGCTGGTTTCAATGCGCTTTTTTCTTAACCAATGGAATGTATATGTAAAATCAAACAATACCATACTCAATATATGAGGTATTTCTCATTAATTTTCTATATTAACAAATACACATTAATATAAAATTAATCAAAATTTCATCTATGTAGCTATATGCGTGTGCACATATATATATGTGTAACAGTGTCGTAATTATAGTCATGACGTTACGACGGGCGATTGTACAAAATTATGACACCAACTTTGAAGTCGTCATTTAATAAAAGTATTGACGCCATTGGTAAAAGAAAAACAGTTCCTGAAAGTAGACATTCCATAAAACAACATATAACAAAATCACAATTTTTTGAGACAAGTAGGCCATTTTTCATGGTTCGTGGGTCGAGTTCTTTCCATTCTTTATACAATCAAATATTTGGGTGTACTGTGATGAAATCGCTTTGAATTTTATTTATTCATTCACTATGTGGTGGCAACCCACATATTGAATGAGGCATATGTAATTATCATACATATCTAATATGCCACATTCAAACGACACCACAGTACTTTCAGTACTAGAATTAAGACTTTTCCAATTACATGTAAAAAGTACATTAATTTGACATGATCAGCAAATAATGTAATAGTTTTCAGGCAGTGTCTCATTAGGTCAAACGCTTCTGCATTGATTTGCCTCTAATGAAAAAGGAAATATTTAACTCTATTTTCAATTTCTAGTCAAAACGCAGCACTGTTAAGGTCTACTTTGTGGTCGCGCCGACCAGAAAGTACGGGAAATGTTAACTATGACATCACACAAAACAACAAGTCATCAAAAATGCTCAAAAATAAAGTAATTCCCGATTGTTATGGGTACGAACACATTAAACTACATTAAAAATTACCTCTGCGTGCAACTGTGTAGTCAAATAAGTCCAACAAGGTTAAATATTAACAACTGACTGATCGCGATGCACTTCTCGATGTGACGTCATACTGTAAATTTTGACGCATATTATGTGTAGAGAGAGGCGGATCAATCAATTTTTTAACATGGGAAAATGCATTTTATAAATGAACGGAGCATAATCTTGAAACAATTATTATACCATTAAATCCTATTTATTATTCTTGTTTTAATCCAGTATGTATTAATTTTTTAGAGCGTGAATTATTTCTTTTCTAGAGTGTTAAATGTACAAGTTCGATGTGTTTGACATCGGGAAGCCTATCTAAATCCTCTTTTTACAAGGGCATACACTTAACAGATTATTACGATCTTTTGGATATAAATCAAGGGAATGTTTAATTTATTAAAAAGTGCTGCTGCTTCGATGAAATCTATAGAATTAATTATTAAATACGTAAAATATTAAGGGAATGTCATGTAAATTTCAACCGGAGTTCATTTATTTGATATTTATTCTAATAAAAGATGAACTCTATACAAAGCAGCAGCATTTTTCAGAATCTACTAGATAAGTAGAATTTAATTATCATTTAAATTTTTAAATCAAATAAGGGTATGCCCTTGTAATATTGAAATTTGTTTATGACCTCCATTTGGGAGAATCATCAACACATATCACGTGACTGTCCATACAGAGGACCACACTAAGTGTCATACAAAGTGGCATTTACTACGCTGTTTCTTTTAGTATCAAATTTATATCATGATAAAATAAAATTACATGAATATTTTGTAAAAACAGATGCATCGTTTTATGAACATTTAAATTCGTTGATATTTTCATAGTAAGCCTTAACAGTGCTGCGAATGTAGAAATTGAGTTATTCACCTTTGCATATCTTGCAGTAATACCTGCCTGTCATGACATCTTTAGTATGAAGTCTTAGTATAATATTGTAAGATTAAATCCTACCAAACACTATGTTCCTTCTGTAGGCGCATACTTCTAGTGTTTCGTTGACAAATGCATTGATAACACAATGGTACATAAGCCTCTCAGGTTCATCACAATGACTGGCATAAGCTGAGCAGTTTTTCCTCACTGCAGCCTCCTTCCATTCCCCCTCATTGTCTGGACAGCCATCAACAATCTCCACAGTTGATGGAGATACTGGACAGGAGTCCCCAATTGCTACTGATACCTGAAAGAGAAAAAATATTGCTATATTGATATCTGAAGTAGAAAAAAATATAATACTCATGGGCAAATCTAATACAATAGACTGAATGTGTATGAGTATTAAGACCCTTTAAAGGGACATGGTCACAATTTTAGTCCAAAATTATTGTTCCATTTTTACTGTCTTCAGGCTTCAGTAAGGCATTTCTAATAGTCAACGAAAATTTGAGTGCCAGTTGTGTTATAAGCCAGATACAGTTCTCACAATTCTTTGTCACGTATAATCAAAGCTCTGTCATGTTTTTGTTTATGGTTTGAATGTTGAAGTAAAAATTCTAGTTTAAAATAGAACTTGACCTACCTAGATATTCAATTATGATAAACCTGTATACCAAATTTCATTTCAATATGTGCATCATCTGCGAAGAAAATGAACGGAAACTGCAAATAATTGGAATTTTTCTACGTCCAAGGGGCATACCTCTTTTGAAAATTGCTTGATCGTACCCAAAATCATATTTGACCTAGATATTGTTATAATAAACCTGTATACCAAATTTCATTTCAATATGTGCATCCTCTGCGAAGAAAATGAACGGAAACTGTTAGTGGACCAACCGACCGACAGACAGCAGCAAAGCAATATTCCCTCCCTTCTTCGAAGGGGGCATAATAAGTAAACAATCTTTAACCTCGTTTACCACAGTGGTCTCCTAATATTTTGAACACACATGTATGCCTTCACTTCACAATTTAAAAAGACTTGTCAGTACGGTCAATCAAAGTCATTTATTTTAATAATTTTATAAAGAGCTTATATCAGAAAGATCATTTTAAGAAGCTTATCAGTAATCTGACCATGCTCCAATGTCACTATTATTCTGACATTCGTAATAAGGAGAAGGTACAGTTTCCTTCAATATTTGCCCTAAAATTCAAAAGTTGTTTAAATCTCATAAAAATACACATATGCCATCTTTAACATGTGTGTATATAAAGTACCAAGTTAATATACTTTTATCTTGTTAAGGTCTTCCGTTTCCAACGGAAGACCTTATAGTGATTGTAATGTTTCTTCTTATTATTATTTTTTTCCATTTTTTGTCCAGAAGATTTCTCAGAGATGGCTCAATAGATGTTCTTTAAATTTTCAGGAATGATAGAGAATGATAATATCTCGAGGTTTTTTTTTCATTTTTTCAAAATTCATTTCCGGTCGTCCGTTTCCTGTACCGCGACAAAAAGGTTGTCATATCGAGATCTCAAAAACAATAAAGACCTAAACATCCAAACTCTGTGGGATGATAATAAGACCTAACATTGTAAATGTGTTTATAAACTATTTTGATTTGTTCGTCACTTCTGGTAGCCACCGGAAGCACTTCAAAAATTATTATTTTACGCATTTAATTTATTTCAACAAAAGAAATTGAAAAATAAGTATAATTCTTAACATATGTAAGTAAAGCGTTTCCGATGCTAAATTAACAAAAAGAAATTACTTCCGGTGAGATATCTAAAAAATCTCAGGTAGCTTTTCTAAACAAATTTTGTACTTGCGAGATCTCAGAAACTGTAAGTGACCAAGACAAGAAACTTACACGGATGATAGACTTTTGATTAAAGATGTGTTTAACCGATTTCATTTTTTCGACCGTCATTTCCAGTCCACACCAAAAAGAGTTCAAATAAATGAAGCTTTTTATCAGTTTAACTGTTTTTCTTTGATAGTTTTATTTAGCTCGATTAACAATAATGTCGATAGGCAAGTACACAAGAAATATTAAATTTCATTTTCAATGAGCACTTCCGTTTGTCCGTTTCCTGTCCTGAGACAAAAAACCTTATTTCGACGAGATCTCAAAAACGGTAACGACTTGAATAACCAACCTTTGTGGGTTGACAGATCTATGTATGTACATGTGTTCACACTATTTTGATTAATCCGGCGTAACTTCCGGTCGTCACAGGAAGTACACCAAAATTTGATTGTTTTAAAAATATGTTGGTTTTTTAGCATGGAAGTATCATTTTAGCAAAAGAAATACAAAAAATCATTTACACGTGGTTAAAAAATTGAAAAAATTGTACTTCCGGTGAGACATTTCAAACATCTCAGGTAGCTTTCTTTTATAAAAACTTTGTACCCGCGAATTCTCAGAAACTGTAAGAGATCAAGATACAAAACTTATATGGATGATAGACATTTGATTTAACATGTGTTTAATGGGTTTCATTTGGCCATCCGTCACTTCCGGTTTTCACCGGAAGCGTTCAAGCAAAAGAAGTTTTTAAAAGATTAGATTTTTTTTTTTTATTTTACTGCGTGTGATAAACAACAACGTACCGTAAGTTAATATACTCAAAATATCTACTTTTAATTTTTTAAATCACTTCCGTTTGTCCGTTTCTGGTCCCGAGACAGAAACCTTTTCTCAACGAGATCTTATAACAAACAAAAACTTGAACATCCAAACTTTGAGGAAAGACAAACCAATCTATGAATATATGTTTACTATGTTCTGTCTGATCCTGCGTAACTTCCGGTCGTCACAGAAAGTACTCAAAAAATAACTTTTTTGATTGTTGTTGTTTTACATAGAAATGATAACTGGGAAATTCATTTTCACTATATATTATATCAATTTTCTTTTTACAAGAGAAATGCATTTTTTTCAGATTAATACATGAGGAACGGAAGACCTTTTTTTTGCTATAGCAACAAGAGTCTAGTTTCAAAAAATAATTATGACTACAACATGTTGGCATATTTCTAGGATTTGGTAAAAAATGATGAAAAATGGCTCATTTTCTCATAGTTTTGTGAAGAGGAAAATGTGTCCGCAGCACTCGCCCACAACGAAATTAATACATTTCATGTGATATCACATGATAAAGTTATTTTGCGAGTTTCTTCGTGGGCCACAGCTGCAGACATATTTTTCTATTCAAAAAACTACTTTTAAGAAACTGGTGTCTTCTGCTCATTTTTATGAAAATTACAGGAAAATGCAGTTTGTGACGTCACAATTAACCTTGTGAAAGTCTAACCTGGTAACTATTTATAGATTCTTAATATATGGGTATTCTTGTGTAAATAAACGTTACATTTCCATTACCTGTGATATTTTTAAAAATCACTCTAAAACTGAATGACTGAAACTGTACCTTGTTCTTTAGCGGGCACTATTTCAAAATAACCTATTAATATTAATTTAAAAATGCAGTTATAACAACTGTCAAAAGATATATGCAGGCACTTTAATATACTTGATAAGTGAATCTATAAATAAATTTTAATGTCAGACCTATACCTATATATACATGCTATAAAAGTAATTCTAATACATTAAACTAAATTGAACATGATCGACTATAGTCTGTCCCAAGATATTTTTGCCGCATATTTTCTTAAATTATTCGATATTTATAAATACCTCTTGATTCAGACGATGTTCATTCAATAGTATGAAAAAATCCCAAGATTTCCCCTTTGAAACGCCCCCTCTAGCTTGTCGGGTATCAATAGACGGCTAAAAATAAAAAGTCTACGGGGTTTTTCCATTGCTAAGGAGATGAAGACGCCCGGATGATAACGTTGAAAAATTGCGCAAGGTATCCCGATTACTTCCGAATGGATAAAAGATGTCAACATTCCCCATTATAAATCTAATTATAAATGTGTTTTCGTTCCTGTGAATTTTTACAAGGGCAAAATGATAATGTTTGAATGAAGTTATCTTGGAAATTTTCCCTTTCATCGATTTCAATTGCACTTCTTTCACAGGTATGTGTATTTTTATTAAAAATCGTCCAAAGGTGCAGCATAAATATCTTGGGACAGACTATAGGAACTTGTATGGTGTCTTATTAGAACCACAACATGACAATAAGCTAACAGTACATAATGCTCAACCATCATGTGTTTTTAACCGAGAAGTGAATTTTGAAAGTTGATGATACTAGTACTGAGTAGTTAACTTAATTACTTAATCATGTTAATTACCACTAATGTTTTTAGAGGATCCAAAACTTGACAGTCAGAGAAATGAGGCTTAAACAAGTGAGATTACACTTGATCTGTTACACTTACCACATATAAATCTATGTCATTTATAGTCCTCTTACTTCTTTTCTTGTAATATGTTTTTTAATTTATTTTTTATATTTAAATTTAAACTTTTTATTTAAGCATTGAATGCTTATTTTTGGATGTCGTCGGTCCTGTAACACACCAAGCGGTGCAGACAAATTGAATACAGCGCATTAATTGACCGGAAAATTGCAAAGCGCATTGATGAAAAAGTTTTCCGGTCAATTTTTCCGCGCAGTATGATAATTTGTCTGCAAAGCTTGGTGTTACAGGACCGACGACATCCAAAAATAAGCATTCAATGCTTATATTTATATTCATACTGGTGTCTATTTGTATGAAATACATAATTGTGCATTGTCGCTGTAAAGCCATTTTGTATGCAAAAATATAGTGCCAGAAACAGTGTAGAAAAAAAATCTTTTTTATTAAGGAGTAGATATAATTTAATCATTATTATTCAAAAGTACATATCAAATTGGTTATGTAAAATTGAACGTTTCATTTAATCTTACAAAAATAAATATAAACGTATTCATAGAAAATTGAACATCGCAGATTTCCAATGCAAACATAAGGGGAAATATACACTGAATGTAAATATACATGTATAAAAATCATTTTAAATTTTAAAAGCTGGCAATGGGGCAGCAGCTAGCTAGCTACTTGCTAGGATTAGCTAGCACATGTATTATAGATTTACTCAAGATAATCATAGAGATGTACTTTTTGGGAGTTGATTTTAATCAACTCTCCTATGCAGCTACTCAGGCAAACCGAAAGTGAAACAGTGTTTGGACCTAAGCACAAATTAACACCGCTGACAACATTTAGTTCTTGAAAATAATCGATAAATTCGATGTAATGTATTCTAAAGCATAGTTTTTCAAGGACACTTATTTATAGATACCTTGTAAATAGTCAGATTTTAAATGGTACGAACAATGTAGATATTTGTATGTATTGTATGTAGACATTGTATGTATTCCTACGCCAGAGTTCAATATAGTTTTGTTCAACCAGACGCTCGGCTGTCTCCGTTAATCTCCGACAAGCAGAGAGTCTCTCTTGCTTGTCGGAGATTAACGGAGACAGACGAGTGTCTGGTTGAACAAGACTAGAGTTCTATAGTGCTTGGATCCATACAATTTCTCAGATATATTTCGATTACTGATACGTAGTTTGATGGAATTAATTATTTGAATATTACACGATTCATATGGGGTTTTCACGAAATTCCTGTTGAAGAATTCATATTATAAAAAATGTGTATAATTCAAATACATATATAGGAAACGGGGTCTAGGAAACTACTTGCCATGCAAAATATAACCTAACATATCGTTGATAAAAAAAAAAAAATAGTCGATAAAATCCGCAGCTATGTTAAGGCTGCCCGAAGCTAAATTTATATCGGAAAACGATACTGTTTTAATTATTGAATAAACACTTTAACCGGGCGATTTTCTTTAAATCTTTGTTACATGAATAAACAGCGATATCCAACAATATATTTGATGCATTTTTGTGACGTCATATGTTGTTCTTATACACGTGACCTGCGTATCCTAACGCAGCGTATGATCTATATAAATCGCATCGGTGCAAGTGATAAATGACATTAAATCAAATATATTTTTATTAAAAATCCTTCGATAAGTAACGTATTTTGCAGTTTTTGCTGGGGGTTCATATAAATATTTTGTTTATTTGAAATATTGTCAAAACATTGCGCCCCATCATCGAAATTAGGCACATTTTTACTTTTTAAGCTCGAATTACACAACATTGGGTAAATTGGTAGGTTTCCCCCAGCATGATTCACATTGGTACTTATTTTCTCTACCAGTTTCACGCAAAAAATACAAAGATTGTATTGATCTTTCACTTGCGCCAGGCTGTTTTTTACATGCATAAAAATATCTCCATTCATTAGTTTACACGTAGCAGGGCGAGTCTTCAAACAATTAGTTTATAAATTGTCATTTACCTGATAGGAGGCTTTAAAACTGCCGATTTCTTTTTTACTAAGTAATGATAATATTGAATTTAGTATTACTAGTATTTAAAACAGCGTCTATGTAAAGGAATCACGCGGTTTTATAATATTCAGTAAAATTCACTTATTTCGTTATGATACATTCCCTGAGAACTATCGAAAGGAATGCAGATCGTGACGTCAAAGTTAATTATGACGTCATATCGTATGAAGTTCAGACAAGTGACTTTCTACATATCAATTCGGGCAGCCTTAACATAGCCGCGTCAACTCCCGTCAGTACTTCAGTACTTTGATTTTCCAATAGCATCTTGAAACAATTAAAATTCAAAAAGTGTGCAGTTTGGTCACCATGGTCACATATTTTCATTGCATGACAGCATTTTCTCCTATGGAAGTACACGGTTTGATATTTGGAATCTTACACTTTGATACTTTGCAATGCATGTCCAACTATCAATTCATGGGAATCATTAATCATTCATATAATGTCAGATCCTTATCTTCAATAATCCAAATTAATAGTAGAGTAGATCTTGTGGCAATGTGCTTACGTGTTGTTAAATATTTCAGGCTTAGAATAAGTTCAGCGGTGTGGCCAAAGAGATGTAGGCCCTACTACACAAGACATGCATGAGCAACGCAAAAATATTTACCCAACATCCAAGTATCGCAAACAGCAATACGATCAAGTTTAATCGCATGCGTTTCTGGAATGCACTCATTATTGTAGCTGACTCTAACAAATCTTTTTTAACGAAAAATTAAAGAAAAGCATTATTGCCATCTAAATTTTAAATGAAACAATTATCAGAATGATCATGGGTGTGTAACATGACACCGTACCTCGGTAACGGGACGTTTCGCTCCTATAGACGTTTCGCGCTGAGACGTTTCGCTCCTAAAGACCTTTCGCGCTGAGACGTTTCGCACCTATATTATTTATTATATATTATTATTATATATATTGTGATGTTTTAGAGATAATATTTAGATAAATATTTATAAATAAATATATATGCGTGCAATAAATATTGACTTTATTGAAAACATATGATCATTTTTATTGTGGCACATTCACTGATAACTTTAATATTGTATAAAACGATTATCCACGTGAAGATGTATAATTATGTTTATTTAGCAATCATTATTTAGTTCTGAATCGTTTCCTCATAAAGGTGTGAAAATTAATTTGGAGGCGCCCCATGTCAAGCTAAAGAGGAGACGGGTGTTAATTATTATTAATTATTATTAACTAGCGGTTACATATACATATGCGACATGATGAAATACATCGTAATTCATCATATAAAAATTTATAACGGTATATATAATATGCAACTTGAAAACAATGAAAATTAAAACATATATTGTTAATATTGCTTACTTTTAGTGTCGTTTTATCCAGGTTTTATATATAAATCATTGGAAAACAAATTTTTTTCATTTATACACAATGTTTTAATTTAAGTAAATATAATGAGTAAATATTAATATGAAATACATCGCAATTCATCATATAAAAATTTTAGAACTACATGTATATATGTAATGCGATGTTTTAAGATAAATATTTATACAAAATATTAAAATTGACTACATTCAAAAACCCTCTTTTTAAAACTGTCTTTGAAAAATTCTGAATTTATATAATGTACCAAATCATTATCCGCGTGCATATATAATTATGTTTATTAAGCAATCATAATTAACAGATTTCCCTTTTTTATAACTAATTTGGAGGCCCTCCATGTCCAGCTAGAAGTTTTCATTGTATATATTATATATTTATGCTTATTTACTATTTATTTACTACCTATCTATTCACTTATAAAATGTACCTCTGACTTTTGAACTGTATAATTATACTGATTGATCGCATGTACCATTTCATGGTTTGAGTGAATAAACTGAATTGAATTGAGTTATGGGTGTAATTAGTTTACTGCATAATGACCACATAATTAATAGGCGCGAAACATCTCGGGGCGAAAGGTCTTTCGGGGCGAACCGTCCCGCATTCTGCAGGTTTCGGTTTTGAATTATGATAGTTTTAGGAGAAAATAAATAAATGCAAAGAAGCTAAAAAAAATGTATTTACTGATAAAATAATTATAGTAAACTACATTGTGTGGTTTTTCTGACTAAATTTTAGAAAAAAAATAATCTGGAAGTAGCATGACACTAGTCTCGTTCAACCAGACGCTCGGCTGTCTCCGTAAATCTCCGACGAGCAAATCTCTGCTCGTCGGAGATTTACGGAGACAGCCGAGCGTCTGATAGAACGAGACTATGGGTCCGCCAGTAGATCTGTCAGCTGAGTGGGGTCAATCAGCTAACATCCGCGACTGTACTCGGCAATGCTGGTACCGGACATCCATGACTGTACCTGCACGTTAATGTTAAAGTCGGAATATCCGGATTGTTTTGTCGTATAAAATATGTTTATATCTATACTGTAGACTGTAATGGTAGAAAATATATCTAATGAATATTTATACACACAAAGAATCCTGTAGAGTTATCTTATCTGCTGTATGGAACACCGTTAACGCAAAAGGGAAACATTAACTATAGCAAATGTAAAGAATATACTGAAACTCACAGACAATTTTCAGCGTACGAAATCATTTTTAAAAACAACATTACTTCTAATAAAAACAAATAAAGTAATTAAATTACCAAGATAAACCATACCTTATGAATATAATAAACGTTAAGGTTTAGGGATTAAGGCTAAAATAGGGGGCGCCTGCTGCCAAATTCAATTCAATATATAACGTTATTGAATATAAGATATTATTGGAAATAAAAAAAAAAAAACCTCTTAAGGTTTGTTAATAAATAGACCGACAAACAAATTTAAATATTTGAGCAAACAGCATCAATGTCTCTATTTACCTCGAACTACAATAAAAAAATAAGTATATCCATCAGTTAGTATACAGTGAAAATGTGTCTCATTTACACAGCCAGAAGGATCAGTTTATAATTAAAATAAAAATATACTTTATTCACATCTGCAGATAAATATTCGCCAAATATATAACAATTATACCTGTCCTAAAATACACCATATTTCAGTAATATTTATTACCGTGCATGTGCCTGACTAACAACATCCATGAGTGTACCTGTCCTATAATTACATTATAACTTACATCCACGACTGTACCTGTGCCTGATTAACAACATCAATGAGTGTACCTGTCGTATAAATGTATTATAAATTTAATCCACGACTGTACCTGTGCCTAATAACAATATCAATGAGTATACTTGTCGTATAAATGCATTATAACTTACATCCACGACTGTACCTGTGCCTGACTAACAACATCCATGAGTGTACCTTTCGTATAAATGTATTATAACTTACATCCACGACTGTATCTGTGCCTGACTAACAACATCCATGAGTGTACCTTTCGTATAAATGCATTATAACTTACATCCACGACTGTACCTGTGCCTGACTAACAACATCCATAAGTGTACCTGTCGTATAAATGCATTATAATTTAATTCTGGTTGTAACGCGGCATTTGATTGGATAGAAAAATTTAGTTAAATTTGTATAACCTGGTTAGCACGTCACAAGACACGTCACAATGCACCAACGTCAAAAACGTATTGATCCGCTTGACGTTACGTTTGAATTTTGAACAGATTAATATCATTTTTAAAAGTAAAACGCACTGAATTTGTTAAGAAAGTTACAGAAAATTAAATTATAAGTAATGAACTCAATGTCTACTCAAGTTATACTCGTACAACCTGGGTTGGAGCAGTTTACGCTTTTTTATAATCCGCTTCGCGGATTATAAAGCGTAAACTGCCCCAACCCAGGTTATACGAGTATAACTTGGGTAGACATTGAGTTCATTTCTTAAATAACTTACATCCACGACTGTACCTGTGCCTGACTAACAACATCCATGACTGTTCATGTGCCTGATTAACAACATCCATGACTGTACCTGTACTGTAAATGCATTATAACTTACATCCACGACTGTGACTGTGCCTGATTAACAACATCCATGAGTGAACCTGTCGTATAAATGCATTATAACTTACATTCACGACTGTACCTATGCCTGACTAACAACATTCATGACTGTTCCTGTGCCTGATTAACAACATCCATGAGTGTACCTGTCGTATAAATGCATTATTACTTACATCAACGACTGTACCTGTGTCTGATAAACAACATTCATGACTGTACCTGTCCTATAAATGCATTATAACTTACATCCACGACTGTACCTGTGCCTGACTAACAACATCCATGAGTGTACCTGTCGTATAAATGCATTATAACTTACATCCACGGCTGTACCTGTGCCTGATTCACAACATCCACGAGTGTACCTGTCGTATAAATGTATTATAACTTACATCCACGACTGTACCTGTGCCTGATTAACAACATCCATGAGTGTACCTGTCCTATAAATGCATTATAACTTACATCCACAACTGTACCTGTGCCTGATATATAAACAACATCCATGAGTGTACCTGTCCTATAAATGCATTATAACTTACATCCACGACTGTACCTGTGCCTGATTAACAACATCCATGAGTGTACCTGTCCTATAAATGCATTATAACTTACATCCACGACTATACCTGTGCCTGACTAACAACATCCATGAGTGAACCTGTCGTATAAATGCATTATAACTTACATCCACGACTGTACCTGTGCCTGATTAACAACATCCATGAGTGTACCTGTCCTATAAATGCATTATAACTTACATCCACGGCTGTACCTGTGCCTGATTCACAACATCCATGGCTGTACCTGTCGTATAAATGTATTATAACTTACATCCACGACTGTACCTTTGCCTGATTAACAACATCCATGAGTGTACCTGTCCTATAAATGCATTATAACTTACATCCACGACTGTACCTGTGCCTAATAAACAACATCCATGAGTGTACCTGTCCTATAAATGCATTATCTAACTTACATCCACGACTGTATCTGTGCCTGACTAACAACATCAATGACTGTACCTGTCGTATAAATGCATTATAACTTACATCCACGATTGTACCTGTGCCTGATAAACAACATCCATGACTGTACCTGTCCTATAAATGCATTATCTAACTTACATCCACGACTGTATCTGTGCCTGACTAACAACATCCATGACTGTACCTGTCGTATAAATGCATTATAACTTACATCCACGACTGTACCTGTGCCTGATTAACAACATCCATGAGTGAATCTGTCGTATAAATGCATTATAACTTACATCCACGACTGTACCTATGCCTGACTAACAACATCCATGAGTGTTCCTTTCGTATAAATGCATTATAACTTACATCCACGACTGTACCTGTGTCTGATTAACAACATCCGTGACCGTACCTGTCCTATAAATGCATAATAACTTACTTGTGCCTGATTAAAAACATACATGACTGTACCTGTTCTCTACAAGTGTCATAACAGTATTTTACTGTAGTTTCACGTCAAAACATGGAGTTCCCTTGTAATTGGGGGTGTTTCCGTCTGCTAAAGGGGCTGATTTTTTTATGAGATGAAAAACAAGGTGTAAGATGTCTGACTATCCAAGTTTTGTAACAATGCGAGGTCATTTGAATTTTTGAAGCGTGTTGATTCCGGAGGGGGTTGCGGGGATAAAAGACCCGGGCTTGATTTTTAAGCACAAAGTTTCACGCCTTGCAGGATGCACGTGTGTATTTTTCTAGAAAATTGTAAATGAAGCGTTGTTTAAAAAAGTCAAGAGGATTATTTTCCTGAGAGGTTCGTTTTGAATTTTTAATCAGTATCTAAAGTTGCGCAATTTTGTAAAATTTAGTACTGTAGTGACACCTATAAAAGCATTATATCTTACATCCAAAACTGTACCTGTGCCTGATTAAGAACATTCATGATTGTACCTGTCCTATAAATGCATCACATCTTTCATTCTTGACTGTATCCGTGCTTGATTAACAACACTCTATGCATGAAACTAATTAACCGAGTTCATGGAATCGCGTGCTTTTCCGTTTTACTGTTTTGTAAATAACGCATTTTAATATTTTTACTCAATTTCCTTTCGTTGTCATTATAAATCAATGTGCTCAATGAGTTTTATTTATTGAAGTCACAAGTAGTTCAGTGTCCCGTAAACTAATCCAACCAATAAATACTTGCATTCTATCAAACTTGTTCTAGTATTTATCTTATTTGATTTAGAAATAGAAAATAAATTTATTAATGTATAAAAATAAGAGCTTGTAATAAAGTTGTATCTGATAACTTGGAATTAATTATTGAGAGAAAAAAAATTGAAATTCTTATGAACAAACTAGCTTACTTACATGTACGTTAGAAATATTCAATCTTAACTGCTTTTTCTTAGTATTTGTAATTCAGTTTGTTTATTTACGTGTGATATTAAAATGTCGAGCTAATCTTTTGGTGACAGGGCATTCAATTTTGAAATGTTAGCAAATGAAGAATTACTTTTCTGTAGTTTCTGAATTATTTTCGGTCCATTATTTTAGATATTTGAAATACATGTATATTCATTTAAACTGGTTGTTTTCGTGTATTTTTCTTAATGTCCTTGCGAAGTTTGATCTTTTAATTCAGATCAAACAAGAGGTGACTAGGTTTTTATATATATGTAAATAAGAGAATTTTAACGAATCATTTCAAATCGAATTCATTTACTTACTGCGGATTGTCGTTATGCTAATTAAAAAAACGAGACATTAACGCTAAAATTTCTTGTCATTTTTAAGAATATATGCTCATTTTGTTTTCATGTTTTCTAAGAGGATCTTTCCACTTCGGAATTCCGAATGGCAGTGGAGATGAATTAAACGTGAACGGTGAGCGAACGCTGAACGATCGCTGAGCACATAGTGAACGTACTGTAAGCGCACGGTGAGCGCGGATGGAGCGGAGTGGAGAGCAGAAAACGGTGAACGCACGCTGAGCGAACGGTGAGCGCAAGCTGAGCGGACAGTGAGCGAACGCAAAATTGATGTAGAAAGTTTCAGGAACTGTATCAAAATCCAATAATTCAATGCTTTCAGATAACCTACTGCAATTTGTAACCATCCGTCGTAGCATGTTGTCTATCGTCGTGCATTAACAGTTGAACATTTTAACTTATTTTAAAAAACAAAATGGTTAATTATTTTCAAAATGTGTTATGAATTGCATTTTTGGGGCGGATGAACATTAATTTTTTCATTGATCTTGAACTCATATAGTTCTCATGGACAGGCACAAATTCATTTAGCTTTATACATACAGAGTATATTGTTGAGGTAATTTTACAACGTAATTTAATCGCAAACTTTACTCAAAAGTAACGTAAGCGTTAAGTAAGATTATCTTTTGTCCTTCTCAAGGCTATATTGTACTCAGTCTATCTTAAACATTATCTTGCTTGATTTTCGATAAGGCACCCCTTCTGTTAAACACGATTTTACGTGCCTGTACAGAAAGGTGTGAACGCCGCTAACCTACGTTGTAGACGTCAAGCAGTAAGGATATCTTCAAACCAATGTCATAAACGTCTTCATCTTGATTGGTGCAAATAAACTTGAATAAGATTTGAGCTCGATGACGTTCTTTTTTTCTTTTCTAATGAAAAAAAAAGATTCAATCTTTGCTTTAATTAATAATGGCAGAATACGTATGTACCGCAGTCCCGGAGAAAGTTTTTCGGACGTTACTGTGAGGAAACATGGCCGCTAGGAGAGAGGTTTAATGATGGTGTGGGCAGGTACATGTATTTTGCAGCCAAAATGACTTCTTGTTCTTCAAGGGCTGGAGGAAACCATCTTTCAAGATGACCATGCCAGACCCTATTGTGGACGGATTATTAATGATTCACGATGATTGAATGGCCGAAAAAAATACCTACCTGAGCCTTATATTGAGCATCCCTGGGAGAAACTTGGAAAGTGAGTTTTTTATAATCACCCTCAACCATCGACCAGTTTCGGGACTGCCTTTATCATGGATGGAATACATGTAACACCCCCTCCCCGGTCTATCATTAGAGTTTGTACTCGATACATGAGGAAGCGTTGCTCTGCCTGTTTTAACGCTCCTTGGGAGCAAATGCTAAATCAATCTGACTTTTCTCTGAATGTGACTTTGTGAAATGACCCTTGTGTGTTGCTAATATGTCTTTGCAATTGATAAAAACATCTCCGAAAAAATTCGTCCACAAGACTAGATTCAATGACATAAAACACATATGTTTTTTTAAATGTTAAAATTGATTTAAATGCATTAAAAGATTCTAAAGAGGGTTTTGCAAAATGCGAGATTATTACCTAACGTGGAATACACCTTTTTAAAATATCCCTTTCGCTTGAAGAGTCATATCATTACGTAGACGACTATATTTACATAGCGGTTATGTTCCGTATTCAGGCAAAATAAACAAATATTTACACGAATTTATATCGAACACGACAATCATCATTTGATTTTCATAAATACAGTTAGGAAGATGACCAAATAGTATGTATTTTAATGTTATAACATATATCAATTTGATTTCTACTGTCCAGCGTGTTTAAAATATCACATGAATAATTCTGCTTGTGGTTCTTCAAAACCGTTAGCGTTGTACGTACAAACGTCGCATGTTTCTATAGTAATTGGATAAACGTCTATAGTCTAGATAAAAAGGTGAATCAAATTTATTCGTACGTATTTTCATTTACCTATTGTTTCATCACCGATTCATACTTTTTAAAATAAATTATTTTTGCTTTTAAAAACCTGTTCATGTATCTTTAAAAACGGCATACCCTTATTATTTTATAAAAAGAGGGGGGGGGGGGGGATCCCGATCTGTTGCGTACATTGTTTTGGAATAACTTGTTCAGAAGGAAAGGTTTATAATGAGGATAATAACTTGTTCAGGTGGAAAGGTTTATAATGATTATCCAAGTTTATAACGGGGACTTCACTCAAAAAGTAATGTTGGAAAAAATTAGGCACGCATGCAAAATATTACATTGACAAACGTTTCAAAAAGTTTATTCTGACATTCTTAAATAACTGTTCCGGGATTCGAACCCCAATAAAAAAAAGGAGTCGATTTTACTCTATTCTAATGGTGTAACAACTCCACAACTCTAGACATTACATAAAACGGGGAAATTTAACACTGCGTTCTTAGATTTAAAAAATATCAATCATTTTTCCAAAAGTTCGATTTTTAAAAAACATGCCTCTTCGAAACAAAAATCGGAAATGGAAGTTTTCAGGGAATTGTCGTGAAAGCGTGAAAACTGCCACATTTGTGTGTGTAACCATTTTCAAATTCATAATCTTATAAAAGTTAGTATATTAACTTCCAAGATAAAATTCTCGCTGCTTTCTGAACAAAGTTGCATGAGAAAAAATTACATCGACTTCTGTTACTTTGATTTTTTCCATTTTATCTGCAACTCCTTTAGGTAAATATAGAATAGGAACTGCAACACCCTCTTTTTATAGCAGATACCTGGTAATCGACTGGACAATCCGATACCCATTTTCTATCATAAGTTGAAGGTCAAATTACATGTATGGGACCAATGACATACCGAAAATTATTTTTATCATTTTAGAATTGCATCATATACGCCAAACTATGTATGTATTACACATGCATGTAGCATACTTTTATCTGAACAAATATTTGTTTTAAATATACATATAGAAAATTGAATTATCATGTATCCCCCCACACGTTTTTGGTGTTGTCAGGTAAAAATCCCCGAAGTGAATATAAGGAAATTAACAGTGAAATGGCAAGAGACTGCTCCTCCCTCCCCCTACCCACTTTCAAAATGATGCTACACGTCATCATAAGTGATATACATTTTGTAGAACTACCTTAGCTAACCAATTGTTATGCCTAAAATCTGAATAATTAAATAAGGCTATCAAATTACATGTACTGAGAAGGAAAAACTAACGAGTGAAAAACGGGTAAGTTTAGTCATGGATATTGTTGATATTCAACGAATAAAGATGTTACAATATGGTATATTTTTTGTAAAGGACAAAACAAATTATAGCCATGGTTAATCAGGCACAGGTACAGTCGTGGATGTAAGTTATAATACATTTATACGACAGGTACAGTCATGGATGTTGTTAGTCAGGCACAGGTACAGTCGTGGATGTAATTTATAATACATTTATACGACAGGTACAATCATGGATGTTGTTAGTCAGGCACAGGTAGAGTCGTGGATGTACGTTATAATACATTTATACGACAGGTACACTGATGGATGTCGTTAGTCAGGCACAGGTACAGTCGTGGATGTAACTTATAATGCGCTTATAGGACAGGTACACTCATGGATGTTGTTAGTCAGGCATGGGTACAGTCGTGGATGTAAGTTATAATGCATTTATAGGACAGGTACACTCATGGATGTTGTTAGTCACGCACAGGTACAGTCGTGGATGTAAGTTAAAATGCATTTATACGACAGGTTCGCTCATGGATGTTGTTAGTCACGTACAGGTACAGTCGTGGATTTAAGTTAAAATACATTTATACGACAGGTACGCTCATGGATGTTATTAATCAGGCAAAGGTACAGTCATGGATATAAGTTATAATGCATTTATACGACAGTCGTTGATGAAGTTATAATGCATTTATACGACAGGTACTCTCATGGATGTTGTTTATCAGGCACAGGTACAGTCGTGGATGTAAGTTATAATGCATTTATACGACAGGTACGCTCATGAATGTTGTTAGTCAGGCACAGGTACAGTCGTGGAAGCAAGTTATAATGCATTTATACGACAGGTACACTCATGGATGTTGTTAATCAGGCACAGGTACAGTCGTGGATGTAAATTATAATGCATTTATAGGACAGATACACTCATGGATGTTGTTAATCAGGCACAGGTACAGTCGTGGATGTAAGTTATAATGCATTTATACGACAGGTACAGTCATGGATGTTGTTAGTTAGGCACAGGTACAGTCGTGGATGTAAATTATAATGCATTTATAGGACAGGTACACTCATGGATGTTGTTAATCAGGCACAGGTACAGTCGCAGATGTTATTTATACTACATTTATAGGACAGGTACGCTCATGGATGTTGTTAGTCAGGCACAGGTACAGTCGTGGAAGCAAGTTATAATGCATTTATACGACAGGTACACTTATGGATGTTATTAATCAGGCACAGGTACAGTCGTGGATGTAAATTATAATGCATTTATACGACAGGTACACTCATGGATGTTGTTAATCAGGCACAGGTACAGTCGTGGATGTAAGTTATAATGCATTTATACGACAGGTACAGTCATGGATGTTGTTAGTTAGGCACAGGTACAGTCGTGGATGTAAATTATAATGCACTTATAGGACAGGTACACTCATGGATGTTGTTAGTCAGGCATGGGTACAGTCGTGGATGTAAGTTATAATGCATTTATAGGACAGGTACACTCATGGATGTTGTTAGTCACGCACAGGTACAGTCGTGGATGTAAGTTAAAATGCATTTATACGACAGGTTCGCTCATGGATGTTGTTAGTCACGCACAGGTACAGTCGTGGATTTAAGTTAAAATACATTTATACGACAGGTACGCTCATGGATGTTATTAATCAGGCACAGGTACAGTCATGGATATAAGTTATAATGCATTTATACGACAGTCGTTGATGAAGTTATAATGCATTTATACGACAGGTACTCTCATGGATGTTGTTTATCAGGCACAGGTACAGTCGTGGATGTAAGTTATAATGCATTTATACGACAGGTACGCTCATGAATGTTGTTAGTCAGGCACAGGTACAGTCGTGGAAGCAAGTTATAATGCATTTATACGACAGGTACACTTATGGATGTTATTAATCAGGCACAGGTACAGTCGTGGATGTAAATTATAATGCATTTATACGACAGGTACACTCATGGATGTTGTTAATCAGGCACAGGTACAGTCGTGGATGTAAGTTATAATGCATTTATACGACAGGTACAGTCATGGATGTTGTTAGTTAGGCACAGGTACAGTCGTGGATGTAAATTATAATGCACTTATAGGACAGGTACACTCATGGATGTTGTTAGTCAGGCATGGGTACAGTCGTGGATGTAAGTTATAATGCATTTATAGGACAGGTACACTCATGGATGTTGTTAGTCACGCACAGGTACAGTCGTGGATGTAAGTTAAAATGCATTTATACGACAGGTTCGCTCATGGATGTTGTTAGTCACGCACAGGTACAGTCGTGGATTTAAGTTAAAATACATTTATACGACAGGTACGCTCATGGATGTTATTAATCAGGCACAGGTACAGTCATGGATATAAGTTATAATGCATTTATACGACAGTCGTTGATGAAGTTATAATGCATTTATACGACAGGTACTCTCATGGATGTTGTTAGTCAGGCACAGGTACAGTCGTGGAAGCAAGTTATAATGCATTTATACGACAGGTACACTTTTGGATGTTATTAATCAGGCACAGGTACAGTCGTGGATGTAAATTATAATGCATTTATAGGACATGTACACTCATGGATGTTGTTAATCAGGCACAGGTACAGTCGTGGATGTAAGTTATAATGCATTTATACGACAGGTACAGTCATGGATGTTGTTAGTTAGGCACAGGTACAGTCGTGGATGTAAATTATAATGCATTTATAGGACAGGTACACTCATGGATGTTGTTAATCAGGCACAGGTACAGTCGCAGATGTAATTTATAATACATTTATAGGACAGGTACGCTCATGGATGTTGTTAGTCAGGCACAGGTACAGTCGTGGATGTAAGTTATAATACATTTATAAGACAGGTACACTCATGGATGTTGTTTATCAGGCACAGGTACAGTCGTGGATGTAAGTTATAATGCATTTATAGAACAGGTACACTCATGGATGTTGTTAGTCAGGCACAGGTACAGTCGTGGATGTAAGTTATAATACATTTATACGACATGTAGACTCATGGATGTTGTTAATCAGGCACAGGTATAGTCGTGGATGTAAGTTATAATGCATTTATACGACAGGTACAGTCATTGATGTTGTTAATCAGGCACAAGTACAGTCGTGAATGTAAGTTATAATGCATTTGTACGACAGGTACACTCATGGATGTTGTTAATCAGGCACAGGTACAGTCATGGATATAAGTTATATTGCATTTATACGACAGTCGTGGATGCAAGTTATAATGCATTTATAGGACAGGTACACTCATGGATGTTGCTTATCAGGCACAGGTAGAGTCGTGAATGTAAGTTATAATGCATTTATAGGACAGGTACACTCATGGATGTTGTTTATCAGGCACAGGTACAGTCGTGAATGTAAGTTATAATGCATTCATTCGACATGTACGCTCATGAATGTTGTTAGTCAGGCACAGGTACAGTCGTGGTTGCAAGTTATAATGCATTTATACGGCAGGTACACTCATGGATGTTATTAATCAGGCACAGGTACAGTCGTGGATGTAAGTTATAATGCATTTATACGACGGGTACAGTCATGGATGTTGTTAGTCAGGCACAGGTATAGTCGTGGATGTAAGTTATAATGCATTTATAGGACAGGCACAGTCATGGATGGTGTTAGTCAGGCACAGGTACTGTCGTGGATGTAAGTTATAATGCATTTATAGGACAGGTACAGTCATGGATGTTGTCAACCATTAATGTTAACAATTGGTTTTTAAGACCGGTACAGGGGAATGTGAATTAAAGAAATGATGCATATTATGGACATGTACAATCATTGATGTTAATTAGTTACATGTACAGGTACAGTCATGTTTACTTAATATTTTTTTGTTAAAAAATGACAGATAGTTAGGATATGTAAACCACATGTACGGTGTTTTTTAGACAGGTGAAATCTCAGTTTACTCGTACTTATGTTCACCTCTTTTTATAGTTCAAGACATAATCAGTGTTACTATTTTCTCCATTATTCCATATGCATTGATTTGATTTGAACATATTTTTATTGTACAAAAATACAATTGGGATTGGGCACTGTAAGTTCTATAACTTAGACCGCCCTCTCCCAATACAAAGATATAGTATAATGTATGTGTATATATGCATTCTTTTTGTGTAAATAAATCAACTTTTTATTTAATTATTAAGAAATTGGTTTATGTTAGCCTTACCGGTAGTGAAAAACCACCTTTACTTATTTGTCTTTGATTAGCGATTACGTTGATACAGAAATTTAATTTCCGTATTATTAATGATTATATTCAATAAAAGTTTATGTTCATTTCCGTTTTGAAATTAACGGCGTTCCATACAGCAAGTCAGATAACCCCTGACCATTTTTTGTTGGTAAATATACAGAAGAGAGATGTTTTCTGTAATAACAATTCATAAATATATATCTTTAATAAAAGGATAATAATCCGGAAAACATTTCTCTGATATTTCGACTTTAACATTAGCGTGCAGGTACAGTCATGGATGTTCGGTACCAGCATTGCCGAGTACAGTCGCGGATGTTAGCTGACAGACACTGTTGACTCAGAGACGGCCTGGTAGACGGTAGATCCGATCCAGTCATCGCCGCACGAGTGAGTTCGTTTTCTGTGATTTGTGAGTGTGTCATAGTCTGTGGTCCGCCTCGATTCGTGTATCGATACTACCTGTGATTCAAGTGTGAATTCAGAACTCCGTGAAATCAACAAGACTCCTGGTGAATTGAATCAGCTGATTCGAACAGTATACTGACAGTTTGGTAAGTTGCTGCACCACTAACATTAATCATCAGATTATAATTGACAATAAGTACAGGCCTGATTGCATATTGATATTATGTATGTAATTATTAGATAAGACATGTTGTGAAGATCTGAATGTCTGTCGTCTGAGGTATACCATATGCGCAATTTTTGATTATTGTTATTTACAAAGTGCACTTTACTTTATTTTTTTACATTTTTTTTCGCATTTGAATTTTTGGTAATCTTCATAGCGGCAAGATAGAAGAGTGATAGAAAGAGTAAGTGGTGTAATTAATAGTGCACGTTACCTCTATATCTTTATACCCTTACAAGGTACTAATCAGTTACAAATTAACTGATATACCTATTGACGTTCGACCATCATTGACAGGACATAGTTTTTAGCTCACCTGAGCTGAAAGCTCAAGTGAGCTTTTCTGATCACATTTTGTCCGTCGTCCGTCTGTCCGTCCGTCCGTCCGTCTGTAAACTTTTACATTTTGAACTTCTTCTCTAAAACCACCTGGTCAATTTCAAACGAATTTGGCACAAAGCATCCTTATGGTAAGACGGATATAAATTGCAGAAATGAAAGATCGATCTTTATTCAAAGCGGAGAAAACCTCGAAACTGTAAAAGAAAAAGGGGGGGAGTGCATTTTTAAAAATCTTCTTCTCAAGAACTACTGAGTCAAATTCAACGTAATTTAGCCTACATAATCCTTATGGAAAGGAAAATATAAATTGCAAAACTCATGGGTTAATTCTGTTTCAAATTTGAGTAATTTACGAAAATAATAACAAAGAAATTGGGGGTCGATCAGTTTATAACTTCGGGTTCGGTATTTCGTATTTCGAAAACGAGGTTTTGTTTAGAGCAGCCATGTAACTGGTCAAACTGACAAAGATGAATTTGCTTGTTGTGCAACAGTTTACGTGCGAAGGGATTATTTGAAACTTGCAAAATATATTTGTGCCGATTTTTTGAAGTAAATTGAGGTTTAATGTTTCAATGCGTTGACATGTTCACTTGTCACGATGGTTTTAGCTTGTTTTGATTTTAGTTTCATTTTCGTTAATTATGCCTTTTAACTTGAGGGGAACTATCGCCTGTATTTTGGAATATTTACGTATCAAATCAAACATAGACTTCGGTAAATCAGACAGCTGATTGTTTACCTGCGCAAAATGAGAAAAATCTGATGCATTAACAACATATCGTAAAATAAAATTCATTTGAACTATTCATTTTATTCGTATTTCGGTACGATCTCTACGTAATGGTTGAATTGTTAAGATGCTCAGCATTTTCAATTTAAAGGGATATTATTTTCGCTGATAGAAATATATACTGGTAGGTATTTTTCTGATGAAAAATAAATTGTGCTCCTTCTTTGTTTACAGTGCATTTTTCTTGTTTTCATTGTTTACAATTTTCTATAATTTACTGACCTATCTAAGAGTCAGGTTTCGAGTTATTAGCAAGATACAGAGCTTTGTGCACAATGCTATGTTTGTACAAAGAGCTGAGGTGATGCTTTAATTTCTTTATATTTTAAATGCTGAATAGGAAAGACCAAGTTTAAATACATACATGCATGTAAACAAATACATGACTCAAAACAAGGTCTGTATCTTCCTAAAAATTCTATGATTCACGCTGAAATTTTGGTTAATCATTAGAAATGTCTTGCTAAAAGGATGATATGCAGTAACTACTTTCTGGTGCCCCTTCTTATAGGATGAATTATATATATATATATATATATATATATATATATATATATATATATATATATATATATATATATTCCAGAAAGAGTGAAAGATGATATCACACAGTATTAATAATCAAAAAAAGAAAAAGAAAATGTACAGTTCCAATGTTTCTAATCACAAACGCTTTCTGGATTTTAACATCCGTCTTCATGTGAACGTACATAAAATATGAATTTTTTTTCCTTAGAAACGTTAACTATGACGTCATGATGTAATGAGAGTCTTTTCAGAGAAGGAATAAATTCATGACGTCATAATACAATACAAAACGTCAAAGTTCGGGAAAACTGAATTAGACAGAAATGATAATAACGACATCAATAAATGTACACATACAAGGACTGGCTGGAATAAAGATGATCATATATACAGATATTAATGTTTGTTGAGTTTTGGGGAAAATCTATACTACTATATTAAAATAATAGACTCGAATTTTTGGGCGTTAATACCGAGAAATCGGAGAAGTACTGTCTTTTGTTTTATATATTTTAAACATCATTGGTACTTGAAGATTACCAATTTGTTTTTATTTTTCCTCAACCAAGCTTCGCTAATTAATAATCAACAAAAATTCCTTTAAAAAATCCGGAAATCACCTGGATTTTTTGGATGTTACAATCTTGCGCATGCGCATTACATTCACGCTTATTCACGGGAGGCTCTTTAGTTCAATGACATGTTTCCACAATATTACATTTGCATGGATAAACTCAGAAACGATAATACAAATACGTGTAAATTTTCATTGGAAATTTGCTATATATTTTGTTCATCAAAGAAAATACGGGAGATAACTCTAACTTAGTGCATTTAATATGAAAAATCCCAAGAGTTCCGAATGTCAACATGGTGTGAAAAAAAGGTTGGTGAAAAAGTGTTGAATTCTTCATTAATATGAATTAAATTTTCAGATGAAAGGTATTTATAGCCTCAAAATGGTTTGTTATGAATAATTTGACACTTATTTTCAATGCAGCTTCATTAATTTTCTCCAAAATCGTTTCGGAGCGATTCTGCAATTTTTTGCTACATTACGGGTATATGGGAGGCATTTTAACTGTGGTGAAGGCCTGTCCCAAGACACAGTTAGATTATTCTAATTAAGCAGAGTGTAGTGAAATTATTACATGTAATAGCATTATTGTAGGCCTAAAGCTTGGTTATGTAAATGTCAACAATACGGTATGTGATTTATGTCGATGTATCTATTTCGTAAATTTCCGATATCATATGCAATTTCAACCCGTGCACGCACGAGTCAAAGTCTAGTAATTTAATAAAATAGTTCTCTTTTACAAGTCTCATGGCGGTTGAATCGGTTTTAAGTTTATAAAATGGGAATACTTGATAATCTCCCCTAGCACATCTGTCAAAGTGTTCACTGCAAGGGGTATTTCTGGTGCTGGGATCATTTATCTGTTGGCGATGGACGCGCATGCGGGCGGTAAGTTGTGTTCCGGTTTGGCCGATGTAATCTTCTCCACAGTTGTTACAAGTTATACAATAGAGCAAATTTTTGGATTTACACGACATATTTTCATTAACATAAAAAGTCTTGCCACATTTAAAAGAAATAGAAGCTCCTGTCTTCAGATAAGGACACGTGCCGCACCTTGAATCTCCGCATTTGGAAACAGCATATTTTCT
This sequence comes from Magallana ariakensis, assembly GCA_020458035.1. Taxonomy (NCBI): domain Eukaryota; kingdom Metazoa; phylum Mollusca; class Bivalvia; order Ostreida; family Ostreidae; genus Magallana; species Magallana ariakensis. Next base: position 7,437,187 of record CM035811.1, read on the forward strand.
GGTGTTGTATTAAATTTAGCTCTTGTTAATATTTTCTTCAGGTTTGGTGGTTGTCTTTGGCTATGGAGTAGGTCAGATTTTTTAATTAGTTGTTTGAGTTCTTGATCCCGCTCAATGATAGAAAAATTATTTTTCGCTTCTTGAAATATATTAAAATGTTTGGGATTGTAGGTTGTAACAAAAGGAATTAAAAATGGGTCATATTCTTTTTTTCTGGTTGTTCTAAGTATATTCTGTGGTATTTTCTTTGCTTCTTCTATGGCCGAATCAATGAGTTTTTCGGGATAATTTTGAGCACTTAGATATGTTTTCAATTCCTTCAATCTTTGATCTTTGGTTTCTTCTTCACTAACAATTATAGTGCAAATTCTTCTGGATAAATTGTAAGGGATATTTCTTTTGGTGTGCGTAGGAAATTAAAAAATCTGACCTACTCCATAGCCAAAGACAACCACCAAACCTGAAGAAAATATTAACAAGAGCACAATATTCTTTGAATGCCCATATAAAGTCATTTTTGCTCAGGTGAGCGATGTGGCCTCATGGGCCTCTTGTTATAAATCGGGTCTTGCTTTGAGTTGTCAGAAGTTTTGCGTACTATTTAGTATTGGTGTGCTACCTTGCAGTTGTCGGTGTGGTTACATAGAGTTTGTTTTTAGTGATTGTATTGTGTTCTCAGTACATTCAGCATAACATTAATCACATATCATATGTAAACCACAGTGTAATACACATTAGCCCATAAAAAAAAATCCAGTAAAAATACTACAGTGTAAAGTTTCCTCTTTATTTCCATTTCAGCATTTATTTAGATTAAGTCTGGTATTAATCTTGTATCGAAATTTAATCGGGATCGGCGACTATTTTTGCGGAATTTCGATCGAGCTCGAGCTTCGCGATATTCGCACACTGAGTTTCCGGTAAAACAAGTCGAGTATTTTCGGTTGATTTGTGTTTAATTTATAGTATCTGATTAAAATTTGTTTATTTCAGCCCAGCATCGAAGGTACAGGTATATTTAGACTGGCTTAACTTGTATCTTTTATTTCAGGTCATCAATTAATTTTCTTATTGCAAAATCTATATTTATTTGCATTGAATTCTGTTTTGTCAGATCAGCTGATATTTTTTTAGAGTTTGATTGCTTATAAAGAGTTAAAGTTGCAAATAGTTTACGTATGCGTTACATAGGATATGTTTGTGCTAATTTGACTCCTTTAGGCATTCCTACAATAGATAAACTGCATGACTGTCTATTTTTAGTTGTTCCCACAAGTAACTACAACTCTCATGTACCAGTACTTATAGGAACCAACATAATACAGAACCTTATTGACACAACGAGGGAGGAATTTGGTTCTGGGTTCTTACAGGATGTAGCTTTGCATACACCTTGGTACTTAGCATTCCGGTGTATTTTAATAAGAGAGAAGGAGCCTCAGAGGAATGGATATGCACTAGGATTAGTTAAGAGTGCAGAAGCGACCAGGATTATTATTCCTACTCACAGCAATGTTACTATTAATGGATACGTGGATAAGAAGATCCCATACAACAAAGTAACAGTGATGATGCATCAGTCTTCTAAGACCTGCATACCAGATGATGTTGACATAGAGGCAACACTGCATCCTTATGTATATGAGGATTACCAGATATTTCCTGTGACTGTCAACAATGTGACTACAAGGACTGTTTCTATTCCACCAAAAGCTGTTGTGTGTGAGATTCAGCCTGTAGTTATAGAAAATTTTGGTCAATTTTCTTACAGTTCATATACTGTATCACCCAAGTTGGAAGGAATTTTGTCTAAAATCCATATTCCATTAGGGCCTTTAGTTTCCAGACAAAGGCTCCGAGACTATGATAGCAGGGAATGGGAATCCAGCGAATTTGAATAACAGAGACATTGAAGTTGTGCACATCGATTTTTGTTTTTCGATTACGTTTGTTATTTAGAAAAAGGTAGGGGGTCAAAAAATAGGATTCCAAAAAGTGCGAAAATTTAGACATATTTTGCTTTGTATGTTTTAAACGAAAAATATTTTGTTAAGACATGTAGAATAAAAGTTCTGCAGAATGTTAAGGGCTTTCATTTGACACCAATAAAAAAGGGCTGGCCCCTTAAATTAAATGCCAATAGTGCTTGAAAGTTTTTGCTTAATAACTCAAAAACGGTTAGAATTTCGATATGGCTGTCGCTGGAAAAGTTGTTTGTTGGGATCTCATAAAGGTCGTTACAATGTTATTTTGTTGGTGATTTGTGTTGTATGAGTGTAAAAAGCTGTACATGTTAACATGTACCTCGTTTAATTTGGCAAGTTAACGAAAGTCTATGTGCGTGCAACTGGCATAAAGTTACCACAGAAAGTATGCTGGTTTATACAAGAATTTTTTTTTTAGAATAGATTTTTTTTTTGAGTTTATGTCAGTTTTGTTAAGTTCTTATAGTGCACAATCCCTAAAACGAGAATCGGAAAACAAAACCTTCTTCCTTTGTAGTAAAACACAAACTACGGATTTAAAATAAATCTATGTATTACATTTGAGTTTTCATACTGCATGAATTTAAAATCTACATTGAATAAGAGCTGTGTATGTACCGTTACGTAAGCTATCCCTCACCCGTGGCCTAGAAAATCGGTCACTATGGTCGCGACGGGGCTAACTAGCGGTCAGCGGTTATCTAATACACGAGAGTAGCGTCTCTCATATATGAGTTTATTTAGCCGCGCACTCTAGAATTGTTAGCTCACCTGAGCTGAAAGCTCAAGTGAGCTATTCTGATCACATTTTGTCCGTCGTCCGTCTGTCCGTCCGTCCGTCTGTCCGTCTGTCCGTCTGTAAACTTTTTACATTTTGAACTTCTTCTCTAAAACCGCTTGGCCATTTTCAACCAAATTTGGCACAAAGCATCCTTATTGGAAGGCGAATATAAATTGCAGAAATGGAAGACTGATCTTTATTCAAAGCGGAGAAAACCTCGAAACTGTAGAAAAAGGGGGGTGCATTTTTAAAAATCTTCTTCTCAAGAACTACTGAGTTAAATTCTACGTAATTTAGCCTGAATCATCCTTATGGGAAGGAAAAGATAAATTGCAAAAATTAAGGGCTAATTCGGTTCCAAATTTGAGTTATAACGAAAAATAATAAAGAGGGTTTAATCGGTTTATAAGTTCGGGTTCGTTATTCCAGATTCATTCTTGACGTCATTCCATCTCGGAAACGAGGTTATTTCTTCGAAGCGGCCATTTTCGACGCATTTTGACAAAAGATTAATTTGTTTGTTGTGGAACAGTTCTCGCGTAAAGGTAATGTTTGAAACTTGCAAGGTATATTGGTGCCGATTATTATATGAAGTAAATTGAGGTTAAATATTTCAACGCGTTGTGACGGTGGTTTTAGTTTGTTTCATTTTCATTGTGGTTTTTAACTTGGGGAAACCATCGCCTATATTTTGGAATTTTTACGTATTAAATCAAACATAAACTTCGGTAAATCAGGCAGCTGATTGTTTACCTGTGCAAATGAGCAAAATCTGATGCATCAACAACATGTGAAAAGACGATTCATGCAATTGGTAAATTAAAATATGTACTGTATTACCGAAATAACAGGATTTACAGAAATTACCGGAATGACACTAAAATCTACAGAAATAACAATTCAAATACATTGAAATGGGGATATATTATATTTTACGTTTATGTCTTTCAGGTAAATGCTTCATAACCAAACATAAATAAAAACCCAAGTTAAATATCGTATTTATTGAAAATCAAGAACGATAACTCTTACAACGACAGTAATGATTTATTACTTGTGTAAAATAAACTATGGGGAAAAAATCAATATAAATTAGTAAATTCTAATTAACAATACTTATAACAATTAATGAGGAAATTTAATTGCATGCTTTTAAATATCAGAGGGTCCAATTGCATGCATGCTCATCTCGTTATTTCAACTATCCAACCATTTTCCGTCCTGCAATTATACCAATTATTTACAATTATAAAGACATTTATTGATATAATTTAATATATTTGTGGTAAAAACATTTTTTGAATAAAAATTAAGTGTCATTTCTGTAGATTTAAGTGTCATTCCGGCAATTCCAGGCGTCATTTCGGTAAAAACTGTCATATCGGTAATTCGGGTTACCCATGAAAGTGTGAAAACAATTAAGCCCATCTATGAAAAGAAGTTTGTTATTGACCCCCATTTAGTAGATAATTAGTAATTATAATCCATTAAATAATATTAAGCATCATATCAAATAATAATTGAGCTTTGAATGAAATTATGACTTCAAAAAGAAACACATGTAGTTTTCCTAGTTTCGGTTCAGTGCGATAGAAGTATTATTTAGCTGGATATATTGATAGATATATGGGGAAAACAAAGGCAAATCGCAATTACTTATCATCAATTACTATTATAAAGTGTTTTCATGAAAGTTTAATTTCATAAAGTAATACAAAATGAAAACTGTTCAAGACCAGTTTCAATTTGTCAGGAAAACTGTATGATAAAAATAACGATAATATTATTTGTTTAAATAACATATTCCCACAATAATTTTTCCTTCTCCATTTATATGTCTATTGACATGTACCTCTGGTGTATTTTTGAAATTGATCTGCCCCAAAATATTTGGTCAGAAGTGATAGAGGGCGCTTGAATCAATACTGGAAAACAAATTCGAAACTAGGAAAATGAAGGGGGTGTTGAAAATACTACCTCCATAATTCATCCATCATATTTTCGGAAGTTTGATACCACAGATTAGAAGGACAAAGAATCATGATAAAAACAAAAAATAAAAACATTTGGAATTCCGACAATAATAATCGCATGCACGACGAAACCCCATATTGATTCGTTACCGGTAAGACGACTGTATAATCTTGCGCAATGGTTGATTTATGCAATGTGTTATGTGAATATGCTTAGCATTTTCTCGAGTCTTTTCAGTCTAAACAGACATTGTTTTCTAGGCTTGAGTATCGCCAGTGACCTCACGATACGATATGTATCACAATATATTAATGCGATACATCATGCATCACGATATAGTTGTCAACTATTAATTAACTGTTAACCTATGTTGCCTACCTCTATAAAAAATAGTTTTGTATAAAGAAAATATGTCAACTGCTTACAAAACGACAAACCATAGAGATATAAAATTCAATTGATTAGAACAAAATTTACAAATTATTTATAACTTTAATTGAAATTTCTTAATGTCTTCATGTTATTTACATCATGTGACCATTCTAGAGATCTAGTGTCAATGAAAATAAACTCATACTGTGTATCACGATACACGATACGATACGCGTATCGTGGGCCCTCACGATCAATAGGATTGATGTATTGCCGTATCCTTACACCTCTATTGTTTTCGCTGATGGATATATGTAGGTGTATGTATGATTAAATAAATTGTGCTCTGTTGTTGTTATGATGCATTTTTTCTGTTTTTATTGTTTACCATTTTCTATTTACTAACCATATATGAATGTCAAGCTTCAGGTTATGAGCAAGATACAAACCATAGGCACCTGACGTTGTATATTTTTCTCATAATAAAAATGAATACCTTAAATCTAATAATACACAAGGATTTATTTCAAAATGTCACATCAGCTGGAAGTTCTGCTTAAAAGTCATCGGTAAAATTATTTTGTGACCCTCTCAGTCTCCAGATCAGTCATTAAACGTCTAAGCTTACAACCAATTCAACTAAAACGGTGCATTATAACTGTCATTAATAAAAATCACCCCTTAATCTGAATCTACTGCCTTGGATATGCGATAAATGTCTAAAGGGTGGATGGAAGTTAACAACTATATGTAAATGAGATATCCCTACACTGTTTTTGTTCCAATATTTCAGAATATAACTTGTATGTTGAACGAATTTAAAATTGACGTCTTTTGTATATTCGTATCAGTGCTATATTTGAAGGGATAACCCAAAGTATGCCGCAATTATGTCAACTTCCCTCCACCGTTTAGCCTTTTCAGACAGAGATGGTCGCAAAATAATTTTACCGATGAGTTTCATGCAGAACTTCCATCTGATGTGACAGTTTGACTTAAATCCAAAATGGAGGCGATGGGTACCTTGTGTATTATTGGATATACGGTATTTATTTTTGTTATGAGAAAAATATAACATCAGGTGCCTGTGACTCAAAGCTAGCAGAATTGTGGGCTCTGTTTTTTTCTCACGATTCAAAGACTGATGCTGAAATTTTGGTTGATCATTAGAAATGTCTTACCAAACATTAAATACTTGTAATGTACAGAAAAATTAAAAGGATGATGTGTTACAGATAACTACTTTCTGGGTCCCCTTCTTGCCCAAAGAATTATCTGAAATCTACAACAATTTTGATAGTAATTTGCAAGAGTAAATAAAAACGATGTCTTTTAAAAAGTTTTTATACTTCGGACACATCGTAAGAAAATATTGCAATGGAAAATCATCTTGGTTTGTAGCCATTTGTTTTTGGTTTTTTTATTAAAGATGAAAATAATGGGTGGTCCTTAGTAAACTAGAGTAATTACTAATACGCCTGTCAATACATTAAATAGCTCTTCAACATATCATGTGACAACATTTTTCCCACTCAAGTGTATTCATTGATCAAGTGAGGAAGGTTACAAAAAGTCACAGAAGTTCATGCCAGGTAAACAACAATCATTTATAATGGTGGAGACCATTTGAATTATTGGCAATTCATGAGGTTTATTAGATCTTAACCCTAGGGTCATCCCACCCCCCAGAAATAAGAAATGACCAAATATCTTGAAAACGGTTGAGGTCCCCACCCCTAAACCATATATATTCTTGTTCCTTGTGTTAAGAGGCATCAAATGGTATGTAGGACATGGGCCCCGGGGGTAGTCCTGACCCCCGTCGAACAGGAAGTGCCCCAATATCTTGAAAACGGTTGCGATCCCCACTCCTAAACCATATATATTCTTGATCCTTGTGTTAAGGGGCATCAAATGGTATGTAAGTCATGGGACGTGGGGGTAGTCCTGACCCATCTCGAACAGGAAGTGCCCCAATATCCTGAAAACGATTGAGATCCCCACCCCTAAACCACATATATTCTTGATCCTTGTGTTAAAGGGCATCAAATGGTATGTAAGTCATGGGACGTGGGGGTAGTCCTGACCCATCTCAAACAGGAAGTGCCCCAATATCCTGAAAGCGGTTGAGATCCCCTGATTAAACCATATATATTGTTCCTTGTGTCAAGGGGTGTCAAATGTTATGAAGGTCATTGGCCCCGGGGGTGATCCTGACTCCTCTTTGAACAGGAAGTGCCCCAATATCTTGAAAGCGGTTGAGATCCTCACGCCTAAACCATATATATTCTTGTTCCTTGTGTCAAGGGGTGTCAAATGTTATGTAGGTTATGGGCCCCGGGGGTGATGCTGACTCCTCTTTGAACAGGAAGTTCCCCAATATCTTGAAAACGGTTGAGATCCCCATGCCTAAACCATATACATTCTTGTTCTTTGTGTCAAGGTGTGTCAAATGTTATGTAGGTTATGGGCCCCGGGGGTGGTCCTGACTCCTCTTTGAACAGGAAGTTCCCCAATATCTTGAAAACGGTTGAGATCCCCACCCCTAAACCATATATATTCTTGTTCCTTGTGTCAAGGGGTGTCAAATGTTATGTAGGTTATGGGCCCCGGGGGTGATCCTGACTCCTCTTTGAACAGGAAGTGCCCCAATATCTTGAAAACGGTTGAGATCCCCATGCCTAAACCATATATATTCTTGTTCCTTGTGGCAAGGTGTGACAAATGTTATGTAGGTTATGGGCCCCGGGGGTGGTCCTGACTCCTCTTTGAACAGGAAGTGCCCCAATATCTTGAAAACGGTTGGGATCCCCACCCCGAAACCAAAAATTATGTTGATCCTTGTGTTAAGGGGCATCAAATGGTCTGTAGGTCATGGGCCCCGGGGGTAGTCCTGACCCATCTCAAACAAGAAGTGCCCAAATATCTTGAAAACAATTGAGATCCCCACCCCTAAACCATATAATCTTGATCCTTGTATTAAGGGGCATCAAATGGTCTATGTAGGTCATGGGACCCAGAGGTAGTCCTGACCCCTGACACTGTGCCCAAATATTTTGAAAACGTTTAAGGTCCCCATCCCTAAACCATGTATATTGTTCCTTAGGTCATGTTGGTTCACCTGGTACACAGTAAATGACCCCTCGGGAACCTCATAAAATTTTACAAATAGAAATATTTAAGTCTTAACACTTTTTGTCTGTAAAGTTTGACCCATGTTGGTCATCCCTACCCCATTGATGGCCTCGTTCGTTTGGGAGACTTTTTAATCGCCCCAATTATAATTACATCTTGTTCATTTTATTTTCACAGTCCAAACCCCCTAAAAAACCATGGTCTTTGCATGACATTTTATGATCTTTATATATAAGGGAATTTTTTTTTGTAGATGCCACGGCGGAAGTATTGGAGGATGAACAGGAAAGAGTTACAGACTGACATGACTGAGGAGACTGGCCTCATGAAAAACAGTAAAACAATTTCTGACCTGGACTTGACTGAGGAGACTGGCCTCATTAAAAACAGTAAAACAATTTCTGACATTAAAATGACTGAGGAGACTGGCCTCGTGAAAAACAGTAAAACCAATGTTGACCCTGAGGAGCCTGGCCTCAGGTTACCAAAAAAACAGGAAAATCAAAAAACTTGTCAAATGAATTTGGACACTGAACTGGATATGAATTTGCTCAATGAACTTTGTGAAACAAATTTGTGTGAAAACTCTGCTGAAATGAATTTGCAAAACAATGTGAAAAAAAATCTTACAAACAATGAATCTGTGACTAAAACTATGCAAAATAATTGGCAACCTCATGAAGATAACCTGGTTTATCAAAGGAAATTAGTTATTGGGTCATTTCATCAAGGAGATACAAGATTTTCATCATTTTCAAGAGGCAGTCAATGTACTTGCAATGCACTTACTATGTTGATCAAATGTTATGAAGGATTCTCATTCACAACTGAATTTTTAGATAACACTTTAATAGCAGGAGACCAGGTGTATACAACAGTGGTCAAAAGTTTGATGCAAAAACAAATCTTTCATAACAAACTCCTCAACTTTGATGAATTACCAAGTAACTTAACTTTGGGAGAAAATCATCATGTCATTCACAAATTTGATACCATTTGGGGATTAGTTGTCTCGGGAGAACAAAACAGCCCTGTGAAATCATTGCATCAAGCATTAGATGAGGCATTCCAGATTTCTAGATATTTGCTAATTATGATAGGAGCAATTTGTTCGGGTGTATACAAAATGTCAAACACTGAATATTATTTCTTCGATTCTCATTCCCATGACCATGATGGCATGTCTGCATGTGAGGGCAAATCTGTGTTGGTAATGAACAAGGGTCTTGATGATTTGGTGACATATTTGTACAACATGTACAACAGCATGCATATTGATTTTTCTATGCAGTTTGAAATCTTACCAATTTCAATTAGTACTTTGCATCACAGTTTACCAGAGAGAGACCCATTGCAGAAAAAATTCTACAAAATGGATGAACCTCCATCTATTACAAATGGTGAGAAGCAATGCAGAAAACGCTATATGAGAGAATACATGTCAAGAAAGAGAGAAAACGCACAATTTAAAACTGAAGAAAGATGCAAAGATGCTCTTGCCAAAAAATTGAAACGACAAAATTCTGAAGTGTTAGAGAATGAAAGGAAAAAGAACACGAGTGAAAGAAAATTGAAACGACAATGTATTGATCTTCAAGAAAAGGAAAGAGAGATGGACAAAATTGCAAGAAAACTGAAAAGACAAAATCCTGAAGTGTTAGAGAAGGAAAGAACACAAAATACAGCGGGAAGAAAGTTTAAACGACAATGTATTGATGTTCAAGAAAAGGAAAGAGAGATTGACAAAATTGCAAGAAAACTGAAAAGACAAAATTCGGAAGTGTTAGTGAAAGAAAGAACACAAAATACAGGTAGAAGAAAGTTGAAACGACAATGTATTGATGTTCAGGAAAAGGAAAGAGAGATGGACAAAATTGCAAGAAAACTGAAAAGACAAAATCCAGAAGTGTTGGAGAAGGAAAGAACAAAAAATACAACTGGAAGAAAGTTTAAACGACAATGTATTGATGTTCAAGAAAAGGAAAGAGAAATGAACAAAACTGCAAAGAAACTGAAAAGACAAAATCCTGAAGTGTTAGAGAAGGAAAGAACACAAAATACAGCAGGAAGAAAGATTAAAAGGCAAAGCATTCAAATTCAAAAAAAAGAAAGAGAGATGGACAAAATTGCTAGAAAGAATAAACGACAAAACATTAATGTAAGAAATAAAGAGAATGAACGAGAGACAAAAGCCAGAAAATTGAAGAGAAAGAACCCAATTGTCCTTGAACAAGAAAGATTGAAAAAGCAAGCTAAACGATGTATCATTTCATATCATGAAAATGAAAAAATTCATAATAGGGAACAGAAACAAGAGAAGAGGACAGATTTTGAATATTGTAACAAAGTAAATGAACGACAAAGACAGCTTAGGTTTGGAGCAGATATAGATGATTGTATCAAACATTTTCATGAACAGATTAGACATGGTCCCATTTTTGTATGTTCTTGTTGTCAGCAAACGTGGTTTAAAGAAAGTGTATTAAAAGTGGAGAACACAAAACTGGATGAAAGAATTAAAAACAAATACTTGACTAGTACTCTTTCTGTTCAACATAAGGAGTGGATTTGCAATACTTGCTATTCATCGTTAAAAGAAAACAAAACTCCAAAGTTGTCTGTTTTTAATGGTATGACATGGCCACAAAAACCAATGGAATTAGATTTGCTTCCTTTAGAGGAAAGGCTTGTGTCTTTGAGAATTCCTTTTATGCAAATCAGAGAGTTACCAAGAGGTGGACAATATTCTGCCAGAGGAAATGTTGTGAATGTTCCAGTTGATATTCAGCCTACAATAAATAGCTTACCTAGAAAATTGGATGAAAATGTTACAATTCCCGTAAAATTGAAGAAAAAGTTATCATATCAAAAATGCGATTATCATGAAAATGTACGACCAACAAAAGTACTGATAGCACTGCATTGGCTTATGAACAACAGTGAATTCTACAAGAACGCAAATATCAATGTTGATGACAACTGGTTTCAAGAAATCACAACTTCGACAAACGAAATTGTTCAAGAATTAGTTCAGACACAGTCAAGAAGGGACCAAAATACTGATTGTCTGGAGTCCGATAATGATGAATTTTGTGAAGTAGATGGAATTGGTAGAGATGGAAATTGTGACACTTTGCTAGATGATGCATCACGAGATATGAATCAGGTTTACACGTTTGCCCCTGGTGAAGGACAACGTCCACTAAGTTTATATCAAGATCAGGCTGCTGAATATTTATCGTTTCCTACAATCTTTTGTGGAAGGAAAAGATTAAATGATGAAGAAAGAGAATTTCGTGTTTCATATGCAGACATAGCTAAGTGGGAGTTGAGAAGTTTTGATAGACGTGCAGCACAGTCTGTTCCAAACTTGTTTTTTAAGTTGAAAAAAATACAAATGAAGCAGGTTACTGACAAATGCAATTTGGCTTTGAGGAAATGTAAAACTAAGGGAAAAACATTTACAGCAAACGATGTGCAAAATCCTGAACATGTCAATAGTCTTGTAAGACACAATGAGGGTTATTTTATCTTTAGACAGTTAAGAAATTCACCTGCATATCTTGAAACTCGGAAAAAAGATGTATTTGCTATGATCAGACAGTTAGGTTTACCAACATGGTTCATGTCTCTGTCTGCTGCCGATACAAGATGGACTGATCTCATCAGAGCACTTGGCGTTTTAAACAATGCAAAGGAATATACAGATGAAGAAATTGACAATATGTCATGGTTTCAAAAATCAAAAATGGTACAGAAAGATCCAATAACATGCACCAGATATTTTGACCATAGGTTTCGAGTGTTTCTGAATTCTGTTTTGAAAAGTGACCATCATCCAATCAGCAAAGTGAAAGACTATTTTTATAGAATTGAATTTCAACAGAGAGGATCACCCCATGTTCACATGGTTGTCTGGATTGAAAATGCCCCAAAATATCAAGAAAATGATGAAAAAGAGATTTTGGATTTTGTAGATCATTACTTGAAATGTGAAAAGAATGAAGATGATGACTTGACAGAATTACAAGTGCATAAACATTCTCAAACATGCAAAAAGGGAGGAAAAGATGTATGCAGATTTGGTTTTCCACTACCTCCTTTAGAAAAGTCTATGCTTCTAGAACCTTTAGATGCTGATGTTGACAAGTACAGGAAAATGTATGATAGAATTCAGAAAAAGTTGAATGATATGTCGAAAAATGGGTGTGATTTATCATACAAGGAACTCCTAGATTCAGTCTTAGAAATATCAGAGGAAGATTACATCAAATGCATTAGGAGTTCATTGAGAGGTCCAAAGGTTTTTTTAAAAAGAAAGCCAAGCGATATGAGAGTAAATTCTTACAACAATGTTGTTCTAAATGCTTGGAAAGCAAACATTGACATGCAATTTATCTTGGATCCATATGCTTGTGCAATGTACATTGTTTCATATATAAGTAAATCTCAAAGAGGAATGAGTGATTTACTGAACAGAGCTGCAAAAGAAGCTAGAGAAGGAAATCTTGACATAAAAAGACAAGTGCGTCATATTGGAAACCATTTCCTCAATAGTGTGGAAGTCGGAGCACAAGAAGCTGCATATTTGGTGTTGCAAATGCCTCTAACAAAAGCATCAAGAGATGTTGTTTTTATCAACACAAGTCCCTCTGATGATAGAGTAATTCTCATCAAAACAGATTCTGAATTGGAAAAGTTGACACCGAATTCTACAGATGTTGAATGCAGTAATGTCATTAAAAGATACACAAAACGACCAAAACAACTTGAAAACTGGTGTTTAGCTGACTATGTATCCCAATTTGATGTAGTGTTTCCAAAAGAAAGTGAAAACACATTCGATCAAACAGAGATAAATGATGATGAAAATGATGAGTCAGATATTGACTTTAATGATAGTGATACACTTGTTATTCTAAAAAATGGCATTATCATCAGACGTCGCAAAGTACCTAGAGTGATTAGATATGTCCGGTTCAGTCTTAAAACAGACCCCGAAAATTACTATAGAGAAAAGTTAATGTTGTTTTTGCCCTGGAGAGATGAATCAGTTGACCTATTGTCTGGAACTGACACTTTTGAAAATTCATTTAGTCTTAGAAAGTCTTTTTTGACTCATAAAATTAAGCAATATGAGTTTAATACTGAACTGCTAGATGCAGCATTACAGATAGCAAATGATGATTCAACAGATGCTTTTGATGAATTAGCACCTAATGCTCAGCAAACAGAGGCAGAAGACGAAGCTGAAGGATCCTTTGAATCAGAAAACTTTGTTCAGTTTAATCCTGAAAGACCAGTTGAACAAAGGATATATGATATTGGAGCAGATGTTGGCATCCCATCAAGACAAATTACAGAAGAAAGTTCTGTGAGACTGCCAGAGAATGAATATTTGAAATTGGTGGAAAGTTTAAATGTGAAGCAAAGGGAATTTTTCAATCATGTCTTGCAATGGGTCAAAACTGAAAAAGAGTCGATTTATTCTTTTTTATCTGGAGGTGCTGGTGTTGGCAAATCTGTTTTGATAAGAGCACTTTATCAAGCTTTGCACCGATATCTATGTTCCACTGAAGGTGAAAACCCAGATGATGTTAGAATACTTCTTTGTGCATACACAGGAAAAGCAGCCTATAACATTGGAGGGTCAACGATAGCGTCCGCTTTTCGTCAAAAAATTAATCAAAGCCAACAAAGTTTACACTGTGATGAATTGAATACTTTTCGTACCAAATACAGAAACCTGAAATTAATCATAATTGATGAAATATCAATGGTAGGCAATAGGTCATTGGCTCTAATTGACAGTCGTTTGCAACTTCTTACAGGCATCAAAAAGCCATTTGGTGGTATTAGTATCTTAGCAGTTGGTGATTTTTTTCAACTCAAACCTGTAATGAACAGCTGGATCTTTCAGGATTTAAAATGTAATGCCCAAGCTCTTGCAAGCAATCTTTGGAAGGAACACTTTTGTGTATTTGAATTGGATGAAATAATGAGACAAAAAGATGATATCGAGTTTGCTCAACTGCTTAATCGCCTTCGTTATAATGAACTAACACCAGAAGACAAGAACGTAATTCAAAGATGCATGATAACAGAAACAAATGAAAATTATCCACACCATGCTCCACATCTCTTTACTCAGAACTCTAAAGTAGATGCATACAACAATCAGTTGATTGAAAGACTTCTCAGCTCTGTTAAGGGCGTCCATAAAATAATAGCAGTATTTATCACATAAAATATAAGCCTTTGAATAATCTTGATATTATATTCCAAAAAATTGTTACACAAAGTAATTTTTTATCAATATACATATTAGATAATTCGCTATCGCATGAGCAATTTTTGAGTCTCTTGGGAATACCCTGTCACGTGATACTGCTAAAAATAGATGAACCAGGAATAATACGAAAAATGCATAGTGCAAGGGCTTAACATTAACAAATATAATTATTTCTGTTTCTAACTTGTAAAATGAACATCTAAAATTTCAAAAAGTGCTGGGAGCTTGAAATATTCAAGTAAGAACAATTATTAAATTCAATATAAACAGTGGATGAACAGAAATTTGCAGGGAGTTCCCACAATTAATGCTTATCTATATGAAATGCGTAGCGATTTCATGTAGCTCCCAGCACTTTTTGATATAACTGGGATATAATGGTAACACATGTAAAATTTCAATATATTTGATAAAGTGTATGCCCTTGCACTACTGCATTTTATCTGACCCATTTCACTTTCGGCGTCATTTGCGTGAAATTCAAACGCAACACTGACTAAGATCATGATTTTAATTTTCGTTTATAAAATAATTACATGCTGTGAATTTCATTAAAATAATGTTAGAATTTTGTCTTGTTCACACCAGTGATCATTACCAAATTGTTGATTTTGGAAAAATTAATTCATCTGTTGCCCTCACTAATAACTATTGATAAAAGGGTGGTGGGGGGGGGGGGCGGTGGTTTAAGTGTAAGTTTGTAATTTACACATTTATGTTTTATAATGGTTTATGTTACTCTGCTGCTAAATAAATAAGAAATACCTATAATATATGACCAGGGTTACTTGTAATTATAGTTAATATTTTTTGTAATAATTAAAGAAAGCAACATAAATCAATCTTTATCTAAAATTTATTATAATAATCAACTTGACAAATACAATGTACTATATAGAGATTGCTTTTCTATCTGTAACAAACTGTTCAACAAAACTAATGTTTTCTGATTTTCAGTATTATTCAGTCATGATTTGGAATCTATGTCAAATGACCATATTCTTTCACACTACATGTACTCCTCCTCTTGTCTTTTTGATGTACATTGTAAGGAGGCAGTGCAGTTGATAAGAAAACCAATGCCTGGAATTATGAATATCTATCAATTTCAAATTTAATTTCAATAAATATCAATGAAAGATATTATAATAGGTTACAATATAGTAATATGATTTTAAAAAACCCAGACCAAATATACATGAAGTTAGTGGTTAAAAGAAATATTTATAGTGTACCTACTTTTTTATCAACACCCCAACAAAGTGTCTCCAGTGGACCATTTACTGCTTTAATAACCATGAAATTGAATAATGTGTTATAATTAGTAAAATATTGTGCTGAAGATAATATGAAAATGGAAAATTATTTTATCATTGTGCATACTAATGGCAGTTTTAATTTCATTAATATTCTAACAGGCATAATCAAATGTTTATTGTTTTAAATATTGTGTGGAAAATCAGTTCAACACTGTGATTTTGTTCATTCAAACATGTAATCTTCCTGATAAAAAAGGCTAAATGAAATAACACATTTCGATTTACATAAACAACAATACAATCTTGTCTATATTCAATCCATATTCTCACAGTAATCTTTATAGTGCTAATACAGTGTTTGGGCTTTCCATTGTTTACATTTTCTTTGAACACGGAGGAAATGCGAGCTAATGTTATTGCGATATAAGAGACCAGTAAAAGGCTACAATGAGCCTCAATACTCTTAATGATCAAAATTAGCGAATCGCGGAACATTTCTATTGCCTGATTGAGTCACCAAACTTATGTATAAACACAATATTACATGAAAAACAAATGTAAACAAGTAAACAAAATCGAAGCCGAGGAATTTCCCTTCGTTTCTGTTTCATCCTACAGTATTAGACAATATAAAACAATATCTAGGGAAAGTACAGATAAATCCTACCTTGTTCAGTTGAATCCTCTACCGATTTCCGTCTAGGCTGGTTGTAAATGAGTTAAATTCTCAGATATATCACTGAAGTCCACATGTTTATTCTGATCACAGCTGCAAGCGCCGATGTGACGTAGTCAACCGCGACACGTCATCAGACGACTTAGGAATTTCATAATTTCGCAAGATATAAAGAATAATTGAAATTTTTATTTCAGTACATCTTTCTTGATACAATCAATCCCAATAATTAATCATATTTATTTTGGTAGATGTTTGTTAATTACCGAAATACAATATCTCGTAAAATCTCATGAATAAGGGGCGGGGCATATGCAAATTTTCCTAAATCACACGTGCTAGAATTCTGATACCTTCCTTAACATAGCTGAGTTGAAGGAGAAAAGGTCACAGTGAAATCAGTTGATACTGTTATCAAAGATTACTCAAAGGAAGTGAAACAAAAGCTTCTCAGGTCTTTAGTAAATGAAGATGATGTTAGCAAAACTGCCAATTTAATGCAAATGTTGATTCTTGCTGTTGGGATGATATACGATATCTCGGTCAATGTTGATGTCTCTGATGGGCTTACTAATGGGTCATCATGTAAAGTTCAACTGATTGAAAGCAAAATGGAAGGCATATCAAGACCAAGCATAGTTTGGGTCAATTTTTTTGATTCTGCTGTTGGAAAGTCGACTCGCAAAAAATACAAGCATTTGTTTCATGATGGAATAGATGATAACTGGACACCTATTTTTGAAGTTCAGCGGTCTTTTGTATTAAATCATAACACTTTTCAGAGAATTCAATTTCCATTGCGACCAGCTGCAGGGAAGACAGTTCATAAAGCTCAAGGGTGCACTGTTGATGAAATTGTAATTGACTTGTCGCAAACTAAAATTAGGAAAACTCCACACATTCACTATGTTGCTCTAAGTCGAGTACGGTCAGTAGATAATCTACATATCCTTAACTTCAATGAGCAGGCATTGGCTATGGATGAAAAAGTGCTTGAGGAAATGGAAAGAATGAAAACTGAGGCGCCATTGCAACTTTGTTATGTTTCAATGTATCAGATCAATTCTAATTGTTTTAAAGTTGTTTTCAACAATTGTAGATCACTTCATAAGCACTTTTCACAAGTAAAAAGTTAGCCAAATATTCTTGCATCAGATATAGTAGGTTTCTCGGAGACAAGACTATGTAGTGCAGATGAAGACAATTTTCAACTACACGGCTACACAGCAATATTTAATCATGAGGTTACAAGTGACTTGAATAGACGTCCACATCACGGAACAGCACTGTATGTGAAAAATGACTACAATATAGCATGTATCTCAAAGTTTAACAATGGCTCCTTGGAGTTCATCACTGCAAATGTACATTTAAGCCAAAGTAGAGATGTACAAGTCATCGTGCTTTATAAATACCCATCATGTTCTTTGGAAAATTTCAAGCAACATGTAAACACACATCTTAAGCCTTTGACTGAACACCAGAAGGACTTGGTACTTTTAGGGGATTTCAATTTTGATTTGTTTGCTGGACATATTGACTTTTTAACATTTTTTGAAAAATGCTTTAAATGTAAACAAATTGTAACAAAGGCTACACATAATACCGGTTCTCAGCTGGACCTGATTTTTACAAACATAGCCCCATGTGCAACAGATGTGATTGAAGCATACTGGTCTGATCATAAAATGATATACTGTGCTTTTGAATGAAATAATTGTGTTTTAAAGAGAATGGGGCACCGAAGTAAAAACTCATCAGAGGGAGCTGTAAAAATAATGCCCCCTCCCTCATCCCATTTGTCACTTTTATAAAGGTGACAAATGGTCTGTTAATATAAATATTGTAAGACACCAACTATTTGCTTTTGGCACTGTCATAGATTCAGTGGTTCAAGGGGGAAGGGGATTAAATTATTGAATAAGGTTTTGATTTGTAACTATTCCACTGTTTTCTGAATGAAGAGAAGGGTGTTAAATCTGTTCTCAATTTTTAATTTTTAGCCTTTAATAGGCCAAATTTACACAGATATCATCCACTTCACTGATGTTGTTTTCATCAATTCTCCTCCTCCCCCCACCTAAAACATGACTATGCCAATATTTTTAAATTTATACATTAAATATATATTTAATTACTAATTATATGTACTAGTATTTTCTAATTTACTAGATTGTTCATTTACTTATTACATTTTGTCTTTTGTATTACTTGGCCATCTTCTTTATACTTTATTGTATTATAATGTCTATATATACATATATTGAACCAAAAACATTTCAGTATTATATTCAAAGCTATAGTGAACATGTGTAAATTTGTGTATATTTCTTCAATATTCTAAGATAATAATCTGCAGACTCGCATCAACAAGAGAAAAGACACTAACTGACAATAGTTAAATTTAATCCTTCTCCAAACCATGAAGGCGCATGAGGCCGGTGCTTATACCCGGTTTCCAAGGTGCTAAGCAGATGAGAGTCACTGACTCCCCATGGATGGGACACCAGTCCATCGCAGTTTAACTCCCAGCTTACTGCTCGTACCCAATTTCAGCTGGGTGGACTGAGACAAAGATTGATAAAGTACCTTGTGTAAGGGACAACACAATATTAAGTGACCACAGCGGATTTTAACCAGCGACCTTTGGGTTACTGGCCTAACGCTCATGACCACTGAGCCATGTGCTCCATAAATGAACTACAGATGAGTTAATTGTGAATTACAGTTGTGGACAGGTCATGTAAACAATTTCAATACTGTGCACAAAACTTTTCCTTTAAATTTAAGCGAAACAGAATGTGCCAATATCTGAAGAAGAGAAGAGAAGATAGTGAATTTTAAAAAACCTGATTAATTATGCACCTGCACTTATTTGTTTTATAAAGAATTGTATACTGATGCTTTATTTATATCTTTTTTGTTATATTTCCATATGTCACAATAACTTGATAGAAGTTAAATTGTACTCATAAATATATACAGTGTATACTAGTTTATATATGTCACATCAAAATTATTTGCATCTCATATAAATAATTACATCCTATATTCTAGAAGACTATTTTTCAAATATGTCTTTTAAATTTAATATTATTTAATTATTATCTTTATAGCTGTTATCGATGACTTCATTCAATAATATCGTGTTTTATCAAGCAAGGGTTGGTGTCTTACAATACAATAAATGTATGTGAATCTGTCTTCATTTTTTAAAATTCTTTAATATTTATTTATACTGACAATACACACACAATATGTATGAATCCTTCATGTGAGTGCATAGTAGATGTAAATTAAATCATGTTAATACATGTACATGCAATGTTAGTGGAAAATATTGGAGCGAAAAAAGAAGACATCTTTTCAGCAATGTTCCTTCTCTTTTTTGATTTAAACTTGTCCTTTATGGATTTTTATATTACTTCAGACCAAATCATTTTTATGTTAACTATATAACTACCCTGGTAATATGATTGTTAATGAAAATTATATATATTTTACTAATGCAATGTTATTAATTTATTTGAATGCATGTATTTCTTTTATGAATACAAAAGGCACCAGTATTTAAGGACACTTAGCTCCAATCGTTCAAAAATGAAAGGTAAGTATAAAGAAAGGAGGTCACTGGCCAGCCTGTAGAGCGGTAAACCTGCCTTTTCTAATAAATTCATATCTATGGACAGAGTTCATAGTTGTAAACAATATGGCATACATGTATAAAGAAAAAACAAAAGAAATATTGCATACTGGTTGCTTATTTGAGACTGTGTACTCTTAATGTACACTTCATAGAAAATCTCATTTAAAGAAATTGAGAAATATGAAATACATTGCATTGAATTTCAGTGAATTTATTTTCAAACAAATGTTCACTTAGGTTTTATTCAAAATTTCAAAATCATTCACACACTTATTGCTTAAATACTCTTTTGTAAAAAAAAAATATAGTATTATTTAATATGGTTGTGCATGCATTTATATGCAAATATATAATATGATCAAAACATTATTTTGTATCATATAGCACAGAAAAGATGTCTTCATCTTGTATGGTTAAATGTGTCATAAAGTTTATTGTTTTTGATGATGTTCATTTTAAAGTACAAAGTGCATTATTTTTGCAATTGTTCAAACAATCACACTCAAATTACAAAATTATCAAAAAACTCATATTTTCAAATCATTCCTGACAAATTCATTTTCTGTTTTATTACAGTTAAGTAAATGACTCAAGAATAATTATGTCACTAGTTTTTGTATAAATTTCTATCAACAAATATTTTTCATTTAATTATGTCTTGTAAAATCAATACTGTTCATAACCTTTCTATTTTCGCTTTTTCGGAGAAAGGTTATGAAAAAACAGTGAAACTTGTAAATTAATTTCTTTAAACTTTGTGTATATATATATATATATATATATATATATATATATATATATATATATATATATATATATATATATATATATGACTTACATAATTATGTATCCATGTATATATCTGGTTATAAAATATGATTTATTGTGTTTTATCATCATTATATTCATTTAATTTAATGTACAATATGCATAACTATAAGACACTGAGAAACTACATGTTTACATTTACAGTATATTTGTAAAATTTGTTAAAATTTATGTATTACCAGTAACTACTTTTTGAATGTGTATGCATAAAAATCATTCACGAGGTTCTTTTTATATTACCAGTAATGTTTGTTTGTAAATAAAATTGTTTTCTAAAATGAAATATGTCTCATGTTGATATATCATAAATTTTAATCATTGTAGATGTGTTAAATCATGCCATTGTGATTGAAACATATTTCAACAGGTTTCATATTTTTAAGGGTACACATCAAAGAGAATGTTGCCAATTTTTCAAGGCTAGCTAATTTAGCCAAAACGCATATGAAAGCTTCACTGCACATTTCAAATTCTGGGATATATCGAGTCGGTGATAAATGAAGCTAGATTTTAACAGACACAATTTAAATAACAAATTACCTAATATGATTTTGCGCGTACTTCTTGTAATAACTTAATCTTGGAAATAAAGAAAAGTTGAGTGAAATAACACGTACTATCATATGACATCTTGAAGGGCCTGGACCCTTAAATTAAGGGTCTAGTAAGTTTAAATGGTTAACCACTTTTTTATTTATAAAACTGGATCTGTATTGCATGACCTCTGATATGAAAATCAATGAACTAGAATATTGGCATCCTCTAAATGTGTAGATTCAACTTGTTCAAATTATGACTACAGGTGAAAAGGTCGGCCCACAATAAGTACTAAATTTGGAACCAATATACATTTTAGCAAATGCATGAAAAATTTTATCTTTAAAGAACCATTACTCTTCAAATGTATGCAAAACACTGCACGAATTAACATACCAATCACGCAATTTATTTTCATCCCCACCCCTCTATAAAAATATTTAATCTTACTTAAAAAATTTATGGTACTTAAGTATGCTAAATATTAAATTTCTCTATTTTTAATTATTTAAAGTGTTTTAAGTCAAAATAGTTCTCAATTTTTGCTCAGGTGAGCGATGTGGCCCATGGGCCTCTTGTTCTAGTTTATATACCCGTAAATAAAATACAAGATCTGTTTTAATTTCTTCATATTATAAGAGTTTGTCCATCTTTTTTTTATTTAATTAAACATTAGAGTGTAAGAAGACGTTCTGAAAATTTATAAAGGCGATATTACTACAAATCGGAAACTTCGTCAGTCTTAAATTAATGGTTGGTTTGTAGGTTTAAAATGTTTATAAATCTGTACAAATATTGTTTTAAATCAACAAACAACCCACAAATATTAAAACTTTTAAATGATGATCATCCCTCGCACATGGCCGAGGAGATCCCGCGCGAGTGCATGTTTCAGACTTTTGTACGAATACAACTATTTTCTTTTATTATGATTTCAACTATGATATTGGTTTAAGATGAAAAGATATATTTATTTTACATGTACAGTTGATTTAGCAATGATTAATACGATTGCGCACAAGGTAGTTTATTATAATCAAAGTTCCATGTTTCATGTTTGCGGTAGGTGCTGGCACGATAAAAGGTGTCCTGAATTGAGGCATTCAGATTTTTTTTAATTGGCAAAAAGATAATCAGATTTGACGAAAATCATTTTTTGGCGACTTCTTCTTATGTGTAACATTTTCACTTTCCCACCCGTTTGTTTATTCGGTCAGTCTGTGTTAATTGAATCGCAGCGTGCGACCGAAAATCTTGTGTCGCTTTGAACAGCGCACACAGCTGAGAACATCTATAGCCCCAGTCGGGTTATGTTTATATGGCTGCAGATCATCAATTGTTATGTAATTGAGTAACAATGTATCGAAGGTTATCGAATATTATTGAGTATCGAAGTGTGCTTTCACTACAGTGGTCAATTGTTAAACAATAAGGCTATTATTCGAAGTCAATCATCTTCACATTATACATGTAGGTGCGAAATCGTAATCGGATAATGTTGCTAATAAATCAACCTGTTGAACTCGCTAAACTTCTACAGATATGAACGGAATAATATATTATACTTAAAAGTTTTAAGTCAAAGGAAAATTGTTCTCGGATTAAGAAGTTATGAAATACGACTACATTATGCAACGCAGTCGGTCGCCATAGAAATCATCAAAGTACTGCAAGTGTCGACAGATTTCTTGTTTCTTTGAAATACATGTACCATGATAGCTCAATACCAGAGTAAAGCTAGCCAGCACTAACTCCAACGCACTAACAAAAAACAAGTATTCCTTTTAAAGGAATGATCGGCAATAATGATATATTGATAGCTAGAAGCAATCAACATGATCAGTTTGATTTAAAATAATAAAATAAGTACTGTATTTTTACAAAATATAGAATATTTTGAATCTGTACACCATAATTTCATTATTATAAATCGTCAACAAATTTAATTTTTAAATAAATTTGGGAAAAGCCGTTCGTTAACTCCTTGTCTAATTTTATATTTTTAACGTAATTATTAAATGTTAATGTATCTTCTTCTTCTTCTTCTTCTTCAGAATACTGAGTAGGGCTCTTCAAAGAGCATTCATGCGCGGATCTAGAGGGGGGTCGGGGGGGTCCCGACCCCCCCTGGAAAATGAAAATTTATTAAATTTACATAGTAAAATTATCGAAAATATGCCTCGGACACCCCCCCCCCCCCCGGCAAACACAATTATCCTTCGGACCCCCCCCCCCCTGGAAAAATTTTCTGGATCCGCGCATAGCATTAACACGTATACAAAGAAAGAGTTGTATTAAAATAATTTAATGCGACTGAAAAACATTGAATGCCATCATAACTTGCTATTGAGGTCGCATTATAACGTAACCTTGTTTATAAATCAAGCCGTCTTCCTAGCTACTATTATGCAACATCAATAGATCGAGGTCAGTTCATGGAGCAACTTCTTATGATTGAGGTCAGTTCATCGAGTCAACTGCATTACTGAATGAATCTTTCGATCGAAATTCTTACGCGTGAGACAAAATGTGCATTCTTGAATTAACAGGTCGAACTGTATTTTATGTATGGTTGCATCTCTTAAGGCAAATGAATTGAAATAAAACCGAGTA
Organism: Magallana ariakensis; assembly: GCA_020458035.1. NCBI lineage: Eukaryota > Metazoa > Mollusca > Bivalvia > Ostreida > Ostreidae > Magallana > Magallana ariakensis. Next base: position 7,461,285 of record CM035811.1, read on the forward strand.
AAATGTTATATTAATACTAAACCAAACTTCAAGTTTTTATAAGAACTACTGATGCAAGCGAAATGTGTGCGCACGTGGAAGCATTTGCCGGATGCCTTATATGGACACAACAGTGATCGGCTGAAGCCGATCACAATAAGTTAAAATTATCGACTATTTTTCAAGCGTTTTCCGATCCCGATGTTAAACAACTGAAATTATTAGGCCGCCTTGCACCCACACTAGGACTTGTGCTCATAAGGCAAGCCCGGATTCCTCGAGAACGGGTGTACCCTCGAGGATTCCGGCGCCAAATTAGGCACTAGTGACAATGATTTCCGGCGCCAGGGCGCGGAGTAGACTTTAAGAAAACAAATTATTTCTGTAATGTAGCGTTCTAAACAAGGCGCCCTGTCCCTAAACAATGACTTCTGTTCATTAGGTGAGCCCAGATTTCTCGGGGGACGGGTAATCCCTTGAGGATTCCGGCGCCAAATTAGGCACTAGTGACACCGATTTCCGGCGCCAGGGCGCTGAGTAGACCTTAAGTGAACAAATTATTTCTGTAATTTAGCGTTCTAAACATGGCGCCCTGCGCCTAAACTAGGACTTGTGCTCATTAGATGAACCCGGATTCCTCGGGGGAGGGGTAATCCCTTGAGGATTCCGACGCCAAATTAGGCACTAGTGACACCAATTTCCGGCGCCATGGCGTGGAGTAGACCTTAAGTGAACAAATTATTTCTGAAATGTAGCGTTCTAAACAAGACGTCCTCCAAACATTGAAAGTTCTTACTTCACACAATGATTGCTTATGACCTAAGTGTTGACTTGTGCTTATTAGGTGAGCCCGGATTTCTCCGGGGACGGGTAATCCCTTGAGGATTCCGGCGCCAAATTAAGCACTAGTGACACCGATTTCCTGCGGCAAGGCGCGGAGTAGACCTTAAGTGAACAAATTATTTCTGTAATGTAGCGTTCTAAACAAGGCGCCCTCCAAACATTGAAAGATCTTACTTTACACAAAGATTGCCTATGACCTAAGTGTGTGTTATGATTTTGTTTCAAGGTTATTTTGTAAAGTTCAAGGTCATTGGAGGAAATTTCATAAGATAAATACTTTAGTTATGATTTTGTTTTTCTTAGTGGGGAGGGGGAATTATTTGTGAGGTTGCTCACAGAACCGCCAGTTAGTCCACTGAGAGCACTCTCCCCCTTTGTTCATTGTTCCCCCTCCCCCAACCCACATTTTAGTAGAAGGCAATATAAATTTTTATGGCAAATTGAAAACAAATTATATTAAACAAAATAAGTTATAGCTGCCTCACAACTCCCTCCCCCCCTCCCCCTCCTCCCCTACCACTACCACGGATTAGATTTTGAAGATTATTTTTTTCTTTTATTGGCTTGTTAATACATTTCGGATGAATTTGTTCCCCGAAGCAAAAACGATCCTGAGTGTTTGCACGGCCAAACGTTATACGGAGAGTTGTCCCTCCCGCTGAGCACCTCTCGTACAGCGCACCCTCAGGTTGGAGAAGCCGTCATCATTTATTTTTGATTTTCTGAACTTTTATCATATTGACAATCCTGTCTGATTAAAATCACCACCCTTCTGCTTACACCCATCAGGGTCTGATAGGTATCGATAACAATTCATCTTCACTTAACCTCTATATTTGCACACAACCTAAATATATATCTCATTTACCAAATACATGACTTTATCTGTTAATGAGAGGTGCAACTCTTCAATACTCAGTCTGGGGGTTACATAGAAAGCAGGATTAAAATAATTTGCCTGTCTCCATTTTAAAAATTCCAATACATTTTCTGATTGGTCAGAATTTTAGGTCGGGTGAAGATGACCCCCTATCAATACCTGTCAGACCCTGTAAGGAGAAGAGGGTGCATTTAATCAGACTGATTGACAATCCTTTTCCGACAGGAAGCTGCAACGGAAGACCTCTTCGTTGCTTTGCAACGAGCTCGTTTCTAGTTAATTTTCTTTTTGCACCCATAAATTCGATGTCCGTTGAAAAAGTTTAAACGAATTCAAGTACTATAATATGTGTATGAATGCTCAATTAATCAAGAAGTTGTAAAGTTCACAACAGTCTCTTTAAATTCTATCGAGTAAATAGATTATGTAACTCCAATCACCCTTTTAAACAACTTTTTTTTTTCATTTTAGAGGTACACGGTGTTTGAATAACTTTCATGTTCATTGAAACGTTTACTTTGTGTTTGTCTCCCAAGAACTCATGTAGTCCAATGTGTTAATTACAAAGGATTTTCTCTCTTTCACTTCATCTTGTATTGGATAATTTTGTATTTTCCATTTGCCTGTTTGTGTTTGTTTATTGTCAAATTTCACTGTTTGCTTGTTTGTATGTTTTTTTTATTTTTTTTGGACGGGCTTTTCCATTAGAAAAAGCTTATTAATTCATACTTTCTTTCTAAAACAGGGCTTCCGACACATTGTATGTGTACATGTGCATGTACATTTGCATGCAATATTTTCCTATCTCTACTGTACAAGTGTTACAAAACATCGTGGTTGAGCTGATAGGAAGAACGCTCATCGCATTAATTTACAGATTTGAACTCGTTTCTATAACTCAAGAAAAACTGGAAAAAAAGTGAACTGAACAAATTTGTATGTACCTGAATGATTTTTTTTGCGCATTGCAAGTATATGTAAAATCAATACATTGTCAACCTTGGGATTGTGCAGGGTGAAATCTTGATTCAGGTAGATGTAAGAAGTAAAACTATGTAGAGTCACAGCGGTCGTGGTAAACCAATATCATAAATAGGTGTCTATCTAAACGGATACATGTACAAACGATAACAGACCACATTTTACCATAATACAATGAAGATAGAAAAGAATGGGGTGTTCTCACTCTCCTTTCTCTCGTTCCCTATCCAAAAAAAACTCATGCCTTACAAATACATTCCTTAGGCACAAGAGAGCTGTCATTTAATGTTACATATATTAGTTTAGACATCACCCGTGCAATATTGTTGATGTCTCAGTCAGTGTGCATTTTTAACACAGTGTGTAAATTTAATACATGTACAAATTTAGTCATATAACAGTAAAATATGAGAAGAGGTAAAAATTACTTACAATCCTTATGATGGCTCTTAGGTATGTAGTGTTAAAATAGTTGTACCAATTATGTGATACAAGGTACACCATTTTATACATATATGTATATTTCTTTTTCTTTTTCTTACTTTGACGAATGTGCCACCCGATTCTTTTCATCCATACTAGTCGCAAGTAGTACTTTATTTGTTGTCAAAAAAGAACAAAAAAAAGTGAATTCGTTGGTTGTTAAACATGCAGACAGCAAAATCCAAATAAAACTGAATATCTGTAAATATTGAACCCCTACAGAGATATCTGAGCGATTCTTCAACGTAAATTCGATTAAACTTATGTTTATCTATGCTATTTGGTATTTAAATACCCCTGAATGCGTCTATTGAGTAGTAACTTTTAATGACTTGTCATATATCTACTGAGAGAGCTAGTTTATTTCAAAAGAATAAACTAAATAGGGCATATGTAAAGGGTAAGTGTGCAAAAGACAAACTTCTGCTAAAAAACATAGTTCAAACAAATACCAAAGTCCAAATTTAATCAATTTGAATTCATGCCTTTTATAATTTTTGTGTTTTGACAAAGGACTGCTTTGTCGGAAAGCAAAGAATGTATTAACCTTGTATATCGTAGGTAGACACCAAACGATCGACAATGTAGTAAAACCTCAGTCAATCACACCATTATCATATAAGACATTCAAATGGGTAAGTGTAACTTTATGGCAAAAACGAAACAATCCTATTCCTTTACGACCGTGCGCAATCATCTTCAGAATAACTACGGTTTCTTTGAGTCGTGTAGTATATCATCTCGGTCCATACAGACTACCATACAATAGCATACCGACTAGTACGAGGTTGTATTATAAGAATTGGGTAGCATCGTTAAGTTACTTGAACGTCAATGACCGTGGCATGGATTGCAAATCTGTAACTCGAATTTCATTTGGACTCGTGGCTGTATCGGTGATTGAGAAACGATCGATTTATCTAAATATTTGAGCACAATCATTTCTCCTTGTTGTATGTACTGTTGTTTTACGTACAGTAAGAAACTGAGTGTCTTTGAAAACCAGTGAAAAAAATTATTAATACGCAATAACAGTTGGTCATGCGTTTTGTGGAACTCTTCCAAAGCTATTTTTTTTTATAAAGAATGTTATTTTGTATTTAAAACATCAGTGTTTTTTTTACATTGGAGCTATACTTTTGACCGGCTTTTCCTTACATTCAACGGCGCTTATGTTTATCTCCAATTTGAACACAATACCTGTTAATGTGAGCATATGTCTGCAATTCATTTTTTCGCAAGTTAACATATACACATTTAATGTATTCATAGTGGAAAAAATATATTCCCTTTTTTGTACACTATTTTTTTTATTTCGTACTGAACATACTAGATACCCCTATAAATATGATAACAAGTTTATTTATCCTTTTCAATTATTAAATTTGGAACATACCAATGATTTAATTAAATCTAATTATACAAAATCTAAACAATACACTTTTACGCTTTCTTTGACATTAAAGAAGAAAGAGGGAAATATAATGAAAGAAAGATCGATGTGTCCAAATTAAAAATACTGATTAAAACATACAGGCAAGTTTAACACGTAATAACCTACCGTAAATAAGTTAACACGTCCTTGCCGTCTAGCCTGATTTTACAAATATCTCCAATATCCAGCTAGGGATATTTAAAAATCCGACAGCAAAATCACCGTGCAATGACTTATTTAAAGATGTCTATGACAAGATAAGATTGTACTCATGTATATCCTTAGACCCATGTTGTTTAGCAACTTATGTACATAAATGCACATCGGAGATCAAAAGCTTATATCTGTCAAACAAAAGATTTTTTTTTAAGTGAGCAGTCCAAATAATAACCATATTTGATTCAGTGATTTTTCTCAATGTTCTGTTTCTGTAGAAATGCTTTGTTTCTGTAGATTAGTAAATTTTTTAAAGCACAATCTATTGTGTTAATGAATACTTAGTTATGCTTAATATTTACATAAACAAGCTTACAGTTTCAACCTGTGGTTTTATATAATACATGCACTTCGCTTCTGATAATATATATATTCTTTATTTTGTTTTCTCTTAAGATCTATTTAATCCACTGAAACGGGTTTTATTACTTTATAAACAACTTGCATGACTAAAAAAGTAATAACTTTTTTTTTGCTCTCACTCTTTTCGAATGATTATTTTTTTCTGATGATTTTCCCCGCCGTCTTTCGGTGTCGTCTTAGTTTACCATTATTTTTTCATCTTCTTCAGATCTACGTAATTAACTAGGTCCAACTTAGCTCAATGTTCCCATCTCGTAAACAAGAAACATTTTTTTCAATAATTATTAAAATATGTCATAGTTTAAATAAGTAGTACAATGAAACCAGAAGGTTATCACAATAGGGGGTCTAGGTTTATCATTTAAATGCAAAAAAATTGATATAAAAGAATAAAAACTCACACTTAAGAACAGTGTCGATGTGGCAGCATGCTGCGATACATATTTTTTTTAGTTTACTCGTACTAGAACCTTGGAAATTAGATAATGGTGTTATAATTCTTAAAAGAACAAGATATAAGCCAATGCTTACTAGTGGTACCTCCGCACTGATGTGAGAATATACAAAATAAGCAAAGTCGTCATTTGACAGGAAGTTGACTTCTCATTGAAACAAAATTAAATTCCACCATATAACTTATCGAAACAAAGACTGTTTTAACCCTCTGCAATTAATAGTTGCTGAGAAAAACAAAATAGGAATTTGTTACAGACGGACAGACACACATGCACAGACAGACACACAAGAGTAAAGCAGTATACCCAACTTTCATACCAAAGAAACGTCACAGCAATAATAAGTTGAATTAACTGAAATAATCATTTTAATAAATAGTTACTTATTAAGTTAAGTTAAAATACGTTATCAAAATCCGGGGTAGGGTGGAGGAAGGGGGGGGGGACTACATTCCTGACTACCAAAATTGGTAGCAGGTATACCATATGAAACATATATTAAAGGAGGTTTACTTGAAGGATTTACATGTTTTACTGTATACTATAACCCAGGTGGTCATAGTAGGGCTGCAAGTGTAAATGTCACTGTAACCTAATATTGACAGTTTCTACTTATCATAATACTCAAGTTGTATCCACATTAACTCAATTACCTCAAAAGTGGCCAGGGCCATCATATTTACAAGTGGATCACCGAATCATCCTATGCAACTTGAATGCTTTTATACTTTAAATTTTCAAATAATGTCAGCATGTTATTCTGCACAAAGAAGGTCTTGAAATGCTTATCAAAATTTAGTCTGTGTTGATTGATTGGAATGAAATAGTTTTAAGTGATCTATACAGTTTCAATGATATAATTATACATTGTCAATGTTTGTCGCGCATTTTAATCTGTGACTTCAAATATGCCAATGAAGATACTTCATTGGCATAATACCGCGTGGTATTAATTTACGCTATGAACGCGGGCACAAATTTTCCGCGGAATTTTTTCCCAGTGTACTTAAAGTGCATTTTGGAATGAAATTTTGAAATTGCATTACATAAATAAGGATAATCGGAAGTTACTTTATTATATAACACTTGCATATACGTGTACCCAATGTATATCGTTTTTATCTATGCAAACTGTCAAACAAATTTGTATTGAGAATTCACATAATGAATAATTTAATCTCCTAAAGATTTAAATTTTCTGTAAATTTACTTGCATGAAATTTAAACTTCTCCCAGCTTGAGATAACGGCACGTGTCAGACGACAAATAGCCCAAAGCGGGTCTGTCTTTCAATGACCCAATTAACTACACGCTAAGACCCGTGTTTTTACTTCAATTTTAGATCCCTTTGTGATCTGACAACCGATAATTACTGTTCACTGTGAACAGTTCTTACAATTTTTAAAGACCAAAGTTGGACAAATTCTAGGTAATGAAAATCGCTCAGAACTAAATTTAATAATAATTATTCAAATGATTTTTTTTTTCATTCAAAGAATCCGCGTAAATTTTTACCCGCGGATTAAATTGATATTGTGACTCCGCGGAATTATAACCCCGTGGAAAAAAATACGTCTACAGTACTCAATTCAAAGTTGAGGGTTTTGAAAAGCTTCATTTGTTACTTCTATATCGATAAAATATATTTTTATCAAAATAAATTACGAAGTTTTTACTCTAATGTAACAACACAATTGATGAAAAACTAATGTTAAGTGAATGAAAGAAGACTTTCAATCACGAGCGCTCTCCACATCAAAGTGGATTTCTATACTTAGTAATTGGTAACTTGTTTATTCAAAGAACGACAATTGATCCAACATATGTCATAAGTCATACATGTACTTTATATGGCCTCCAATTGTCTGAATAATAGCACTATAATGACTTTGGAAACTTCTTATGATTGAACGGATGGTCATTTGGGGAATGCGATCCCATTCCTCTTACAAAGCAACGTCAAATGTTGATAAGTGCTCGATGTAGTGGGATCCCACAGCTACATCTGCCTCTTTAGAACATTTCAGATATGTTCAATAGGATTGAGGTTTGGTGACTTTAAAGGCCATTCCGTTCACTTAAAAGTACCCATGGCCCCGGCAAATGGTTTTATGATTAAAGCTTAAGAATATCATTTCTAAATCTGATAACGGTCAATGTCGTAGAATTCCGTTGACCCCTGAATAGAAATACCATACCATAACAGATACCATCAAAATACACACACAATTAGGATTTGTATGTGAACAGTACGAAATATCAATCTCACGTGACGGATTTGCCAATTTGCATGATATTTTGCAAACTCTAGAATTGTTTCTGTGTGGCCTGTAGTCAAAATTGGGCGTGTAGTAGCAGGCCGTTCTGCTTAAGTGTTAGCTTCCAAAGACTATTCCTGCATTTGATTTGTAATTTGAACCCTGTTTTGCAAGTTGAATCGGGTTCGCTGTGCTTGTAGAACATGTTGCAGTCCTTTCGGGCGGTCGTTCAACGTAGTCTTCTACTCCGAGGTCTTTCCTAGACTAATTCTGCATCCTAAAACCTTTACCACAACCGACAAATGACGCTTTGTGACTTGTTCATCAATCTATCCACTGCATCTTGTGGTATTCCTGTTTGTAGCATCCCTATCGCCCTACTGGCGTTCTATACATTAAAACGTCGACTTTGAGACATCAGCTGTAATAAAATTGTGTATAAAATATGCTTGTTTGTCTTTATTTATTGTAACCATGAGATTTTGACCGTATTTCATTAATACGTGCTTACCAGTTTTACTCTGCTTTCTGCAGTCTAGGGTTAAGACGATCACTCGAGCACTGATAATTCATTAAAGTGTAACAAACAACAATTTCAGTTATGGCTAATCATACACATATTTGAGCATACTTGTATTTCACGACAGGTGTGACATGTAGCGTACCAGTGCAATTTGTGATCTAATAATAATGGTGATTCAATCCTCATAATGTAAATGATTGATATGTATTATCATTCACACGATTTATGAAAGGAGTTAACTTTACACAAACATTAACATTGTTCACTAGCCTATTAAAGGGATCAATTTTCATATAAAACGGTTATAACGGTAGTAATTTCCAAGGATCTAGCTTACACCCAGGTTTCTTTGTGTATAAAATTAATATATATACGAATTGTTTATACCAAACTTAACCTATGAGATGAATGATTATGTTGAAAAGTATTATCAGGCGTGTTACATAATATCTTAAAGCGGCCAACCATTATTAAGAAGAAAAGACGTCCGTTTCAAAGTTGTGATAGGAAAACAAAAATTTCATCGAAGCAAACTTAGAATCCACCAATATACAATGCAAACAATCCATCAAATTTGTATTCATGTATTTTGTAATTCTGCAGCTGGGACATTTTATATGTTTTTTTTTACAAGTAGTCTATGAGATAGTCATCAACATTACTGATTACAGAACTATGTCCTAATCTGTTGACTCAGTTTTATTAATATCAAACTGACGATGCATTGAATACAACACAAAGTTAAACCAACTGCATTCACATGACAGGAAGAGGAAAAGAACATTTTTTAACAGATATTTAAGATAACAAATATATGAGACATGATCAACCAAGATCTTGGAATATGTTTGCAATACTTTTAACATAAACAACTGTCTACATGGTCTGTAAAGCAGCTGTACCAGCTACAAAATGTGAAAGGTATGATTTTTAATTATTGTCGATTAACCAAACTTAAATATATATATATATATATATATATATATATATATATATATATATATATATATATATATATATATATATATACGTACACATTTCCACCGTGCTTTACCAAATATTCTTTTTTTTTCAACTGAAAAAAATTGCTACATAATATAATTTTACATCCTTTTTAGTTATTTCAAAGGATGGTGTGCAGGTACCTTGTGGAATTATAGAAAACAAATAGGTCAAGGTACGCTCTTTTTTCTGTTCTTAGTAACTTGCCTTTATATTAGTGAAAAAAATATATCAAAAGTCATAACAAAAATTAAATACTTTTTCGAGTTCATAAAATGATATTAAACATTAAAGTTTTCAATCAATGTTGATCTTTAAGTATGTATGGACGGAAATCACGGCGAAAACTGTTCCCTTACATGTCCTTATTCATTTTTTGGGAAAGAATGCCAAATGCAATGTAACTGTCCGGAACACCTCTGTGATATTTCGAAAGGCTGTCAGATTAAAACCACAGGTATATTTTTTTTAGAATGCGACTTCTCGCAGCTATCGACCTACCCATTCTGCGCATGCGCGAACTACGTCACAGTAGTCTACTTTCGAATTGAGGTAGAAATCGTACCGCTTCGCTTCGTTTAGTTGTTTTCCATACGGTAAGCTTAAAGAAAAAGTTTATTTAGAATGCCATATATATATTGAATGCTTTATTTCTTATCAACGTTTAATCGATAAGTATTTAAACGTACGGGTCGGCACTAGTGAATGCATGCACTCCTAAGTCGTCCTTCCGAATTTTCTCAGATCGGGGGGCTACTTTCTAGCATATACTTATGTCTATGTTTTCAGACAGTGCAACGGAGAGAAAACCCATGGGTTCCGACAATGGGGAGCTACAGACATGCAGCTAGCCAACACACATTTGTTCACAACGAGCTTAATTATTTTGATGTTCAGTGTGCAACAAGGTGGTAGCTATATTTAGGAATGTTAAACATTTTATGTACATTAACAAGATGAACGTTACAGGTACCAATCTCCCAAATGTAACATAATAGTCCGTTTTGGGATATAAAACCCCAAATGTTTCAAGGAAAACACATAAACATTTTCATTCTTTATATGTAAATAAAAATATATGCAAGACTATAAGTTTGAGTTAAAAGACAAGTCATATTTAATTTGCTTGAAAAACTATGCACATCTACCGGTATGTTACATGTAACAATGTGTGATGGTTTTTGCCTATATTTTTTATTCAAGTTATTTCCATTTGACCCGACAGGGCTTAGCATGTGGGTGCCGTGAGTGTAGAGCGAATCAGGGAAAATAATAATCCGAGATTCCTCTGACTCTAACCCCCGCTTTTATATTGGGACGTCCCCCACACATCCCAATATAAAAGCGGGGGTTAGAGTCAGAGGAATCTCGGATTAGGAAAATAATTGTCACCAAAAAAATATAACTATAAGTTAACCATTTAAATCATAATGTAATCAAATAAATTGAGACCACCCACCAAACTGCAATAGATTCAGCACAACTGTTACACTTTGTCTCAAAGAAAATACAGCTGTAACTTGTTGATGGATCTTGGGAAAAAAAAACAAACTTCAAATTTTAAATTAGAAAAATAAATAGTTTGGCCATGCAACTATATCAATCATGCAGTCACCAGAATACAGAGCCACGTTAATGGTTTCATTTAAATTTGGGTAAAAGTCAGGACTATTTTTTGGCCTTATCTATTATACTTTAGCTAAAATCTTCAGCCTGACAAGCTGGAGAGACATTGTAAAGAAAATATCTTGGAACTTTTTAGTTTAGGAATCGATAAGTTATATATGAATATTGAAAATGTAAGACAATTTGCTGCATAAACGGAACAGAGTATTTAAATCCAATTTCTTGGACTTGCATTAATCTCTAAATAGGTAGTGTATTGGCAGCCTGTGGCAACACTGACGTGGGTTCGATTCCCATCACTACCAAATTACAATGAGATGAATGGATTTTTCCTTTAATTTTGGAAAAGAGAATTGTCAATTTGAATTTCATGCCTTAAAATGACAACAGGCTAACAGACAACTAAACAATTTATTGAAAGCAAATAAATAATATTAAAGCTCTAGTAACATAAAAATATTAATTTTTTTTGTATAGTGATGAATAGGTTAGAACTAAATACAAACTAATATATGTAGCATATTATATCCAGGTGGGATTTTTTTGTGTCACAAAATATGCAGAAATGTGGAAAATATGCAAGTTTTTGTATGTGTCAGTCAAGATTTAAAGTTTCTTTAGCAAACAATATCGTAGTTTCTGAGTAGTGAATATTTAGGGATGTAATAGTGATTGAGAAAAGGTGAAAATTAGAATAGATCATCACAAATATATATAGTATATACTATTTTAGATATTGTTTTACCTAATGGTTTTTACTTTGTATATAATATCTATTCACTTAATTGTAAGTCTAAGTTATTGTTGGCTTTCTTCTGTTATATTCATATTGCACATTCAGGGCCAGAAAGAGTTAATTTAAAAAAAAATAAAAAGAAAAACTTTAGTGATGAATACTGGTACAGTATATTTCAATTCAATTCAATTTCTTTATTGACCAAGTAAGGGCCCTCATGGGGCAACATGAAGATTGTAGTAGACAGAAAAATCTTTTTATTTTATTATATTCAACAGTTTTAAAGCATTATATCATTCTTATTACAATTTATTTTCCTTAACATTTAAAAAAAAAAAAAATCATCAAATTACCTCCCTTCCAAAAATAAAAAACATAGGTAATCACATATAACAGATAACAAAGCTCACTGAGACGAGGCATCACCTTTATGAGACCACCTTTATCATATTATATTAAAATCAGTTAATGATCTTAGATATTCATGGATAATGTAGTGTGGTTTGACACAATATCGTAAATCATATGTTAAAAAATTGTTTAATAGTCATGTTGATACAATGTTTTACAATACACTTATATAAAATACAGTGTTTCATATAATTTATCCATATGATACAATATAATACTATAATATATTATGTTACAATGTTATATTGTAACATATGATAAGACATCGTATCAAGATATGATATGATATCATTAAAATAATGGTATTGTATCATGTTAAACATTATTGTATTTGATTACATAAAACAATATCATAAAATAATATATAACACAATATATTATCATATGATATAATTTCATATCGCATTATAAATCACAATATTGTAATAACACTATATTATATTGTATAACGTATAGTATGATATCATTTTTTAAAATAATGATATCACTTATTGTATCATATGATACATAATACGTATCATATGATACAATATCATTTGATACAATAATAGATTATATCGTATACTTATAGAAAATATACCCTTTTCCGCCCGGTGCGATATAAACAGAAAATTCGCCTACATATTAACACTAGGGGTGTGATATAAGATTTATATCACACCCCTCTCCGGCAATCTTCGGATGTTATATCACACCTCTTTCCGTTAATCATCGGCTATTATGACGTAGAGTTCGGTATGAGTCGTGCAACTCCGATCTCCGAGTATGACGTCAAATACTTACGTCGACGTCAACTCTGTATACAAACAGCTGGCGCAAAAAAATTCAGGGAAAATATTAGAGATTGAATATATAGACACGGAGCGATTTGTTAACAATTATCATTCATCATATAATGTTTTTTATTGTTTCTTTGATATTTTCTATAAGTATATGATATAAAAATCATAACATGGCAATTTTTATATCGCATCCTATATTAGCCCTTGGTCACTGTATATCAGCCCTCGAGCCTGAGGGCTCTCGGGCTGATATACAGCGACCAAGGGCTAATATAGGATGCGATATAAAAATTGCCATGTAATAATCTATATATATTATAAAATATCATTTTATACAATATCGTATCTTATGATAAAATATTATATATATAAAATCTCTCTAATGATTTGCGATGGTATATGATTTTTAGCCAACGAGTTATGTGTTTTTTATCCCCGAGCCTTGGCGAGGGGATAGAAAACACAATGAGTTGGATAAAAATTATATACATGTACCATCGCAAATCATGAGTGATTCTTTTTTTCACATGTTTTACTACAAGTTAAACCTCAATCTTTTGTTAAACCTTAATCTTTCTGTAAACATTATAATGATTGTGAGCTGCACAACACATTCACTACAAGATGTCAACAACTTTACACATGGAAAAAAGTTCCAAACAAACATTTCATTTTCTGGTATATTTTTATCAATTTATAAAAAAATAAACTGAAACAGCATTAAATGCTGCACATAGTTAACTCTACGCTTTTCAACTTAATTATTTTGTTACTTTTTCATTCTACGTCAATCATCTGCCTAAAGCTACGTAACGTTTAATTATGACGTCACGTGGCAGAACACACAATGAAATATCAACAATTTATCCAATGCGTGATATCCACCGTATATTGAGATAAATATGTGGTCAATTCCAATATTATACGAAACAATATCATGTGATACTACTAAAATCATTAAAACTATGTGCTAAAATTTCATTTTCAGTTATATGTTGCTGAGTTTTTCTAATTACATGTAGCATTGACAGGGGTTTTACATCTTCAATAGCATTATGTGGTTTGAAGAGACTTCACCAAAAAATCCCTCTTGTAGTCAGGCTGTCCTGGGAAAATTTTACGGAATAGAGAAAAGGAATCAATACAAGCATGAACTACAGAATATATAACATTAAGTAAATGACAATATCATGCTGCACCAACTAGAACTTGAAAGTCAAATCTTCTTCCATTGTGAGCAATCAACACAATACTGGTAAACTTCTTCAGCCAATTGAAGAAATCCCTGAAGCCATCACCTATACCAACTGCTTTCTTTCTTTCTCCGTTGACCTTGAACTCTCCAGCTTCATGACATATAATCCAGTGACTCTTGATGCCTCCTCAGAGATGGACATTTTCGGAAAGATGTAATCAGTGAATGTTTTTATCTGATCCAATCTCGTTCGCAGATAACTGAGAGGGGGAATACATGTCCTCGGACTGAAAATAGAAATATTATATATATGACATTTTTTAGCTTTATACAAATATTTTTTATTCTGAATGAAACAAGGTATACTGTGTGGAAAACAGCTATTAATTAATTCAATATTGTCTTAAAGACCTCTCTTGTTTCCTCGATTCTTGGTGAATATATACTTCAAACATTTCTATAAGTGGTTAATCATTGTCTTGCTAATCTTTACAATTTTCTGATAATTATATTTTACAACTGTTTCCCTATATTCTTGACAACATGGTTTTTATCAAGACATTTCTTCATATTTATACCAAGTTAACTTCTCAGGCTTAAGATCATAGTATTGTCCTCATCTCCCTCCAAGATTTCTACACGAGTACCATTTTCATTCAGTTCCTTCTCTCCAGAGACACCACTAGCACTCTCCATCAGTCTCGTACTACGTGAATGGTTTTTCCTGCATCATTCAATGAGGATGTACTTTCATCCCAGGATGCCTCGATTTCCAGCACTTATAAAAACACCACAGGTCCAATGTAAAACCACAGCTTCGACAGCCTTCTTTCCGTACTTGAAATTGGACATGAAGAATGTGTGGGCTGTAAAACGGTACAATTTAAAAAAATAACTGATGAATACTAAATTTCACATCTTACATAGATTGTAGGGAAATATTCATGCTGCATGTTACTTCTTGACTTACATGTAAGGCTATCAAAACATCTTTTATGTCAACTGCACAAGTCATCCCTGACCCTAAAGGATGGTTAACTATAGTTGTTAGACTGTCTGTATCTCCTCTTTCAACATCATGGATGCTTGTATTACTTGCTTTTGGGCTATCAGGCAAATCAGTAGATCTTTTCTTAAAGCTTGCAAACTTTTCACTGAAATTTAATCAACAAAAATCACACCCCTCAGTCTGATGATTGCAAAATATAAAACATTCTAAATTCTTCTAAAAATACATACCCGGTAATCTTTTATTCAAGATAAAAAATACCATAATATAATTTGTGCTCACATACCTATAGTGAGAGGTGATGCATCTGTAATACAGATACTCCTTCTACTTCTGGTCCCTTGTGCTCCCTAGCTGACAAGGATTCGTCAATGCCTACATCTCTGAAATAGAATTTGTCCATTTAAAATTGAAAAAGTACAGAAATCCTGAGCATAAAAATGCAATAAAGTTTGTTTTGGATTTCACTTTAAACTACACACAAAACAATTATTCATTTTAATTTTTTCAGTACTGTTTGAGGAAAATCATAAAACATGAAAGATAGGATGCCAATTCTGTAACTATGCTGATTGAGATATCCTTTTCAAAGTATCTGATTGTTCTGTTAAATGTGGTTTATTTTGATTAATTCGATTTAATGATTCAACATGTAATGTGCAAATGAAATCTAAGAAAACTGCATGCTGTATAGAATATTTGTTTTTTGCTAACTTGCATTGAGTCATATTAGTTAAACTATTTTTCCCAAAAGAGCAATTTGTCGATGAAATATTACCAATTGAATAGGTAAAGGACCCTGTACCATTTAATTGCATGAGCCCTGACTGCATGTGCATACACGTGTTTCTTTGAATATTGATCAGATATTAAATATAAAATGTGTGTGCATATGTGCATGTAGACTACAGCTATGCATTCATAATAATACACATAAATTCGTTCATAACAAAGATGTGTGAAACACATTTATTTTCCAGATTAAGAAGTAGTTTTATGTTATATGTTTTGCCCCTTTGATCCCTGATACATAAATATATGATATTATGGGTGTATTTGTGAGAATATTTAACGTTTGCTATTTGTTTCCTTCCTTTGTGCGTGTACAAGGGCATAGACTACGTTATTTTAATGCTCGTTAATTAGTATAATTAATCGATAAGTGTATTACTACTGGAAAACTTCACTTACCTTTAATTCTAACGTGAAAGAAGGGTTGCGCATGCGCAAACATTTGGAGAAATGTTCCGATCAGATTTTCGGATGACCTCGGCAGCTTTGGACCAAACGTGGGGTAGGTCGATAACTGCGAGTAGTCGCATTCTTTTTTTTAGCCTTTTTCAACCATCATCTATGTTTACATTCAATGACGAATGTACACTACTAAATGTAGTTTTTAAAAGGAACAAAATGAGGTATTATGAAATCCTAATTATATTAATAACATATTTTCGACATATTTCGCATTTCTTGTTTTTCTATTTTATTGGGGGGGGGGGGAGGGGGGTGAGGGAGGGGGCTGTATAAAATACTCCTTGTTTATAGAGAAGAGATTAATATATTTGCTATTCAAATCTAAATACTATAGATGAGTTTTAAAAGTGAACAATATATTCAAACCAAAACATCTCATCTAGTTTGTATACATAAAAGAAGAAAAAATAATGGCACCTATGGTATTTTGTTTTATAAAGTAAAAATAATGAAAACATCCGATCTGAAAAAAAACAACATAAAAAAATCCCCAAAAACCCCCAAAACAAAAAACATAACAAAACAAAACAAAACATGCACCTGCACACGTTCTTTTAGCATTGAATCATTTTACCCCGAATTTAGCCGTAGTGAATTTGAGTCGCTTTGAAGTTACATAAAGCTATTAAATGGTAATGTTTAAGAATAAGCTATATAATATATGGAAACAAGTACTTATAATTAATCAAAGTAAATATAAAGAACCATTTGATTTAGTAAAGTGTTTGATACTTATTATAAGTTTTTTAGATTGTTTAACCAGCTATCGAAACGACTTTATAAAAATACAAGGTTAGTCGTTGTATTTTAAAATCGATAATCATAATGGTCATCATTAATTGATTAAGGGTATTATGTCGTGTGTATTTACAAATAACGTTCTATGGAATATTAGGTCGATAGATACTAATCATTATTAAATATATGCTTTTGAAATAACTCGTTATGTATAGATTATTACAGGGCATTTTTTACATAATGCAATCCGTATTAGGCCTAGGTCGCTGTATATTAGCCCCCGGGCATGATTTTTATATCATACTTATAGAATAATAACAACGACAGAAAATATACATTATATGATGGATGGATATTCTCAACAAATCGCTCGTTGTTTATATATTTAAGACGACTGAGTCTTATAAACTTTACTGACAATTTGCTGTTGTTTGCATTGTATACCAATTTGACGTTGACTTTATCATTTGACGTCATACTCGGAAATCGGAATTGAACGATGCATTTCGAATTTTACGACATAATAGCCTTTGATTAACGGAAAGAGGTGTGTAATAACAACCGAAGATTGCCGGAATGGGGTGTGTAATAAATTTTATTACACATCCGTAGGGTTTATTACACAAGGGTAGACAATGTTTCGGTTAATGTTGCACAGGACGGAAATGATTTATTTTCTATGGGTATACGATTTATAAACAATGTGCTAGTTTGTAATATCGCAGATTAATAATTGGATTAATATTATCATAAATGTTTCCTTATTTTCACATATTCAATACGTTTAACGTTCGTCACCAAGTCCAAAATAATGACAAAAGGTGACATGTCCTAATAGTCAAGTAAATGTTTTCTTGAAAGCAATAAAGGCACTAACCAAACTTTATATAAACGTTATAACGATGTTTGATTATTTTTTATTAGTTGTTGTTAGCCTTTCCGAATATTGTTTTGGCTTACAATATGGCACATTAATCATTTGAGCGTTGTACAGTAGAATAAATGAGGTAAAACAGGTATTTTATAATCAAAATATTTGCAGTTCACAAATTCAAGTAAGGTTTAAAAAAGAAGATAGATTATAATTATTGCTATTGGATATTAAATACTAGTATCAAATAAAGAATGATATTTAAAATAAAAGGCGAAACAGACTTAGTATGAGCTAAACCCAAAAGGGGGATGGGGCTATACATATACCTCAAATAACTAAAATATATTGGATATCATATTTTGTTGGGTTTTTTGTTTGTTTAAGCATTGAATCATTGTTTTTTGAAAGATATAATCTCATAACTGCAGCGGTTTGTGCATACAAATTGAGTTATGTGCGTTAGCTCGTTATGAAAATTTGTTTGCACACACCGTTGCAGTTATAAGACTACTATATTTACATTTTTTTTAACGTCTTGCCTTGTCTGTAAATGTGATATATACCTTAAAAATCCCATTTTATACCAAGGGCAAGCTCATATAAATAGAAAGGCCACTTAACAGCCACAAGCGTGAACTTTGATTTCCGCTTTTAACGTTTCATTTTACAGCGTTGAACGTTTGTGACGTCATAATAAAACTCTACATTTTAACCTTTCAGTACCATGTGTATATTACGGTGTTGTAACTGCAGTAGCTTTTCAAACACTCTTTACATGCAAAAAATATGTGGAACGTAAATATTTTTTTTTATTTTTTTTTATTTTTGTTGTTGTTGATAATAACCCCGAAACAGTGAATGAAGCAAGAAATAACAAATGCTTAATTTAAATAACTCTAATCTGTGACGTCGCACACTCATTTTTAGGTTGTTTCAGCAACAGAGCCTTAGTATTAGCTAAATGAAATAAATTATAATTATAATATTTTTTTCTAATCTGACAAGCTCTGGAAAATAAAGAAAACTATTGATTTAAGATCGTTTTTCATGCCCGATGAAATCAATACAAAATTTTCTTCTAAATCACGAACAGAAAATGTTCGTTCACTTGAGAAATACATACTCTTATATCGGAAGGTAAGTGTCAGAGGAATTGCAGCGTAGTAGTGGAAATGGTCAACAGTACCCAATCATCGTAAAAGTTGTCTGTTGTTATTTTGACCTGGCCTATTCCAAATTTAGAGGAATTTAAATGTAATTGAAAATATCCCGATTACAACATACTTATTAAGTTGAATCGAGAAATTTTGATTTGGATTTAGCGTACCAACGTTGAAAATTAAAACCATTTTTTTTTATTAAGATCCGTGTTAGTTGTACAGCTAAATGTAGCAGCATTGTGGATTTTTTTTTAAACCAGTTCTGAAACCAGCAACAATTTTCACAAAAAATCAAGAATGGAGAGAATAAGTAACTGTTGCAATATTGGAATAAAAAGAAAAGGTAAAAAATGAAGAATAGTTATTGTTTCCGTTCGTATGTAAGGTGCTTAAAATATAAGAACAAGGAGAAGCGTTAAAATGACGTTGCGATGAGCTTGTGGTTGCTCCGGGTCAATGGATGTAGGCAAGATTGTTAGCTTTCCATGAATTAACGAATGATAACGTCAACTTCAAAATTTTCACGTAAATAAAAGGTATCCTGGTTTACTTTCTTGTGAAATTTCAACGATTTATCTGTTTTTCCCAAGGTAGTAAGAGTAAATATCTTAATGATTTCCGAACAGCCCTCGTAAAAATGCTTATCAATGATTTTACATCTGCCATTTTTTTTTATTAAAAAAATGTACTAGTTATTAAATTTGAAAGCAGATCTTTGTGTAAACCGAAAAAGATGGCGTGCCGTCAATATAATCAATTTTTCATGTTTTCAATTCAAAATTGTTTTACTTCATGTCAGCTTCTAGTAAATGGCGGGAAGTTAAATTTTTATCAATCCAAACATACATTAAAGCCTAATTATGTAGTTTATCTTTAGATAATATGGTATACATAATTATTATTTAAACCACTTTATCATTTCAAGTATAAATATTCTATGACTTTCCTCCCTCATTAAAATGTTGCTGTCTTCAATATATAATTCTTTTCTAAATTATTGAATATTCTGCTGCATAGGAAAACCGATGATGTACTCGTATTGTGTCAATTTCATTAGAGACTTTCAGTTACACGACTATAACGTAATTATTATAATTAAGACTTAAAATAAGCTTTCTGAAAGATTGCTGATTGTAACAGCTCTTGTTATATGTTCTTAATGCTTAGTTGTTTGTTCACTATAAAAAAAAATCTTACTGTCAACCCTGGACATACCGGTATTACACGATCAGCATTATTTATTTTTCGGATGTATGTAAATGTGATTTTAAATTGCTTAACTCAATGTTAAGTTAATTAATAAAAATTGTAAATATGTTCATTATCAACATAGTATTTACTGCAATAAATAATACAGTTTATTTTGTAATTATTTAAAAAACAATCAACACATATTTCTGTTCTAAGATAATATTGCAATACTTGTATCTTAAACTCAATATGTTTTAGTCGTTTTCTGGATCACTGAATGTCTACAATTGATGTCAAGCGAAGCATGTTCAAAGTTTATCTCTTTTATCTATCTTTTTAATTTTAAGTAATAGGCAACTACAATTACTTAGAAATAGAGTAAGAGAGGAATAAAATCTTACTGCCACGATGATTACTACGAAACTCAATGCTTAAAATTAAGTTTTGCCAATTCTACTTATTGAACTTCACAACATTTATACATGTTCGACAATGCACGATGTTTTGTGCATTACGTACGAGTTCTGGCGGTTCGTGTACAATGTCAGCATATAATTCAACTTTACTATGAGTATATAAGATAAAAAGCGATCGAATTCGATTATCCTATTAATGACTACAGTATTGAACACTAGATACATGATAATCTCATAAGTAGATACGAGTTTATTCAAATATATTTACTATTATAAAAATATTAGATAAATCTCTTTATTTCTGCATAAAACTTTGAGCTGGAAATATCGTTGGGTAGAGCATTATCCCTTTTAGCAAATTAAATGATAATAACAATATACCTATTGTCGGGGATCTTACGCAATGAGAACTGATTGAACGTTTTCTAAACGAGCTATTAATTTCCTATACCAAATGCATATTGGACACTTGAGATTGGATTCTTAAGGGGGGATCAGTACACCGATTTCATTGCAATGATGCTTTGATGTGCTAACTCTATTTTGACATCATAATTGATTTGATTTTATGATGCTATGATGAAATTAATCTATTATGACGTCAAACATGATTTGATAGATATTTTTCCCGTACTGAACGGCTCTAAAGATGTCATTTTCACAACATGAGTTGGAAAAATTTAACATTTTCAATTTTAAAAATGTAATTGTACAAAACCATAAGCGGTGAAGATAGTCATATATATATTCTGATTATTATTCTGTTCTTGTTAATTAATAAATCTAAAGAATGCATTAATCTTTTGATGCTTCAAAACAAAAATTGTCAAAAAAGTCATAATTCCAGAATTAGGGGTAGGGGTGATTCCTATTGTAGTTTCCATAGAACTTTTATAAGTTATAAAGCAGATGGTAAGGTTGGTATATGAATTTATATTTTAAATTTCATTGATATTTGTTTTTGTGCCATCACATTTGTTAAAATTTAGAATCAAAAACTAAAAAACTTGAAGTGCTGATATCAGCAAAATTTTCATAAAATTGTGACATTGCTTTGTAAAAAGCCAATGATGTAAATTATTTTGAAATTTGTTTCCGTTCTTAAAATTAATGAATATAATTTGCAAATAAATTCCATTAAAACAAAATAATAATTGCAGAAAATTGAAATTGTCAACAAAAATTCATAATGCCAGAATAGTGGGATAATTTCTATCAAAATATTTCCCTTGCAAGGTAAGAAATTAGTCATGAAAATGATATATGTTCTAGAGGACATCTTAAATAATGTTATCGTGTTTAAAAAATCAAAAAAAAAAAATCATTGACAAATATTTTTACACTTGATAAAATCTTGAAGTTTCGACCTCTAATAAGCAATGCAGAAACAGCCGTGCTTTGATATTTAGTCCTTTCCCATTGTGTCGAAACTACAGTAAACGTTGGGGTTTCCATATCTAATTACACGGAAATAACTCCTCCCTGATGACATGGACAACCTTCGGAAACTTCAATATTTTATATAGTTTCAACGCACGTGGAACCGTAGGGTTTTCATTCACATTGTTTGGAAACCTGGTGGAAATGCTAATGGCACGCATTTAAGTTTTGTGAAAACATAAGATTTTCATATGGTTTTCTTTTAAAGAGAATTTCATTTTGTATTCTTTGAACTTAAACAAGTTAGATTTGCAAGCGATTCTCCATTAGCTAAATTTTAAAGAACATGTAATGGGCATTTTCTACAGTAGTAATGATCCACAAAACTTCAATGTCATCAGTATATAAAATGCGACACGAACAGTTTCAACAATGTGGAAAGTGTAAAGCGAAGATGATTTAACACATGGATAGCAGCAAACGTACATTATTTGATATAAGCTTTGATAAAGAACCTTTTTTATGTTCTTTTTTTTTTTCGTAAAAATATAGACTTTATGTATCAATATTGCTTCACTTTTAAAGTAATAAAAAAGTAAGTGAATTTAAAACTTGCAATCCACGGTTGGGTCAATACCCTTGAAATGTAATCAAATACTTTCAAATATATTGTTGATTTTGTCAATAACTTGCAATTACAATTACATTGGGTTTTTCGAAAGTAATTAATTTCATGTACTCTCAATTACTTTGACAAATTAATGTAATTATATGCATTTCAATTTAGTTGTACATGTATTTTAGCTCATATTTGGTTCTCTTTATTGTGACCTTGTAATCAGTATTGTTGTCTTTGGGTATGCTGGGGTTCACATCTAAACAAACTTAGACCTTAACCTAGTGCCCTGCGGAATGTGGCCTGTATAAACAAAACAGAAACATTATTAGACACCTAATTATTGCACTTACAGAAACCCAGACCAACATGTACGCAAACTGAGCATCAATATAAAACACTTTTTTTTAACTTTTAGAAAAAAGTAATTAGAATGTAATTGAAAATTAATTGATAATACATGTCTTTTTTGGAAATGTATCTAAATACATCCGATTACTTGTAATTGAAGACAGATTCAATTACAATTTGCATTTAATTACTTTGTTAAAATCCAATTACAATTTCTTTATTTAATTGCATGTACCTTAATCCTGTTGCTATCATTCTTTATTTAATGCACGAATCTTTCATTTAATTAGAATATTTATTATTAAAGAGGGTCAATCAAATACCGTCTGGGTTTAATTGAAGATGTTAAAATCTCAAATTAACGTAAATAATAGCACGAGCATATTGTTATGTTCCTATATGTTCGTTAAAAAAATAAATAATTCATTCGTAACGTTGAAAGTAATAAAAAAAATCCCCTGGATTAGAACCACCTTCAGTCGACAATCTTGGGAAATGGGTCAATCTCTATTTGCAACTTATTTTCATGCACTCTTTAACTTTCTGATTTTTCCGAAATATCACAAACCAGTCTGAAAATGTCAAATGTATTAGTTTCTGCAAAATAGAATCTAATTTAATCACTTGTTGAAGGAAAAAGGAAGTGTTTTATAGCTATACATATAACTATTAGCCCCAAATATCCTGTTTATATTTTGATAGACATATATTAAAATGGCAGGTGATTTAAATAATCGACGATCATTGATTTGTGAAAAGTTAGCAGTATTTATCACAATGATTGCAATATACACTGGCTGTACAGGTTTACCAACGCAACGTTTTTGTGGAGGGTAGATGATATTTAACTACAAGGCACATGATACAAAGTTGTATTTTAACCATCAATTATATTGAAATTTTTATGTGATTTTAATCATTTTAAGAAGTTTTATTCTTTATTTTTTATTTTCTATGCATTCCTTGGTGAACAATATATTTCAGCCTTAAACTTTCTTCTTAATTCCAGTTATTACCAAGGTTGTTGTCCGGATTCATTTTGGAATAATCGGACTCAACTATGCGAACGTACATTAATGTCTTTTTTTTATTTCTAAAAAGAACATAATAAATGTGTTTTCTGATCCAAATTTGGAAAATGCAATCACAATCAAGTATCAGAGTTAATATATATTATTCTGTTAAATTCTCCTAAAATCATGTAATTATTCATTACGTATCATATCAATAGGCTAAACAAATCAATATAGCATTTCCATAAAATTCATTTTGTTTATGTTTGTTTTCAAAACGATTCATACATTATAATGTTCAAGACCCCCCAACGGTCACCAAGTCAATCTTAAATCTAACAAGCACAAATTATCTGTTATTTTTGCCCTTTATTTTCTAGCATGTATGCCGGGTTACAATGGAGCCAACTGCTCAATTCCATGTCCGTATCCTCATTACGGAAACCAATGTCAACATGAGTGCACCTGCATCACTTTTTTC
This sequence comes from Magallana ariakensis, assembly GCA_020458035.1. Lineage (NCBI taxonomy): Eukaryota > Metazoa > Mollusca > Bivalvia > Ostreida > Ostreidae > Magallana > Magallana ariakensis. Next base: position 7,485,936 of record CM035811.1, read on the forward strand.
AAATTTTATTATAACGTTGTGCAGCTTTAAAAGTCACAGGCAACTTTGCTGATTTTGGTACTTGTCTTACAGATTCTATAATTCTATAATTAATTGATATATGTATAAAAAAGCAACAACAGACAACCGTATATGTAAAATAATTTCGTATTTAACATTTATTTATATAAAATTTAAAGATCAAAACGCAGGAAATGCTTTTCAAAAGAAGTTATGTTTATTTAATGAAATATACGATTATTCATTTAATTATACATAAAACTGTTGATAGCTATATCATAAACAAGTGTGTAACTGAACATGCTCTTTACTGTTTTTGATTTGTAAACTTTTACACACAAACACAAAACAAGAAATAGATAAAATTAACTGTAAAATACAACTTTAATAACACAAATCTTGAAGCAAGGTACAAAGGTTTTAAAAACTAATTTTCAGTATTACTAGATGTTCATGGTTTGCCTTCTCGCGTGCTTTTGGAGAGCAAACAGAATACACCAAGTTCAGTACTTTATTACACTCCAATAAAAGGTGAGACAATAAAGGTATCCGTAAATTATCATAAATTTACTTAAGAATTATGCAATAAAGTAACTCATATTCATCTCTTCATGTATGATCCTGCATGTCGACGCAGAACGGTGTCACTTCCTGACAAAGTTACTTACGCTAATATTATGGTTTTTTTTCATTCGCGATTTTAATTTGCCTAAAAAGAACTTTTCCGAAGGCGCTCAAAACAAGGCTATTGAGAACAAAATGACGGAAAGTGAACGGTGAGTTCACCATGTATCTGACACATATCTTAGATTAAATAGATCGAATTAGATCGAATAACTTTGATAAAAATGCATGCAATCGTGAGATATTTCATTAACATCTGAATTATTTCAAAATGTATCATAATCAGGATATCAAACTATCGCACTTTTGATAAAATACATGTTCATCTAATGTTTACTGTCAAAACACGATTTGTAAATCCTGCACAAATAGGCGTGGAAACGTTTTAGTGTTTAGTTTAGTTTGAATTTTTAAACACGTGAACATAAAGATCAGACAAGTCAACATAATTATCTGACAAGTCGACATCAAGATATGATAAGTCGACATAATTATCTGACAAGTGGTGGTAGAACTATGCCACCATAGTATCTTATCTGTTAATAAAATATTTTACAATGCAATAGGTTTACGCTTTTAAAACATATTGGTTGAAATATCAGTATTTCCTTTAAAAAAATGCCAAGGTCAAACATATAACGTGAAGACACCTTGAGGATTTTTATCAATCATGTGAAAACCTATGAAAAAATATAATTTGTTACATATTTTTAATGATGATACATATGTATCAGCTTATGCTTTTACATACAGTGTTCCATTCGTTTAGATGAAACGACAAATGACAAATACTTTTTTCGTATTTAGAATTTTCCAGTTAAAATATAACAAAGAAATCATTATGCACAAACTAAAAACGATGTCAGTCATACGATTGAATAATATTTACTAAATGAGATATTCATTATAAAATATGTCGATATAATGGAGAATTAAAAAACTTCCGCCACAACCCTAATGTCGTGGGAAAATTTCAATGGTTTTCTGTTTATGTCAATCAAATCTAATATTTGTGTGTGATACACTTGTAAAATGAGTATAATATATTCATATAATGCATAAAATTTTGCTTTAAAAATGTATGAATATGAATTTTAAAAATAGCAACTCTAGAAATTCTTAGTATGTTAACTACGTAACACCAAATAATTAAAAAAATGTATATATATTTTTTTCCACTTTTAATTTTTACACTGCTTTACGCAGGTGTTTTAAATGGTTATCTAATAGAATAAATGAAAGTCGGTTGTCGAGTTCATAAATGTTGCTATATAATGACAGTTCGTGTCATTGTTTTAAGCAGTTACTAATGTTAATCATAATTGCATTGTTTTAGCTTTGCGTTTTATATTTAGCATTGTTTATGTAGGCAAAAACTTGACCCGAACAATGAACTGAAAACTCTTTGTATCAATTTATACCTAAATCACTTAAATTGAATTGGACAATGGAAACGCATTTATTGAGCACCATGAACATTAAAAATGGAAAAATAAAAATTCACAAGTATAGTGAAATTAGTTGCAATCATAGACAAGCTTCTTTAAGTGGAGTGGACACATAAATTATCGTTACATGTATATCGAGAAAAAAACTATAAATTTTATAAAATAAACAAAACAAGGAAACATTGGTTATCTTCGGCCCGCGGTTTTTATAGATTATTTTGGCCTTTTATTCACTTGCAAACGGTTTTGCCCTTTTTTAATCGCCAAGACAAAATTGTGTTTTAAGAGAGATGCTTTGAAACATTATAATTTGCCGAGTCTTAAATTTGCTCGCTGACAACGAGGGCGAAAGAGAAAAAAAAGGGGTGAATATACTTGCATTTAGTAGTCGGAATATACCTTTTTGCATGTACTAAGAGAGAAAACAGTCAGAACTTATGTTTTATATATCATGTTACGAACCTTTATGTATCACATCTGGAAGGAAGACGGAAGTTTTTTAATATTTAACAAAATGCATGAGCACCATCAATTTTATGCAATCAACATCTAGTGAAATCACAGCATGATATTTTGCATTGAAAATCAATGTTTTGTGTTGAGCATTTAATACTGTTTATATTATTTTGGATCTACACGGTTTGCAAAGGTTCAGCAATGCAAGGACCATGTAAAAAGTATACATTTTGATTTTGTTCGGAGGAAGCACGATATACTATTCAAGAATTAAAATGAACTAGTATTTAGGGTTAGATGTGTTGGCAAATTTTAAGATATGTTTTTGATATATTTATTTGAGTTTGAAATAGACGAGGAAACACATGTTTTTATTCTATTGACTTTTTTAGTAGTTTTAAAGGTTGCTGCCCGGGTTCTGCCTGGAATAGTCAGAATAAAGAATGTGAGCGTAAGTAGGTTTTTACACATCATAATTAACTTGGTTCCAGACTAAAGTTTCATGGAATTTAATATTCTAAAGATATATTTCTCTATTTATTTATTTTTTCAGTATGTATACAAGGTTTTTCAGGGGAAAACTGTTCATCATCATGTCCTTATCCTACCTACGGAAATAATTGTGAAAAACTGTGTAACTGTAGCAAATATATGTGTGATGTATCCACAGGATGTCAACGTTTAACCACAGGTTATAATGTACTTAATTCTACAGCGAAAGCAAAAGCACAACCGTTACGGTTAATTCAATTCACACATAGTCACATATACTTGTCATCGTTATTTAAATTTGATAATCAATTTTGAAAGTAATAAATAAAACAGCAGATTTATTTTTTCTTAAAAAAAAATAATCATCACTTTCATCTTTACAGTTATTTTTAGTTTAAAACGAAGGCAAGTTTTTATGTTTTAATTTTAATAAATCAACGTCAGTCGAGATGACAAAGTATGCGATGCAATTTGTGAATTTTTTTTAAGCATGAGAACATAGTCTGAGAATGTATATTTTGTAAATTATGTTACAAAACAATCAGATAACCGTATTATGTGTCAGATTTTATGTTTATACTGAATAATCCCTGTAACGATGCATTAAAAAGTATTTAAAATTTAATTCTTTTAGGAATTCTATTGTTAATACTCTACATAAAGTCAAAAATTGAAGTTTTGAAAAGATAACCATGAATTGTTATACCCATCAGATCTACCTCAATTTTTTCAAATATCAAATGTTTAGCTTTATTTTATTATTGAGTGAAAATTGCTTCGTTAATATCAACTTGAACTTACCAGAAATTAAAACAAAATGCTTAACCCGATATATATCAGTTTGACCAAACCTGGTTGATTTGCTAAAACAATTTTCCTTATTGGAATTTTAATCAGCAATTTAGGTAAAATAAACTTAATGCTGATGTTAACAACTTAAACGAATATATTCTTAAAAATAAATGTTATGACTAAATATTGTTATATAGCATATCTTTTAAAAGTAATCTACAATAAAAAGATCTTATTTGATTTTTAAAATTCTCTTCTCTGTTACACGGTTTGACGAGGCAACCGTGCAACAACCATTTTGTCGCATGATCTTTGTTTCTAGATTGAATGATTGAACTTATCGGGTTTGATAGGTAAGGACTGTAATTAGTTAAATCAGTGTTTTGAGATGTATTCACTTTTTTGTATGTGGATTTAACTTTCGTTTTTGCATTTATTGCATTTGGAGAGTTAATTTTGATACATCACTATTAAATGTTCTAAATTTATTTTCACTTTATTTAAAATAATTTGTCTGTTATAATCCTAAGAAAACAGACTTTCTCATTGCTGACCTGAGTGATTGGTCAAATGATTATTCAATAAACAGTTTTCATGCAAAGAGACCATGCGACAAATCTAAGTTATATACTACAATTTCCTTTGTAAAGAATTCATCTCTCACTATCTTCATATCGAGACATGTAACATGTATATGTAGTGGTACTAAACAATTTAATATATTTCTTTCCTCTTTTGTCCGTTGTTCCTTTTTTTCTTTAAATCCTCCGATATACTCATTTGCTGATGTTTTATAACTGATAATTTCTAAATGATTAGATATTCATATAAGCATTAGGTTGGCGGATTCTGGATTTTGTTAAATGTGTCAGGTAAAGCAACTATAAATTATCTTGTTTTCTTTAAAGGGGTATGGTCACGATTTTGGTCAAGTTTTATTTTTCTATAATTATTGTTTACAATGTTTGAGTAATGCATTTCTAATGATTAACTAAAATTTGAGTGTCAGTCGTAGAGTTATTATAATAAACAAGATAAAGAGCTTACAATTCTTTGTTATGTAAACAAACCTCGTGCTTTGTTTTTGTTTTCATTGGTTCAATATACCGGAAAAGTTCTTTTTAAGCTAGTTTTTCTATCTGCTACAGTACCCGCAACGTTATTTTTTACAAGATAAACGATAGGATAGGATTCACGCACGATAGGATAGGATTAACGCACGGTAGAACAGGATACACGCACGATACGATAGCATTAACGCACGATAGAACAGTATACACGCACGATACGATAGGATTGATACACGATAGGAAAGGATAAACGATGTTCATGATAAACGTATAATCGCTTTAAACGATATTCATGAAAACCGGATAATGGCAGAATTTGGGAAAGAACACGTTCGAATAAAGATTTCGGTGGAATTTCTTTTAAGTAACAATTGCCGAGTTATTAATTATCGCTGGATTATTTATAGAATGTATAAAATGACCACTTAATTTTTTTAAACAAAAATTATGAGCTTAAATGATCCATACATTTTCTGTATTGCTAACATTGCTTTCATTACCGAACACCCTAGCCGATCGCCGCGAATATTGAGGCCCGAGATCAAATCACACAGAACATAGCGGGTTCAATTATAAAAATCCAACTCTTGTTTAAAGTAAATATTAAATCTATCATAAATACATATCTTTCAGTATAAGAAAATGATGCATTAAAAACGAGTTATATAACATACAAGTTAAATAAACAATTACGCACATAAACATTCCGCGTACGATTTGTTAACATTGTTTTCATTACCACGCATCCTAGCCGATTTCAGCCCAAAATCAAATATCACACGGAAAATAACGGGTTTAATTAAAATACAACCCTGGTTTTAATTAAATGTAAATTATATTATAAATACTTTTATTTCTGTAAAATATGATGCATAAAAAACGAATTATAATGCATAAAAGTTAATGTTTACGCAGGTATACACTTCGCGTACGATTTAATATATTCGATATACAGGTAAATATGTTGCTTTGTTCTTAAGAACTTCGATAGTTTACATTATTTTTTTTCCAATTCTTACAGATATGCTTTACATGTAATATTAATTAATTTTGATCTAAAAAATTAAGAAATTAGTATCATGATAGAATGCTGGATAGGATTTTACAATTCTTGTTCGATAAATTTTCTCATACGGCGCACTGAACGACTTGCAACTTTGAAATAAATTTACTTTCTTATGAAAATACACGAAACGATTAACACGATATGATAAACGGAAAAATTGTTAAAATTAAACGATAAACCTGATAGGATTAACGCACGATAGGATAGGATTAACGCACGATAGAACAGTATACACGCACGATACGATAGCATTAACGCACGATAGAACAGTATACACGCACGATACGATAGGATTGATACAGGATACGATAGGATAGGATTGTAAAAAATAACGTTGCGGGTACTGTAAATTGCATTAAACATAAATAAACAGTTTCTAGCGTTTGTCACATTTTTTTTAGTCTTAACTTGAAAATTCAAAATGTAAACAAGAAACATGACCTGAGCCTTGTTAACATAACAAAGGATTATGAGCTCTGTATCTCGCTTATAACTTGACGACTGGCAATTAAATTTTGGTTGACTTTTAGAAAAGCCTTACTGAAGCATTGTAAACATTTAAAACGTGAAAAATTTTTTTAACCAAAACCGTGACCACGCCCCTTTTAAACAGCTGGTTAAAACATTTATTTTCACATAAGATTATTCAATTGGAAACGAGTATATATAGAGAAAAAAAGTTAAGTACATATGTGGGGATAAAGACCAAAGACAGACACTTCGCAACTCACCAGTATTAAATAGACATGTTGCACATTTTCTTTTTAGTACATGTATACAGTGTGTTCATGTAGAAAAAATACTTTGACGAATTTCTGAATAAAAAAATAATATTTATTTTGCATACAAAATGTAATTAGGATTTCAAAGAATGGTTTGTTAAAAGAAACATTTTTATTTATCAATCTTAATAAGTGAATATTTATTTAATAATACATGTACTCAAAACGGTTGATAGTTATATCATAAACAAATACAAGACTTAAGATACTCTTTACTGTTTTAAAGTTCCTGTCCTTTATTGTTAACCTTTTACAGACACATACTAGATAAAACTCATTGTGAACTGCAACTTTATTAACCCACATCTCGAAGCCATGTTAAAAGATTTTTCAAAATATCTTTTTTTTATCATTACTAAATATCCATGTTTTTCCTTCAGATTGGTTTTCGGAGAGCAAACAGAATACAATAATAAGTTCAGTGTCCTATTTCACGCTAAGAGAAGGTGAGACATAAAATATCTCAATTTTTTATGAGTGTCATTTTGATATGGAAATAATTTTATTATCCGATAAGCGTAAAAGAATGATAATGCATGTTTATTTTTACTCTCTACTTAAGATTTGAGCTACATTTTACTGGAACGAGTCCGTAAAACATTATAAAACACTTCAGAATTATGCAATAAAGTTATATATTCATCTCTTTTTTCTATGAACATGCCTGTCGATTCGACATTTTTTTCTACACGGTAGACCGCTAGTCATGTGCCAATATTTTGGCTGTTTTTTTATTCGTGATTTGAATTTGGCTAAAAAGAATTTATCTGAGGGTGCTCATGACAAGGTAGGTATCAACATCATGAAAGGAACTATAAAGTGAGTTCACAATGTATCTGACACATCGTGGATTGATAAATTTTGTATTAAGAAACGCATGTATTCGCGTGTTATTTTAATTTTATCTAAATAATATCAACATTTATGATAACCAAGAATCGAACTATTGCGGAGTTTGATAAAAGCAATTTACAGTGAACAATAGATAAAACTATATTTTGTAGATCACTGGCAAGTTGGCAGTAAACCTTATACATGTATATGGATTGGTGAACCATGCCTAGATTGTGTTGACATCTTTATAGGTTATTTGGCATGCTATTTAGTTGGCAGTTGAAATATTCACAGCATAGTCTACAAACATTGTTGCAACAGATGACAGTTCAACGATTAATATTTATATGACATTGTACTTAATACATTAATTAGACCAAATATACCATAATTGTTTGGAATATCAATCTGTTTCGAAATGTTTGGAAAAAAAAAGATTATTCAGTTAAAACCAGCGCTAGTTTTTATACGCCGTAAATGGCAATTTTTTTTAACTCGTAAGGAACTGTTCTCACTGGTTGTCAAACCTTTTTTTTCAAACCTAGAATCTATAGACCTGCAGCTAGCCATATATCATTTTTAAATTTTCATTCTCGACCACTTCTCTGATATATCCTGACTGTTAATTTTTATATATCTATTTTTGAAAGGACTATATATGATATCGGCCTAAAATGGCCCCATAAAATGAACATCGTCGTTTTACTGTAATTCTTTGTTTTCTTTGTATATATATATATATATATATATATATATATATATATATATATATATATATATGATGTTTTTACATAATGTTCATTTTGATTCAAGTTCCCACAATTTAGAAATATGACATCGTAAAGACAACCTTTTCCCGCCATTTTGCATTTTTAGCATAACACAGCTTGTTTTCAAGCAGTTTTTCTTTCAAATAAAACATAGAGCGCATGCTTGAACAAACAAAATATTTAAATCAGAGATTATCTAGCCAAGACTAATAAGTGACAATTTTCTTTTCTTGTTCAAGCATGCGCTCTATATTTCCCATTCGTAAAAAGATAAGAAAAATGTCAATTTTTGACCGATTTTGATTGAATTTTAGAAATAGCGTCACATCTGACGTCATATACTGCAAGTGAGTGCAAATAAATCAAATAAATAGGTGACAAATATACGTATTTTATATCAACTCTTCTAAAAAATAACATAACATTGTATTGTACCCGAAACACTTTAAAAAAAGGCGAATTATGGGGGCCAAATTTAACTCATTTCATATATAGTTCTTGGATAACATTTTCAAAATATAGTTCTAACACAGTATCAAAAATGACTATAACAAACTGTCAACTATTTCAAAAATCCATAAAACGAAATACAAATTCAAAGAAGAGCAGCACGGACCTCTAAAAAGATAAAGGTAGGATCAAGGGCTTAGAAGGGGTGAGCATCCTCTGCTGCCGGTCACACCCGCCGTGTGCTCTTTGTAGTAATCGGGAAAAAAACGGAAAGTCCGTGGACAATTAGGTAATTAATTATGGTCTAACAATTAGGATGAAAAACGTCAGTCAGCATGCGACCCAGTGGAAGATTGTATTTGCTGACAAGGTCGTTGTATCGACCATAGAACTTACGAAAAGATGACTTCAAACGAGACGGTTGATTTTTCCTGTTTAATCAACTTGTTTGTCAGTAGCTTGCCTCGCCTTAGAAACTGTTCATACGAAGAGCATGCCCTTGCGTATCAAATTAACTGAGAGACAAAAACACCATATGCAGGTGATGGAAGTATATTGCTACATAAGTAAGGAAAGTTGACTATAGAAAAACTAGAGTCATCACGTTTATCTCAAAGTTTTGTTGTTAGGTTACCATCAATGTCCATTTCCAGTAAAATATCCAAATGAAGACGCAGACTATGTGGTATCGTTTATTCCAAGTTCATTAGGATAGATCGAGTCGACGGAATAATGGAAATAACAATTGTTAATTGATAATACGTCGTCGATATACCTGACTGTTGAGTTGAGGGCCACAGCGAGTGATTTATTTTTTTCTTTTTACGTACAAGTTTTTGAATAAATTCTGCTTCATAATAATACGATAATAGGTTTGCTAACAATGGGGCACAATTGGTACCCATGGGAATTCCAACAGATTGTTGGATTACTTGATTTCCAAAAAGTACATAGATGCTGTCTATAAGAAACTCAAGCATCTTATTAATGTCAACTTCAGAGTACTTGTGTGTGCAATGTTTATAAACAAAATAATGTTTTAGATTTACTATGATATGGTAAGCATTTTTACAAGTTTTTACAATTTTTATTGAAGAAACAACCTATAAATCAATGTTAAAAATATCAGGTCCGATTGAACATATAGCGCTTTTTGATATGTAATTTTTGATTTCCAGTATATATCGTGGATATTCAGAATTTGGGACAGAACTTGTTTTGAAGTGTTTTATATTATTATATCAATGAAAATATACATTTTTCGATAGAGATCTGTTTGTGAATCCATCAACTGATCATCCCCTACCTGATATCTGGACTGTAAACTCAAAATAATTTTTTTTTGTTATTTAAAGGGGTTTTCCTTGGAAAGTTCATGTTTCTTTTTCGTTGAACAATTCTGTATTTTGTTACATTTGTTAATCTGAAAAGTTGTGCACCCGAATATGTCTTAATCTGAACTCATCTTACGTTTAAACAAATCATAACAGTTTGTGTATAATGTGCTTTTTATTACCACTTCTCTGAAACTGTTAGAATTTTGTTTTTTTCTTAGACGACCCAGAAAGCTCGAAAAACATTACATTGTTGCACAACGTTTTTAAAAATGCCTTATAAATCATACAACAAATTGATGGCCTTCGGCTAACCGACCATCCTCTTGAGTTATCGCCCATGGCATGACTATTTTTGTTCAAGCTTTGATGTGTGAAGATTAAGAACCAAAAGCTTAGTCCGATAGCGTTTAAAGCGTATAATCTTTTTCTGTACAACAGGTCCATATTGCAGTACGTGGTATTCTTCCCAATTTTCAAAATATCTCTTCACAATGTTTCTGTTAAAAAAATATTTTTACTGCAAAATAGGCTTGTGCCTTTAATTTTTTAATATAAATAATACCGTTCGAATAAGACTCAAATGCCTTTGTCATTGTTAATACATGTAGGAACCAGTAAAAATTTGGAAGGATAAACAATTCTAAACAACTAATCATCTATTATTTTATTTTTCACACAAATGTAAATAACTTTGTTTTATTATAATTCTTCCGTTACATGTTACATGTATTTATAACACTTAAAAGTGATTTTTCAAGGGACATGAGAAACAGGAAGAGATATATAATCAAAACTATAAACATTGTGATTCCGTTTCTGTTCCGCACTGGTACTGCTTTTTATAAATATGATTGATAATTGGAATAAACAGGAAGAATTATATATAAAAAAATCGTCTGTCAAGTATAATCAATCGTACAGTAATAAACCAAATTTAGACCGAATTAAGAAATTAGAAATTATGTCATAGTTCATATCATAGTTCATATCATCATATTAGATAAAATTTACGCGATTAAGAATGGAGCGTAGCGACCGAGCCCCTTTCATAATCGCGTAAAGGGTCTATTGCAAATAACAAAAGAATTGACCTATAGGTGATATGAATTTTCCGGAAAAAATAACTTTTGAAAATCAAAGTTTTCTTGTTATTTTCTATCGTACATATTTCTATTGTTTTCCAATTTGCATTTTGAACATATCATATTGCTTTTTCAGTTTTGTTATTAATCTTCAAAGTTGACTAAAACAGCATGTTCTCATTAAAATGGTATATTTCTGCATGTTTATTGGCCTAGATACCCTTCAGGACCGGTATTGTAGAGCAGTTTTCCCGGATAGTAGTTTCCCCTCCCCGAAAACCTGCTATATAGTAGCGTTTTCTCTCGGGGAGAACACTACTATATAGTAGTTTTATCCCCATAATAAGGTTTCTTCCTCACTTTTTTGGTTCAGATTTTATAAAAAAAAATCATTAATGGAAACGTTAGGGATTAAAATCAGTGTTTGTACACCCCAAAATGAATATACCTGCATTCCTCTGTACAGGTTGAGTTTCGTTTTGCGGATTCATTATTTTTATAGACAAAGTTGAGATTTGAACATACGTATCATGGAATACATAGAACCTAATTTAGGTAAATATTTGATATAGTACCTGGTTTGACAACATATACACTCATACGCATAAGCATATATTCTGAAAGCTTGGAAAATTTTAAATAAATCTAACAGTCCGACCATCTTTTTGTGCAATTTTGTCAAGGCTAAACCCCTGTTTTAGAGAATCGTTGGAAGAACTGTAAGATCGCTCATGCCGTAATACTGTATTAAGACCTTACCAAGTTTTCATCAAGGCAAGATGATTGATATCATTCTAAAGTATGTATCACCTAAGTAGATAAAATATTTACATTTATGAAATGGTTTAAATCAGAGCATCAAGGAATATTCTTTGTTTATAACTAAATTTTATTAGAATTATTCATTTAATAATTTAAACTAAAAAATGCAACTATGCGTAGTAGGCGAAATTCGAAATCAAATGAATGGCTATTTAGTTTTAATTCTTGTTTTATGAATTCACTTTGAATTGAACGATCTTGCTCGTAGCATCGTTTTGAAAGCAAGGGGGGGGGGGGGAATCATCCAAAAAATGTTGACAAGCAAAATTAAAATAAATCCAAAATTGTGAAAATCCAAAATCGTGGTGGGGTGGAGTTGGATGGGTGTGTGGATCATTGTATACCTGTTCACTGTTCATTTCCTTATCTTCAATTCAATATTTTTATGTACATTTTAAATTAGTCTCCGCCAAAAAGTTGTATAGGAGGGTCAAGCCCCCTGCCTCTCCCTTTAAGCTAGGTGCCTGACGAAGCTGTACATACTCGTTGACAATAATATAAAATATCTTTGATTTATCTTCAGTGCTTCAGGCTGTTTTCAGAGTTTTATATCATTACTGTTATTTTTACGGACGGATTTAATACATCAGAGCGTTCGTTGTTACATCCTATCGTCACCAGAAGCGATTAAAATTTTTAAGCTGTAATATTTGTAAGGTTTAAAAAGGTTTGATATTGCATGCAAAATATATTTTGTATTAATGCTTTTGAAAGATTTGGGTCTTTAAATTACCCAGCGATGATCCCGGTGGCTTGATTAATGGTTTCTCGTTAGCTGACCCGCGTCCAATCCTGGTAATAACGAACGCCGTTTTCTCTTTTAATTTACATTAAAACTGTCGAAATGCAATTTATTACGTTTTAATGGTTGAATAGAATGTAAACTTTATCTCTAAAGAACATAAGTGAATAAAACATTTTCCTTGCCGTGCGACAGACCTTCTGTGTTTTCCGCGGTTTTTAAAACTTGAAATTTCACGTATAAACAACTTTTTGTAATAAAGTTGTTGTCCTCTGTCACTTGTGAAGTAAGACAAAACTTGACTTTTTTTAAACTGTAGTTTTAAATGATTAAAATTTGTTTACAATAATAGATACTGCATCATGTCATATCACATCATATTTTTGATAAATAACTCGTGTATATTTTCATGTAAGAAACTTTATCCAACTTTGTTCTAGTTTTCCAATTTCCAAACCGGCGTATTTTTAAAGCTCAAATGTATTGTGACGTCTTTATAAACAAATGTCCATGTCACATAGCGTCATATTTCAAACTGCAGATATGAATCGATTTTAAGAATAAAGAAAACAGAAAAGAAGAAGATCTGAAGTATTCCACAATCTGAATAAAAAGTGCAAGGTCATCCAGAAAAGTGCAACAAAGGGTAATGATACAGGAGAGTGATGAAGGCACATGTCTATGCTTATATCAGGGTTGAAAAAAAAGAATTTTAAACTATATATTAATAAATGTATTTATTACTCTTTATTATGAGTAATCAATATCATCTCAGATATTGCAGATTATTGCCACTAATGGTCCGCCAAACATCGAAATGTAAAACGGGGAAAATCTACTATAAAAAGGTTTTCCGTGGGGGTAATCTGGTTGTAAAAAGGGGGGAATCCCACTATAAGTTAGGTATCGGTGAGGAAAACTGCTATGTAACCATTTTCCATGAGGAAAACAGCTATATAGCCTTTTTTCGGCGGAAAGATGGCTAGGCACTATATAACAACGGCCTACATCTTAAAAAATATTAACATATTAGATATACTTGTTTTTACAGACAATTTAAATATGTCTTACCAGTTCAAGAAAAATCGAGAAAGGAAGTATAAAATGAGACCTTATTTTGAAGCCAGTTTATTCAACCGGCAACATTCAGGAAAAACATTAACACTATTTATAGGTCCCTGGATAAATTTTCAATAACAAATGTACGATTATAAAAATTAAATTGTATTATTTAGATTGACAGGTTAACATAAACATTTTGATTTTAATTTTGTTCAGTTGATTACCCGAGTAAACGAAATTCATAATCCAGCCATCGTTAATTTAAATTTAAAATAATATTTGATTTGTATTGTTTCTCAGAGATTATTAATATTTGTTTGTTGCGAAGGATCTTATTGGTTTAATCTTATTCCTGCTACAGTATTCCAACTGGGTAATGCACAAGGTGTTTCTTTGTGGTTCACAAGAGGCCATCGGTCTTTTCGAAGGAATTTTTTAGAGTTAATTTATTGGACTAAATAGTTTTAGAAACCGTGAAATACCAATCTGCATGTTGCACATGATTTGTGCACATATTTTTTACAGGGTGATACTGGTAATTCCATTTCTTTGATTAAACTTTGCTGCATCTTATTACCTGTTCCTATTTCAGTATTATCATTATTTGAATCATTGCTTGTTAATTTAATTGTATATCTAATAACCTAATCAAATTTTAACGTAAATGCAAAATTACAATAGAAAAAAAAAGAGTTATCGGGAATTTCTTATTTCCTTTATATTGTCTTATAGATGGAACGTCGCTCAGAAAACGTTTGGTCCATACACAGCAGTAACTCCTAATAAAATTGATCGACTGAAATCTATCTTAGTATCTAATCTACCTGTCAAAAATGCTAAGACACATGACCGCTTGTAAACCACCTGGGAATCTTAGAATTACCCAGTTTGATAAATGATGATATTAAACCCTTGAAATCCTTCGTACCAAACACAAATAAATAATCCATAGGATTCAATACAAATGAAAAAATTATGCAATACAAATGAAGAATTTTACAATGCAAACGAAATATTTTGCAATACAAATGGAAAATAAACAATACAAATAAACATATTATACAATACACATGAAAATTATACAATACAAATGAAAATCTAAACAATATAAATGGAAATGATCGCAACGTTTGACATACCATATTATGCACATGAGATGTCACTGTAACAGAACCACACTTAAACTAAAATAAACATGATGACAATAAGTTTCAAATTCTTATGATCGATTCACAGGTAAACGCCATGACAACTGATCCTTATGCTTACGTATCATGCCACTGACTATATGCCTTTCTTACTCTATTTCTAGGTCAAGTGTAGTCACATATGACATTTTTATATGATTAATAAAAAGTTATTATACTTTGAATATTCTTTGCTGGACGTCCATTGTAGACATGCAATGATCCAGAAAACGACTACAACATATTGAGTCAAAGGGAGAAGTATTGCATTATTATCTTAGAACAGACATTTTTTAAAATATTTACATAATGAACTTGGTTCTCGATTACTGAAAATACTATGTTGATAATGAGAATATTGACAATTTTTTATTTATTTAGTCAATATTGATTAGGCAGTTTAAAATCACCTTTACCTACATTAGAAAATAAAAAAATGTTATATGTCCAGGGTAATAGTTCGGTTTTTATAGTGAACAAACAATTAAACATTAAAAACATATATAAAAAAACAATCAACAATATTTGAAAAAGCTGATTTCAATTCTTAATTGTAATATTTGTAATGAAATTGACACAATACGAGTACATCATTGGTTTTTTCAATGCACCAGTATATTCAAAATTTAATATATTGGAGACATCAACATATAGAAAATGTAAAAGAGAAAGGAAAGTCATAGAATGTTTATATTTGAAATGAAAAAGTAGTTTAAATGAATTCGGTCAGGCATACTGTTCTGAAGATAAAGTACATAATTAAGCTTTAATGCACGTTTGGAGTTGTAGAAATGGCTCTTCCCGCCATTTACTGGAAGCTGACATGATGTTAAACTCCTTTGTGTTAAAAACAAATGTTATTTTGACGTCACACCATCTATTTCGGTTTTTCACAGTGTTCTGCTTTTAAGGTGGATTAAAAGCTTGAGTATGTCTTTCTTTTACTTTCTGTTGTTGTTGAGTTCAGAACTGGTTTAAAAAAATCACGATGCTGCTAACTTTGCCTAATTCAGCACATTTGGTTTCAATATTCAACTTTAAAACGCTCACCAAGTCAAAATTCCTAGCTTCAACTTAATAAGTATGTTGTAATCAGGATGATTCAAAATACATTCACAACCGTCTAAATTTTGAATTAGTTGGTCAAAATAATGACAGCAGATATCGTCTACGATCCTTGGCATTTGTTGAGTGCACTTGCTCTGTGTGTGAGTTCGCGAAGACTTTTCTCTTGATCTCTTTGGACAAACGAATGATCTCAAAATCAATAGTGTTCGTTATTTTCCAAAACATGTCAGTTTAAAGGAAATATTAATATTGTTATCAATTTTCATGTAAACGCATGGACAACAGGTTATGCTTACGCATTATGTCACGTACTGTATACCTTTCTTATTTAATTCCTAAGTCAAGTGTAGTCACTTACGACTGTGTTATAAATAACAATATAATTATACTTTGAATATTTATTCTTCGCTTGACTTCATTTGTAAACAAGCAAGGGAAATGACTACGCCACAATGCAACACGGTGAAAATTATATGAATTGAAGTTTCCAACAGTTGGGGTTTGCTTATTACAAAGGAACACTTTAAATCTTTTAGTTTTTTACATTGAATTTTTTTTTAATCGGAGGGCAGTCGTTTCCGTGTTACTCACTCATTAATGCAAACCCCCGACGTTCACTTAAATTATCATAAATTAGGAAACGACTAAAAACAAAGCACATCTGTTTCTACATTGCTTCCTTGACGTCGAAACTCATAGATTTTATCAAGTTTTATTTTTAAGTAATCCGATATTGATTTGAAATTTATGTATTGTAAAATTATATAATACAAATGGAATGTATACAATGCAAGTGGAAGACATACCAAAGAAATGAACAAATAGAGAATACAACTATACATTCTTGAATACAAATGGAAAAGATCAAATATTGCGACTTTTGACATTTCATAGAATAACAATTAAGGACATGTCTTGCTGCCACAATATTTATTACATTTACATTGATCAGAATTATATTTATTCAATTGTACTTATGCACAAAACTTGTGTCTGTTCGACAACGCACAATGTTTTTTAAATTGAGTACGAGTTGTGGCGGTTCATGTACGATTCAGTCGATAACTCAATGATGACATATTACTATTAGTATGTAGGAAAAAATGCGATCCAATACGACTATCTCACAAATTACTACATGTACAGAGTTATACAATAAATACATGCTATTCCTAAGAATAGATAGGAGTTTATTCGAATATATTTGCTGATACTTAAACAAGTTATTAATTAGATATATCAAAAGCTCTACTTCTGTATAAAGCACTCACCTGAAATTAAGTAGGATATGGCATACTCTTTTTTTAATCAAAAGTTTAAATGATAATTAACTTTTATTATAATTGGTATTTAACACGTTGGAAACGAATTGAACATTATCTAAGCAAACCATCTACATTGTATTTCCTTGTTTTAATGATGTTGAACAAATTATTAAAGATTCAATATTTTAAAAAATACCAAACAGCTTTGCCTCATCAAACGGATATCGGATTACTTGATAAAAGTCTCGACTTCAAAGACGCAATATGAATATAAAACAGCTGTGCTTTGGTTTTTAGTCGTTTCATAATTTGTGAAAACAAAAGTGAACATCGGGGGTTTGTATTAAGGAGGAAATAACATGGAAACGATTGCACTCGGATTCAAAGTTTTTTCAACCTGAAAAACTAAAAATTTTAAAGTTTCCTTATAGAATAAGCAGAACACAACTATAGCAAACTTCAATATTCTATATAGTTTCCACACATGTGGAATTGTGGCGTAGTCATTTCCGTTGCTTGTCTACAATTGATGTCAAACAAAGAATATTCGAAGCATTATTTTATTTTATTTTTATCACAGTCATTATTTAAATAAGAGACTACACTTGACTTAGAAATAAAATAAGAATCGTATACAGGAAGTGTTATAATACGAAAGCATAATATGATTTAAATGCGTTTACATGAGAATTGATCATAAGAATTAAAAAAAAAAAATTCTCATCGCAAAGTGAACTTTCAAAGGAAATTCTTTGGTTTTATTTTCATATTTCACCAATTTAGTCACCAATGTTTGTTTTGTTTCAGTGACTTCTCATACGAATAATAAGCTAACCCACGTCTCATTGTCACAATATTTACTACGAATGCTTGTAATTAAATTTCATTAGCTCTACTCATGGAACTACATAACTTCTATGTCTGTTCGACAATGCGTGGTGTTGTGTGAATAAAGTATGAGTTGTGACGATTCATGTACAAAGTCAGTTATTCAAGGTGAATAACTACAAGTCTTAAAACCTTAAAACCTTCCCAGAAGTTAAACCTGAACAAAATCGTCGAAAACTTCAATATTCCGTATAGTTTTCACGCATTTCACGAAATCGTAGAGTGGTCATTCCCACTGTGTTGAAACCTGTTGGAAATGCTATTGATACAGATTTGAGCTATGTGGAAACCCAAAGTTTACATCTGGTTTCATTATATAGGGAACTTCATTTCACAACGGTCATCAGGTTATTCGTATATCCAATAAGAACAAATAATACGTTACATGTATATTCCTCTTATATTTTCAAGCATGTATGCCAGGTCACAATGGCGTCAATTGATCAATACCCTGTCCTTATCCTTATTACGGAAACCAATGCCAACATCAGTGCACATGTAATTAAGACTTGTGTGACGTTACTTCAGGATGTCAACATGTTACCAAAGGTATTTTCTCCTATGTATACGTATACGTTTGACGCATAGAATGTGCATTAATTATTGTATGATATTTTTATGAAGTAAATCAATTATGATAAATATCTGATATCAAATAAAAGGTCAAAGTAAATGCCACACTGTATTGTAGTAAGTGCAATCATTTTTTTAAAGGCATATCACATGCGTTGTTAATACTTACTAAAAAATACGAGTTTTCGGAAATGTTGTAGAATGACCTCCGATGTCAAGAACAGTTGTTTTGAAAAATTAAAGCCGAGACTATTTTATTTTAAACAACATTTCTAGACCGGGGAGAATATCACGCAACACTCACGATAACAAAACCTTTATTCCTATTATACTAGCAGCTCAGATTTTCCACTAATCGTTTCTCCTATAGAGAGACGAATTAGATCAACTAGAATGCTGCTTCGTGTATCCCAAAGGTTTTCTTACTATGTGCATCAATCTCAGGCTGTCGATTAAACTGATATGAGGGTTTTTCATTAAATAGTGAGACTTTAGCTATAATATCGCATATTGGAGTTTGTCTCAGATATGCGCATTTATCTCAGTAACTTAGCCGGTAATTTTGAATACGATCGGGTTGGGTTTTAATGGGTGATTTTATAATAGTTACTTCCCTTCTAGAATAATCCCTTTTCTAAAACAATCGTGGATTAAGTAAGACGTAGTGAATTTGCTTAAAGGATTTTTTTTTTACATAATCTTGCTTTTTTTTATCCCACCCACCCACTACCTATACTTATTAGAATGTATATGGTCTTTGTCCTTTATTGGCAAGAATAAATTAATTACATATGACATGTATCTTATGTTCATGTAAATCTTTTAGAGGGTATACTGCTGTTGTTTTTCTTTTTTTACATTGCAGCTGTACACTGGCCCATCGAAACAGCTACACTGGATAATGTCGCGCTGAAATAATCCATATTGCGTATTTCGACTGCACCTCAACACAAATGGAAGAGTCGACACATATTACATGCTCATGACGTCATATTGGACAGTTGATCCTAATTCAAATCCATTATGATGGATATGCACATGTTAACATTTTTGTCCATTTACTTGTCATTCAAGGTTGCTTTTATCATGTATACGGCTTAAGTAATGTTAAAATATTCATTATAACGTTAATGCATTTGCGTTAACCCAGTGCATGACTAACGTTATATTTGCTTATTGACAACGTCATATTTGCTGATTGATGACGTCAGAATTACGTCATATTTGTCTATTGATTACGTCATGTTTGCTTAATGCTTGTTGCTTTGCTTGTTGCTTGCTTTTGTTGGGGGCGGCCCTGCGAGAGCCCCCCTCCCCTAATTTCACCGCAACCAGAAGCGCCAAATAAACTATTTTCAGATAACTTGGGTTTCATGTTATTTATCAGGTATCTGGGATAAATGGAACATTTTGTACTTTACACTTCTATTGAAATCACATTCTCTTAAAATAATCACTCTTAACTTCAAACCACAATTGTCTTTTTATCAAGCTTTGGAATGAGCCTCTGTCCTCCGAAAAAGGTATACTTCTCAGACACCGAAAACTGCAATTCATAGTCCGGAACGGAAGTGAAAACAGCTTCCAGATAGCAGGGTTTTTTTTGTATTGTTTTTTCAATTTAGGTACTAGAAAAAAAATGTTACGTGTTGATTTATCTGATGAATATTACGATTACCCGATTGTTGTATTTCATTTTCAATAAAATTGTCATGTGAGTACTTTGCAGTGTGCGCAGGAGCAGTATTATGTAAAAGGTATATCTGTCTCATTTCTGATTTTGTTTTTTTTTATTTATCTTGTAATACTTTTTTTACATCATAAAATATTTAATGACTAAAACCACATTTTTAGCACATTTCGCCTTTTTGTTGGCAATATCAGCAACTACATTATTACAATTAAAGACAATTGTACACATCACTTTCATTCCTGCTTTCCCGAGTATTGCAATAGTAGGTTGTTCGCTACGTTAAGTGAGCCATGTTGTGTTTCCCAGTTTTCTTTTAGGCTTTTAAAAATGGAACCAAGATTCACCCGGTGTAATAATTTTTAGTAGACGTCTTTTGTCACAATTTTCACTAACATTAATCAGTAGTTTTAATTTAGAAAAGTGCAGTCGTTTTTTATTTAAATCAACATTCAATGTGTGGGAGGTTCTACATCGCAGAAACCTTCCTGATCGCCTAATATTGTTTTAAAATCTTTTAAAAAGCTACCCGACTGAATGTTTATCATTTTTGCAATATGATGTACAGTTAATATTCCATATCTTTCAATGATAAATTTCGCTGCTGCGAATGATATCTCATTGATATGTTAACTAGGTTTTCCAGATTGATTGATGCCTTTAATTCAGTCTCCTCTGAATCAAAATTATTGTTACCATCGATAAACGATGTAAATGAATACAGGAAAGCTTTAATAAAACGACCCGAGTTGTTGAAAAATGTCCCCCCCCCCCAGTTATATTGATTTGATAGCGATATTTAGTATAGAACCTAATGTTTTGAAATATCATGTCAGGGCTTTTGTTCAGTCTTCATTTTCTCAGTGTCCTAAGGGTGGGTCCGGACAAGGTGGGTCCGGACAAGGTGGTTCCTTTGGATATCGCTGTGTTAACATTTTATTTTTATTCCATATCAATTTAATAGTGTGGATGGTAATTAACATTTTTACAAATAGTTAGTTTAATCAGTCGTAAAATTAAAACGGAGTACATGTTGTGTCACTATTTAATGAATAGCTCTCCTACGCAGACGACCGATTTTTTTTTTATTATTATTTTGTTATAATATACACTTTTCATGCATAAAAAATATTTGAATCATATTTTTTTTATTATAAGGTTAATTTAAACGATTCATGGCACAGGCGTTTTGTTTACTTTATGTAATATCACGCAGTAAAAATATTACATTTTAGCGCAGTATTGGTGTGCGTCGTCAATTGCAGTTTCTTTTTATTATGGTGGCTTTGTAACTCTCATGTCGTCCATCCGATTTTTTTTTCCGACCGGGAGCTACAGACTTGCAGTTAGTGAACAATGCTTCTATCTTAAAAGGTCGTTTTTTTTTAAAATTGGAATTAACTTCAAACAAAAGAGTTCAAACAAAAGTACACATGATTATGACATTTGCTAAATATTTTACATATTAAACATTTGTTATACATATTTTATTAACACATTCCGCAGTTTTAAAAGTCACAAGCGACGTTCCTGAACTTTGTACTAAATTTCTTTTAGATTCTTAAATTAATTGATATGTGTTAATAAAAATCAACAACAGACAGAGCATACCGCTCTTTCCAAACGTATAAGTAAAAAGATTGAATAAATATTTATTTCGCGCATGATATTTTTTAATTACAATTTTGCAGAATGATTTGCAAGAAAAGCATTTTTTATTAGTTAAAATATGTTAATGTTTTTTTTATGAAAACTCCAAACGTTTGATAGTTATATTACAAAAAAACTTCATGACTCGAGAATCAAGATGCTTTTTACTGTTTTGAAGTTAATGTCCTTGATTTGTAACCTTTTACAGTCACGCAGTAGATAAAAATCATTGTAAAATGCAACTTTAAAATACATTCATCTTGAAGCCATGTAAAAAAATTTTCAAAATCTATTTCTTATTATTACTAGATATCCATGTTTTGCCTTCACGTTGGTTTTCGAAGAGCAAACAAAATACAACAAGTTCATTGTCTTATTACACGCCAGTAAAAGGCGAGACAATAAAAGTTCTCACTTTGCTATGTGTGTCATTTTGATATAAAAATAATTTTAATCTCCACTAAGCGATTTAGAGTTTCTCTGTATATATATATATATATATATATATATATATATATATATATATATATATATATATATACGAGGATCCTGTATAAGGTCAACACTGCGTCGGATAAACATAGCATCAATGTCGACCCGGAAGAATGTCAACACATCGGTGTTGACATTGTTCCGCACCCATCTCGTTTGGTATGATCGGCTTACTGGATGTCGTTTTTTTTGCTATTATACGAAAGATTGATGTTTCGTTGTAAATAAAACTTTGCTTTGGTTTCTTTAAACTTATCTGCTTCCGTGTTTTTATCTTTGGAAGGAGGGTACCCTCCTCGGAAGTATATATCGCCACCTTGATAATCATAGTGAGAATGTCGACACGCATGTTTTTTGACTTTCTTTCAATAATTCTAACTATATATGAATAAAAGAAGGAGTGCATACGTTAAAATAGTTAAGAATTGATATAACCTGAAGATATCACAATGATTTTTTCAGTAGTGTTTAAAAGATTTCGGAATTTCTATTTCAACAGGCTCTAAAACCGGCAT
The DNA here is from genome assembly GCA_020458035.1 of Magallana ariakensis. Lineage (NCBI taxonomy): Eukaryota > Metazoa > Mollusca > Bivalvia > Ostreida > Ostreidae > Magallana > Magallana ariakensis. Next base: position 7,509,093 of record CM035811.1, read on the forward strand.
TCAAACTGTATATACATTTTGTGACGTCAGGCGGTTTATTTAGCTGGAAAACAATGGCGGACTAGGCTAGTTCGCTTCAGGAGAATCTTTATTGTTTTCATGAATTTTGCGAGCTCAATGGAGTATTTTAAGGTTACCTTTTGTTCATTGTTGTTGTTAACGTAAGTACCTTCATTATTTGTATTCTTGTGATCACGCTTTTAGCTATATTATTCGTATTTTCGGTAGGTAATACCTCCTTTGTTTACACATGAACGGCACGCTAGAAAATAACAGTTATTTTTCTGGGTTAGATTTTCTCTTTATCACCACTATTCCTCACTTGAATCTGCTGTAAAATAACTTAGTATTAAATTGTGTACCGTGAATTACATCCATTTGCGTCGTTTAATTAATTTTATAATATAATGTGTGTGTCTATAGCATATTTTGTTTACCCCTAACATTGGAATGCAAATAATTGAAGTTGTCATACAAATGACAAAACACAAGAGATCTAAAACAGGATTTTTACCGATCAATATTTTCTGATTTTGCAATTTTGTTTGTATACAAAATGTGTTTCAGATGCAAGAAAATTATTTGATAAATGCAAAACCGTGTCCTACATGTAGGTACAGAAAATTATTATTTTCATGTGACAATTTACTGTAAAGATCAAAGAACGGTTAATTTTTTTCTCTACTTGTCTTACATTTATTTATTCTCTTATTTTGTCAAATAAATTTTAAATATTTTAAGTCTAATTTTCAAGAATACATGTATGAAACATTTAAAATATTCCATACATGCATTTTGCGTGAAATCAATATGATATCAAAAACATTCAATGTTGTTTCGTGATAAATATACTCGCACAAGACGTGTTTATTTTGTTATTTATTGTAAAGAAATATCTTCAATTAATATTAAAACATAAGTGAATGTAAGTTTTTGCTTCATTTACAGTTTTTACAAAAATGTAATGACGTTCCTAACAGAATAAGATTTCACACGCAAAAACGTAGTCTATTTAAATAAAACTAAAAATGTACATTCGAAGACAGGGGGAAAAATTCTGTTGTTTTTATGTTTCTTTTTGTTTGATATTGTTGCTGAAAATTTAGAGTTAAGTTTTTATATTTTTTCATTGAATATGAATGATTTAATTTTTATTATTTTAAATCGGAGTATAGATATATCCACTAACCATTATGCTAAAAATGGTACATCTTCTTTATTCGTTTTAGAATGTAAACAAAAGAGTTGCAGTCCTTGTAAATGGAATGCAGCACTAAAAATAACTCGTAAACAAAGTGGCAAAACACGGGAATTATCTTCCCTTCACCATATCTGTCACATGTTTTCGCCGGTAGAGTAAATTTATGGGTTTTCTTTTTTCTGGCAAGTTAGATATCAATTTTTTTTTAAAGCCAGGAAACTTCCAATATTTTAAAAGCCGTCAAAAAACCAATATTCACTTTATTTTTTGTACGATTTCTATACCGAACGAATTCTATACCGGGGATCATATATGTAGAAAATGAATATTTTTAAAACATTTTTGTCCTGTTTCTTGCATTTTTTTAAGTTTTCAATAAAAAGACACTATTTTATTTCAGATAATTTATCCTGTCTTATAATGTGGCTATTGATTGAAGTACTTGATGAGTCTTGAAATAAAGCAAGCTGATTTTGTACTACAGTCTGTTGCTACTGAGTTTTCCAACACTAGAACGGAGTTCCAGTTTCTTGATTTGATACAATCAAAAATGTCATTCACTAAATCGGTGACCAACGGATTTTTGAACTTGTTTTATGCATACAAGTGAAATTTCATTTTTGTTTGCTACATATATTATTCTATAGTAGTAAATATTTTTATTGCATCTATAATCACTCGTCATAAAAGATACAGGAAATAAAGAGTTTCTATTATCGCACATTTTCGCACCTAAATAAATTCTTTATTATGACCCGTCAATAATATACTGTTCCGTGATGTCATTTGTTTAAGTAGACAAAATATAAACCAGCAACTTTCCTAAGATTTGGCCTTAGAGTTTTACTAAAATATGACTTAGGTAAAACATTAGAATCATTCTAAGATCAACTTAAGATATATCTTATGATGTTCCTCGACGGTATATCCTAGGAACATCTAATTATAATCATTTTTATTCTTAATATTATATTCATTCCTTTAATTAAGGAGTCTTTTGTTGGGAAAAATCACTACATATTTTAACCCGAAAAAAATTAATATTACTTAGTAACACGATAAAACCAGTATTTTTAAATTTGTTTACATTTTCAAAGTAAATGTATATACATGATATTGATAACTAGTAAGAACGTAAAAAATAATACAATCTAATAATTATTTTAACAACAAATGTGCTTCAAATCAGCTGACACTCTTATCATACGGGTAATTCGCCAGATAGCACTTTTTCATAGAATATTTGGTGGAAAGATAGTCAAATCACTTTAATATTGCAAATAGAATATTAATGCTAGTTACATTATTGCTAGTTACAATACATTACACAATTCGTTTAATAAAACTACAAATTTCTTTCAATTATTTTTCAGGAAAAGAGTGAAAATGTAAACATTATCTTGCGTGGCTTTAATTGATTAATGTAAAATAACTCTTAAGCGAAAAACATGTTTATAATTCATCGGTGAATTTTTAAAGTAACATACTTACTTATATGATGATGATGAAATATGTGAATAATTCTCATTTCAACAGATGATTTAGCTTATGAAACTAATTTGCAACTGACATTAAAAAATCAACATCTTTTAGTCAATGTCGAAGAAAACTTTCTAGTAATGGAATTGATACAAAAGTTCAGAAATATGTTCTTCATGACAACGGAAGAATAAATATAATTTATACAAAATTAAGACACAGTTGTTCACTAAATTTTGATTTAAACATGACTACCTAAACTGTTTTTGTGAAATAAAAAAAGATCAATTTTTTTGCTTTTTGAAGATTTTCAAAAGCAGTAAATGTTATGTTGAATGATTTGTATCATATACCTGAATTCAGTATTATCGATACACATATCCTGCTTTAGGACAATGCAAACTTATATTTGTGGACTTAGCAGATAAATTTTCTCTGCAGTACAATAAAATACGTTAAAACCCAAACACATTCAATGTAATTCACATTCAAAGTGAATTCTCGAGGGAGTAGAAAGACAGCTTAAAGGAAGTTCAAGTTAAAGGTCACTTTGAAGAAGTAATTAAAATATCAAAGAAATTAGAAAATTATATGAATTAAGACAAGAAAACAAATAGATAATCATCTGAAAGCTGTTTTATGAAATGCTTGTGAATTATGATACTTTCATATCAACACATCCACGGTGAAGTCATATACTGGACTTAAATCATACAAATTATAAAATTAAATGTAAATAATTATTGGTGTTCTCTTTAAATAAGACCCAACTTGTAAGTAAAAACAATACAAAACGGAGGTCATGTTCATAAAATTATCTAAGATATTAACAAAATACCGGTATAATGTGAAGTGAAAATCTTTTTAAAAAATTAAACAACTATTTTTATATCAAAAATGGTAATTGAACTTTTGCGGTCTGAGACAAAGTTTCGACACCCTTACAAAAAGTAACCCAATTCATGTAACTCCACAGGCGGGGATGGGAGGGTATGGTAATTTTTAAAACCGTCTTAGCGCAAAGTGGAAACGTTTGGTCTTTTAAGTGAAGCTGATATGTTGAAAATGTACTGATTTCACGCAGGTTTTTCCCAAACAAATGTTCATGCCATAATATATATTTAACTTTTAATCAATTTTAGATTGCGTCCCAACACTCGCTATTGACCCCATTTATCAAATAAATATGGATTCATTTTTCAAATTTAGATACATTTTTTTTCGCATAATAAGATTATTTAGATCTATCAGTGATATGTGCATTATTTTGCCAAAAATTCCTATCAGATGTACTCGAAATTTGCCGCTTCTATTGTGATAAAATACAAATTACAAAAGGTTCATTTAGAACTTGAAATGATTAATTAAATCTGAAAATCCGGAGGAAATAAAGAAAATGGATTTTGACTTAAGGTTACATTCGCAAACGTACATGGAGGCGTGAGGGGTCGGGTTGTTGAAATTCAAACTAACTAAATTCACAAAGTAAAATTACCGAAAATAGGTCTCGAAACCCTGGCCCTATCCTACCCCATCCCGGAAAGCAAATTTCAAAATTTTAATATTTTTCATCCATCCTTCCGTGCTCCTCTCTCTCTTTGACTTTCTACTTTTTTCTCTCTTTGACTTTCTTTTTTGATTTTTAAGATGTGTGCTGAAGTGATATCTTAAAGTTAAAAACCCATTTCGTAACCGTACAGTTACTGAAAAAGGAGGTGAGGTCTAATCAGGCGGGGTATTATTTACGTGATGTGACCAGGGTCCGTCTAGCTGATAAATCCTGCCGGTTTGAGGTCACGCATGGGTAACAAAAACACTATTTACAATCCTGGTCATTGATCTCTGGCATTGCATCATCGCCTCCATGTCCAGGATCACCACCTGCTGCTTGCTGCTCGTTGATGTCAGGATTGTTATCACTTACATTCTGACCAGCTCTTGTCTCTTCATCTGTATTGTCTTCTATCCAGTTGTTAAAAACAACACGAGTCAAAACCCCATTCACTGTGTGAAAACAGAGGTCGGATTGAATGAAGTTCAATGCGAACTTCTGTAATGTTCAAGCAAACTTGCCTTCTTGGTTGCGACATAACATAGTAAAGCAATGAAAAAAGTAGAGTGTTACATTCACTGATGATTTCCTGAATAATGGCCAGACTGATTCCAAAACAGGCTATTTCACTACACCAGGGATACCAGACTAATTTTTTACTTTTTTATACATAAAATAACTACTCGTTTCTACTAAAAAAGGAAAGAACAAAACATTTACATGTATCCAACTGAACGAAAAAATGATTCACTGTTCAATTGTAATGAATACGTATTAATTATTTATAACAAAGTTTAGTGCCACTACTATACCCCTGACCAAAGACAATAAACTCTTCCAACAGACCATGCGGTGAAGTTTGGCAGGAAAGTTTCTCCCTGGTCAACAAGAAACAATCCCATGCAGTAACATATAGACAATTCTTAAGACGCACTTCATTTTTGATTATATAAATTTTCTTTATTTTTATTTATTTACATGCATTCATCTGTCTAGAATTTTTTCTATACTTGTGCGGAGGCCTGCTGTTTTCATTTTACTTATATTTTTGCTAGGGATGTCAATTTTACTCGGTTGGCTTAGTCGATTAGTCGAATGCCTTTAGTCGAGCGATAGTCGAGTACTCGTTGATTTATTTGAAACTGTGTGTCCTTTTCAAATTAAATATTTCTACTGTCACATAAACCGTATCTTAAACGCATTTAAACATTTAAAAACTTATTATAATACGCACTTGATGTATTTAGTTTCAAATACATGTAAATTAGTATTTTATCTAAATATCCGATAGCTAATGTCTTAGGTTTTCCTTTTTCTTGGGACGCATACACATGATTGAGCTCCATTTCATTTAGGCAAATCAAATGTGACATGTTTCATGTTAAGTCATTGTCCCGTGCCATGCCAATTCAGTAATTAAAGTTAGTTATTATAAATACAAACGCCTTGATATGATATGATTAAATTTTTGATAAATACAATGAAAAATTGACAATAACAAACCGTGAACAACATCTAATCCAAAAAATAACTGATTAAAAGAACCACAAATTGATCTCTTCAAGTACATGTTTGCATAAGTACTTCTATTCAAAACAACAATTTGGTCTACAAATTCAAAAGTATACCAGGGACACACTTACGATGGAACAGAGTGTAATATGATTAAAAAAAATACCGAGAAAAGAAAACTCTTATTTTTATTGGAAGCCCCTAAACTGCTTTTTTTTTTTTTTTGATTTTTTTTCTCCACTTTATAACGGATAATTTTAGTCGATGATCAGCGTGACCGAGCGATAGTCGAGTACTCGTTGACATCCCCAATTTTTGCCTTTTAGATAGTATATCTTATAATTTTAATGAGTTTCATGCTCTGTAACTAACATCAACAGAATATTTTTACGGTTGGTATTGCTAAACTAGGCTGTCTAAGTATAATAATGATAAAAATGGTGATTCAAACATTGGTATAAATACTATCTATTGATTAAATGATGTGTCGATGAGACGATGTGCGATGTCTATTACAGCTAGTTTCAATGCAGAATGTCTCTGTTGGAAATGCTCTGAAGAAGGAGACAGAAGACTTGAAAAAATAGCATAGGTGTGTGTGGGGGGGGGGGGTGTTACACTGATGTCTTCAACTCAAACAAGGTCGAAGAAGCATCACTATTATCTCCAAATAAATTACTAGTATTAGATTTTTGTATTTCCGTCCAAGGGTTCTGTTTGTTCTGTCACATGCAAGAAAACTTCTGTAAAAAGTCACCAAATGGAAATTTTTAAAACATGTTAATCATTTAGCTAAAATTTTGTTTTGGTATTACATGTATGTCAAAGAATTTTTTTGCAGTCCCCCATCCCTTTTAATTTGGCATATCGCAGTATATATTGACGTTCATTAATTAACCTTGGATGAAGAAAACTCTATAAAGTTTATGCTTATTCAGTACCTCATCTCACACTATACCTTCGATAAGCATGCGATCATACTTCCTCAGTTTCTTGTATAGTATACAATACCAAAGAACGATACTGTCTTTAAAAGCGCCATTTTAGCATTTTATCCGATTTATGTCTTAAGATTAAAAAAAAATTGTTATGGATGATGTTTATTTTGATTAAAAACACAATACTAATTTTTTTTTCACTTTGCTCCAACGGCAGCATGAAAAAAAAAGGGTGTGCAGAGTCGTGCGCACTCAAATTATACTCAGCCTTGAATGGAATGACAATGTCTTAAATATTGAATTAAATATCAACCTTAAAATTACCACCAAATGTCTTTAAACCTCCAATAATCCAACACCCGTTATAGTTTTTAAGACTTTTATCTAGACTTTGCATGAAATATAATTTTACTTGAGTTTGGGAGGAATCAGCACCGAAAGTCTGATTCCAACTTACCATAATTCTTACATTGTTGCAGAAAATAACACAGTGAAAAGATTAACAAAAATATAAAGAAATCAATTGTCACATAGCTGTTAAGTAATTCATGGTATTTTGGCGGTTAAGTAGCATGGACATAAAAGGGTCAATAAGATGAAAGATGAAGTGTCAATAAACATAAACAGAAGTCAATTAAAAGATTAACTTCCATCTCTGATTGTGCCTCGGGTGAGATTTAGTTTGCGCGGATTTGAGAAAGTTTAGCACAGCTGTTACAGAATCAATTTTTAGAGTTATTTTGCACAATAATAACAAAAAGTCCGAAAAATTAGGTTACACACCGTGACATTTCTATCTTGATCGATTTCCGTCTCAGCCAGGTGCTCTTGGTATTTCACTCTGGTAGCAGGTTATGTTTTAAAATGATACGAGATAATAGAAATAATGACATTTAATAAATATATATATATATATTTATTTATTTAATCCGATACCAATATTGACATTTGATGAAAAATAAAATGTTCACAGAATTAATCAGGAACATGTATCTTTTGCTCAAAAAAAGTTTTCATCATCCATATCATTGTCGTAGGGAAATAGTACTTTGGTCCGTAAAAATGAAAAATAAATGAATATGAAATGGCTGATTTCTCAACATTAAACGTAAATCCGTATCATAACAAACGCAAATCGATTTTTCGTCAAACGTCGTTTTCTCTGATCTTGATAGTTGTTTTAAATGACACAAAAGAATGACAATAAAAATATCTAATAAACATGTAATTATATTTACAATGATATTATAAATGACAGTGATATAGAAGTACATTATTTACAGAATTTATATAGGGGGAAAATGCTTTGCAATCTTAGATCGTATCATATCAATTGCGTAGAAAAACATGTTTCGTCCATACAACCATGCAGAGAAAAAAATCAAAACAATTAAATATTAGATGATACGCATACATATATCACCGTGTGAAATGTACCCCTTGGACATGACACCTTTTCCCTTGTCACTCGCGTTAAGTGACTTTGATCTGGACACTATAAATTGACACTCAGTTTATCTAAGTAATCCGTTAATTGAAGTAACTCTTTATATTTACTTTTCTATTATTCTCTATTGTTAGAACTGTGTTTCGTTATTTATAAGGATGTTCAATTATTCGGCAGTTGGAGAGCGACGGTCAAGGCGCTCGTACCACCGACTCCCGACCTCGCGGAATACCGGTAATGTAATAAGTTTGCGGGGTTTTAATAAATCTTGTAAAACGAATACCGATCGACTTGTACATTTTCCGTGGGTCACAATTGGTGTTAGAATCCGGCGTATCAACTTTTTAGCTTGATACACGATCCCATGAAGTACCTCTCAGCTAAATTCCCCCCAATGGATTCGTACCAGTGCTCGTATGGACCAGCGTGGACTACGCCTGTGAGTTACCCGACGCAGTACTTCGTACATAAAGAGAATCCTGCTTGTATAAGGTGTGGACTTGCTCATCACGTATGAAATTGTGTTGCACGGTTTGCTAAGTGTTTTAAATGTGGAAAGAATTGACATTTTGCGGGGATGTGCAAGACACAGAAAATTAACCGCCAAAGTGACGTTCACGTCATTAAAGTCGTAGAGACTCAGAGAACAGATTGTGCGACACAAACAGAAAAAAGAAAATCGGAGAAGAAATTTCAACGCGACAGAAACCGGATCGACGAAAAACGTTTATTCCTTGCGGAACTTCCTTTTTCCAGGATACAAGACTCTCAATTCAATGAAGAGCTTACTAAGAATAAACTGGATAAATCAACGTTTTGCGGGAATATATTAACCACCAAACTGCAAAAGCAAAGTTATTCGAAAACCGTCATTTTATAGTGCTGGCTGAGTTACAGAAACGAGACAAAGAAATTCATCAGCTAGAAGAACAAATACGACACCTTAATTAGTAGCACGCTACGTGACAGAGAAGAAGAACTAAAGGAAAAGACAAAGACAGGTGATTCAAGGGGACACTTTCGTAAAGCTGCGGTGAATTCGACTCATGCTCACAGACGGTTCGAGTCTACCAGCAATTGGAAGTGTGATGTACCCAGTTCCAGAATGGGCCGAGGAGGAACAAGTACCATGTTCCACAGCAGTACGTTTCTTCTGAATACGGGGACGTGTTCATTGGGAGGAAGAGGCAACTATCACCTTGTGAAATGTACCCCTTGGACATGACACCTTTTCCCTTGTCACTCACGTTGAGTGACTTTGATCTGGACACTCTAAATTGACACTCAGTTTATCTAAATAATCCGTTAATTGAAGTAACTCTTTATATTTAAATTACTTTTCTATTATTCTCTATTGTTAAAACTGTGTTCCGTTATCTATAAGTAATTGTTGGTCATGTTTAATTATTCGGCAGTTGGAGAGCGACGGTCAAGGCGCTCGTACCACCGACTCCCGACCTCGCGGAATATTGTAATAAGTTTGTGGATTTTTAATAAATCTTGTAAAACGAATACCGATAGACATACATTTTCCGTGGGTCACACATACAAAAATAAAGCTTGTATCACTATTTCGAATTTTCCCCTTAAAGTAATGTATGAGAAAGAACAAAATAATGAATTAAATTTCAGACTAAGTATAACGGCGCATTTACAACTAACTACATACAGATGGATTCCCTATTTTTATAATATGCATGCAAGCGTACATTGTAGGCATATGCTTGTGTTTAAGCTTTTACTTGTTAGCATCCTTTTAACGTATCAATAAGGGTCAAATGATTGCATGTAAAATCATTGATTTTTAATCGGGGGCATGTTCAGAAACTAACCTAAATTAAGATTGTCTCAGATTTACAAGTATCTTAAGACACAACTTAGTCATAACAGTTTCTCGAAGCCGTCCTAACCTACGACACCCTTGTCCTCAATAAACTGAAAAGTAAACATGTAGATTGTGAACCACCATTTCTTGAAGTAAGAGGAGCTGATATATACACTATGTCATAGTATTTTAAAATATAAATAAGCACACAAACAATAGATCTAGATGTACATGTATTTGGATGTTATCGGAAGAGAGAATACATGTACCCACCTTTACATTCTTTTCTTTAGTTTTATTGGAATCTTAAATGTAATAATACAAACAAAATCCTTTGGGGAAATTTTCACCGGGGTGGGGGTGGGGGTAACTATCGACGATTTTTGATAGAACTTAAATTTGATTATCGGGAAGGGGGGTCGAGGCACATATTCTCTTTCTTTTTTTTACTAAAATGATCTTTTCTACTAAAATGACAAAAATAAATCATGGTTTTTTAATTTCTGTTAGCTATATTTTTGTGGAAAATGCCGTTATGAAGCCTTATTTGGAGCAAAAATGAATTGTTGTCGTCCTGTACAAAAATTGATTTGCTATATATTCCTTAGAAGAGAAATATTTCCTTTAGCAAAAATTAATGATTTTTTAAAATCTTATTTATCCCCAAAATTAAGGTTATTTGAAGACTTATCATACTAGCAGGTTTTTGCAGCAAAATAAAATTCTAAAAAATACAACTCATATTGCTTTAAAGTAGAACTATTTTAACAAGACCTTGTACTTTCGGTAGGACGTAACTATTTCTTGCATCAAAACAGGTTTAAAATGACACTGCGAGTGAAATATGCATTGATTGCGTAGTCTTAGCTCAAAAGCCTGACAAATCGTGTTGATTTTAAAGAGCCATGGCTGAGTGGCCAGCAAAGAAATAGAGAGGCTTACATCACATTGCTGTTTGACACAACTAACTAAAGTCCAATCTCCTGTTAAATTGGTTCTATTTAGGGCACGCATTTTACTAAACGTATAAAATGTGAGAGGTGATACAAAATTGAGCAGTTAAGATGAATAATAGTCATTGGTGATAGTATATCAAACCTGTACATGTGGGTAGATTTGAGTGACCACATGCTATGTGAGGAGTTAAAAGACCTAATGATACTGCAAGGCACTGCTGATCAATCCGTACATAACTGTTAAAGGTGCTAGAGTCTTTGAGGCACAATTCACGCAGCAGTGCATTGTGTGCACCGTGCACAGCTCTTCTTTGAACCCGAAGACTTGTCCATACGCGTCTGTTTACCCTTTTCCTCTTTTTAATTAGTTCAATTGCCGTAGCCAATAAAATAACTGTTGCTACAGTTATGATATCTTTATCATAACGGAAATTCTAAAGAAATTGGTTAAAGTACACGCGTTAAATAGATAGCGTATGTTTATTTATGTTCATGGAGAAATGTGTTATTAAGTCCAGTGATGAGCCTGTCGACGCTGGGTCAGAAATCTAAATAAGATGCTACTACATGTACTGACCACGGTGCGTCAGATCATTACTATGCACTTGATCGCATTTACTTACTAGGAGGAGAATGTTGTAGCGCAGTGTCCGTGCGTATAAAATGAGGGTGCGGGAAACACAGCTCTCCAGTAGTCATCTGATGGCTGTTTTCTGCCTCCTCTTTTTATACAGAATGGGACACGGGCTACTCCCCATGTAGAGGAGGAGACATTCCGGAAACACCTTGGCTATGGCACCCGCCAGGTGTGGGCATGTTGGAACAAAGATCTCGAGGATCTAAATAAATTAAATATCATAACACTCCATAAAACCCCTAGTGCACGTTCCTCCATTTTTATAATGTTCCGAAAAAACAAAAAACACGTGGGAATTATGGAAATTATGTTTATAATCATGTAAGGCTTGTCTTAGTGTGTGGACACTACAGACGTAACACATAACGTATGTTTTAGACTGGTAAGGCAAATCTTATCGTGTGTCATAAGATATGTCTTATGACATATCCTAGGACATGTCTTAAGATATGTATTAAGATAGCATGAACAAAGCCACGGGATTCCAAATAAAGTTTTATATTGCTTATCGTAGAATGTGAACAGCATATTGTCTTACTCTTTTTCTTAATCTAAATTTTGTTTCAATGATTAATTTCCCAACATTTTAATAAATTGTACCCATCAATTGCTGATTCCGACTGCTTTAACTTTAATAAGTTTCTATTGACTTTTGACAAAAAAGAAACGCGTGACCATCCAGTGAAAAATACAGTTTCATTGACAGGTACAGTCAGCTGCATGTGTTACCGGGTGTCCGGGGTTTGTGTGCTAATTATACACACCCGAACGGTTTCACGAAAAAACTACATGCTTATTACGGCACGACAAAATCTGTTGATTTAGAATGTATTCTTTTTCTATAAATCAAAGTCATGTCTTCTTAACGGTGTAAAACTTTGATCCAATGTGTATTTGAATAAAGTTCCAATTAGGAAACACCGTAGAAATATTTTCTATAGGCCCCTATGAAACTGACTCCATACAAGATGAATAAAAGATGAGTAAATTGTTGTTTAAATTTGTAATTCATACAGATATTAGTACATTAATAATCAAAAACCATTTGAGGAAGTGTAAAACTCGAGCGCCATTTTGAAACGATTAATTCTAAGAAAGATTCCAAATGAATAAATATGAGGAAACGTTACACACGGTTCTCGGACGCTTTGCCCGAAACGCTGAACGCTTTGTCCAAAACGCTAAACGGTTTACACGGAACGTTTCTCGCACGCCTTTTTGGTGTAGTACGCTTAGGGGTCTGTATTATAATTATTTGAAATAGTTTTCAGGATTTAGGCATGTTTGTCTACTTGATAATGCTCTATCACATTACTGAGCTTGTGAAGCAATTTTTGAAGTCGGAGAAGGTTAACGTGTTGCCACATCCACCCATCATACTTTTCAGATCTTGTGCAATACAATTTTTTCCTTTTTCCAAAACTTCTTATTTGGTCGTCGGTTAAGTACGACAAACTTTTGGCTAAGCCGTCAGTACTTCATTGGTCTACCTAAATCAGCGTACCGTGGCGCATTTCAGGATTGAACTATAATGGAGTGACAAAGATAGGGAAAAGTAGCTTAAATAATGAAGATTATAGTTCAAATTCAAATCTAAAGGAAAATACAAATTAGAAGCAAAACGTTTGATGTTCTTGGTCAAACACAAAGGCAGATAAGTGAATAAATGTTTTCTTGCTTTGATGACTACATTTCAAGAGACGATAAATCTATAATCATGATTGGATACGTTGGAGCTGGTGTGCCAACATTTTTATACAGAGCTTGCCTTCAAAATTCAATTACAGGTGAGTTTTAGCACTAATTGGAGTAATAAAAACTGAAAGCGATCAAAATCAAATGCAATAGTTACAAGTATCATCCATAATTTGGCCCTATTGCTCGGTCCTTCCATATCTTTGTATTGCTTTGCTATGACGGATCATGAAAAGAATTTTAAAAAAAGAAAAGAAATATGTGTAACAGAGGTCTTCGGAAGCATTCAGAAATCCCATTAATACTGTACTAAGCTGTTAGCTATTTGCTCTGAAGTGTGATCAGCAAAAGCTAAAGGTACATGTAAAATAAGTGAATGAGAAGAAAATTTCTAGTCTCCGTATGGAGACAACTTAGTTTTTAGTAGAAACTGTGTTTGTAATAAGCAAAACATTACATATCGAACAACCCTCGTATGATATGTGTATTGTACGATATCTCAAAAGCATTCGACTCAAATAGTGAAATGAACATTACATCCATTCAAAGTAATATCCGCGGTTTGTGCGTATCCCGTTCTGCTACAATACACGTTCATATAGTGAACAGCCCTCGCATTATACATTTAGTTAATATGTTGCTGAAAATATGCAAACAAAAATTTTGTAACTTATAAAGTAAAAAAATCGCCGTCAACATTATCTTAAGTGTAATTTATAGAAGACAATAATAAATGATGCAGTATACATGCATCTTTATGTAATATATAGTGTATGTTATACAATATGAGTGGGTGCTTGTGTTAAATCTGACTACTTTGTATTTTGGTAAATTGTGGTATTTGTTAAATATATAACATAGGATTTCACGTATTTTTTTTAACTTAATGAAATCAGTAATAACTGATAAAATGTGTAAAAATAGTGTTGTACACAACAAACAAAATTGTAAATATTTATTCATGCGTACACTGTTTAGTAATAATGTATATTGTATGCTCAAAGGGGTCCTGATTTGAAATAATCAAATGTATCTACGCAGCTTTACTAATCATATAAATTTTATATGAAGATATCTTTATATATTTACGTGCTCTAGTGTCTTTGCCTGTGATAACACTACGTATCGATTTCGTACTACGAGTATATAACCCATAACTTCAAATGACGCCAAATTGAGGCGCCAGCGGGGTTTGCTTATTTATTTTTAAATAATAGTTTAAAATTATATACATATATATATATATCAATTTCGACGGTGGTTCTGCGTGTTGAGATACTGGAAAAAGCTGATATGTTTTGAGGATGACCGAATAACAAAGACACCAAATGCGCTATTGATTTGGGCGTGGTGGAATCACATCTTACGAATTTCTTCTCGGAAATATGGAGAGACTCCTTGGAGAACGTACCAAGACCGATTTCGGCTTAGAAAATTATATCACGCTTAATCTGAGCAAAGCGGAAAGATCACACATGGCTCAACTTAGAGCAGGGATCCTACCATTAAGAATCAAGTCAAGACGTCCTCCAAACGAGCGATTGTGTACTCTTTGTACCCAACACGTCATTGAAAATGAACTACACTTCGTGTTGGCTGCCCGTTTTATAACCAGTGTCGCATTGAGATCCTTGGCAAACAGCTACTATCACAAGCACTATTGAACTGTGATATCGATAGACAATACATGTTTACCTATTTAATGAGCCATAAATTTACACAATTATTAAAATTCGTTTTAAAAGCATTCCGGATTCGAAGACAATTTCTTTATAGATAATTTATTCATTTGAGGATATTCACTTTGATGTAACATTGTAATTTAATATGTACCATAACCCCAATATAAGCTAATAATTTTTACACCTTGTATAACTCGTGATGAACTATAATTGTTAATATTACCAAGGATGACTTATAGGCCCAATGGGTCGGGTGCCCAATATATTCATGTACAAATACTACCGGTAGTTATTATAAAGTTTGTATCATACGGCACAATTGTACATAATATGCACATGTCACTATAATAAATAATATACTTACTTACTTATAAGTAGTAAGGAATCATTCTTTGAATATTATGAGATAATTTCGGTCGTGGCGTGATCAAATCTATCATAAAGCCCATCAGGCTTTATTGGATTTGACCACGCCCCGACCAAAATTATCACCTCATAATACTCAAAGACTGTCCTTTTTCCTTAAATATCGAATTCTAACGCAACATCACGAGGGGTACATTTCCGTACGATGGACTGTTGTGTGAAGTGGCGTTACTTGCGTTAGCAAATTAAAATGTCGTGTTGTGTAAAGGTAATGTTATCTTTGAAATGATAATCAATCCTCTTTGTTCAATGTGTTTTATGTTGGCAGAATTACCAATACGCTAGTCAGCATCATACAATTTTTAAATCCTTTAAACAATGTACAGTTAGAAAATTGCGTTATCATTGGTGAATGAAAACAAATGGAGAGAGAGAGAGAGAGAGAGAGAGAGAGAGAGAGAGAGAGAGAGAGAGAGAGTGAGAGTTGTAGGAATGCATCCACTGCGAAATAAGTTGGGAAAAAGGTCACACCTATTCAACTTTCACGATCCACATAGTCACACCCCCTCCCCCCGATAAAGACGGATTCTAGAAGAACATATTTAATATACTGCTTGTCGTTGCTTTCCTGACCCAAAGTATATCTTTTCATTTCATTTTTTTTATGGTGACCGACTCAGCTAGAGAGGGGGGGGGGGAGTGGGGTGTCACTATATGAAGAATCAAGATAGATAGATAGATAGATAGATAGATAGATAGATAGATAGATAGATAGATAGATAGATAGATAAACAATGATGGGAATTCCTTCATCTAGCGCATGCGTCAAGAAGGTTTAACTTGTAAGGAATTCCCATTTTAATGACCTTTAATGTAGTTGCATTAAGCACAACAGCATTAAGCGTGCGAAATCAGCATATATGTGTTTTGGATTATAAAATTGGTTCTTCTTCCAGATGGCAGAGAAAACCCCAAATCTTTATGATGGGTGAGTTATTTTATAAACTTCTAGTTTTGATAAAACCAATTGCACTAGCAAGTCCCAATGTTTCAAAGTGTTGATGCATGATGCGTATATTTGATATACATTTGATCCGAGGTTCGTGGCTGATGAGAGCTATTCTTTTTTAAACTGAACGTACTTTAACTATGGTGTTCGAAAGGAAAATATAATCCATTGTAAACTTCGTAAATCAGCTAGTAATTTAAATGCTGATTTATATAATCATTTTCTGAGTGACAACCCAAGTTGTGACATGTGTGGAAACTTCCCACTTTTTTATTGAATGTCCAACATACTGTGTTCAAAGACATTTACTAATCCAAAATATAGATTCCTTAAGACTGCCAATACCCTTTTCAGTTCATCTCATTCTTAATGGTGAAACAAAATATTGCAATATTTAAATATGTACATGAATTTATTAAATCTACAAAGAGATTTAAATAATCCATTTAGTCCTTCTTATTGTCCTATACCACAGAACCAGTAACTACAAATTATAATATTATAATACTGTAATATGTATTATTATACCTATTGTAATTTCTGGTCATATATTTCAAATATACATATATGCATATATTTATCAATGTAATATCTATTGCAATATTATTGTCAATATTGTATGGCACTAAATCTTGTATATATGACCTTGACCTTGTATGTCGCAGAGGATTTATATAGGCAATGCCTGCTATCCCATCCGTTTATGTGATAGATTGCATAATAGAATATTGTATAAACTGAACGCAATACTGATCAGCCAATTTGCGTATGAATAAGAAAGATTGATGAAACCATGCGACATTAATTGAATAATGTTCAAAGATGCACATCACTAAGAATTTGTTAATGACATTTTTGATAAGAGGGGATAAGAGTAAGAACTCACCAGCACATTAGAAAATAAGATTCTAAACATTAAATGAAACCCCAGTTACATATTTCATGATTCCATAGGATGCTGAACGACTCAAACTTCCTTTATATTGCTTATTTTGTTGATTTCCATACCATTTTTTTTTCACCCCCCCCCCCCTCGATGCTACGTGCCTGTATGGTTAATAATTTTGCTATTTGTACTCGAAAATTTTAGACTGCTTTTTTCCAACGATAAGAAATTTAAGCATTTTTATTGTACTTGTTATAACAACAGTCGGTAAACTATGGACAGTCAATTTAATAAGATTGAGAGTTAACATTTTATAGAATAATCTTCAATCTACAATGTATGTCATAATTTGTGATTAAACGAATCAAACATTGTGTCAAAGTACCAGAAGTTACACTTGAAACAATTGTACATTTCTAGATGTTAAATATTTTTTGGCAGAATTTTTTTTTTTTGAAATTCAATATTGTCTAAATGAGATTATCCCTCCTAAATCCACTATTTTTTATTGTCGCATGAACTTCACGCATCATTGATGATAAAGATCTTGATAGATTTTGATGATGCATGTCCCATCTACATTGCAGGAAAATAGATGAAAATTTTCCGCGCGTGCACATACACTGAGAGAGAGAGAGAGAGAGAGAGAGAGAGAGTGTGTGTGTGTGTGTGTGTGTTCTGTTGATATATATATATATATATATATATATATATATAAATACATATATATATATACCCCCCATATACAAATATAAATGTTAACAAATTATTTCTAAAAAATTTCCAATATTTCATGATATTTTTTATTTTTAATATTTTTACATTCTAATTCATTCTGAAATGTGTCCTATGTTTCTCTGAAATACGGAGAAATAACGGACAAACAGAGGAAAGAAATAAAAGATAAAAATAGATGTAAAAAAAAAAGATGGACGTTATTTATAACTAAGAAGAGAATTCGAATGTATCGTACAATGATTGAAACCTAGACGTACGTGTTTCTTTAACTTCTACCACCTTCTCCTTCCAACATCAGGATAAAATTATTTCAAAATGAATAGATTTGATGTGATGTTTGTAATTGTGATAGATAATTTTACTGTCCAATTTTGGGCCCAGAAGGAAGACAGAGCCAGAGTTCTGAATGATAGGGTACATACATAAATACATAGTACGAGTAACTTCAGGTGCAGCGGTTGGGGTCATTGTCATATGTCTGTGTTACCAGACGAGTATACAGATATGTACATACAATTATCTCTCAACGTGTTATAGATTCGCTGTACGTCTTTTAATTACAACTTCATGCCATTGTTAGAATAAAGTGCATGTATTAACTAGGCCGAATTAGCTTCCAGTCTAAAAATAGTTCAGACTCTGAGAACAAAAAGTTTGCACATAGCTGGTGAAAATCACTGTTTCAACAAAATGAGTCAAATGGAAATTTGATACTTCATACATCTTGGCTGTTTGGAAATGGGGCCAAGTAGGGGATATTCTTCTAAAAAAATATGAAAGAAAGATGTAAATGATGGGGGTGCTAGATGGTACTGGGGCCAGAAAATACTGCACTGTAAGAGTGCAGTTATAATTAGTTTCTTGTTTTCGTTATTTATGATATTTACTCGATAGACAGTAAACATGCGAATCAACATTGTTCTGAGTTGTGGTCATAACTTCAGGCAAGTAGCTTGGGGGGGGGGGGGCTGTCCCCCCCCCCCATCTTCTTCTCGCAGCAATTAAAACATTTTGTTTTAAAATTACATATAAAAAAAGTAAATCAACGAGACCCCCCCCCACTTTTGGAGCCATGGAAAAAATGGATGTGAAAGGAAGAAAATTAACAGTGAAATTGGTATTATATGAAATCTACGCTGTCCCCACCCCCTCCCCTACGGATCTCGGATTAGGATTTTCATGATTTTGAGAAGTTGCCTTTTTGTGTTGTTTGTCAAGATTTTTTGGACCCCCCCCCCCTTCTTCAATCTCAAACCGATGCTACGTGCATAAACAACAATGATTTACTTGTTTCATTTGGCGGAATCAGTTGGTGACCCAGCCTACGTTAAACTCAGCATGAATTTAACACACACGTACGTGTGTGTTTTTTTTTTTTTTGGGGGGGGGGGGGGTCTTACAAATGCGAATTGTTTGCCTGTTTGTAAAGGCTGATATATAGGAATTTATCTTCGGGGATGAGTGTGTGGAGTATTTTTTTATATCTCGATCGGTACATTTGTACCTCTCGGGTCGTAAAAGAAGAATTCGATCTATCACAAGTAGAAGTCTTAACAGTACTGTTTTTGTTATAATAAATCTATATGGTTGTAAAAATATGGAATAGAAAATTAGTTTACATATAACATATATAAATGATTAATTGGTTAAACGACTGTTCTTTTGTAAATTGGGTGGCAGTAGTTAAATACGAATATGCTGGACAAGAAGGATATACAAATTTATTTTTTAAACTTCTATTGACAGCAGTTAGGCTAGTTCCACACAAATATTTTAGAATATTATTAGAAATATCAGTATCCGGTCAATGGCTAAAAATTACCAACCTGCCCTCAACCCGTGACTTACCCCCTCCCCCGAAACAATCCATTGACGAAGTTAAAATTGTCAATTGTTACATGTACATTGTACATGTAACTAGACGTTCATATTATAGCTCAGCAGAAACACACAGCTACTTATTATAACCGACCGCCTTCTGACTGGCGGTAGTTATTTAATATATAATGTATAATATTTCACATGTATGAATAATGGAAGTGTATTTAAATATTCTTATGTAATATAAAATTGATTTAAGAAACTCTTAGCGATAAGAAAATATGTTGAAATAAAATATTTCAATGCTTTTCATGTATTTCTCAACAAAAATTCACAGGAACTTGGGGCAAGGAACCACCCCCCCCCCCAACTCACCCCCGCCGTCTTCATTTTTTATTGAAAATGAAGAAAGTGTATTCCAAGTACACTTAAAAATAACCCTGTGAAAATAAATCGTGAAAGCAGAGGCTCTAAAGAAAAACCAATGTCCGCGGTGTTCGTACGATACTAGTACACCGCGTATACCACATTCAGGATATGAAGGGTATTTACAAATACATGTATGTATCATCTGTATACATGTATGTTTACACACAGATTACCTGTAAATAAAATCAATCGTATATAAAGTTATTAAAGAAAAACTGATGTTGTGCATGGGGTGCATACAACCTGTTGTTCTAGGGGTGTATACACCCAAATTACGACCTAAAACATTGACATTTCTTTTTAGGTGAGATTAAGAATAAATTTAATGAACCTCAGTTATGAATACCTGTATTTTTGAAATTGTTTTTATTATCATGCATTTATGGTTCATTTTTGGATATTATTAATTGAAATAAGATTGGTTGGGAGCTTTGAATGTTTCCGATTCCGATGTATGAAAATCCGATCATTTTATGTAGATAAATTACAATAGGGCCTAGACATGTAACCCTAACCATAATTTTTACAATGGTTGCTGTCCACCACTAGTAGGTGCCATGAAAACTTCAGTCCACGGAGTAAGAGCCTCCGATGTTATCAAAAATGATGTTTTTACTCTCTTTTATATACTGTAAAAGTTAGACACCGCATGATAAACACAGCATTAATGTCGACACGAAAGAGAGATATATATATAAATATATATACGTCGTTTTATTTCATTTTCAATTCCCTTGGTGTACAGTAGGGTTTGATTCTGATTTATGTTAAGTAGATGTATTACATGAAGGCCTATATTTTTTAAAGTAGAAGTTGTATCAACACAATATGTTGACAGTGTCAGACCACGTGCGGATGACTCTAACAAATTCAACTCCGGGGTAGGTTGTTTCGATGTTTCGGAGCCCGATGTTTTTATTGTCGTTTTCCCTAACCATAAATTTTACAAATGTAGCTGTCCACCACTAGTAAGTGCCATGAAAACTCCAGCCCTTGGGGTAAGAGCCTCCGATGGTTTTGAGTCAAATGTTCTTTTACCTGTTTTTACATATTATATAAAAACAACATTGTTAAAGGTCGACACCGCTTGATAAACATAGCACTAATGTCGACACGAAAGATATATATACGTCGGTGTTTATATGTCAATTCACTTGGTGTACAGTAGAAGTTGAATTGTAGGAATGGTTATACATATAATATAAAGGGAAAAAACACATCAGTTAAATATTTTTCGAAAATGTTATTAAGAAATTGTCCAAACAAATCATTTGCTTAGTTTAAAAGATGTTTTCTATTTCACTTATCTTTCCTATCTATAATCGGGTTAGTGTTGTGGTTTATCATTTCACTCAATACAACTTATCGGGCCTTTCCGGCATAGCTCGGCAGAGATACAAAGGCCTGAGATGTTCCGATTGCATTGCCCTAAAATAAAATGGAGGTCACTGGCACCTTTTGAACAAGTCATTGCCATTTTTGAATTTAGGTCGCCAGTATTAAAACGTTATGTTGCAGTAAGATCTTGCATATTCCATGTGATGAAATATTGCTCTAAATATCAGTACTATAAACCAAGTATTATTCCCGTGTGATAAGTATCCGCGAAATCTGCGAGCAACCTCTGCTCACTAATATAAACCGTCGCGAACCAGTATTCCTAAATTAGTCAAATGTCTGTTAGTTATAATTAATTCTTCTTGTTTTAATAGAATTGAATAGAATTGTGAGATGAAAGTGATGATGTTAAGAAAGGAAGTCCGCAATTTCCTGCTGATCCCAGAAATCCCAGTAGCATGTGATTTTCCAAAATATAACAACATCCCTGCAATAATATAGTGGTGCCAGTAGGGGGCATGCATTGCTAATATACAGTACTCTGAGAATGCTAGCTTGTTGAAATCTCTTCACTAACCAATTAAGGTGGTTATATTTAACTAATATATCAAATTCCACAAAATACTAAGCGAAAATCAAATCGGCCAATTAAATGTTTGTTTATAAACTACAACTTGTGTTTCAAATTGTAATGTTAAATTGTTTCATCAAATTGTGTCGTCACTGAACCCATCGTTCCATGCAGTTTCTACTTTCAAGCAATATTTGCCATAGTAATAAACAATGTTTATAAATATGTATATATATTTATACATGATGCATGTAAAATGTTTATGATAAAAGACTGCTTCAAAGCCTTTTATTTGGTTGAGTATATTTATTTAATTTTGGTTTTACCTCCAAGCTTTACAGTATGTTAAAATCTTTTGTAGATCAGAACCAGTGCAAAGGCAGGTTCGACGTCTGAGATGTCAGCGGATGGTCAGTAATAATGAAATTTGTTTTAAGCTGAAAGCTAAACATGTAATATATACATGTAATATAATATTTTACCAAGACCAGACAATATCAACCAGATTCCAAAATCCCCCCCCCCCCCATGAATCTTGGCCCCGAGGTGGAAATTCACTATCTCACACGGGTATATAATGAATGATTATTTTTCTCGCATTATTTTATATATACATGAAAAACAGATGTATGACAACTTTTGTTACGACGTTCAAAAAATTACTTTCGGTTTATCCCTCCGTGTGCTTAAATTCTAATCAGGCACGGGCAGCCCCCCCCCCCCCACTTTTTCTCGCATGAACTATTTTTTTAAAATTTACATATAAAAAATAGAATTATCATGGAGTTGCCCCCCCCCCCCCACACTTTTTTGGAGGATGTAAAAAATTAACATAACCCCCCCCCCACCACGGATTAGGATTTTGAAGATTTTGGGGAAGTCCTAATTTCCTTTTTTTTTTTTGCTTGTCAAGATTTTTTGGATGAGTCTGCCCCCCCCCCCAGCTACGTGCCTGCTAATAGTGCAAGTCATGATGAAAGCACACGACAGTTTTTTCAAAACAAATTCACGAACTTCAAAAAAAAAAAAATTGCCTTGTGGATAATCTCAATCTATCATTTTGCATTTCCCCAGTAGGCCTAGTAATACACAGTGTAAATGAAAATCTTACACTGCTGTCTCACATTGGACACACCGGTGATAATGCGAGAAAAATAGAAATCTAACATAAGAATATGTGAAGAAGGAGTATTGTTTAGATATTTTATATTTGACACCATATACAAATTAATACCAATGATATATAGTTCGTTGGATTTTTGAACAAATAATATAAACATTTAAATAAAATATAATTATCTGCCCGTCTGTCCGTAAATATCCGAGTATAAATATTTTCGACTTTTTATACCGAACACAACTATGACAGAAGCGCGGGCTTTAGAAAGAAGCAATGATGACGGCCTGTTTTTATTTGGACAACAGTTTACCAATGGACGTTATCTCCTTCTTATACTTAAATTGGAGGAGACGTTTGAAGGGCTTTTTGATGCAACTGTTTAAAGAACATCGAGCGGTTTGGTAAATATTGATGTGGTTTGTTACGTAAAAAGAATAATCTTACCGGGACCTGGCTACGCTCTGGTCACAGTAAGAATTCGTCCCATTTACACTATATTAACGTACACTACTTGCAATGTAGCAGCCGCGAAGCGGATCAGCTTCGCGTCGATTCTAAGTCTGTTAAAAATAATCTGCAGAGGAAAAACACATTTTTATACATTACAAACCTTCTTGAGCATGCATATTTAGTTTAGTCCACAAAATATATCCATTTATAATGAGTCGTACCAAGGTATTTTGTTAAAAGACGCGTTTGAATTTGCATGCTATTTTGTCGAAAATCGCACTCGGAATGTCTCGGTCGACCATAAACAGCGAATTTTCAAACAATGTTAAAAGTGGCAGCGATTTCGTTGCAAAAACAGCTAACGTGCAAGTACCCATTATTGCCGATTGTTATAAAAACAGCAAGATTTCTGATATCTATTTGTAGTTTTCAGCTACAAACCAAAATAAATAAATAACAGAATTTTTAAGACACTATAAGAGTTGGGAATGAAGAGAATTCAAACAGTTCGGAACACACCTTAACAAAGGTAAGCTATGAACACGTATCTCAGCTGTATCCGTGCGATGACACATGCCACTGAATCTTTGACTTGTAATCCATTTTGATGACGGCATTTTTTGTTTAGGTCCAAATTCGAAGAATATTTACCTCCATGTTATGATATTTGACAAAAATACGCAAGAAACAATTCCTACTACACAATATTTAAGAAAGAAAGCCGAGCGTCTGCTTGCTTGTAAGACGCCATTTTGTTTGCAACCTGAGGTGGATCAAATATTTATCCACACGCACCTGCGTTGTTAATCAGAGGCTTTGCTATTAACTTTCACACACATTATATTTTTAATGGACACACATAACATAGATTTAAAAAGCTTTTAATAAAAAAGCAATGCATTTCTTTAATTTTTAATCATTTGAAGCACATATTCCCCCGTTTGTGTGCAAATGGCCGCAGGGACATTGAAAAGAATGTATTGCTTATAATATGATTGAATTGCGTTTATGATATAATTTTTTATGTTATATTCTTACATTTTATCTTAAATTGTCTTTATTGATAGATTCTTTTAATAGTTTGACCTTTTTACCGATTAATTACTGGAAAATAACGAAAGATATGAGCGGCAATAATGGGTACTCAAACTTCCGGTAAATCGAAGGTCATGAACAGGGTTTAATTTTAGCCAGAAGTAAGTTGATATTGATGAAAATGAAATAAAAATTATTCCTCAAATCAAATGAATGATCAGTGCAGAGATTTGCCTTGAAATTTTTACATGACAGCTTACATGAAGAGAGTAATAGAGAAAAATTGGGCATTTAAATTATGTTTATTTAGCTACCTTTTTTTAAAATAATTTATTTATGATATACAAGCATACACACAATTACACCCACAAAAACCACACACAAACACACCAACTCACATGCTCGCCTGCATATTTTAGATAGTAAACTCTATGTATAGATGCACTTTAATAACGCTAAGGAGTGGTTACTTGCTTGGAAACCCCCCCCCCCCCCCCAAAACAAGCCAGTAAAAACAAATAGCAAAAAAAAAGAAAAACAAAACAAAACTAGATACTGTCATTAGACAGGTATACCCGCACCAAGTGTTTGCCCCTATATAACACTATTTAGTACCAGTTTAATTAAAAATGAAGGCCACATGCAAGTTCCGGTAATACATTTAAAAATTATAATTTGCATAACTGAAGGATGAGATCCCTTCCCATGTGATAATACACATGAGCAGCACTTTATGTGCATTTTGGGGTTGAACTGTTTGCATGTGAATTTTAAGTTAATCAATAATCTTAATAACATTTCCTGTCATAAAAAGTATAATGGTCTATATAATTATTACAAACAAAATTAAATTATGCCCCCTCTCCACGGCGGTTGCCGGCTTTATATTTGCTTCTGTGTGCCTACGTGTACATAATCGTGCACGGATTTAGAAAAGGGGTGGGAGTGAGGGGTCCAGACCCTCCCCCCCCCCCCCCCCCAATGAAAATTCATTTACATCAATAGTAACATTACCTCAGACTCCAAATGCCCTTACAGACATGTAATTGCTCTAACCCATTGCACTTCAATGTAAGGTAACATTATTTTGGGGGAAAATATTATATTTATACTCAATAGGAAGTATACATCACAATATGCAGGTGTCCTGCACCACCTTAAAGCTGTTATTACCATGATGATCGCTCAAAGTTTTTGATCGCTAGAAGTGAGTTTAGGGTCCCGATTTTTTTCCCTATATAACTAAGCAAATTTACTCTTGATTTCTCAAACTCTTGATCTCTTGAAACCCTTGATCTCTCGAAGTCAAACTCCAGGGGCCGGTTTCTCAAAAAGGCCTACGTCCAGGCGTAAGCTTAGTCCGGACTAAATCAGGGACTAAACCTCAAAACCAGACTAAGTTGCGTTTCTCAAAAAGGCGGAAACTTAGTCGGGACTAAATTTGGGTTTAAATCTACGCCTGCTAATGGGTAGGCGTAAGTCCTTAGTCTGTGCACAAAAATGGCGAGTGTTTTGTTTTTAAGGCAAAATAAACAGAGAATTTTAATTTTTGGTTTGTTATACGTCTTATTAAGGTAAACATTCACCATTTATTGAAATATTTGTACATGTACGTATAACTTTAAAAAATACCTATTGTTCGATAACTGTTCCTATTTTTAAATAGATTAAGATTAAATCAATTTGATAATTCATGGGCTTACCTTATTAAACACATATAATATACATTACTTCTCGTTAATGAAATCTATATTTTAAGTATGAAGAATTAAAGATGGGTATACCCCGATAGATGATATAAACACAATAATTAAAAAGATGCTGTACTTTTAAATTAAACATGTATTCCCCAACAAGATAGATGTATACATAAGTATGAATAGATTATTGATTTTTAAATCAATACTCAGTAAGCTTAGACTGGAATTTAATGATTCTAATCAAATTTGAACCTATGAAACGAAACTGATTTCAAAATATTGAGAATACTCCTTTGAATAGGAGCAATTCAAAACGTTTACAGTTGTAATTTGTCCTTGTGTGTTGTTGTATATTCTATACCTACATGTATACTACTTACAACTTTACAACACGTATACATTCTCATTTTCATTTTTTTTACTCCTAGTATCTTAACAAAACCGTATGAAAGCTACATGTATTTTGAATGTTTATGAACTCGCATTTAGATACATGTACAATCAATTTTTGTTAAAATATTACTTAAAATATGTTTTAAAAGCGTGCAGAGTGTGTATCAATTGTAGATCTATTGACATGCGTTTGTCGAGGTTCTTGAAGATTCTAAAATTTCACATGCACACCTTGAATTTTCGGAGCTCAAATTAATTCATTTATTTTATTAATTCTAGGATTAAGTGTTCAATTTCCTTCATATTAAACGTCGATTGTAATTCTTTTTAAATAGGTATGGTTTACATGTACTATGGATGATCTTCGTGCATATGCATATGTGTTGTTTATTTGTACTCATTTAACTGAATTGGTATTTAATTACTTGAATTCATGATAGTTTTGTTTCATCATATTTTTAAAGATGTATGTATATCAAGGGATGTTTTTTTTTATTCCGAAGTTGTCGACTTGCAATACAAAAGCGTTGTTTTAACATTTTACAGCAGTGTGCATTATTTACAAATTTAACTCTTTACCCCTTAATGCCACCTTTTGACGCATAGGCCATATCCTTAACACTCTACCCTGGGCTACCCTTAGAGTGTTTTCACATGAACTGAAAACAGCTGGTGTGTGTTTTTAGCTCACCTGAACCGAAGGTTCAAGTGAGCTTTTCTGATCACCCGTTGTCCGTCGTCCGTCCGTCCGTCCGTCTGTCCGTCTGTAAACTTTTCACATTTTTGACTTCTTCTCTAAAACCACTGGGCCAAATTTAACCAAATTTGGTACAAATCATCCTTATGGAAAGGGGATTTTAAATTGTTAAAATAAAGGGGACAGCCCTTTTTAAAAGGGAGATAATTGCGAAACAGTGAGTATAGGGTGTGTGTCTTTAAAAATCTTCTTCTCAAGAACCACTGCAGCAGAAATGCCAATATTTACACAAAAGCTTGTATATATAGTGAAGATTCTAAATTGTAAAAATCGTGACCCTCGGACCAAAACTGGGGCTCTAGGCGGGGTTCAAAGTTTAACATACAAATATACATAGAAAATTGTTTACAAGATTTACAAGATTTTTGTTCCATTTATTCAACAAAATTGTGCACCAAAAAACCCAACTGTGTCTCCCTGATTATTGACAACTCATGGCATAAGTATATAAGTTTGTTTAATCAAGAAATGACGGATGAAAACGATAAGGTGTAAAAATTCACTAAACATTATTTTAGTTTATCGCTTACAGTTTATTTGGAGACCGTGCCCGATAAAAATAAAAATTAATATGTAAATTTATTTTTTGTCGGGCACGGTCTCCAAAATGAATGTAAGCGATAAATGTATCTTGTGATTTTGTTGCAATATTGGTTTAGCATTATAGATACGGCATAGACTGGTTCGCCAGCCATGATAACGCGTCATAGGAAATAGCAGTGACGAGAAAAAAATATTTTTAGGCCCACTAGTTATCTTAACACGCTTGCGATTCTTTCGGAGAGTCAATAGATTTATTTTAAAAGTAAAACGGCTTTAATAGTTATAAACAAAGAAAGAGAAACATCTTTCGATTAAGTAAAACCGCTACAAAGTGTTAGCCTGAAGAAATCTCTGGAAGCCAGACAACTGTATATTTATTTTACCTACTGGTTATGGAAAGTCCTTATAACTTAAAAAAAAAAGAAAAAACAATTTCTACACTGACACGATCCCACTCTCTAAGTTAATACTTCCATATTTTATAAACACATGATAAGATAATATGTACAGACCATGTGCTATTTTTTTTTTTATAATTGTGTGTAGCCTGTGTGCATTCAATTTATATGTGCTTACTTATTCTTATCGGACCTTTACGAGAAAACGGAGCTAAATCAGATCGTTACCATCCTCAGCAGCCTCATAAATAATTGGCATGGATTGGAATGCTCAGTACGAGCAGTCTAGTGTTTCGAGTCTGCTGACCCAATTATACTGAACTCAACAATGAAAATATTTATACATTTCCGATGTAAATTAATATTTACAATACCAACATAAACAATGTATTGTCAACGGTGTCAATATGAATTTGTTCTTGTTAATTTGATATTTATTGTCAAATTCATGTATAGTTCTTCTTAAACCTTCTTTCTTTGATCCGCCTCAATCTTCTTTCCGATTTATTTTAAGTGTGCGCATTTGCTGTGCGCGAAGCTGCAGTGAGTTTTCCCACTGTCATGGCGGTGGTGGTTACCTGTCCTTGAATTTCCTAACCGCAGCATTTGGAATCAAAGGCAGGCTATCCAGTTTAAGATACGGCAGATCAACGCACGTGGTGTAGATTTATTTGTAAATAACACTAGTCTTGTTTCACACAGAAATTGAAATAAATAAGTTTTATTATAATTAGGGAAACACTGTTAATGTGTTACACTCGTATACTAATGACGAACCCGTGAAATTTGTTCAAAGACTTTTTAAAGCAGAAAGAAGTTAATTTATTTTTTAACTTTGAAATTTCTTCGATTTTTGTAACCATGGTGAGTTATGATTCATTGTATTACAAATGCGTCGTAGTGATGCATTTTTAATACAATGAATAAGGAAATAGACTGAGTATACAATCACATGGTGATGTTAAAATTGCAAACGTAATACTGATATTATTTGATATACGACTATTGGTACAGAAATTTAAATTAATGATATCTATATTAAAGAAAATGTCAGCTCGACGCCTTTGTGGCCCTACCGGCCTTTGATATGGATAGGGAAGATTCTAGATTGTAAAAATCGTGACCCTCGGACCAAAACTGGGGCCTTAGGCGGGGTTCAAAGTTTAACATAGAAATACATAGGAAAAATGTTTAAAAATCTTCTTCTTAAGAACCACTGCACCACAAATGCCAACTACGTATTTTATAAGGAAATATACTGAGTATACAATCACATGGTGATGTTAAAATTGCAAATAAAAATATAGTAGCATATGTGCGAATTTAGTTACACAAACCATTTTTATTCTGATATTATTTGATACATGTATACGACTATTGGTACAGAAATTTAAATCAAATGAATGATATCTATTTTAAAGAAATACTGGGGCACCAAGAGGGGTTCAAAATTTAACATTTTAAAAAATATATAGAAAACGTTTAAAAATGTTCTTCTCGAGATTTACAATGTTACAGTTTGTGGAATTACTATGCATGCATCCCTGGCTTATGTAGATTCTTAATTGGTAAAATCGTGACCCCCGTACTAATACTGGGGCCCCAAGAGGGGTCAAAGTTTAATATAGAAATATATAGGTAACATGTTAAAAAATCTTCTTCTTGAGAACTACAATGCTACAAGTTGTGAGATTACTATGCATGCAACCTTGGATAATGTAGATTCGATAGTTTTAAATAAGTGACCCCTGGACTAATACTGGGGACCCAAGATGGGTTAAAAATTTAATGTAGAAGTATATATGGAAAATATTTAAAAACCTTTTCACGAGAACTACAATGCTTCAATGTGTCAGATTACTACGTAAGCATCCTTAAATAGTGTAGATTCGAAATTACAAAAGCTGTGACCCTCGATCCAATACAGGGGCCCCAAGAGGGGTTCAAAGTTTAACATAGATATATAGAGGAAAAATGTTTAAAAATCTTTTTCTAGAGAACTACAATGCTTCAACTTGTGAGATTACTATGCAAGCATCCTTGAATAATGTAGATGCTAAATTAATAAAGCAGTGACCACTGGACTAATACTGGGGCCACAAGAGGGGTTCAAAGTTTAACATAGAAAAATATATGGGAAATGTTTTTAATAAGTTTTTCTCGAGAACTATTATGCTACAGTTTGTGAGATTACTATGCAAGGATCCTCAAATAGTGTAAATTCTAAATTGTTAAAGCCAACCATAAACCTCGGACCAATACTGGGGCCCCAGAAAGGGGTTCAAAGTTTAAAATAGAAATAACATATGCTACGAAATAGAATGTTACAAGGAACTGTCGTTCAGGTGAGCGATGTGGCCCATGGGCCTCTTGTTTAAAGGCTTATTACAGGTCTTAGCAAATCAAACACATAGAAAATTATATATCAATGGATTTGTAATGAATTAAATATTCATTGGAATTTTTTTTATTTAAGTCACTAATAAAACAATACAGGTGCTAACAGGTATATGAACATAAAACTGAGTGTTCTACATTGAAGCTTTATTAAGAATAATTTCACTACAGATACTTGATAAACATATTTCAAACTGTGTGTATTACAAATAATTATTTAATAATTTTTATAGAAAGATTCCATTGTCATCACGGAATTCGTTTTTTGATAGTAAATAATTAAATGTACCTGTGGTTGACTTCCCTCATGTAAATTTTTTGCTGAAACATATATGAATTTCTTGCTGATTTTGTTCTGAATATTATCTGAAAATTTTCTGATTTCTATATCTGAAATCTGACTGAAATTGGAACATTCCAGACAGATTTCAGAAAGTGCTGAACAAAAAATCAGCAAAAATTTCAGCAATATTTCAGTATTTTTTCAGCGAATAATACAATTCTGAAATCTGTCTGAAATTGGAACATTCCAGACAGTTTTCAGAATTCAGCAAAGTTCAGATAAATTTCCAGCAATTACTCAGCAATGTTTCAGCAGTATTTAAGACACAATTCAGCAACAAATCAATAATTCTTCAGCACAATTTCAGCAATAGTTCAGTGCTGTTTCTGCAATATTACAGCAAATTTTCAGTAAAATTACAGCATCTTTTAAGAAAATTTTCAGCAATATAACAGAATCTTATCAGCAAATATTCATCACTATTTCAGCACTATTCTATTACCTCTGTAATCTATCAAAAATGAAAAGAAGTACAAATGAATAGGATTTTCAAGCAAATCAAATTTATTCATAGTTTTCTAAATATACATTTTTCCCACATCACTTATCTGCCTCTCCCTGAAACTTCTTTAAATGTCCTTGCTTCTTGTGCAGTTTGATTCTTTTACCACCCTGAAACAGAAATACAGGAATTTATGATTTTATTAACATGCAAGATTTTACATATTTTCTGATAATCATAATGCTATTTTTTTAAATTAAGATATTTATTAACCTTTCATGCAAATTTATACATGCAAGTCAAATAGAATATACATGTACAATATAAATTCCATTTTTTTTCTCACCTTTATTATCATTATTTTGGGAACAGTTTTTGCAGGTCTCAGCTTCCCTATTTTTTTCTGCATATGATCAGCAACTATGAGTGGTGCAAAAAACAATCTATATACAATGTAAAGTTCCTTTGCATCATAAATACATGAGATTTGTGGTGTTCGTGGAACCATTTCCAGTACGAGCTACCTAGTAGCCATGACGTCAGATGGCGGGAATCCGCTCGTGAAGGCTATTCTAGAAGCTGACAGCTAGCAGTGAAGATGTATAGGTGAGTTCGGGGCAACCCACGATTATTATATAGATAGTGTTAGGTAGATAAACACCATATTGGCGCCCAACTCGCGGCCCTGAACTCACGGCATATATAAGACAGGAAATTTTTTTTTTCCCGCAAAGTGCCACAGCTGTTTATTAGGCGTTTTCGTTTTTTATAGATATACGGGTGTAGCCGCCATTTTGGGGGCCCGCCACGTGCTTAGGACGGTAGGGTTAATTCGTGAATTTACTTTCACCTTTGCATATTTTGTGCATAGTTTTTTTCATTTAAAGTTTCATTCCATCGTTGATAGGTATTGTTTGTTGCGTTTAGCGCATATTTTTGCATTTTTTCGCGTAGTCTGTGTCGATTTTGACTTCAAACATTTTTGTGTCTTGTCCCATTCGCTCGTCATGAATGTTTCGTTTGAAGAGGCTTTGCAAGCCTTGGGGTTAGACGACACTTTAACACCCGATGAGGAGTTTGGGTATATTAGCGGCGGACATTATGGCCCAGATACAGTAGGTTTTAGAACTCCGGGTGATATGGGTTACTGTGCTCCTAGCACTGTTAGGGTAGGTCAGGCTGCCGGCCCATCCCGCTTTCCAGGGGGGCAGGCAGGCTATCCCCAGTGTGGGAGGGGGGTTGGGCAGGGTACAGAAAGGGAGCCAGAGGTCAATGTGGCACACTCTGTTGTGCCTGGGCCAGCCAGTAGTATTCAGCCAGGGGTGTCCCCCGGGTCTTCGGTAAGATGCAGTTCACCAGCTGGGTATAGGGAATTTGTCCCGCCCAGCGATTATGTAGGGGTCCCCATGTCACGTCGTTCCCATGTGGCCCTTACCCGTCAGTGTGACCCAACTGTTAGGGATGTTCCTGTCGACCGAGGGCCTGAGGATACCATTGGGGTCACCCCGCTGCATCCGCCTCATGTTCAAGGGGACCTGAGACCCCACCTGCTAGACCTTGATTCCCCCATCACCCCGTCCCCCTCCAACCCCATGCCCGGCGGGCCTGTCAGGCCTGCATACCAGCCCACACCCCGGCCCTGTAGCTATTACCCTACTAGTCCCACTAACCAACCCCAGGACCCTGCTAGTGTAAGCCAAGGGCAGCTTGTGGATTTGCCACATGCACCCCAGATTGTTGATTTTCAACCCCAAGCTTCACTTGCTCAGCCTACCCCTGCCCAAGGGAATAGTAACTCACTGTCAGGTAGTAGGCCCCCTCATGGGGTGCCTCGCCATCCTCCCCCTGGGGGGGAGTACCTTGCCACTAGGGTCCAGGAGTCCTTGGTCCATACCTCACAGGGATCCTTTGGTCTGCGCATGTGCACTGCTGTAACCCAGCCGGTTGCACCCAGCTGTTATTACCCCACACCCCAGCCCCGGGATGATCAGTATTTAATTGCGCAGGGGGGGACAATGTCGGGACGCCACCAGTATTTTACAGGTTATGCAGTCCCAACACCTGTGGCCTCCTCCCAGCCCAACAGTAGAGTAGCGCAAGTCCAGCCACAGTATTATGAGCCCTTGTCTGGGGAACCCCATCCCCCGGGTGACCATTCATATGTCCCAGTACCCCATGAATATGAGCCCCCGGCTAGAGATGTACCTCCCCATGCAAGTCACGCGCGGACTCCCGCTGCGTCTTGCAGTCCCCCTGAGTACGCGCGGATCTCCGCAGCGTCTCACCATCCCCATGAACATGTGCGGTTATCCGCAGTGCGCACTCATCCCCATGCAGGTTACGCGCGGACTCCCACTGCGTCTTGCAGTCCCCATGGATACGCGCGGTTATCCGCAACATCTCACCAACCCCCAGAGTACGCGCGGTCATCCGCAGTGTCTCGCGGGGTCCCTGAGTTTTTGCAGACGCCCATCGCGTCCTATGGCTCACCCGGAGATGTGCAGCTGCCTGCGATGCAGTACAATCCTCAAGACTACACCGCACTACCAGCCAGTTCCAGCCACCCGACCGTCCGGAACAGACCTAGATATAAGGATCTCCGCTATGATGGCAAGTCCAACTGGAAAGCCTTCCTTCATAAGTTTGTTCGCCTTTCGCGCAGCCAACAGTGGAATGAGACCGAGCAACATGATCAATTCTGTTTCTTCCTGGAGGGCCCGGCCAGTGAGTATTACACTTTGATGCTGGAGACTACCCCCCGCCTGAGGTTCAGCGAAATACTCCGGAAGTTCGACAAGCGCTTTGGCTCATCAGCACCAGACCTCACTCATCAGCTTAATTTCCAATCAGCGACCCAGAACAGTGGTGAATCCCTACGACAGTGGTCGGACAGGGTGCTCACCCTGGCTACTCGTGCATTCCCCCAGCTCCCAGATGTTCATACACAGGCCATTCCGCGTCTCTGTTATGGAGCCGAGGACCGGGAGGCAGGCTTGTATGCCTTGGATGGCCAACCCAAGACCGTGGAGGAAGCAGTCGACCGCATGCAGTACTTCCAGCATTCCCGTCAGAGCAGACCCCCCAAGCCTAAGCGGGAGGCAGTTAGGGCCATGGCTGATAAGGACAAGGAAGCTGTTGACAGCCAGAAGGATGGTAAAGCGGAGAGTGAGATTAGGGACCTCAAGAGCCGCATGCAGCAGTTGGAGAATGCCTTGAGGGAGAGTGGTAAGGCCCCAGCTGGCCCGATGTCTCCGTTGCCGCCGCCTCCTCCACCAGGAGGGCAGGTGGCACCCAGAGCAAGCCAATGTTTTAAATGTGGTGAGACCGGGCACTTCCGGAGGGAGTGCCCCACCAATGTAGGGAGGGGGACTGAAGCAGGTGCTGGTGTAGGCGGGGACCGCCCCCCTCAATACCGTGGTGGACGTCGAGATGAGATGGGTCGTGGAGGATCCAGACCTAGCAGCAGGGGAGGGAGAGACAACCAGCCACCCAGGACTGTGCGTACACTGACGCCAGACCGTGATGTTGGGTCGGAGGGGCCGAGAACAGACGACAATCAAGAGGACCTGCAGAGTGTGAAATTTGAGTTTGGTCAGTCAGGGGAAACCCGTCGCTCCTGTCTTAAGCATTCCAAGCGACGTGGTGGATTCGGAGTGCGTTTCAGGAATCAGCCTATACCTGAACCGTTTTCTGAGGAGGAGCTGCTGACTGAAGAGGAGAAACCCCTGGTCCCTGGTGATGAGATCCTGGCTCCAGTAGACCACAGCTTGGAGCTGCAGGAGCCGCCGAGGGAGGACAAGACCTCAGAGTCCGGACCCCCTGGAAACAGTGAGGATAGAGGTCAGATGCCCTTGGACCCACAGGCAGTTCCTATGGAGGGGGAGTTGTGTGTCACAGTGAGCCAGCTTTGCCCTCGGACTGCATTCACAATAAATCTGAGGATTCAGGGAGCCCCCATTGAAGCAGTGGTGGATACCGGGGCAGAAGTGAGTGTACTCGGGAGGAAGTTCTATGACAATTTGGAGTCAAAGCCCCCCGTTAAGAGACAGGTCACTTTGCTGCAAGCTGGAAGTGGAGCGCACCTCCAGGGATTTGTTGCCGGCCCGTTCAACCTTGGTGTAGGCCAGCACTCTCATCAGGTTGACCTCTATGTGGCCCCTCTCAAGGACAGAATGTTGTTGGGAATGGACATCCTATGGGAACACAAAGCCAAGATGGACCTGGAGCTCGGGATTATCAATTTGTGTGGGGAAGAGATGCAGATGACCTATGGTAGGGGTGAGACGGAGAGTGTTGCTCGCATGACGCTGGTGCGCGAGGTCTGCGTTCCCGCTGGTTCTGCTGTATTGTGCCCCTTCAAGCTGGACAGGAGCCTGTCTGAGTTTATGACCATTCCGGGGATAGAGGAGTTGTCGGAGGCGTTGCTTATGCCCCATACTTACCATGCCGCTGGGGACTCGTCCGTGGCTTGCCTGGTGAACGCCTCGGAGAAAGATATTACTTTGAAGGAGGGGAGCTTCCTGGGAGAGGCAGTTGAGGCTGATCTGCATGTGCCTGCGCCCTACCCTAGGAGGGCGGCCCGGAGTTTAGCTGAGTGTCATCCTGGGGGACTCTACCCTAAGGTGCCTGCCCATTTGCAGGACCTGTTAGAACGATCCTCCTCGGAGCTGAGTGAGGAGGAGCGGTCCCAGCTTGCTGATTTGTTATCGGAATTCCAGGATGTATTTGCTCAGAGCGAGTTTGACTTTGGGAACTTTACCGCTCTAGAGCATGAGATCGATACTGGCGTTGCGGCGCCCATCAAAGAGAGGATGCGGCGCACACCGGCATTCTTTGTGGGTGAAGAAGAGGCGCATCTCAAGAAAATGCTGGACGCCGGAGTCATTCAGCCCTCTATGTCTGAGTGGGCGTCAGCGCCGGTGCTCATCCGAAAGAAGGACGGGCAAGTCCGATGGTGCCTGGACTACCGCCGGTTGAACAACGTTACCAGGAAGGATGTATTCCCTCTCCCGCTGATTGACGAGTGTCTGGACACTTTGTCAGGGAACATTTGGTTCTCCAAGCTGGATGCAAACTCTGCCTTCCACCAAGTTATGATAAGCCCTAAGGACCGGAAGAAGACTGCCTTCATCACCCGATACGGCCTGTTCGAGTTTCGGCGGATGGGGTTTGGCTTGTGTAACGCCCCGGCAACCTTTTCCCGAGCCATGAACTTAGTTCTGCGGGGGCTCACATGGAGCATAGTCCTGGCATTCCTGGACGATGCCTTGGTGCTTGGGCGCGACTTTGAGGATCACCTAGCCAATCTGAGGACAGTGTTTCGGCGCTTCCGTGAATACGACTTAAAGTTAAAGCCCAAGAAGTGCGAGCTGTTCCGTAGACGAGTAGAGTTCTTGGGGAGACAGGTGAGCGGGACTGGAGTGGAGATGGGGGATGAGTACATAGAGGCTGTAAAGGACTGGACGACGCCAGCCACTGTGAAGGATGTTGAGCGGTTCCTCGGCTTTGCCAACTACCACAGGGGATTCATTGCCGGCTTTGCCCAGATTGCCCAACCGTTGTACAGTGTCACCGGGAAGAAGCCTTTTGTATGGGGACCAGAGCAGCGGACTGCTTTTTAAACCCTCCGGAAAGCTCTCACTTCACCCCCAGTCCTTGCCCTCCCTACTGCGGAGGGCGAGTTTGTACTGGACACTGACGCGTCAGCGGAGGCGATAGGTGCTGAGCTCTCACAGATCCAGGAAGGGCAAGAAAAGCCGATAGCCTACGGTAGTCTCAGCCTGTCAGCAGAACAGAGGAGGTATTGCACTACCCGGAAGGAGCTCCTAGCAGTTGTCAGATTTACGCGCATGTACAGACACTACTTGCTTGGCCGTAAATTCATCGTTCGCACGGATCACCATAGCCTTATTTGGTTGCTCAACTTCAAGTACCCTCAAGATCAGCTTGCTCGCTGGCTCGAGGAGCTAAGTCAGTACGATATGGTGATCCAGCATAGACCGGGAAGGCGCCATGTGAACGCTGATGCACTGTCCAGACCGCCACCCCCATCCAGATGTTGTGGGGTGGATTTCACCGTTAACCTCAGTGATTTGCCTTGTGGTGGCTGCCCTAAGTGTACTAGAGCCCATCAGTCCGGGATTGCTTTTGCGGAAGAAGTTGATGATGTGGCCCCTCTAGCTAGGCCTGGTAGTTGGACATATTCCCCCTTGTTGGGGGAAGAGTCTAGCCCGACGGAGGATCAGAGCCCCATCATTGGTGACCGAGAAGAAGCCCAGCCCTCTATCAGCGAGGCAGCACTGGACTATGTCTCTAAGAAGCTTCTGGGCCGAATTCTTTGTTAGGTTCGGCTGCCCCCTTCAGATATTTACAGATCAGGGGCGCAACTTTGAAAGTAAGTTGTTTACTGCTGTGTGCGACCTCCTGGAAATACATAAGGCCCGCACCACCCCCTACCGTCCGTCTGCCAATGGACAGGTGGAGCGCTACAATAGAACCCTTATGGATGCGGTTAGGTGTTATATCGAAAAGGCCCAGGACTGTTGGGACGAACATCTGGCCCAGATAGCGGGGGCCTTGCGCTCCGCAGTCAATCGTAATTCAGGGTTCACTGCCAACAAACTCATGCTGGGTAGAGAGGTCAATACGCCAGCTAGCCTTATGTACAGGTCCCCCATGCAGGAGGGCCCTGCGGATATTGAGACGTATGTGAGGGATCTTGAGGACAAAATACTGACTGCTCACGAGACGGCCAGGAGGCGCTTGCACACCTCTGAGGAGAGGATGAAAAGAGATTATGATATCAAGGCCGCCACCCGCCCCTTTGAGGAAGGAGATATTGTGTATGTGTTGGACACCGCGACGGTGAAGGGGAAGTGCCGCAAGCTTAGCCCGTCCTGGAAGGGCCCTGGTATCATCGTCAAGAAGCTGACCCCCCACCTGTACCGAGTAAAGACCAAGTCGGCAGTCATGGTGGCCAATCACGACCGCTTGAAAAAGTGTGTTGACAGGGACATCCCCCAATGGTTAATTCGGTTTAGGGAGAACTTTGAGAACTCTGGGAGTGCCAAGCAGGAGACTGGGAGCGACTTGGCTTCCGGCCCCCCTGCAGGGGCGGCGGACGCCCGCAAGCTTCCCGAATCTCTGGACTCCACCCTCAGGCAGCAGCCACGCCGAGGTCGGCCCCCTAAGCGCTCCCCTGCTGCCAGAGTGCCTCCTGACAGTCCTCCCCTGCCCCCCAGACGTCGGGGGCGTCCCCGTAACCAACCTAACATAGCCTCCCCCACATGCCCCTCGTCTCCGGACTCGTCCAATGAGGATCTGTTCTGTACCTGTCGACGCCCTGACGATGGGAAGCTAATGGTACAGTGCGACCACTGTGACGAATGGTTTCACGGTCTGTGTGTAGGCGTCACCCCTGAGGAGGCCTCCACCTTAGAACAATTTGTCTGCCCAAACTGTGTTGGGGGGGTTGTTAATCGTCTTGTCCTCTTTTTCAGAGATTCTGACAGTGACGAAGATTGCGCCTCCTCCCGCCGGGAGTGGAGGAATGAAAGAGCACCTATGGCAGGCCCCCCTGAGGGGCCACCATTGTGCGAAGCTGGGGCACCTATTGAGCAGGCCAGCGGAGATGGAGAAAACCTGATGGCTGGCCCCCCTGTGGGGCCGCCATCACATCCTGATGATGAGGAACCTGGTGCAAGAGGTCCCGCCCAACCCGGAGACGGCCCACTTCGTAACAGGAGGCGGTCACTACCCTCTTTCTGCCCCTTCCCCAATTGTGCCGAGAGGACACACAAGCTGAGGGACCATGTAACACTCTGCCACCTCCACCCTGTGTTCCGTAGGTCTGTGCCCTTGGGGGATGAGGCCACATCCATGCGATTGAGAGTGTGTGAATGGCTGGCCGACCAACTCATTGGAAGCTGGGCCACATTGACAGATCTCGTACAGAGTGTGCCCACTTTTCAGGTCTTCCGGGAACCCGGTGCGGATGTACCTGGCGACTTGCGGGATGCCATGGACAGCCTGTGCCATTTCGTGCAGGAGAGCCCGCCACGCACTTACCGCCTGTGGGGTATACTTCATCCTGCCATGCTGTTGCACTGGAGGGTGCAGGCACACCTTGTTTCCCGGTTGAGCCCGGCGTTACGCAGGGCTTACCGGGCCCTGTTTTCGGATGAGACGATTGCTGGGCACCCTTTGTACCGTTATGGACTGCGTTATCTGATTGTCCCTCCCGTTCCTGTCCCGACGGTTAGGGGAGTGGTTGTTGACCCCCCAGCCGCCAGCAATGGGGATGCTGGGGATGCCACTCCACCCAGAAGCCTCATGGACCAACTTGACACCCCTCCGGAGGATGATGAGGCCAGCCACATGAGGGATGCCCCCCAGGTGGGGGAGGTTCCCATCCCGGACCAGAGTGAGAGCTCCCTTGTCCCTTGGGAGCCCTGGCGCCCGGGAGCGGGAGCAAGTTTCGCCCCCAACCCGGAGTACCCTCGTCCCCCTCCTGGAGCCCTGACCGGGGGGTACGTTTTGGCAGAGATGCCGCGGGGTTACCCTGGAGCCCGCAGAGTGCACATCCTGATCCTCCAGGAGTGGTAGGGTGAGCCACCATCACCCCTACGGGCAGAGGCCAGTTTGGATATGGCCTTGGCCGCCCGGCTGATTTTCATCCCGGCTGTTGCTGGGATGGGCGTTGTAGCGCCACCCTGATTGTGGGTCCCACCTGCAGGTGGGACCAGGTTCCCTTTCATGTTATCCCGGCTGTAGCTGGGATGGGCGTGACTGCGCCCC
Source organism: Magallana ariakensis (assembly GCA_020458035.1). NCBI lineage: Eukaryota > Metazoa > Mollusca > Bivalvia > Ostreida > Ostreidae > Magallana > Magallana ariakensis. The sequence continues at coordinate 7,549,549 of CM035811.1, forward strand.
CTGATGATCGGTGGTCCCACCTGTAGGTGGGACTGGCTCCCCAGAAAGAAGACGGAGGGGAGTGTGGTGTTCGTGGAACCATTTCCAGTACGAGCTACCTAGTAGCCATGACGTCAGATGGCGGGAATCCGCTCGTGAAGGCTATTCTAGAAGCTGACAGCTAGCAGTGAAGATGTATAGGTGAGTTCGGGGCAACCCACGATTATTATATAGATAGTGTTAGGTAGATAAACACCATAGATTACAGCTTGGCATATGTCATTAAATCATAAGACTTATTTGTAGCATAACTTTAGAATGTGCTGTAGAATACAAATTTGCTTACTGTTTACTCATTAAATATTCTTTAAATCCACATAAAAAAAAACCAACATTTATCACATGCATTAAATGTCTCCATATATCTTAATTTATAGTGTACCCTACCTCTTTTAGAAATATCCCGCAATAAAACATCAATATTGATGTATAAATCTTTGAATTTTCAAATCCGTCTGCTTGTAGCTTCCATCAAAAGTGCGTCATCATTGGGCGGAAATGACGTATACGTAGTGTACTCAAAACAACTCGATGATAATCCGATATAATTCCGGATTAAAAATAAGTTACCGTAATCATTTACAGTTTGTTTAAATATACGCAAAACTGTTATAAACACATGGGAAATTGAATCAAATAGCTTTAAAAGCAGACATAGAACTGTCAGAAACTAGTTATCTTTTAATAGTACTCAAGTTGTTACTAGTCAATTTCACCCCCTCCCCAATTTTTTGTTTAATTTCTTTTTAATTCATTTTGGTAACATTGAAAACATAACGTTCGCATTATAGTTTGTTTCTATAATTTGTATTGTAATTCTGATTAAAAAAAATCTTCGTATTGATGTAATAGTATGACTTTTATGTATTGAAGTTCAGTGAGCGTTATGTAACGGTGACGAATTGCTTAGATACCTCATTAACAATGGCGGACACTTCAAAGCCCGAGCGAAGTTGCAGGATGAGTGCAGGTGTTTTGGCAGATAAGAAATAAATGATTTTGTGAATAGACCTTTGGGAAATGTCAAGAAACAGTTTTATTACGTGTCTGTTAAATGCTCATCAACTTTTTGCTACAGCAATGCCATTCGCTCGTAAACGAAATTTTGTGTTTCAACTTGCACACTAACGAGGTAAATACAAATAAAGCAGAATCACTCGCTGAAACAAATTATATACGATAGTATTAACTTGTATATCTGCTAGAGGGAACTAAGTTACAAAGAGGAGCTATAATAGTATAACTGTCTTTATAATAGTTTGTAGTTCTGATTGTTTTGTATAGTAGCAACTTCTGAAATGTTTGAGCAAATTATTAAATTTGTAAAATTACGGTACACATTGGTACGTGAATTCACACATTTTCAGCACCATTTGAAATAATCTGTTAAGTTTTATTGTTTTATTTAAATGAAATTGATTTGGTGAAATTGAATTCTTTTTCTGAAAAATGCATCAGTTTGGATTATTCGATTGCAAACATATTTCAGCATTTAAATAGCATTAAATTTCATCAAATTAAGAATTGATCAGCATCAAAATTCCAACAGATTTCAAACAATTGTTTCAGACAAAAAATTACATCAGGATTAATGCTTATAAAATCTAATATAGAGTATTTCAGCAATATTCAGAATAGTTCAGACTGTTTTAGCACTATACAGATAGAGTTCAGACTGTTTCAGCAATTTTCAAAACAGTTCAGATCTTTCAGACAAATTCAGAACAATTCAGATTTTTCAGACAGTTCAACAATATTGCTGAAATGTGTTCAGAACTGGTTCAGAGGCACAAAATGGTAGTAAGCAATTTTTCAGATATCATTCAGATATATTTCAGTGAATTTAAGGAAATTTTCAGAAAATTTCTTTCATGAGGGTTTTCAATTCATGTCTATCGTTTTCAGACTTGTATTTACGATTTTTTTCAATAAATGGTGTAAGTGGATTTGATAAATCTAACATGTTAACAAAATAAGTCATAGTGTGTTAACTTTTTGAAAAAATTCAAATTTACCGGTATATTCGTGTATTTAGGGGTTGCAGGTAATGCACACCTTGTGTTCCGTTTTCTGTAACTACACAGATATTTCCACAAAATTTTGCATGAATTTGACATCTGGCTTTCATTATTCAATCTCACTACCAATAAATCTAGAAAATTCTGCTTTTAAACTTGATTATAAACAAAAAGTGAAAACATGTGCGATGTCCGCATCGTAGTCCGCCATCTTTGTTTATTGTAGTAATGCATCACGCCACCATACACAGGTAAATCACGTGATATCTTTATTTAGAATGAGTGAACAACCATCCGTATACATGGCCAGGTGTATACCAGTCAATGTTTATAATAAACAACAGGTGTTGAGGGGTCTAATTAAGAGCTGTATATAGGATGCGTCAAAAGTCGTCATTAAGGATATGGCCAGGGTCGTCAAAACGCGTCATTAAGGGTTAAAGGATAGAAACCTCTAAGGGGAAAAGAGTTAACTAGCGTGCATTTGTCATACTTGTTTTAATCAAGATACTGTACACAGAGTTATTTTCGTCCCGTGTAATTTCCGCCCTTCTAACAGTTGCAAACAGTTTCGCTCTGTCATGAATTCGCCCAGTCACAGTTGTTACTTAAAAAAATTCACCCGCTGACAATGAGGGTGAAATGATTGGAAATTAAACGGGGGCATATAATCCCCTGTATGCAGTATATATTACTTTCACCCCCCCCCCCCCCCCCCCCCGGAAAAAACCAAAACAAAACAATCAATCGATTAAACCAAAAAACAGGAAAGGGAGTTGGGGAGACCCCGGCCACAAATGTTGATAATTTCTGTCTTGTTAATTGTTGACAATATCTTTCAAAACTATTATCATTTGAATCGCAGAAAATCAAGAATCGTTTCCATGTCACTGTCTACATTCTTTCATTATTGGAACAGAGGATGGAACTTTTCTTCCTTTTGTAGACATGGACGAGGTTCATGTAATGTTAGTTATACAGTAGATATTTTCTATTTCAGTTGGTTGCTGTTTATAACCTATGGACATATTATTTTCTATAAATAATATAGTGTTAGGGTAAAAAAGAATCAAGCCTTATCCCAGCATCTGAAAGTGTCTAAATATCTACATGAAGCATACTTATCATTCTGCAGATGTATGCGGGTATATCTACTGTACCCTGTCCCTGTATTCTATAAATATTTGAAGTTTACACGAACATTGGAGTTATTTCTATGTATTGTTTCGTTCAATTAATATGTACGATTGTGCCTCAACATCATCTACAATGCATTGAATCATATATTTGGTTTCTGAATCCTCATATATATGCCTTTTTCATATCAACTGTTTTCTCTAAAATTTCATTATGTTAAGAATAGTGATGGGCCGATTATCGCCGACAATCGAAAGTCGGTCGCTAAATGTCTCCCGATGTCGATGATCGATTAAGATTTTCATAATCGATTATTTAAAAAAAAATTTAATACAAACGTAAGTTACGAAAATTCTTCGTACGACTTGACTTTTTTTTCAAACATCAAAACGAAAATAGGTTTAATCAAAATGGCGGCGCGATGTGCAAGCGCAAATGCCACTAATCAAGATCCCAACAATAACATGACTCAGGAAATATTTCCATTTCCAAATACAAACTTTAAATCCACGGTGTGGAAGTATTTTGGATTGTTGACTTGCTCATTTTCTTGAATAAAAACCTTGAAATGTACTGCTGAAACATTGAAGTGGTATGTCATGTGACTCGGCCAGTAGTAAACTTTCTAGTCACGATGTTTAAATGTTAAATTGTTTTGGTTCAATGTTTTTGAAATAGGATTTGAACTCTGAATTTCAAATTAATTTGTTATATTTTAAATTGTTTATGTTTATTGTTTGAAGTTTGAACTTGTTTCTAACTTCCTAGTCACTATAAATGGTACAATTCCTAGTTTTCTTTTATTCTAACCAGGTGCAGTAAATAAGATTGTATGTGCATACATGTAATAATATATAAATTTTATTCACATATTTGATTTATTTGAAAAAATATTAAATAATTTCAAACAACTGAAACAAGTATATATTACTGTATATACAACGCAAGACGCAAGTTTTTGTTCAGAGTTTCATTCAATTAAACATAATTTGAAAATTTTCGATTATTTAATCGATTATACACTTTCGATTATTTCCGATAATCGATTATGAAAATTGTCCGATTTCCCATCACTAGTTAAGAAGTGTATAGGCATTTGTTCTACTTTCATAAATACACACTGTTATGAGCGACTTGAACTATGCACAGTGGTATAGAATAGCATGCATACTTTCGGGACATGTACTATATAAATGAATTGGAAAATTGATCCACCACATATAATCATAGCCTAAAAGAAAAATAAAATAGGATATGCGCATGCTTAGTACTCAGCGGAGATGTCTAAGTTCTTCTACATTTAAACCCTAACTTACGCCTCTTTCAGAAACGCAACTTAGACACGACTAAATATTGGCGTAAGTTTGTTAGTCGGACTAACTTAGGCCCAGATTTACGCCTTTTTGAGAAACGGGCCCCAGTCCCATTATTCATAATATATAGTTTTTAGCTCACCTGAGCTGAAAGCTCAAGTGAGCTATTCTGATCACTTTTTGTCCGTCTGTCCGTCCGTCCGTCCATCCGTCCCTCTGTCTGTCCGTCCGTCTGTCTGTCCGTCTGTAAACTTTTTACATTTTGAACTTCTTCTCTAAAACCACTTATCCAATTTCAACCAAATTTGGCACAAAGCATCCTTATGGGAGGGCGAATATAAATTGCAGAAATAAAAGTCCGATCTGTATTCAAAGCGGAGAAAACCTTGAAACTGTAGAAAAAGGGGGGTGCATTTTTAAAAATCTTCTTCTCAAGAAATACTGATTCCAATTCAATGTAGTTTAGCATAAATTATCTTTATGGGAAGGAAAAAATAAATTGCAAAAATTAAGGTCTAATTCTGTTTCAAATCTGAGTTATTACGAAAATAATAATAAAGGAAAGGCGTGTTTCAATCAGTTTAATAGCTTCGGATTCGGCATCCGGTAAAATGGGTGGACAAGACTTGGCCTGGGCAAAACAAAAGATTGGCAGTTATTAATCTGCCAATCTCATTAAAATTTCAGGATATTTGATGGACCAGTATATTTGTATTTGCTGTAAATATTGCTGTAAATAATGCGTATTTGGAATTGACGATTGCCAATCTGCCCAGGCTTTTATTTTGCCACGGCCCGGGTTTGCGTACCCATTTTACCAAGACTCGTATTCCATACTTCTAAAACGAGGTTCTTTGTTTAAAGCAGCCAAGACGTTATACGAAAAAGGGTCGATCTGACTATGATGAATTTGCTTGTTGTGCAACAGTTCGCGAATGAAGGGAAATTTTTGAAACATGCAAAATATATTGGTGCTGATTTTGTGAAGTAAATTGAGGCTAAATATTTCAATGCGTTGACAGTTTTCACACATGACGTTGGTTTTAGCTTGTTCTGATTTTCGTTTCGTTTTCATTATTTATGCTTTGTAACCTGGGAACTATCGTCTGTATTTCGTGATTTTTACGTATCAAATCAAACAGAGACTTCGGTAAATCAAACAGTTAACTGTTAACCTGCGCAAATTAAGCAAAATCTGATGTATCAAAAAAGTACTGAAATACAATTCATTCTATCGGTAATTCGGCATTATCGTTTGCGTAATGGTAGATTAATGCAATAGGTTTTGTTGAGATGCTCGGCATTTTCTCGAGTTTATTCAGTTTAAATAGAGTTTGATATCGCTGTCGGAAATATGTAGGTATATACATGTACATGTATATATATGATTCATTTCGAAAAAATAAATTGTGTTCTTTATTTGTTATAGTGCATGTTTCTTGTGTTTAATTGTTTACAATTTCTATTTACTAACCATATTTGAGTGTTAAGCTTCGAATTATAAGCAAGATACAGAGATTTGCTCACAATTCTATGTTTGTACACAGATCTTAAAAACTAAATATTAAAAAAGTAAAAAAATTGTCAATATTTACTAAGAAAATTTTCAAAGTCTGTTCTTCCAGAAACCAACTTTAACAACTTATTGTATTGTAAACTTAACCTTTTTTAGCTCACCTGAGCCAAAGGCTCAAGTGAGCTTTTCTGATCACAATTTGTCCGTTGTCTGTCGTCGTTGTTGTAAACTTTTCACATTTTCATCTTCTTCTCAAGAACCACTGAGCAGATTTCAACCAAATTTGGCACAAACACCACTAGGTGAAGGGGATTCAAGTTTGTTCAAATGAAGTGCCACGCCCTCTTTAAAGGGGAGATAATTGAGAATTATTGAAAATTTGTTGGTATTTTTCAAAAATCTTCTTCTCAAAAACTATTCGGCCTGAAAAGCTTAAACTTGTGTGTAGGCATCATTAGGTAGTGTAGATTCAGGTTTGATCAAATCATGGTCCCTGGGGGATAGGGTGAGTCCACAGTAGGGGGATCATGTTTTACATAGGAATATATGGAGAAAATCTTCAAAAATCTTCTTCTCAAAAACTATTAGGCCAGGAAAGCTCAACTTTGAGTGGAAGCATCCTCAGGTAGTGTAGATTCAAATTTGTTCAAATCATGGTCCCCAGGGGTAGGGTGGGGCCACAATAGGGGGATCAAGTTTAACATAGGAATATATTGAGAAAATCTTTAAAAATCTTCTTATCTAAAACTATTAGACCAGAAAAGCTCAAATTAAAATGGAAGCATCCTCAGGAAGTGTATATTCAAATTGTTTCAAATCATGGTCCCTGGGGGTAGGGTGGGGCCACAATAGGGGGATCAAGTTTTACATAGGAATATATAGAGAAAATCTTTAAAAGTCTTCTTCTCAAAAACTATTAGGCCAGGAAAGCTCAAATTTGAGTGAAAGCATCCTCAGATAGTGTAGATTCAAGTTTGTTCAAATCATGATCCCTGGGGGTAGGGTGGGGCCACAATTTGGGGATCAAGTTTTATATAGGAATATATAGAGAAAATCTTTAAAAATCTTCTCAAAAACTATTAGGCCAGGAAAGCTCAAATTTGAGTGGAAGCATCCTCAGATAGTGTAGATTCAAGTTTGTTCAAATCATGATCCCTGGGGGTAGGGTGGGGCCACAATTTGGGGATCAAGTTTTATATAGGAATATATAGAGAAAATCTTTAAAAATCTTCTCAAAAACTATTAGGCCAGAAAAGCTCAAATTTGAGTGGAAGCATCCTCAGATAGTGTAGATTCAAGTTTGTTCAAATCATGATCCCCGGGGGTAGGGTGGGGCCACAATTGGGGGATCAAGTTTTACATAGGAATATATAGAGAAAATCTTTAAAAATCTTCTTCTCAAAAACTATTAGGCCAGAAAAGCTCAAATTTGAGTGGAAGCATCCTCAGATAGTGTAGATTCAAGTTTGTTCAATCATGGTCCCCGGGGGTAGGGCGGGGCCACAATTGGGGGATCAAGTTTTTTATAGGAATATATAGAGGAAATCTTTTAAAAATCTTCTTCTCAAAACTATTTGGCCAAGAAAGCTCAAATTGGCATGTAACCATCCTTAGGAAGTGTAGATTCAAGTTTGTTCAAATCATGGTCCCTTGGGGTAGGGCGGGGTCACAATGGGGGATGAATTTTTATAGATAGAGAAAATCTTTAAAAGTCTTCTTCTCAAAACTATTAGGCCAGGAAAGCCCAAATTTGAGTGGAAGCATCCCCAGATCATATAGATTCAACTTTGTTTAAATAATAGTCGAGGGGTAGGGTGAGGCCACACTGGGAGATGAATTTTTACTTAGGAATATATAGAGAAAATCTTTAAAAATCTTCTTTTTAAAGACTGTTTGGCCAGAAAAGGTTTAAACTTGTGTAGAGGCATCCTCGGGTAGTGTAAATTCAAGTTTGCAAAATCACAGTCCCTAGTGGTAGGGCGGGACCGTGATGGCGGTTTGAATTTTTACATAGGAATATAATGAGAAAATCTTTAAAAGTATTCTGGGAAAGTTTTCGGTTCAAAACTCAGTACCTAGTGTGAAAGCACAGGTTATGCAGATTTAAGTTTGATGAAACCATGATTCCCTAGAGAAAAGTGGGGCCATGAAATGGGGGGGGGGGGTATATAGGAATAGAGAAAAATCTTCTTACAGGTACAACAACAAAAGGGGCTTGGTATTTACCAAAAAATAAGAGGTGGATAAAAATTGGCAGATTTTCAATTTTTTTTAGCAAGATCTACTGTACTCAGTTGTCAAGATATTTTGATACTGTAATGCTAATTTGATCAGAATTAAGGCAATTGTTGCTCAGGTGAGCGATGTGGCCCCTGGGCCTCTTGTTTACTCTAGATACGTCGAAGTGGTTGTTTATTCAGGCGACACTTGTCCTGCAATGTGATAATTGTTTGATGATTGACCATATTGATACCTAATTTATAATTAACACTGACCGTTTCACGATAATTTGGAGATGCGGTGAACATTAGAAATAAATTCAGACGAAGAGAAAACATTTTAATTATTCACAAAAACTGAAATATTATTATAATAGATGCTTTTTCTTGTATGCAAGCATTTTTATATATTGCTGATTCTTTAAAGTTGTTCAGACTTTAGCCCCTGGATGCTTCTGGGGCCTCACAGGGGGTTCAGAGTGTGATGTAGGTTTATATCCTGTATATTAACAATTGTAAAGGGTCTTTTTGAGAACTGCAATGCTGAATGCGATATGACTATAAAATCATCCTGTTAGAAAAAGGACTTGATTATAAATATAAGAATATTCAGGGGGAAACAGATTTTTTTGTATGGGATCTACATGTATTATACCACATTGTCCAGATATTTAGTATTATGACTCCATGAAGCTGATTTTATCGTGCCTATTGTTGCTCAGGTGAGCGATGTGGCCCTTGGGCCTCTTATTTATACAGGATCTACATATATTATACCACATTGTCCAGATATTTTGTATTATGACTCCATTATGCTGATTTTTGCTCAGGTGAGCAATTTGGCCCATGGGCCTCTTGTTTTTGACTGATAACCGTTAAGAATGATGTTTCAAGTTGGTGTGGTCTAAAGCTTTTTTTTTTTAAATCAGGGTTATGGCATTTGTTGTTAAGGTAAGCAATGTTGCCCCATGGCCTCTTGTTAAAGATATTTAATTGAGTACTCATTAACCCTTTCAAATTCTTGAATTTTTACTTGTTATGAGGGGTATTGTGATATAAAAAATGCTTAATGCATTAAATATGGAAACATAACAAACAAGTATTACATAAATATGGATAAATAATATATTAAATATTTCTATGTGTTCATTTTATTGCAGGTAGCCAGTTCTGAGTATGATGCGAAAAAAGAGGCAGAGGAATTTGTAAGGGAAAAGAAAGACAAAAAATGCCTGAGAGTTAGACATATTGATGATGTCATTGGTTAGTACAGATGTCTAATTTGATTGTACCTGGTAGTTTGTTTTATTTTTGGAAAATCTGAATGTTTAAAGTTGAATGAGTAGTAATTAATATTGATTTTCCTTGTAGGAAAAGGTGTTTTTGCACTTAGAGATTTCTCCAAAGGGGAGTTTTTGCTTGAGTATGCTGGGGAGCTTTTAAGGTATGCAGAAGGCAGAAAGAGAATGAAGGACTACCCCTTGAATTTAGGAAGTTTCATTTACTTGTTTAGTTTCAAGGACAAACAATTTTGGTATGTATTTATTAGGCTGTTTAAAATAAATTCTATGTAATGTAACATGAGAATTTAAAACCTACGAGGGAGGGAGGAAAAAAATAAATGAACAAAAATTTCAAACAAATTTGTATTTATTGAAAGTCAGTCAGTTACCAATACATCAACACTGTCATATAATACATATGGTAGAATTCAGTCCATGTTAAGTCTTGCATTTTCCAAGCAAATACTTTTGTGTAATTTGGGTTTATGTCCTTTCTGTGAAATTTTAAATTTCCTTTTGTGGAAAATGTTGCGCAACATATGTGACTCACAGGTTATCATTATTATTTTTATAAATAGACATTTTAAAATTTAACATATCAGAGCTGAGTTGTAAGATTCACTGTACCTACTCCTTTGAAGAAGGGAGGGCGTATTGCTTTGCTGCTGTCTGTCGGTCTCATGGTCGGTCGGTCCACCAACAGTTTCCGTTCATTTTCTTTGCAAAGGATAAACATATTGAAATGAAATTTGGTATACAGGTTTATCATGATAATATCTAGGTCAAGTTCGATATTGGGTATGATCAAGCAATTTTCGACAGAGTTATGGCCCTTGGTCTTAGAAAAATTTGAGTTATTTGTAGTTTCCGCTCATTTTCTTCGCATAGGATAAACATATTGAAATGAAATTTGGTATACAGGTTTATCTTGATAATATCTAGGTCAAGTTCAATATTGGGTAAGATCGAGCATTTTTCGACAGAGTAATGGCCCTTGGACTTAGAAAAATTTGAGTTATTTGCAGTTTCCGTTCATTTTCTTCGCAGATGGTGCACATATTGAAATATCTAGGCCAAGTTTGATTTTGGGTATGATAGAGCAATTTCCAACAAAGTTATGGCCCTTGGACTTAGAAAAATTCGAGTTATTTGCAGTTTACGTTCTTTTTCTTTGTGGATGTTTCCAAGTGTTTCACTAACATCTCTTGTTTTAATTAAAATGGGTAGTAATTTCAGTTGTTCATGAACTACTTTAAAAAATATATTCTACAAACCTCGTTTTGGGGCGAAAGTTGGTTCAGCATGGTTCATGCCCTGTGACTTAATAACCGACATCGTACAATCTTGAAATAAGATTCAACTTTGATCATGTGTTGATCCATTATTGTTCGTTTTTAAATGGTTTTTTTACTTCGATGGTGGCATAGACTCTCATTTTCTTTGTATGATGAATAATGAATACCCCGATACTGTTTTTGTGCATGTTTTTCTCTTACACAGGATGTAGAATTAAGCCGCTAAATGAAAACCTACATGGAACGACTTTTACAAATCTGGGTTTGCTTATTTTTTTCAAAACAGCATTTTGGCTGAAACTTAGGCGCAGGGGTTGTGTTAAATGTAGAATTAATTTTGAACAGCCTTAGGAAAGAAAGAACACCTAAATTATTAATGAAATATTGTAATCTGAAAAAAGTTGTAACAACCAGTGGAAAATACAAAAATGATAGTCAAATGCAACATCATCATTTTTAATTGTAGAAGTAATTATATTCAGAGAAATGATTATCTCAAAGTGATTCATTTTGAAAATATTCTTTATGGGTCCAAAGGAACCCTCTTAATCTTAACTTTGAGTCCCAAGCAGAAAACAATGAGTCCATATTTTATTCCACGATGAACATCAAACAAGCTCTATTAAAATCAAATTCTAAATGACCATACTAAGAGACAGACTAAGTGCCGTCACTGGAACCGTTCCAAGTTTTCAGCATTCCTTTCAGCATGAACCTCTTTGTTGATATTAATTTCACTTGTGTACTTTTTCATAAACTCTGGTTAATCTATCCTAGTTGAGGAGGAATTTTATTCGGTGGCATCATGATCAACATCAATATCCCCGCTGTAATGTAATGTATCATTGGATATGATTGGTTAATCACTAAGTCTTGACCAATGAGATTTTGGCTTTTGAAGGCAGGGTTGTCTTTAAAAATTGAACTAGAAGGAAGAAATAAAAAATAGAAGGGGGGGGGGGGGGGTCTGGGGGTCTTGCTTATAGCTACATTGTGTTGAAATGCAATAATAGCCATGTAATTATGGCATTATAGGCAGGGGAATTCCCCGCCTCCCAGGTCTTAGAAACAACCCTGTTGTAGTGTGTTTTAGTTATTCGGAACATTTCGGGCATCTACTTAGTAGGTTAAGAAAGGAACAATCAATGTTCTGGAACTTCTTAGCGAAAAAATGTGTATATGTATATTTCTAAATTTAATGCGTTGTTTGAAATGCATATATAATGAAGTATGTGTCCTGAGCAAAATTTGTGCATATTTTATGCAGGACCCATGTCAAAATGAATCACTGATCTCAATGCATCAAGCAGTTCAAGTTCAAAGTCGTCTGCAAACACACTAGCCAAATCACTGAGATTTTCTGTACCAATTTCATTTTCAGTTTTTGATGGTTGCTGTCCAAAAGTGTTAATAAGAATCTCTGATATTTTCCTCTTCTTCCCATTGCTGATGAAATGGGAGTAAGATTTGAGAGAGGTCTCCGATTTATGTCCAGAAACTTTCATAATGCGACGGCCAACATCCAACACAGTATTACGGTACTTGTAACACGCACCGGATGATTATTCTACACTTTAGAGAGTTTTCCTACATTTGAAATATTGGACATAAAGCTTGACAATGATTTTTCCCAAAAGGTGCATTTGTATACCACACATTGTCATCAAATGAGAAGGAATCTGTAGGTCGCTGCCAGAAGTCATCCTTGTTTGGGTTCAACTTTGATACATACTTTTCGAAAGAAAACACAGGGCAGTTCATGTTTCCTGGAGAAAAAATTTGAGGAAAACAATCTATAAATTCTTCATAATCATGATAATAGCTATGTACCATATATACTCGCCTATAAGTATTGTTCGCCTATAAGTCGGTTGTCTTTTTTCAAGTTTATTTACAAGATTTTGCCATTGACCCTCTTATAAGTCGGGTATCTTTTTCTGGATAATCAGTCTATAAATTCTCAATCAAATTAGCACATTTTATCAAGCAAGACTATATTCTAGATAAAATGTATGGGTGTTTGACCCCTCTGTCATCATTTCTAGATGCATTTTAAAAGTGTTGTGTTCAGTTATATAAGACATCTATCCTGGAATGATAACTTTCGATTTTGGACGCCATTTTTTTTTATTAATACACTTGGTATTATAGCTTTAAAACTATTTAACTGTTGAAAATAAAATTATAGTGATTTTGATCCCCTGTTGACTGATTAAGATAGTATAGCCTCTTTTAAAACTGGTGTGTTAGCTTGTGTTGTTTTAGGTGACATGCCACCTACAGCCACCAATATAGCGTTATTATCACCTCAGGTGAAATTAATTATGAATAATTATAAAACGATCTTTATTTTTTTTAAACAGACCAGCATTTATTTTAGTGTTTAATTTTTAAGTATTAAACAGAAATTGCTGTTCTGTAAGGCGATCATAATTTGATTTTTAGTTTTACGGATTTTTTTCCAAGAAAAGTCAAGTCGGAGGACGAAAAAAAAAAAAAAAAAGGCATGTCAGCTGCTGGCCCGGGTACTTTGAGGCAACTCTTGCTGCCATATATCACTACCACCTCCGATTGTGAGGACTCCAACTGTGCGCATTGCATGCAGACACTAGGTCTGAGGGTCTCTTGTTTTGCATTGTATGAATTGGTTTGTAAGTGTAATTTCAATGCAGGGACCAACCTAGAGCAAAATTTTTGGGTGACTTCAATTCTCTCTAACAGAAAAATAGAGAGAAGTTTGAGAAATCAGGGAGACTTCCATTACTTGACAATGGCATAACACTAATGATGATATACACAGATTCAACCTTTAATAATTTAAATTAGATTAGAAGCAAGTCAATAAAAAAAAAACTTTTAATAATTATGAATTTTTTTTATTAATTTAATTTATTTGAGGCATTCATACATTAAATAGATGAAATGTGTTGCAATTGTGTTAGCTAAATGACAAATAATAATGACAGTTTATGTATTTCTGTGTATTTTGGGGGTATTAGTACAACCTTTTGACCCAATTACAACCGTTATGTAGAGGGTCTTTTTTTTTTTAAAGATAACTGTAAACAACCCTAGGGTTTTATGATTATTTAAGCATTAATTTAGCAGAGTTATTAATTAATTACAAGTTACCACCTAATTGTAGCATCAACACTAAAAGAAATAAACATTGGTTGCACAGTATGTGGTTGCATCATCCGTATATTAGGCCTACCCCTAAAGATAAGACAGTCTCAGTAATTATCCTAATCACAACAGGGGTTAACTGAGGCTGTGAAAATGTCTTTAGAATAAGTAAAGTATCATTTTATTGCCTTTTGGGTTAATTTAGATGATTGTGAACTCATAATACAGGACGACTTCCAACTTCTCTTTTGGAGGAAATTCCGGCGAAGTTAACTATTTCGCCCAATTCGCCCCCTTTCAACACAACGAAACCAATCCAACGATGCCCTCATGTAAATTTTTTGCTGAAACATATATGAATTTCTTGCTGATTTTGTTCTGAATATTATCTGAAAATTTTCTGATTTCTATATCTGAAATCTGACTGAAATTGGAACATTCCAGACAGATTTCAGAAAGTGCTGAACAAAAAATCAGCAAAAATTTCAGCAATATTTCAGTATTTTTTCAGCGAATAATACAATTCTGAAATCTGTCTGAAATTGGAACATTCCAGACAGTTTTCAGAATTCAGCAAAGTTCAGATAAATTTCCAGCAATTACTCAGCAATGTTTCAGCAGTATTTAAGACACAATTCAGCAACAAATCAATAATTCTTCAGCACAATTTCAGCAATAGTTCAGTGCTGTTTCTGCAATATTACAGCAAATTTTCAGTAAAATTACAGCATCTTTTAAGAAAAGTTTCAGCAATATAACAGAACCTTATCAGCGAATATTCATCACTATTTCAGCACTATTCTATTACCTCTGTAATCTATCAAAAATGAAAAGAAGTACAAATGAATAGGATTTTCAAGCAAATCAAATTTATTCATAGTTTTCTAAATATACATTTTTCCCACATCACTTATCTGCCTCTCCCTGAAACTTCTTTAAATGTCCTTGCTTCTTGTGCAGTTTGATTCTTTTACCACCCTGAAACAGAAATACAGGAATTTATGATTTTATTAACATGCAAGATTTTACATATTTTCTGATAATCATAATGCTATTCTTTTAAATTAAGATATTTATTAACCTTTCATGCAAATTTATACATGCAAGTCAAATAGAATATACATGTACAATATAAATTCCATTTTTTTCCTCACCTTTATTATCATTATTTTGGGAACAGTTTTTGCAGGTCTCAGCTCCCCTATTTTTTTCTGCATATGATCAGCAACTATGAGTGTTGCAAAAAACAATCTATATACAATGTAAAGTTCCTTTGTATCATAAATTACATGAGATTACAGCTTGGCATATGTCATTAAATCATAAAACTTATTTGTAGCATAACTTTAGAATGTGTTGTAGAATACAAATTTGCTTACTGTTCAATCATTAAATATTCTTTAAATACACATAAAAAAAAACCAACATTTATCACATGCATTAAATGTCCCCATATATCTTAATTTATAGTGTACCCTACCTCTTTTAGAAATATCCCGCAATAAAACATCAATATTGATGTATAAATCTTTGAATTTTCAAATCCGTCTGCTTGTAGCTCCCATCAAAAGTGCGTCATCATTGGGCGGAAGTGACGTATACGTAGTGTACTCAAAACAACTCGATGATAATCCGATATAATTCCGGATTAAAAATAAGTTAATCATTTACAGTTGGTTTAAATATACGCAAAACTGTTATAAACACATGGGAAATTGAATCAAATAGCTTTAAAAGCAGACATAGAACTGTCAGAAACTAGGTATCTTTTAATAGTACTCAAGTTGTTACTAGTCAATTTCACCCCTCCCCAATTTTTTGTTTAATTTCTTTTTAATTCATTTTGGTAACATTGAAAACAAAACGTTCGCATTATAGTTTGTTTCTATAATTTGTATTGTAATTTTGATTAAAAAATCTTCGTATTGATGTAATAGTATGACTTTTATGTATTGAAGTTCAGTGAGCGTTATGTAACGGTGACGAATTGTTTAGATACCTCATTAACAATGGCGGACACTTCAAAGTCCAAGCGAAGTTGCAGGATGAGTGCAGGTGTTTTGGCAGATAAGAAATAAATGATTTTGTGAATAGACCTTTGGGAAATGTCAACAAACAGTTTTATTACGTGTCTGTTAAATGCTCATCAACTTTTTGCTACAGCAATGCCATTCGCTCGTAAACGAAATTTTGTGTTTCAACTTGCACACTAACGAGGTAAATACAAATAAAGCAGAATCACTCGCTGAAACAAATTATATACGGTAGTATTAACTTGTATATCTGCTAGAGGGAACTAAGTTACAAAGAGGAGCTATAATAGTATAACTGTCTTTATAACAGTTTGTAGTTCTGATTGTTTTGTATAGTAGCAACTTCTGAAATGTTTGAGCAAATTATTAAATTAGTAAAATTACGGTACACATTGGTACGTGAATTCACACATTTTCAGCACCATTTGAAATAATCTGTTAAGTTTTATTGTTTTATTTAAATGAAATATTGGTGAAATTGAATTCTTTTCTGAAAAATGCATCAGTTTGGAGTATTCGATTGCAAACATATTTCAGCATTTAAATAGCATTATAAATTTCATCAAATTAAGAATTGATCAGCATCAAAATTCCAACAGATTTCAAACAATTGTTTCAGACAAAAAAATTACATCAGGATTAATGCTTATAAAATCTAATATAGAGTATTTCAGCAATATTTAGAATAGTTCAGACTGTTTCAGCAATATTCAGAATAGTTCAGACTGTTTTAGCACTATACAGATAGAGTTCAGACTGTTTCAGCAATTTTCAAAACAGTTCAGATTTTTCAGACAAATTCAGAACAATTCAGATTTTTCAGACAGTTCAGCAATATTGCTGAAATGTGTTCAGAACTGGTTCAGAGGCACAAAATGGTAGTAAGCAATTTTTCAGATATGATTCAGATATATTTCAGTGAATTTAAGGAAATTTTCAGAAAATTTCTTTCATGAGGGTGTTCTGCAACACCTTGACCTTCCTCCATCATTCTGAAAGCGTTTTTACATCCAGATTTAAATATCTCAGTGATTTATTATTATAAAACACGGGTTTGACTCAAGCAGCTTGAACTGAGCATGAAAATTTTCGAATTTTTTTTTTTTTTAAAAATGCAAATTTTTAGAGTCGGCGGATCCGTAAAACTAAAAATCAAATTATGATCGCCTAATCCAGCTAGATCGCTTGTAGACGCCATGTTTTTTAATAGTTTTCTGTAAAGAGAGTTTTCTTTCTTGAAATTTGTAACTTTCGATTTTGGACGCCATTATTTTATTTAACACTCATTACAACTTGATTATAGCTCAAAAACTAGTTTAAATGCTACTGGAAATAAAATGACAGGTATTTTATCCCATACTGACCGATTAGGGTTGGTAATTAGCCCCTTACACTCTGTGTTGGCTTGTATTGTCTTTAGTACAGTTATACCTACAGCTATTATCACCTCTGGCGTAAATAATTACAGTTGAAACTTTCAATGCATTTATTAATGTATTTATCTTTTTAGTAATTAAAATATAAACATGTCAAATATAGGGACCACAAGTCAAAAGTTGGAAGCAAATTGGCACCCAGAAACGAAGTTTTACCCAGTGGAAAAACTATCTGATTGTATGTCATGCCTATAAGTCGGACCCCTACTTTTTGTTCAAATTTCTACTCCCAAAATACCGACTTATAAGCGAGAATATACGGTAGTAGTAATGGTAATTAAAATTTTTTTTAACATACAGGTGACACTCGATGGCTCGAACTTCGATCTCTCAAAGTTCTTGATCTCTCGATGTGAAGTCATGGTCCCGATTTTTTTCTCTATATAATTAAGCAAATTTACTTTTGATCTCTCGAACTTTGATCTCTCGAAGTTCTTGATCTCTTGAAGTAAAACCTGGGTCCCGTTATACATATTTCATTGTTTTTTACTCTTGAAAACTCGAAGTGATTGCTGTGTACACACGGCGGCTGATCAAGCGTATAATTATAGCTCCATGTAGACCTTACCTGGATGGTTGAGTGAACTCCTGGGGGCTAGCGTGGTGGCGTTAATTGATTGATTACGTAAGTGGCACTACCCGTTGCTTCCTTCAAAGGGTAGATAGGTAATTTGTATCTGATGTATCAATTTCAAAAACTTGTGAAAATTACAGTATAGAAAACCGCTCTTCACTTAAAATATTCTGTGATTAATAAAACATAATATTCTTTGAAGTTTTTCTTAGCGTGAAAAACCCACTTAATAACCACACAACTAAGTTCTGTATTGTTTAAATTGAAGTAATGAAGCAGAAAATAAGAATAACATCATGTTAGACCATCACTATCGTTACATGTTATAAACATAAACTTTTTACTGCTATGATTTTAAAACCAAAATGACCGGAAAAAATTTCCGGATTTTTAAAAACTTTCGATCTCTCGAACTCTTGATCTCTCGATGTTTAATCATGGTCCCCTGAAGTTTGAGTTATCGAGATTCACCTGTATATATATATATATATTTATATATATATATGGCATTAAACGTACGCGGTTTTTACCTGAGGCAGGTGTTTAAACCGCGTTGACAAATGCATAAAGATAATCATGATCCTTTTATAGAAAATCACATAATTTGTAGGTAAATATTTTTTTTTAATATTTGCTGTTTATTTGGTAATACTGGGGTAATATTTGAATTCTAGTCATTTAAAGCTGTTATCTGTACAATCCAAGGTGAAATGAGCTATGCCCGCAGGTGGTTGAAAAATCATGCTTTACTAACTTATTGATCTATCGATATACGATTATATTAAATTTTAAAATCTAGCAAAAAATGTAAAATTAATAAGACTTATTTACTTAAATTAAATATTTTACTTCATAAATATTCAGGTACGTATATTTTTATTTTTCAATATCATTTTATCTTTTTATCCTATGAAACCATTAAAAATTCATTCAAATTATAAAAGTGGCTTAATCGCTCATATTACGGAAAATCACGACTTTATAATTGCTATAACAAGCGTCATTGTTTTGATAAAAATTTTATAATTTGTTAGGAAAATTGATTTCAACCAGCAGACCGACTAGTTGTAGCCTTATAAAAACACCTGCTCACAATTAAATGTTCAAAGAAAAATCAGTTCTCCTAATACTGTTGAATCATTAGATTTCATGGTGGCTCAATTTTCGTGGAATTTTTGGGTACCTTTCATCCATGAAATAACATCCTCCACGAATTAATAGATTAGGATAATAAAGTCATATTTCCTCTGTAGGTTTAAGAGAATACACGAAATTACGTCCCCATGAACCTGTAAAATTTAAGCAATCCACGAACATTGGCCCCCACGAAAATTAATGATTCCACAGTAACACAAAGGAAAAAGGTACTCATAATTAAAATTGTATGATTCTTCACATCGCACGGGTTTTATTCAGTTTTAAACTAAGTGTTGCCCTGAAAAGATACAGTGTATATACACGTATATTCTGTGATTTTCATAAAAACAATGGCTAGGCGTTCTGGTGTGCGTGAAGATAGACATTTCTTTACAAGAAATGGAATGAGGTTGTTGCATCACAAAACAACTTGAGAAGTTGTACATGTTATTAAATGCATACATCTCGAGTTACTTTTAAAAAAAATCAAATGCCAACTATTTTTGTACACATTTCCTTCATTGTGTATATTAATTATAAGTCGCGATCATTTCCTGTGTATAGTGATTAACAAACCTAGGGTAGAAAACGACATGCTCTAGGGGTTTTCACACCTATTCAAGACAAAAGAAAATCTCAAAATTGCGTTCGGCTTCGTTCTACCGTACACCTATCTTACAGGCTTCTTGATCATGTTGATTGAGTGTCGCCGATCTTGATTTTATCTACGATCTGTATGTGTGTGTGTGTGAGAGAGAGAGTAATGCTCTTTAGCCCCCCCCACCCACGACACCACTGCATTCAATTGAAATATAATAATATAAAAATTTCCTGAGTTTAGTATTCATAAAAGACATTGTGATTGAATCCAATATGCAGTTTCAGTCTGAGTCCACGTGCTTCTCCTGTCAATCAAATCAGGAGCTGCACCACGTGCTTCTTCCTTGATAAAGGAAAACAGTTTTGTTCTATTAGTCTTCAGGTAAAGGAAAAAAAGAAGTTTGTCTAACAATGAAGTATTTAACACTGTTTATGACGTTTGATTTAATGCTTGACACCGTGTTTGTGAAGTTTAGTTCGTATACAACGTTATTTAAAAAGAAAACTAATTCTCTCTCTCTCCTCCCCTCTCTCTCTCTCTCTCTCTCTCTCTCTCTCTCTCTCTCTTTTCGGGGGAAGAGACATGCTAAACACCTTTTACAGTTTAAGAAGGCAGTAAAATGAAACAATTATTTATTGTTACTGTTAGATAAATTGTTTGATATACGGGAAGAATTCCTGGTTGTCACTTGTTGCAAGGAATATCCACCTGCCTCATACCCGTGAATTCTGTGCGTTCAAGCGAAGAGTGATTTCCTGTCAGTGCGATGGTTTCACGCCTTTGTGTAAAACAATTGGGACAAATACAGTTAACTTTGACAGTCATTAAAACGTTGGAAAGGGGGTACCAAAAACGTTATAATTCGCTACAGATACGACATATGTGTAGTAGCTTCATATTCAACACACATAAAAAAAATATCAATATCTTTTTATATTTTAAGGGTAAAGTAAAATTTTCATATTTTGCCGTTGATCGTATGCCCGGCCCCTGCGAGATGATCTTGAACAATTCATGATTTTCTCTTGAATAATTCATGAATACTATTCATGAAATGTTCATGAAGAGTTCATGAGGATCCCATGAACTTATTATTGGACATTTTAAAGTCATGAATTTTTGTTCATGAGAAAATGTTGATGAATATTCATGAACAAACTTTTTCATGAATAATTCATGAACAGTTATATTCATGAAGATTCATCAATTGATGAATGTCCAATAATAAGTTCATGGGATCTTCATGAACTATTCATGAATAAGTTTAATGAATCTTCATGGACTGTTCATGAATAAGATTATGAATTTTATTCAGGAATAATTCATAAATAAAATTCATGAACTATTCATGAAAATTCTTACCTACTACATTTGGTATATAAAAAAGTAAAATCTCATATAAAAATGACTATAAGATACTTTATTATAATTGAAGAATAATGAGACAATATCTAAAGTATCACATAATATTCTTATGTACTGACTATCACTTTAAATAATCAGCAAGTTTAATAAAGTTTGCAAAACAACAGGTAACGATATCAATACTGAACACATGTAAGCTTTAAAGAAATGTTACAATATTAGAAATTGACATCCCAATATGCGATGATTTGAAATATATGTGACATAAGAATATGATAACTAGTTGCTAACTATCAATATGTCCTTTATGAAATCTTGCTTTGTTGCATTTTCCTTGCCTTAATTTGCTCATATAGTCATATTGATTTCACTTGTATGCCATATATTGCAAGGTGCATTTACTGCATGGTAGGTATAATGCTCCATCCTTTAAAAAAAAATTTCTACAAACCCAGAGTAACTTGAGTGTTATTTTTGTCTTGGTGACAATTCTTCTTGGTGGCAATTCTTCCCAGACTTCACATACGATATAGCTCCTTTGGTGGCAGAAGAGTCGTACCTCTGTACTGTAAAAAATAATATGACAAATAGCAGTATAATTATGACATGTCGTTTAACACATAGTCATTTGAAACATCAACTAATCATTTAATCACGTCATATAATTTATTTTTTAATTCAAATATTTTTATTAAGTAAGATAACGCTGAAATTGCACTAGAGCTTAAGAGTGCGGGTGCTTACCCTAGAAAAAGTGATATCGCAGAAAAAAGAAAACAAGATGAAACCGTAACTGTTTTCAAATCTGTAAAAATTTATTGCCATTTTATTAGAAATTTTCAATTATTTGCAATAGCATTTATTTATTACTTACTGAAAGTTATGTTCCATGATCACTATCTTTAGAGCTGTCCAATATTCTGGGTTTTCTGTATAATTCTAGAGTGAAATAAGTTTGTATTCATTAACTCAAATGACATCTGCATTATGTATAACTTTATCTTGTAACTGCGCCGGTTTAGGTATATCAAAAGTTATAATCAACTTTGTAGTTAAACTTATAAGTTAGTCAGACAAGAACTTCACTACAAATTAAAAACCGCCATTTTGAAATGTTTGAAAAAAGCGAACAAATCTGAATTTTCCGTTTTGACTCCTTTACATAAAAGTTTATTTCGATATATACATACCAAATTACCTTTAATATCATTACTTTGAACTACATCTGCTGCATTATCTTCTTGCATGTTCCATACTAAAATTATGCCAACGCTCATGTGGAAGATCCGTCTGCTTTCATTCAAAATAAAATGCGTAATCACTGGGCGGAAGTGACGTTGTAGAATCAAAACAACTCGCTGAATGTATATTCTGAGATTCTTTTCATTTGGTTAAATAATTTTTAACATAATTGTTAATAATACTAAATGAATATCTTTAAATAAAACTATATTTAAGGTGGTAAAGTTTTCATTATTATATAATAAGAGATTGAAGAAACATACGATTTAATATTGTTTAGTTTACACAAGTTGTGTCTGTTAAATTTCAACCCCCTCCGTTTTTGAACACCTCAAGGTTATGGAACTTGAAAAAATAATTTACACTCAATTTAATATTCTTTCATACTTTATTTCTATAATTTTGCATTAATGTTTTAAAGTAAGATTTTCATTTTTGCTTGACATTAAGTTTATGACAAATTAAAGTTCAGTGTGTTTTTGTAACGGAGGCGAATCGACATGACACCTCATAAACAATGGCGGACTTCTTGAAACTCGGAGCGTAGTTGTCGGAGTTTTTACGGCTAATCATAAATGCATGGTTGGAAGTTCTCAACGAAATATTTGCGCAACGGATTTGTAACTTCACAGAATGAATTGCTTTCAAATGTGTGCAACAGTGATGCCTTTTACAAATAAACCGCAATGGCTCGACGGGGTCCAAATTTCAACCGAATGTGCTCGGAACATTTTCCCTGTCGTTCTTACAGAAACAAACGCACTTCGTCTTGTGTGTATATATGCTTCTATGATAGACTGACAACCGACCACGTCTTTATAAAACTTGATATACTTCAAACAAGTTAGAAATCAATGTATACAAACATTTTTTTCCAAGAAACACGCAAATTTTAAAATAATTTCACCTTTGTTTTTGTCAACGAATTTACATGTTTTCAGAATTAAATAAGTAATGAAACTATAATATATAACATCTTTCTTTTTCTAAATTAAAGATGCCACATTTATATAGGTGTTTGAATATTCATGAATGTTCATGAAGACAATGCTTTTATAATATTTTGAGATGTATACATTTTTTTAAAACATAATGTTCTGAATATTAAACTGTGTTAAACTTATAAAAGTATTTGAAATTATATAAATTTCCTAAAATAGATCTTCATGAAAATTCATGAATGTTCAATACCTATAACCATTATACCTGGAGGTATTTCCTGTATTCTTGTATGTTCATAATTTATTCATGAATTACATTTTAAGAATACATTCATGAATAAAATTCATGAACCACCTTTATGAACCAGTTATGAACCAGTCATGAATATGTCATGAAACTTCATGAACGGTTCATTAAAGTTCTTAAAATCATGAATTTCATCTCGCAGGGGTGTATACGTACACCGCGTAGCGAGTGCTTGTCACGGACTAGGTTAATTGTCTTGAGTATCGACAGTCTCTCTCTCTCTCTCTCTCTCTCTCTCTTTCTTATTCTATATTGAAGGTTTTAGGTTTTTTGCGGAGGGGGTGCATCTTAAACACGTTTAACAGTTAAACAGATAACAGTAAAATGAATAACTATTTATTGTTATTACTGTTAGTAAAATTGTTTGAAAAAAAATGAAATTCCTGATGGTCACTCGTTACACGGATTATCCACCTGTCTCATATACATGTACCAGTGTATTCTGTGCATTCAAGCGTAGAGTGATTTCCCGTCAATGCGATGGTTTCACACCTTTGTGTTAAACAATTGGGACTTAAGTCAAGTACAATTTACATGTACTTTCACAGTCATTAAAACGTTGAAGAGGTGGAGGGGGCGGTTACGAAAAACGGTATTTGCAGCTGATACTACATGTACATTTGTGTTGTAGCTTCATATTGAACTCACATAAAATCATGTCAATATAATTTAGTATTTTAAGGGTTGAGTAACATTTTCATATCATGCCGTTGACCGTAGGTAAACGTTCTCCGTGTAGCATGTGCCTGTCACGGACTAGATTAATTGTCTTGAGCATCAAGAGAGTGCCGTAAAACAAGCTACAAACTGATATGGATTAAAACATTTTTGTAGTCGGAAATGTTTAAAATCATTAAAAAATCGAAGAATAATATTTTATAGTTCTATCCCTCTCCCTCATGCATGTAGATTACATTATAAAAATGATTAAATATTTTTGAAATAATAGGTATATCAACAGTTACATGAAAATTATTACGGGTGCAGATGATTCTTTAATTAAAACATCTCTAAAATAATCGATAAGGAGTTTTGAAAACGTGCATCAAAAATACGTAATCATTTTAATATATGTGAAATGAAAACAATACATCAGACATGGCCAGTATAGAATGACTCTCAGTGTTAGGTGGCCGTCTTATTGTCTAATAGCATACAGGTAAAAACCTCCATTCACCTTGTTCAACGGTAGGTCACACCGCCGCGGTTTAAACATGGCTGCATCGAGGACCGCGATGAATTAACCGCGATGGTGTAACGCGGAAAGGATTAAATAACCGCGGGGGGAGTGCGGTCAAATACTGGATCCGCTTTGACGGTACTGTACATCTGAACTTCAGTAACACTTCCAGCAGCATCGGCCCGATGATTTTTATCCAGCTCATAAACACACTGATATGCATACATTCTCCCAACATCATCTTTTGCTACGTTAAGTGTATATTTGGTCATTGATCTCAATTTTTCTTTCCATTTTCTGCACGGATAAAGCATAATTTTAAACCACACCTTTCTCTGTAGACCAAACGGAGTGTTTACTGTACAATTTCTGAAGATCCTGCTCTGAAATGGGAGGATGGTGGTCAGTCCCCCGAGTCTTTTCCTCTTCAAATTGGTTGACACGGCTCTGAATATTTCGTTGCTCTTATTAAATTCAGAATCTTTAACAATGTCTATGTTTCTTTTCTGTTGAAGAAAACATTTTAACCCATAACAAATGTTCTGTAGTGCACCCAATGCCTGCAATGATTGTGTCGCCTTTAAACTAGCAGTTAAACTAGTTGACAATTAATCAATCAATACAGTATACCAGAACTGAAATTGTTTATATATATAATTAGTATATATTTTTTTCTTTTTTCTTTTAAGGGTGGATGGAACTTACTCAAAACAAAAAGGGAAATATGTGAATGATGCAGCCCCTAAATCAAAACAGAATAATTCTGTAATGAAAATACTTGAAGTAGACGGAGTTCCACATCTTGTGCTATATGCATCAAGAAAAATTTGTAAGGGGGAAGAAATACGTTATGACTACGGAGAAAAGAACCTTCCTTGGAGGAAAAAAGTATGTATTTTTATCTCATTTCTTCAAAGAATATTACAAGACTAGGGGAGCTTATGTTATACCCTCTGCATTTGCATCTACAAATGGTTAAAATTTTTAGAACAGGTCTAAGTTATTAACAGCCCTAACTTCACTAAACATGCATATTGGCATAATTATGAACTTAACAGACTTGGATGCTGAATTAAATCTGAGCCTTTAATTTCTGATGCTGGAGGAGGTAAAGATTTTGGAGAAGGTTACTGTGTTTTAGAGCAGGTGCCCTTTGATGGGCATGTTTAGATTATTATTGGTCCTATCTTCACCTACCTTGCATGGATGCTGCATCTTACGATAATTATTCACAAATATTGGAATGTATGCAGTTAAATCTTTTAAGATATTATGTTCAAGAACTGCAATTCATGCTACATAAATATTTGTAATATTTTTTTTATGTATTTAAGCATCAAGATAGACTGAGTTGATTCTCAATTAAACTCTTAAACAACATTTGGAATCAAAGGGGGCTCAGTGGTTAACACATGGAGTGAACATTGTGTAAATTATTTCTTCAGATAGACATGCACATGCATAACATACTAGGTAAAATTGGATTCATTTCTTATTGAAATAATTATATAACTTTACTGTTTGTTTTAGGAAACAAAAAGAGATGAAATACCAAAAGAAACAAAGGTAAATCTCAGTTTACAATATGTGATCATTGCATTTTTAGCTCACAGAGACAAAGTAAGGGGGATCTTATGCTATATGGTTAAAGTTTTTGTTGCGGTTCCTGTATCTAACATATTACTTGTCCTGTCTTCACCAAACTTGCATGAATGATGCATCTGGACATACTTATGGACTTGAAAAACTTGGATGCTGAATCTGAATCCTGAATTTCAAATGCTGGAGGAGGTTAAGGTTTTTGGAGCAGGTTAAAGGTTTTGGAGCAGGTGCCCTTTGATGATTATATCTTAGTTATTACTGGTCCTAACCTCAATAAATTTGCATGGATGGTGTGTCTTATGATACTGAAGCACCAGAGAGGATTGAATGCTGAATCTGAGCCATAGATTTTGGATGCTGGAGGGGATTAAAGTTTTTAGAGCTGGTTAAAGATTTTAGAGCAAGTGCCCTTTGATGAATACAGTAAAACACGCTTATAACGAAGTCCCAGGGACGGGCAATTTAACTTCGTTATAAGCGTAATTCATTATATCTGTCAAGTTTACAACATGAAATAGAGTCTTGGGGAATGAAATTCACTTCGCTGTAAACGTCAATTCATTATAAGCGTGTTCGCTATAACCATGTTTTACTGTATATCTTTGTTATTACTGAGCCTAACGTCACCAAACTTGCATGGATGGGTCTTATGATACTGATTCACCAGACAAGCTTGAATGCCATGCTGAGCCAAAGATTTCGGATGCTTGAGGAGGTAAAAGTTTTTAGAGCTGGTTAAAGTTTTTGGAGTAGGTGCCCTCTGATGATTAAATCGTAGTTATTACTGGTCCTAAACATCACCAATTTTGCATGGATGGTGCATCTTATGATACTGATGCACCAGAGAGGATTGAATGCTGAATCTGAGCCATAGGTTTCGAATGCTTGAGGAGGTTCAGGTTTTTATACCCCCGCAAACGAAGTTTAGGGGGGTATATCGGTTTCACCCTGTCCGTCTGTCTGTAGATGCAACTTTGTCCCCCCTATAGAATTTTTTACTACTGCATGGAACAGTTTGAAATTTGTACATATGTTGATCACCATCTGAAGATGTGCACCTGCAATTTTTTTTTTAAGATCAGACAAGATTTAATAATTTTATGACAGTTTTCATTTTCCTTATTCTATATATTGTACACTGATGTTGAAAAGTAAGGGAGGTAATCCTTACAGATTTTATTAATTAATGAATAGTATTAAAACACTGTAAAATATATTTATATAAATACATCCAGATGGAGGTTTTTTGTCTTTATGTCTTAAAGGGGCATGGTCACGATTTTGGTCAAATTTAATTTTTCTGTTTTTTAGCTCACCTGAGCTGAAATTGTTTTCTTTATTTGTTATAGTGCATGTTTCTTGTGTTTAATTGTTTACAATATCTATTTACTAACCATATTTGAGTGTTAAGCTTCGAATTATAAGCAAAATACAGAGATTTGCTCACAATTCTATGTTTGTACACATATCTTAAAAACTAAAGATTAAAAAAGTAAAAAATTGGTCAATATTTATTAAGAAAAATTTTCAAAGTCTGTTATTTCAGAAACCAGCTTAACAACTTATTGTATTGTAAACTTAAGTTTTTTTCGTCATTATTACTCCTACTGTACATGTGATCCTTGACTGTGTTTGAGTTCATTGGTATAAACTGATTTTGAACCTCAAATACCAATGAAATGGTCTTGAGTGAATAAAAGAATTGAAAATCTTAGGCCATTCTTTTTTTCCATTTTAAATGCTGAATAGGAAATACCAAGTTAAAAATCTTAAGCTGAATGTAATTAACTCATGTGAACAAAATATGACTCAAACCTAGGCGAACTGTGAGCTCTGTATCTTGGAAATAATTCTACGATTGACGCTGAAATTTTGGTTGAACATTAGAAATTCTATATGAATTAGAGTATGTTAAATACTTGTACAAA
This sequence comes from Magallana ariakensis, assembly GCA_020458035.1. Lineage (NCBI taxonomy): Eukaryota > Metazoa > Mollusca > Bivalvia > Ostreida > Ostreidae > Magallana > Magallana ariakensis. The sequence goes on from CM035811.1 coordinate 7,577,841, forward strand.
CAAAATAAAAGAATGATATTCTGTATATACCTACTCTCTGGGGCCCCACTTTATACAATAAATAATGTGAAATCTACATCAGTTTTGATATTTTTTTTTAAAAATACAATAACTAGTAAGTAGTTGATGAATAAAATGTACCTATATGCTCTCATATATTTTGATCGCTTTACAAAGTGGTGGGGGGGGGGGGGGCAGAACGAAAATATAGGGAATTGGAAGTTAACAACTTAACAGTGTACCCCTACCAAATGTTTAGTTTTATATCTTGCATAGGATTTTCTTATTCTGGTAAAAAATAGTATTTCATGAAGGTTCAATGTCAAAGATTACGGGTATGCAAAAATAAGTGTAAAATTCGACCATATGGCACAATATCTTTTGAATGCCCATTGTTGCTCAGGTGAGCGATGTGGCCCCATGGGCCTCTTGTTACTCTAGGGCAGGGCCAAAATGGATGTATAGATGTTAATGCATATAACATTAAAAAATTATCTTCGTTACTCCCACATAAATGAAAGGAAAACTGAATTCATGATTTTGTAGACCATATCTTTTGGTTTTTCACCAAAATTATAGGTTTCACAGTTCTTTTTGAAATGTGGTAGTCATTACAAATTTATAATTTTTCTACTCCAGTATGAAACCTAATTAATTAGATGCATATATGAGACTCCATGACAAGATTGTGTATGGGATATATGCTACTCAGGTGACCGTTAAGGCCAATTGGCCTCTTGTATAACCCATGAAGATAAGACGGTCGCAAGTTCTTAATGACAAAAGGGGTTAACTGACTTTGTGAAAAAGTCTTATGAATTTGATAATTATAATTTTATTGCCTTTGGATTTAATTAACACAATCGTAAACTCAGCATTCAGGGCGACTTCAACTTCTCTTTAGGAGGAAATTCCGGCAAAGTTACAGATCACAAAGCAAGTCGCCCCCTAGGTTGGTCACTGTATAATAATACTTTAGTCTTTTTATGGATATTGCTACGAAATAAAAGGTTATCTGTCACGTGACTGAATTCTAGCAACTATCGATGATAAAGACTTGCTTTCGATTGTCGCCGACCTGCTGCCTTCAGCGACCATTTTTCGATAGTTGGCGACTATCGTAACAACACTATATGATACTAATGTATCTGACAGGTATGGATGCTGAATCTGAGCTATAGGTTTTGGATGCTGGAGGAAGTTAATTTTTTAATAGCTGGTTCAAGATTTTGAAACAGGTGCCCTCTGATGATGATATCTTATTTATTACTGCTCTTAACTTCACTTAACTTGCATGGATGATGCGTATTATGATACTGATGCACATGACAGGGTTGAATGCTGAATCTGAGCCATAGGTTTTGGATGCTGGATGAAGTTTAGTTTGAACAGGTTTTATAGATAATAGCTTGCATAGTTGATTCAACTATATTATAAATGATTGTAGAGGTAGCTTCAGATGCAGAGCCTGTTATCCATTATCAAGGATGCATAAAATCTCCTTCCTCACTCAAACCTGCTTGATAGATGTGTTTGTTGTTAAATGATATAACATTATTCCTATGATATAGTATTGAATGATATGATACACTATTGTTTATTATGATATGATGTAATATCATATGTTATATTGTAAAAAGTTATATAATACGGTATGATATTGTATCATTTTTAAAAATATTTAATATGATATTGTTTTATGATATTGTTACGTTTAGTATTGTATATTATGATTCAATGTTGTATTATATGATATTTTATTTTATCACATAATACTGTTACATATGATTTTGCAATATATAATATTGTATCATATGATATGATATAATATTGTATCATACAATATTTATATAATAGTGTTGTGTTGTGCACAACACAACACTATTGTTATTATTATGCCCACTGTTGAATATACTGACGTGCTTTGCTATATGTAAGTAGCTGTGACGTTCGAGTGTTGACAAGTCCCTATAAATTATCACTGGAAAAGCAAGCTTTTGGTGTGTTTTTTTTTCAAATTAATCAATTGATTTGATTGTTTATTTAATTAACAAGTTGTTGTACAATAAAAAGTCAACAAAGGGTTATGTTCTTTTCAAGAAATGAGAGACGTTTGGCCTTACTGAGAGAACTCAAAATGTTTAGCAGACGAAATCTCATTGAATTTTTTTCTTGTACATTCTTTATCAAGCGTCATTTAAAAAAGCGTTTTTGTGATTCTCTTGTAGAATTTCTTTGAAAAATGTTAAATCAATTTGTTCAAAAGTTTATAAGAAACTTTAACATTAAAATTACTGTCAATAATGAAGTGTTTTTGGAAAAATGAATAAATTGCTTGATGTCAGTCGTCTATATATACGTTTTATATATATAAATACCGTTAGTTTCAATAACGGCTGATTTAGTGTAGCGGTAATGCGTTGGGCTTCAAGCTTGAATGATTTTAGCGTCGTGAGTTTGAATCACGCTGTTGGCGCTTGAAAGATTTTCGTTGAAAACATTTGCCGTGCTCTATTTCGACATAGTATGCTTACGCTATATAAATCCTTAAATACTATGCGAAAATAGATGAGTATTGAATATATAGTAACAAACTGACAGAAGGCATAATAATGTATGATATGATATTGGTTTATATAATATATTATTATATCAGACACATAAAATTGTATTATATGGAATTGTTACGTATAATACAATATGAATGATATGATATTATATTATATTTTACTATATCGTATACTTATAGAAAATATACCCATTTCCGCCCTGTGCGATATAAACAGAAAATTCGCCAAGGGGTGTGATATAAACCCTAGGGGTGTGATATAAGATTTATATCACACCCCTCTCCGGCAATGTTCGGATGTTATATCACACCCCTTTCCGTTAATCATCATCTATTATGACGTAGAGTTCGGTATGCGTCGTTCAACTCCGATCTCCGAGTATGACGTGAAAAAATTACGTTGACGTCAACCTAGGATACAAACAGCTGGCGCAAAAATTTCATGGAGTTTATCAGAGATGGAATATATAGACACGGAGCGATTTGTAAACAATAATCATTCATCAAATGATGTTTTTTATTGTTTCTTTAATATTTTCTATAAGTATACGATATAAAAATCATAACATGGCAATTTTTATATCGCATCCTTTATTAGCCCGAGGTCGCGGTAGTTCCGCGACCGAGGGCTAATATAGGATTTGTTACGAAATTTTTATAGGAATTGTTACGTATAATACAATATGAATGATATGATATATTATATTTTACAATATCTCAAGGTATTGTATCATATTATATAATACAATGTTATATCAAATATATTGTATCAAATGATACAATATCATATTTTGTATCAAATAGAAAAAAGTATCGTACAATACAATACAAAATCATACTATATTATACAATATGATATCTTGATGTACAGTTTTGTGAATGTATTATGTATTCACATTATGTATTACTGTATCATATAATACTTAGTCTATATTTTATTATATAGTATGATATTGTATTATATGATCAAATACAATAATGTATAACACAATACAATGTCATAATATATGTTACAATATGGTATCTCGTCATTATTTATTACGGTATTATTGTATTATATGATAAATATTGTAAGTATGATAGGATGCAATTTTGTATTTTATGTTTTTGTATTGATAAACATTGTATTTTTATAATACCGTATGAAATGAACATATGATTATCATACAATATTTTAACACATGATATATGATATTGTATCAAAACAGTATCCATGAATATCCAAGATCATAATGGTATGATTTTCATATATTATGATAAAGTTGGTCTCATAAAGGTGATGCCTTTTAAAGGTGATGCCTTGTCTCGGTGACCTTTGTAATCTGTGATTACCTATGTTTAGGATTATATTTACACATAATGTCTATTTTCAGTAAGATTTGTTGTGTAATAAAGATCTTTTACTGCTAATTTTAGGAACCTAAGAAAGGAAATGAAAAAGAAGAATTGGCACAGGTATTTTTAATATCATGTTCTATGTTTTCAGTAAAGCAAAAAATCTTTTGTTTATTCATTTTAACTTGTTTCCAAGTACACTCTCATCATGCGGCTTTTCCGAATGCAGAGAACATTGCTGAATGTGAAGCAGCAGTAAGTTGCCACGAAAAAAGCATGGTATTTTTATGTCACCTGTAGATTGTTTATGAGATATCTCTGGTACAGATAAATTTACAAACCGCAAAAAGTATTTAATTAATTATTTTTTTTTATTTCTTTTTCACTTTTATGTGTTTACAAAATAATCATCACAAGCTATGTTTAATTATCGCATCATCGATGTGTCACTATGTAAGCATTGTCATTGCATAATTATTAAGAAAGGGTTTCAACAGCATGGAGCTATTAAGGCTAGAAAATCACAGATGACATGCGCTATACTAACTGATCTGTTAAATAGACCAACAAATTGGCGACTGTGCACTGAAGATGTGAACTTACTTAGGAGGTTAATTGACTTGACTTTGAGAATATGCATGTCTTTTAGTTACTAGGGTCCTAAATTTACTTCGAGATAAGCAGGGTATTCAAGATTATTGTGTTCGACCTACCATTTTTTTTTTTTAATCATTTATATAGTTAAAAAGGCCGGGACCACAGTCGTACCTTAAGATATCCGTGGTATTCAAGATATCGGTGTTCGAGATACCAAAGTTCAACTGTATATCAAATAAATAAAGGGAAAAAAAATGATTGTCATAATCAAAACCTGCTGAAGTTAATCATGCAAATATTAAACAAAATTATATAAAAACTAATCAAAGCGTTCAGGCCACACCTCAACAACCTCATTAATAAAGCACGCAGACTGTTCACAAAGTGTAAAGCTATTTTTAGCAAAGCATACAGTGCAAGAAATGAACCATACTGTTCACAAAGTAAACCTTTTTGTTAGCTCATCTGAGCTGAAAGCTCAAGTGAGCTTTTCTGATCACTTTTTGTCTGGCGTCCGTCTGTCTGTCTGTCCATCTGTCTGTAAACTTTTTACATTTTCAACTTCTTCTCCTGAACCACTTGGCCAATTTCAACCAAACTTCGCACAAAGCATCATTGGGTTAAGGGGATTCAAGTTTGCTAAAATAAAGGGACAAATTTTTACATAGGAATATAAAGAGAAATTTTATTTTAAATCTTCTACTCAGAACACAACTGGCCAGAAAAGCTGTAACTTGTGTGAAGTATCATCAGGTAGGGTAGATTTAAGTTTGGTCAAATTATGATCCCTGGGGGTAGGGTAGGGGAACAATGGGGACCAGTTGAATCTTTACAAAGGAATATATTGAGAAAAATCTTTTTCCTTAAAAAAGATTATTCTTAGAAAAGGTGCAACATTAGTGAAAGCAATCTTAGATAGTGTAGATTCAAATTTGTCAAAATCATACTTTGCAGGAGTAGGATGGAGCAACATTGGGGGGGGGGGGGTGTTCCAATTTTACAAAAGTCTAAATTCACCAAAATTCAAATGTTATAATATATGGTTTAACTTATATGCAAGCATTTTGACATATTTTTGATTCTTTAAAATTGTTTAGACCTTTGCCTCTGGACAATTCTTGGGCTTCACAAGTTTGATGTAGGTTTATATCCCATTTGATTTAGATCTTCTTGAGAACTGTTATGCTCAATATGTGAAATGACTATACTGTGACAAAAAGCGATCAATGGTTAACAGAATATCCAGGGAAAAAATTGATTGTTTTAATATACAGTACCTGTTAGACTACATGTCCATTTTTTTTTTGTATATTACTCCGTAAAGCTGATTTTATAATGTCTATTGTTGCTCAGGTGAGCAATGTGGCCCATGGACCTCTTGTTCAAAGAGCTAACGGAACCAAACTATGCAACTGGTCACGGTAGTAGCACATTTCAGGGCCTGTACAGGTCGAGAAAGTTTCTGCCAGTTGCTTTCTGATCAAGGCATTCAGGCTGCACTACTTCTAAATGCATGAACTAAACATTGTAGTAAATGATTATGAAAAAGAATAAAGGAAACTAAAATATTTAAATAAAACATAAAGTAGCATTTGTTCTTTGAAAGAATTTCCAAGGAATCCGTATTTTTTTGCTGCCTTACTTCACATGCACATCGAACATATGTGTCATTCGTACAGAGTGCAAAAGTCTGCATCTTTAAAAGGGAAATAATGCATATTTATGATCATATCAGCTTTAATGTAGTTTGTTTCAGTATTATAATAATGTTTTTTGTTTTCCTTTGTGTGCAGATGATGTCCTGTAAAGTAGTGTTGCAAAAATTAAAAATAAATTCACCTTACACAACTCCAACAAATGTCGATGGTAAGAAATTTAGTCTTCTGTTACATAATAATTTTGAATGGAGCCTGCAATCAATAATTGTAAGATAAACAAATTAAAGACTTTTGTACATTTTTATACCCCCGCTCTGAAAGGGTTTGTTCCCGTTTTACACACATTTGAAAATTAGCTATCGAAAAAATGTGTGCGAAACGGGAATTTGACCAGGTGAGATAATTGCTAAATTGCTATAGTCTATATCACAGTTCCTGTGAGGGCAATTGACAATAAAATAAATAAACATATAGATCTACTCAATTTTTCAATTCTTTATTCACTCAAGACCAGTTTACTGGTATTTGAGGTTTAATATCAGTATATACAAATGTACACACAAACGGTCAAGGATCACATGTATACAGTAGGAGTAATAATGACGAAAAAAGGTTAAGTGTACAATACAGTAGGTTGTTAAAGTTGGTTTCTGGAAGAACAGACTGACAATTTTCTTAATAAATCTTGACAAGTTTTTTAGTTTTTCTACATCAAAAGTATTTATGAGCTTGTTAAATTTTATAATATTTGGGTTTTCATAATATACTAACAATTGATATTTTCATTTATTTCATGTTACAATATTATAACTGGCATAAAAGCTTATTTACATATCAATTGACATCCATGTTCTTGAATTTAATTTCAAACATCAATATGGTCATGGACAATTTCATTAATTTATTTAAACAAGAAAGATAATTGCAAAAATGTTGTATATGTAGTGCTTTTGTTAATCTTACTGACTATATGAAGTACATAATACAAGTTTGAAGAGAAATATTTATCATTTATGCTGTGGCTTGAATAATCAAAGAAAATAGACAAACTGTATGATGATATCATGATAAATCGGCAATTTTATATGCTTCAAAAACTGTAAAGATTTTTTCACTAAACCTATCAAATGTAGACCTAATTCATGTATTTTCAACCTTCTTCTGTTTGAGGTATATCGAATCAATATTAAAATTATTATATATGTCAGCATTTTTTATGCTTCACGTATTTTAGCCACTGATTAGAAAAAAAAACAACCTAGAAAGTGACCTGCAATATACTAAAGCGGTGATGTCATAAGAACTACTGTCAAAGTTGCTACTTCAAAGATTGAAATATTTTGTGATAAAGATAAAGAAATTATCAAATGTGTGCAAAATGGGAACACACCTCTGAAAGAAGCGGGGTATACTGTTTTACTCCTGTGTGATGAACGATGAGGTAGTAGGGTGTGTTCCTGTTTTGCACACATTTGAAAATTGGGTATAGAACAATAGGTGTGAATTGTGCTTTGATAGCAATTATAGTCTGCTTTCGGTCAAAGATTTTACCTGGATTTTTACCCGTGTTTTATCAGTGCCTTAACGATAAAACAAGAAGAATACAGATATTTTGTTGTGTTTTAGGTCTAATAACTAATAACTATCACCATTTTTTTTCGGTTGATGAAATAAAGATAATGATTTATTAAAAAAGTCTGATAAAAAATAATGATTAGATTAGATGAATTGACTTTTGCATTTTTGTCCATTTACCTCAAATATAAAACCAAATGAATTAGGAAAAATTGCTGGTCCAAAGCCAATTGGAAGCTGATTCAATGGATCATTATATGATGAAGGGGAAAACTACATTGACAGTCATATGGGGTACTCCGTGTTTCTTTTTACAATTAAGTTGCAAATTATGTAAAACGCATGTTTATAATTGATTGTTTGGTATCAACAGAAAGAATATTATGAAAGAAAACAGATCTTTATCACAAAATATTTCAATGTAATGATGTTTGAAGTAGCGACCTTGACAGTAGTTTTTATGACATCACCGCTTTAGTATATAGCGGGTCACTTTCTAGTTTTTCAAATCGGAGGTTAAATACATAAAAAAAATTCCGACAAAAATAATATTTTAATATTGATGCGATGTTCCTCAAACTGAAAAAAGTTGAAAATGCATGAATTAGGAATACATTTGATAGGTTTTGTGAAATAATCTTTACAGTTTTTCAAGCATGCATATAAAATTGCCTATTTATCATCATACAGTTTATATATTTTCTTCGATTATTCAAGATATAACACAACATAAATGAAAAATATTTACCAGCGTTTTCACTAGACACATTTCTTCCATTTATGTCAGCAAAAGCAATAATTAAATATTAACATATTCTCTTCAAACTTTTAGCATGTACATGTACTTCCTATCGGCAGTAAGTTAAACAAAGGCGCTACATATTCAACACTTTTGCAATAATCTTTCTTGTTTAAAAAAAAAAATGAAATTGTTCATGACCAAATTGATGTTTGAAATCAAATTTATGAATATGGATGTCAATTATTATGTAAAAGTGATTTTATGCAAGTTATATTGTAACATAAATTACATGTAAATTTCAATTGCGAGTAAATATGTTTTATTTATTTTATTGTCAATTGCCCTCACAGGAATTGTGATATAGACTATAGCAAATAAGCAATTATCTCACCTGGTCAAATTCCCGTTTCGCACACATTTTTTCGATACCTAGAATTCAAGTGTGTGCAAAACGGGAACAAACCGGTAGTAGATATTCAAGTTTGTTTTAATCATGATTCAGGGGGTAGGGTGGGACCCTGTGGGGATGGAATTATTCTATATAGGAATATATAGAGAAAAATCTTCTTCTCTAAAGTCAATTGGTCAGATATATTGTAACTTGTATAGAAGCCTCACAAGGTAGTGAAGATTCAGGTTTGCTCAAATCATGTTTCCCAGGGGTAAGGTCTTTTGTAACAAACTTATTCATAGCCTGATTATTGCACACATGTAGACAAAATTGTCTATTATCTCAGAAGACCCTGCCCATGCATACTTTTTATTGAACAATTAGTTCTCACAAGCTCAACATGAAATTAAGGTGAATATGAATAACATATTTTAATTTTCTCTGAAATAGACAACCATAATGTTGAAGATTTGGCTGAAGGGGAGGCCATAACCTCTGGGGACTTGGGACTCCCACAATTGCATAGCCAGAATATTGAAGACTTTGCTGAAGGGGAGGCCATAACCTCAGGGGACTTGGGACTCCCACAATTGCATAGCCAGAATGTTGAAGACTTGGCTGAAGGGGAGGCCATAACCTCAGGGGACTTGGGACTCCCACAATTGCATAGCCAGAATGATGAAGATTTGGCTGAAGGGGAGGCCATAACCTCAGGGGACTTGGGACTCCCACAATTGCATTGCCAGAATGTTGAAGACTTGGCTGAAGGGGAGGCCATAACCTCAGGGGACTTGGGACTCCCACAATTGCATAGCCAGAATGATGAAGATTTGGCTGAAGGGGAGGCCATAACCTCAGGGGACTTGGGACTCCCACAATTGCATAGCCAGAATGTTGAAGACTTGGCTGAAGGGGAGGCCATAACCTCAGGGGACTTGGGACTCCCACAATTGCATAGCCAGAATGATGAAGATTTGGCTGAAGGGGAGGCCATAACCTCAGGGGACTTGGGACTCCCACAATTGCATTGCCAGAATGTTGAAGACTTGGCTGAAGGGGAGGCCATAACCTCAGGGGACTTGGGACTCCCACAATTGCATAGCCAGAATGATGAAGATTTGGCTGAAGGGGAGGCCATAACCTCAGGGGACTTGGGACTCCCACAATTGCATAGCCAGAATGTTGAAGACTTGGCTGAAGGGGAGGCCATAACCTCAGGGGACTTGGGACTCCCACAATTGCATAGCCAGAATGTTGAAGATTTGGCTGAAGGGGAGGCCATAACCTCAGGGGACTTGGGACTCCCACAACCAGGCAACCAGAATGTAGAACATTTGGTTGAAGATGAGGACATTGCCTTGGAGGAGGTGGAACTCCCACAATTGGGTAACTATTTAATTAAGTATGGATTGCTTTAATCTATTATACCCACTGCAAATAAAGTTTGGGATAGTATATAGGAATCACACTGTCCATCTGATCGTCTGTCCGTATGTCTGTCTGTCTGTGCAATTGTGTCCAGTCCATATATTTCTTACTGAGAAATTTTTAAAGGTTTCACTTCACAGATATTGTTAATGGCCTGAGGGTGTGTCATGACCTTGACGTTAGTTCAAGGTCACTGGATGGAAAAGTTATTATAATTTGTGTGTGATCTATACAGTACCTGCACTGTTATTTTTTAAAAGTTATTATAATTTGTGTGTGATCTATACAGTACCTGAACTGTTATTTTTTAAAAGTTATTATAATTTGTGTGTGATCTATACAGTACCTGCACTGTTATTTTTTAAAAGTTATTATAATTTGTGTGTGATCTATACAGTACCTACACTGTTATTTTTTACAAGATTAAAGATAAGATAGGATTCAAGCTTGGTAGGATAAGATTATTTTGTCTTTTCAGCAAAAATGACATAACTGAGTCACAGTACTACACAAATTCTGACATTAAATGATTTATTAAGTCTTTGCCATTTATATAGAAGCAACTGTTATGAAATTCAGATCTATCTACTGTAGAACCTGTAAAACGAGAAAATATGGCACATACAAATTTTAGCTCAAATGCAAGTGCCAATGTATTGGCACAATTAAATTTTAGCGCATTCACCTTTTCTTTAAAAAAGGTTCAATAAAAATGATCAACGGTTAGACTCATATTTAATGCTGTGTCACTCGAGCACATAAATTCAACAATTTTGATTTCTAACATGCATAAACATTTAACTGTTGTTAAGAACAATATACAATTAGTTTTGTCCAATTCATTAGTAGATAGATATAAAACATCGTTTATAGCGGATGATGTGGAAGTTTTTGTTGGTTTGAGTTATTGGACTTTCAATGAGCTTTCAGCAATTGACAGTTCATGATAACGTAAGCACACACTCTTAGGATTAGGAGGACTGAAGTTGATGCTTTGTAACTTGACGATAATCAAATACATATGGAAAATTGTTGGCGCAGTACTATTTTTAGCGCTCAAGAGCAGTTGCACCAAAGGTGCTGAAATTTGTATTGCACAATATTTCTCGTTTTACAGCAGCTTACAATTATTATCTCATGAAATATTGAATGGTTTCTTACAATTGTGCATGCAGTGTTTAGATTATGATTTCTTCATGGAAGGTTTTCTATAAATATTATGTAAAATATCTACCTTTAAGCTCACCTGAGCTGAAGGCTCAAGGGAGCTTTTCTGATGCAAATTTGTCTGTTAACATTGTTGTCGTCATTTTTGTCATATTTTCATCTTCTTCTGAACCACTGGGCCAATTTCAGTCAATCTTGGCACAGAGCATCATTGGGTGAAGGGGATTTAAGTTTATTCTAATGAAGGCCCACACCATCTTTAAAGGGAAGATAATTTTTGTGAAAATTTAATAGTATTTCTCAAAAATCATTACACCAGAAAAGCCAAAACTTCTGAGAGAGCAACCTCATGTAGTGTAGATTCAATTTTGTTTAAATCATCACAATCGAGGATCACATTTTACACAGGAATATAAATAGAAATTCTTTAAAAAATCTTTGTGTCTAAATCAGTTAGGCCAGAAAAGCTCAGTATTGTGGAAGCATATATCCTCAGGTAACGTAGATTCAAGTTTGTTCAAATCATGGTCCCCTCAGGTAGAAAGGGGCCACAATGGGAAGGGGGGATCATGTTTTACATAAGAATGTATAGAGAAAATGTTTAAAAACCTTTGTCTCAAAAACCATTTGAAAAGAAAAGCTGGAACTAGTGTGGAAACATCCTCGGTAGTGTACATTCAGGTTAGTTCAAATCATGGTCCCCAGAGGATGGGGCCACAGTAGTGGTGTGAATTTTTACATATGAATTAAAGAGAAATTCTTAAAAAAATCTTCTTTGCTAAAGCAATTAGGCAAGAAAAGCTCAATTTTATCCTCTTTTTTTTGGGGGGGGGGGGTGGTGGTGGGTGGGTTAGATAGGAATAGAGAAAAATCTTCTCACAAATACTTGAGTAACAAAAGGGGCTTGGTATTTTCCATAGAAATAATTTGAAAAAATTCTGAAGATTTTAAAAACTTTTTGTGCAACATCTACCATATCCACTGTACTAAGTTTTCAAGAGATTTTGATACCGTAATGATGATTTAATCAGAGTTATGGATATTGTTGCTCAGGTGAGCAATGTGGCCCCTATGCCTTTTGATGTTTATAAGTGAGCTTTTCTGATTTTTTTGTCTGGTGTCTGTCTGTCTGTCCGTCTGTAAACTTTTCACATTTTCAACTTCTTCTCCAGAACCACTGGGCCGATTTCAAACAAACTGGCTATGCAAATTTGTTAAAGGGCCACACCCTCTTTCAAGGGGAGATAATTGAAAATCTTTGAAAATTTGTTGGTATTTTTCAAAAATCTTCTTCTCAAAAACCATTTAGCAAGAAAAGCTGAAACTTGTGTGAAAGCATCATCAGGTAGGGTGGATTCAAGTTTGTTTAAATCATGTTCATGATAGGGTGGTGCCACAATGGGGGATCAAATTTTTACATATTACTATATAGAGTAAATCTTTAAAAATCTTCTTCTTCTCTGAAATCGATCAGCCAAAAAAGCTGTAACTTGTGTGGAAGCATCCATAGGTAGAGTAGATTCATGTTTGTTTAAATCATGATCCCCAATGGTAGCGTGGGGCTACACAGGGGCGGGGGGGGGGGGGGGGGTTAAATTTTTACATAAAAATATACAGAACAGCATAATTTTTAACAAGATAAACGATAGGATAGGATTAATAAACAATAGAACAGTATACACGCACAATACGATAGGATTGATACACAATAGGCAAGGATAAACGATGTTTATGATAAACGTAAAATCGCATTAAACATTCTCCCCGATTAACCTGATGATGACAAAATTTGAGAAAGAACATAAGAAATATGTAGAATTTCTTGTTATTAACAAATGCCAAGTTGTTAGTCAATGCTGCATCATTTATATAATGTATAAAAATGACCAGTTAAAATTTCAAACAAAAATTATGCATGAGCTTAAATGATCAAAATATTATCTTTATTTGATAGGATTAATGCACAATAGGATAGGATTAATGCACGATAAAACAGTTTACATGCACGATACAATAAGATTGATACACGATACAATATGATAGGATTGTAAAAAAATAACGTTATGGGTACTGTATAAGGAGAAATCTTTAAAAATATTTTTCTCAGCCAATTGGCTTAAAAAGCTGCCACAATCAGTTGGAGGGAATATTTACATAGGAATATACAAGGAAAATCTTTTTAAAATTCTTCTCAGAAACCCTTTGGCAAGAAAAGCTGTTACTCACGTGGAAGCATCCTCAGAAAGGGTAGATTAAAGTTTGTTCAAACCATGATCTCTAGGGGTAGGATGAGGCCACAATGGAGGGGGTCAAATTTTTAAATGTCATTTCCGTTTTTGAGATATTGGCATTTTATGTATTTTTAGGGGGTTGGTTTGTCCAAGAGTGTTCTCATAAAGTACAAAAGATATCGATTTCAAAATTTCAGGGATGATAGACAAAAGATTGTTTCTCTGAACAAAAGCATTCATATTTACCTAGCACAAGAAACGCCGGAGCTCGGTAGGGCTCGAAAATTGAGATAACAAATTTCTGATTTTTTTTTGGTTTTCTTAGTTTATCTTTTTTTTCGTAAATATTTTGTTAAAACATGTAGGAGAAAAAAGATTTTTATTTACAAGATCTTTTGTTTGAAATCAAGAAAAATGGGCTGGCCCCTCAAATTAGGGACCTAGAACCCTTGAAAGTTTTCACTTTATAACTCAAAAGCGGTTAAGATTTCGATATGGCTGTCACTGCAAAAATTGTTCATTATGATCTTATTAATGTCATAACAATAACATTATGTTTGGGTATTGCATAATATTAGTGTAAAAAGCTGGACTTGTTACCATGTATTTGTAGTTTTTTTTTTAGTAAATAAACGGGGTATTTGTGCATATAACTGACATAAAGGGTACCAGTTTACATTACGGGAATTGTTAGAACATTTTAGTTATTTTCTAGTGAAACACATAATTGATATAAGAACTTCTTCTATGCAATGCATTTGAGTCGCATATAAAATCTAACTGGATTCCGAGCTGTGTATGTGAACAATTACGTATCCGATCCCTTGCCCGCGGCTGAGGAAATAGGTCGCGCGACGGCTGGACTAGCGAGCAATCTACCGTTATCCGATACACAAAATTTGCGAAGAAAACCCTCTAATGAATATTCATCAAACTTTGTACACTTCTTTGGCATGGTAAAAGGACACACCCTATTGATTTTCAAGACAATTGATTCAATATTTTTTAAATTTTCGTAAAAATGCGAAGTTAAAACATTAATTTTATGTACGACTTGACAATAAACATTTCCGGTAATTTTATGTACGACTTTAAGTAAATAGCTACCGATGCAGTTCAAATCAACAACTTAGTATTTTGGGGATTTTAATCTAGTAAAGGTAAAAATAAAAGTAAGAAAAAAACCCAAACGTTTGGTAGTATTTGGAGTGTTAGAAGATTGCCCATAGGTAAAAGTTGAAGCAGGCAAGAAATTAAAGTCATCCGATTGACATCGAAACAAGCAGTCGACTTTCGAACAAATTTACCATAATACTTAAAATAGATTAGTCCAAAATTTAGAGGAGACTTTGACAGATATCGCACATTTATCATGCGATGATTGTTTCATATTAATGACTTACTTGACTTGACTTATTCCTGTTCGCTCCTTGGGGAGCATAGGGCCGCAACCACTCCTCGCCAGCGGACTCTGTTTTGGGCAACTTTCTTTAACTGGGCCCAGGTGAAGCCTGCCTCTTTTGCCTCTGACTCTACTGATCTTCTCCAGGTTTGCCTAGGTCTCCCCACCTTCCTCTTTCCCTGTGGGTTTCAATCCAGTGCCTGTCTTGTGATGTTTTCTGGGGATTTACGTAGAGTGTGGCCTATCCATCCCCATTTTCTCCTCTTTATTTCAATGTGGATGGGATCTTGTTTGGTCTTTTCCCATAGGCTTGTGTTTGATATGGTGTCTGGCCATCTGATGTTAAGAATATGGCGGAGACATTTGTTGACAAAAGACTGGAGTTTGTTGTTTATCGTTTTTGTTACCTTCCAGGTCTCCGAGCCATACAACAGGACTGATTTTACGTTTGTATTAAAGATTCTTGTTTTGGTGTTGATGGAGAGTGCTTTTGAATTCCAAATTTGACGTAGGGTGTTGAATGCATGTCTTGCCTTGTTGGTATGACTTTTAACGTCGTTGTCAGCGCCCCCGTCTTTACTGACAATGCTCCCAAGATAGGTGAATTTGTCGGTCTCTCTGATGTTCTCTCCATTTAACTGGATTGGTGTATTCTGTTTGTTGTTTATTCTCATCACCTCTGTCTTTTTAATGTTTATTTTTAGGCCAGTCTTTTCTGCTTCTGCTGCGAGGCGTGACAATTTCTCCTGCGCATGTTGTTGTTTGTGGGATAGAAGGTCAATGTCATCTGCAAAATCCAGGTCCTCGAGGTGTTAGGTGAAGGTCCATTGGATTCCAGTCTTGTTGCCTTGCGTTGTTTCCTTCATGATCCAATCAATAACAATTAAAAATATTGTTGGTGAAAGAATGCAGCCCTGCCTTACTCCTGTTTCTACTTTAAATGGATGTGTTAGTTTTCCATTGTGGATTATGTGACATGTGGCGTCGTCGTACAGGTTTCTAATGATGCTAATGAACTTCGGTGGTATTCCATAATGTTCCATTAGTGTCCAGATGGTTGACCTATCCACACTGTCAAAAGCTTTTTCAAAGTCCACAAATGTTGAATATAGTGGAGACTGCCACTCAATAGACTGCTCTATGATGATTCGAAGGGTGGCGATTTGGTCTGTGCATGATCTGTTCTGGCGAAACCCTGCTTGCTCTGGTCTTAGTTCCTTGTCCAATGCTTCTTTCATTCTTTCCAAGATTACTCTTGTTAGAACTTTGCTGGCAATGGATAAAAGCATGATGCCTCGCCAATTTCCACATTGTGACAGGTCACCTTTCTTTGGTAGTTTTACTAGGTATCCTATTTTCCAAGCATCTGGAACTTTTTCTTCTTCCCATATCTTTTGTAGTAGAGGTTGTAACATCTCTGCAGACTTTGTTGGGGTAGCTTTAAGAGCCTCTGGGGGAATGCCATCTGGACCAGCTGCTTTTCCGTTTTTCAGTGTTTTAATTGCCTTGGTAATTTCTACTCTAGATGGGGGTCCAGTTATGATTTGAAGTTCATTCATTATTGTTGGTATGTTTGCAGTACTGGGTGGTGGTGGCCGGTTTAGAACTTCCTTGAAGTGCTCTACCCATCTGGCTCTTTGTCCTATATCACTACTGATAATCCTTCCTTGCTTGTCTCTTACTGGGGTGTTAGTGTTCACATTCTTTCCTGACAGAGTTCTGCTTATTTCATACAGCTTTTTCATGTTTTTCTGTCTGGCTGCTGTCTCTGCCTCTTCAGTCATGTCATGGACAAACTGTCTCTTGTCTTTTCTAGCATTCTTTTTGACTTGTATGTTGGCTTCCCTATATTCTTTTTTCAGTTCCTCTTTTTGTTGAGCATCCTTACACTGGTTAATTTTCTGCTTCAACTCTTTCCTTATTTTAAGTATTTCCCATGTTTCGGCTGTTATCCAATCTTTGTGCTCCCTCTTTCTCTTTCCTAAAACTTCACTGCATGCAGTTTTCCAGACGTCTTGGAGTTTAACCCAATGGTCTTCAATAGTTGTTACTGTCAATCCCTCTAGTGCATCGAACTTGTTGCTTATTGCGATGTTAAACTCATCATTTTTTTCTTTGTTTTTTATAAGGCGGACATTAAATTTGTAGTGAGGTGTTTTTGATTTATCTTTAAATGCTCTGAGTTTCATTCTAAGCGTAGCTGTAACAAGTTGGTGATCTGAGGCTGCATCTGCTCCTCGTCTTGTCCTTACATCAAGCAAACTTCTTCTCCATTTTCGCATGATGGTAATATGGTCTATTTGATTTTCTGTCTTTCCATCTGGAGAAGACCAGGTTGTTTTATGTATCTTCTTATGTGGAAAGATGGTGCCTCCTATGACTAGGTCATTGAAATTGCAGAAGTCTGTAAAAAGTTTCATTAATGTTACCAATGCCGTGCTTTCCCATGATAAGTTCTTTGTTGGTGTTGTCCTCTCCAACTTTGGCATTCATATCTCCCATCACAACTTTTATGTCTCTGCGAGGTGCACGGTCTATCATTGACTGTAGTGCAGCATAAAATTCGTCATTCTCCTGCTCCTCTGCTGCATTTATTGGGGCATAACACTGAATGATTGTGATCTTCCTTCCCTTTGAGTTGAACCTGGCTGACATGAGTCTTGGCGACACTGGTTCCCATGCTATCATCGCTTTTGTTGCTTCTGGTGACAACATAAGGGCAACCCCTTGAGTGTGTGCATGATCCTGGTCCTCATGTCCAGAGTATATGATGGTTTCTCCTGATTCTAAGCGAACTTGTCCTCTTTCATTCCATCTAACTTCGCTTAGGCCAAGTACCTTGATGTTGTACCTTGTCATCTCCTTTGCTACTTGGGCAGCTTTTCCGACCTCGTATAGGGTTCTGATGTTCCAGGTCCCTATCCTGGTGTTGGCCTTAATCGACAGAAGATTTGTCGGTGCACTGGCTTCCTGATGGCTTTCACCTGCACACGTCATGAGCTCATCTTGCGAGCCATCTTCCGGATCTAGGTCTCGCTCTTGATGTGGTGTTGTTGCGGTTTCTGTAGCACTGTGGTTTTTTTATGAGGTGGAGTTGCTAGCCCCACGCCCAACCCCATGGACCCGGAGGGCCGGTGGTTTTCTGTTAGGGTTTTCCTTCCCTTAGTCACTGGTTCCGGTTATTTAAAGGCGCCGGAGGCTCGCCTTTCGCCACTGTCACTCAGCTGCCGAGGCATTTCCAGGGTCACCATGGCGTGGAGGTGTGACATGTGACTTGCTGGCAGAACCTATTTGAGACGGTGGGCATTGACTCAAGGTTTTAATAATGGCACTTAGTGACACTTAGTGACATCCCTCGAGACCCTTACCAGCATTTGACCCCATTAATAATAGCTGCATATCTTCTACAATGGGTTGACATACCAAAAGCAACTAGAACTGTCCATCAGAGCAGACTTCAGATCTCTAAATCTTCAGCTACGTTTCATAATATATACTGATCGTTTACGTATGCTTATATAAAAAGGAATGTCACTTAATGAATCTAAATTATTTAACTTTGACAATATGTGTACATGTGTTGAGTTTCTGCTAGAAATAGGAAAACTGTGCAACCACGTTCATGTAACACACCCCCCCCCCCCAAATTATACACCACAAAGCTTGGGGATTAGGATAAAAAAGATATTATGAATTCAAAGTAGTTTTTAGAAACACTTGTGTCATATTTATTTTGATGTGATAAATTTTGATCTGAAAAATTTCTATGTATTTTCCTAAATTATGCATTTCCTCCTACAGCAAGTCATGTTGCGAGGGGATGCTCCACTTTGCAGTGCTCTTGTTTATTTAGCTGCAAACACAAAAATTTCGATTTTAAAGATTTTAATAGTAAATAAGAAAAGATTACACCTTTACCTACTACCATAGACAGTGTACCAGCTTACATGCAGAAAGTGTTTAAATAGTTTAATTCTTTTCTAGTAAAACACATTATGAATAATAGAACTGTTTCTATGCAATGCATTTGAGTCGCATTTAAAATCTAGCTGGATTCCGAGCTGTGTATGTGAACAATTATTAATAAGTATCCGATCCCTTGCCCGCGGCTGAGGAAATAGGTCGCGGTTGGACTAGCGAGCAGCCTACTGTTATCCAATACACGCCTTTTTCACATTTTCGCCTTCTGTAATGCACACGAGTTTATTTATTTAGCTGCAAACACAAAGAACAGTAAATGAGATGATTCTACCTTTACCTATGAATGAATGCTGGTTTGGTCTCGTAATATAAAGAAAATAGTATGACTGTCCTTGAAAAAAGGTGTTATATAATTGTTCTTTGTGATCTTGTCTATGTCATAAAATAGTTTTGTTGTTGGAAAAAAAAATTAAGTTATCAAACTGCAAACATTTTAAATACACCACGTTGAGTGTACATTTACATAACAAGGGCCAAGGAGATGCCGCTCTAGTGGACAACAGATTCGCTGTAGTCTAGGACACATGCTTCTTGTGTTCATACGTTATCACACATTTGAATGTTCATTGATTCTTTGTTAAATTATTTTCATTTTCAATTACATTGGTTAACGATGCATCAGACCATTAATGTAAATCAAAGTGCGTAAAATAAAGAAAAAAACTGCCATCAATGAATATAATACGACGTTTTAGAGTCGTACAAGTTGAAATGTAAATACATTCACCGGTGTCGATTTTCGACATTTTGCTGTGAGAATTGAATTCATTACACTACCTATTTCAACAAAATATTGTTGAAATAGGTAGTGTAATGAATTACATTTCAACTTGTATGACTCTAAAACGTTGTATTATATTCATTGAGAGGCATGAATTAAGCAGGGTGTAGTTGAAATATATTAAAAAAGCGTTCGAGATAAGGTAGCTTAAGTGGTACAATGTTACATTCTTGCGGTAGGTTCGGGCACGATAAAACTAACCATTTTTAAACACCAATAGTGTGATCCTTATTCTTTTACAGTTTTATTTCAATTCAGGCCGTAAAAGAATAAGGATCACACTATTGGTATAACCTCTTCTCAATGGTGGTCTGATTCATTAAAAAGCATACTCATTGCTGATTTTATTCTTTCAGGAATCAAGTTTTATTTATTGTTATTGATTATGAAAAAATATGTGAGTTTTAAAAAAGTTTATGTACATTCAGTGAGTAAAAGTTTTGATTGGATTCAGACAGTTGAAGATCAAGTAGAGGACACATGCTCAAAAATACTGCTTAGTAGAATAGGGAAATTTTCTAATCGTATGGGCTTTGCATATTCAGGCACACTCGAATAGTAAATACATGAATTATATATATTTAAGTAAAACGTCTGTCTGCTGTATTATGTATTTGCTGTCTGAAGAAGCTCTCGGCAATAGTGTAAAGAATGCATTCTTTTCTTTAATTAACGATTTTTGTGCACGCATTTTCTCAAATTGCTCATTGCTCAAATTTTGTTACACGGCCCCGATAAGAAGATGAAAGGATGACCCCTAAAATGTCTTTCCCAAGTATATCAAGAATGGTCTCAAATTTCAAACACTGGTTGAATAACATATAACTTATTTTGTGCAAATTATATGTGCATGAAATGACAATTCTCCTGTAACTTAACAAAAATTACACTTTGTAAAATCTAAAATTTCTGAACTTATCATTAAAATCAATAATATTAGACGGCCCATGCAGTATGTTTTTCTGGCCGAGTCTTTTGTTCAACAGCGCATCGATTGTGAACATTTTAGCGTGGTTATTACAAGATGATGAAACGACCACGACTTTTTGACAGATTTGGCTACAAAGAGTGTAAAAGAGATGGATACAAAACACAAGTGCTATTAGATCTTGTAGGAGATAAAAAATAATTAATCTGCATTTGCCATAAATACAAACTTTTATCATAAGAATATTTTAACATTTAGATCTGCCAAATATTTCTATTTTCCTTCATTGTTTGGTGCCTGATTTGAAATAACGTTTCGAGGTATAATAAGTGGAGAAACTTCTTTAAGCTGCATGTTCCGATTGGCCATTACAGTATCAAATAATTTTCCATGCAAACCAAATGAATGATCTTACAAAGATATAGACGTATTTGCATGGAATTGATCTCCTTTCTATGTTAGAAATATTCAAAGTAAATAAATTAAATAAATACAAAAAACCCCAAAAATACATCATGGGATAGTTTAGAACGATTAACCATTTGGTCTCATCCTCCGAATGGGTTTATTCATCAATTATAAACAATGTAAACTTCAAAACTATTGATGAGCAAATGTACACTGTTTTGTTTTTCTAAATAGTCATGCTGTATATTTTATTTGTTATTGTCAAAGTCGTAATACAATTATACTAGCTTCGACGTAAGGGGCCAGTTTAAACACGAGGCGAAATAACGCGAAACTCTTTTATGTCGGAGGGTGGTTCTAAAAAACTTGGCCTGATTAGGCAACATCCGGTTTAGAGGACATTGTTGCAAATTATTTATAGTATTTAACGCATGAGGTCTTGATCGTGTATTCTTGCATAATTTCCAATTCTTCTGAAATATATTAGATTCCATCGATCTTATTTACGGTACCTATTTTTATTTTAATTTTTATTTTGAAAACCCAGGCAATAAATCACTAACGGAATATTCTTTTTCAATTATATATGATATGCAACTCTGTACTTGTAGCCATACAATGGGGACATCAAACGATACTGACTGTCTTACTCCCGCAGTATCTTGAATCATGGCCTGAAAAAAATGGGGTGAACTATAATCTAACTATTTTGGCAAAAATGCGTATTTATTTATAACAAGACTTAACGGTATAAACTGAAATGAGTTGCTAGTTTGGATCTATATTCACAGTTGTTTAAATCAATAGCTATGACAGAAATATTTGTCGATAATTGAGCATTAATTAAGTGACCGGACTATGGGAGATAGCTTTCACTAATTATAAGCATCGCGGCCGGAATAGACAAGATCCAGATTGCACAACATTTTTAAAAAATACACAACATCCGGATTCAACAAGTTTCAACATTTACATTATTTTTTTTATTGAAATAAGGCTTAATTGACCGGGAAAACTACTGCAACGTATATCATTACACACATACTTTGCATAACCATCGTTTAAAAGCGTACAATTATTTTATGAAAGATCTGACCAGTTTTAACTGTCTAATACACTTTATTTGTCATGTGCATGATCCTGTGCATTAATTTTTTTTCAGTACTTGTTTATTTCTCTGGAATGATCTCCAATTCCATTGGCAACTGTTGTCATTCAAAATTACGTGAGGTAAACAAAATTTCAAATTTTGATTCGATCTCAACTGTTATGTATCCAAGGAATCTATTGATTTTATCATAAGTTACATAATGAGGTTATTAGATTTTTAGGGGTCAAACGTCCAAAATATTGATCACCCATATATCATTTGATATTTGACCTTTCATTTGATATCAGAGAAGGGGGCTTTCCTCAAACTCCTATATATCAGAAATTAAATATCTTTGGAAATGCAGTATAGTTAAAAAGATGCTCAAAATGATGTACTAAACAATATTCAACCTTCAAAATGTCATTAAACGGCCCCTATAAGGAGATAATGGATTGGTCCCTAAAACTTTCTATCCCATGTATCTCAGGAACGGTAACAAATTTCTAAACACTTGTTGAACAAAATATGTTTCAAAATAAAAGACCTTTTATTTGATATCAAGAAAAAGGGACTGACTCCTCAAATTAGGGATCAAGATGGGCCTAAAGTCTTTTATCTATATAGTCATTCACTGAGAGATGTTTTTAATAGGCTATAAAAGCAAAATTAGGTATGTGGCAACGCACTTTGAAAAAATTACGCAGTTTGAATTTTTTTTATGTAACCTAACAATTTAATGATCTTCTCATGCGTTGCCTTATTAGGGTTTTTAGGGCCAGAGGTAAAAAGTTTAATCTTTTCTATCTCAGTTGGAAGAATTGCAAGCATTTAAAAAAGCAAAGTAAGAGAACTTATAAAGCATTACAGGAAAGCATTAGTAATCAACTACTATTTCCACATCATGTTTTGTTGTCAAAAATTAAAGTCCATGATGTCATATCCCTTCTAAAAATCGGACGGAAGATCTAGACCTCCTCGTTGCTCGCAACAAGATCGTCTAGTTATGTCTATTGTTGTTCAGGTGAGCAATGTGGCCCATGGGCCTCTTATTTAAGTATACCAATGTTAACTCGAAAATACTGACCTGTCACACTTAGGCAAAATGTAAGGGCAATTTTTCCCATCTTTCAAATTGTACATGTAGTGAAAAATTTATGATTTTCACAGACATCTTTTGTTTATAGAAAATATGACCATGGCACCAGACATTTTGCAATATGTTGAAGGTGGTGCATTGATATATTTTTTTTTTTGTATACATAATTGTGCTTAAATATATGTGCAATAAAAAATTTGTGAGTAATGGGATAAAGATCCCCATATAAGATTTTAGGTGTAGGCTTAACAGTCATTTTTTTTTAATAATTAAGTTTTGTTTCATTGATTTATATTAGATGCTGATGAGACAATAGAAAAAAATGTTCAGCTATCAGTGGCAGATTTGTCTTATCAAGAAAGAGGTAAGATCCAACCTTTTCCAATTTTACATGCATTAGAAATTTATGCTTTAGGCAATGAAATAGATTTTTTCCCCCTCTGACTGAAATTTCCTGCTCTCATTTAACAAAAGAAATGGCACATGACTGATGGTTATATCACTATTACTGTATGATTTAGCAATGTGGCTGACACTAAAAGCACTTTTCCTCCATTGTTTGATATTTCATATTACTTGGTACAGAAACCACATTCAGTATAAGTTCTTTCTATTAGCTCATCTGATCCAGAGGATTAAGTCAGCTAATCAAAATGTGTCCGTTGCTGTTGTTGTCATTGTTGTAACATTTCACATATTCATCTTCTTCTCTAGAACCACTTGCCCAATTTCAACTAAACTTTGCACAAAGCATCTTTGTAAAAGGGCTTTTAAGCTTGCACAAATGAAGGGCAGTGCCCTCTTTCAAGGAGAGATGATTAAGAATGATAAAAAGTTTGTTGGCATTTTTCAAAAAATCTAAAAAAAATTATTGGCCAGAAAATCTGAAACTTGTGTGGAAGCATGCTTAGGTATGTAGATTTAACTTGTGTTGAAGCATCCTCATGAACCGTAGATTTAAAGTGTGAAAATCATTACCAACAGGGGTAGGGTGGGGCCACAATGGGGTGTCAAATTTTTACATAGGAATACATAGAGTAAATCTTTAAATATCTTCTCAGAAACTTTTCAGTCAGGTGATTTTTAAAAATTGCTTAGACTTTTGCCTTAGGAGGATTCTTGGGCCTCGCAAGGGGTTCAGAGTTTGATGTAGGTATATATTATCCTATATGATAGGCACCCCATCCCCCACTCCTGATCAGATTTTGGCTGAAAAAAGTGTGTATTATACATGAGACTGTATGGTTAATTTTTGTCGGTGAAGTTATGTATTAAATTTTAATTTCAGCATCTTTGCAAGTTGAGAGAATATGGGCCCAGTCAGAGATAACAGATTTCATAATTGGGTCAGTTCATGGAATTAATATCACTGACCGAGATATTAAATCACTTCAAGGAAATCAGTGGCTGACAGATCAGGTCAGTATCTTTACATATTTGGAAGACATCTCTATACATATTACATGTACTGCATATTGCTATGTATTGTGCATGTGAAATAATTCACTCCCAATAAAGTTGATGTCAGATAAAGTTGATGATATTAGTTTTTAATTCCTTGCTGAACAATCTTTAGGTTGTATTTCTTCTGAAGTCATCAATCCTTGTACTGTGTTTTTCAGATTTTAGATTGATACTTTTTAGCCAGGCTCTGCTGAAAGCAGAGTCCTGGCTCTAGGCAGGCAAATTGCCAAGGTTACTATAAATAGCACAACTTCAAAAGTAAACAAAAAACTAAATAGCGTCAAAGTAAAAGCTTCCGCTATACCAAATAGTTACACAAAGAGCCATGTTTTGTCAAAAATGTTGGCATTTTGTTTCTTTTTTTAATTTCGAGAGAATTGTCTTATCTTTTTTAGTTTTCTTTTTAATAACGTGTTTTAAAAACAAGACTATACATTTTGGACACATACAATGCCCATGAATTTCCCTGAACTACTTTGCTGCGTGTTGAAGAAATGGGGATTGAGTATATAACGTTTGTTGCAAAATTCAAGGCAGCAACTGTTGAACTTTATTCTTCTAGACAGACAAATTTTTGTTTATAGCCGCTTACTAAATTTGGTCGCTCTCTGACTCTTTGCCGACATTAAAAGCATGAGAGAGAGAGAGAGAGAGAGAGAGAGAGAGAGAGAGAGAGAGAGAGAGAGATTGAGAGAGAGATTTTCAGTCTTTACTACACAATATGCATAAAGACACACCAAAAGAGCCCGGCTTTCAGTACTTCAGTACTTTGATTTTTTCCTGGCATGTGGATCTCACCCTATTCATCACAACAACATATTTCATATTTTGTGTGTTTTTTTTTAACAGAAGATCATGTAAACTTTTAATAAATTATAGTTTGCTCTAAACCACTTCAATTTTTGTGTAAAAATCATATAAATTTAAACAATACACTCAGAGTTTCCGTAAACTATCAGTCCTACCAGCAAAACCGATAGAAAATCGAAATGTCTGATAACATTCGATATATTACTGGTCCATGTGACTGGTAAGTTCCACTTTCACAATCCAAATTTTTTTTGTTTCTACGCGCTGTTTTTGTCATTTTGTCGTAATCTCTAAAACACCTTAGGTAGTGTTTAATTTAAGTTTCTTGTAAGCACTTATCTTACACTGATACAGCATCATGTCGTAATCAAACACTTTTCTTTTTGTACGAAGCTAAAAACTATGTGAGGATTGAGAATAAAGAAAAGTATGAAGGTAGTTTAAATTACCAGAATGGCAGGGGAGGTTGAAATTTAACGAGGTTAATGGCATGACTTGTTCTGTAAAATACAGAAGGGTCAATAATTATAGTTTCATTAATTTTTGATTCCATTAATTTTCGATTGTATATGATCATGAAAGATCATATATTAATTTGTTTTCAATTGATTGAATGAAAATTATCCAGACCAGTACAGGGGCTAAAAATTGTGAATTTGTGGCACATACACTAATCATGTGACTTCTTTATAGGAATGACCTTAATAAACATACAACAGTATAGTATTCTTATAGTCATAAAAACAGAACAACAATAGATGGACCTGCTAAAGAATATTTACTTTAAGTTTTACGGATTAAGTTCTAATTAAAATAATGCTTCTAATGTGCAATATGAGTTTCCTCTCTACCTTTATGCATTTGTCCTTTTCTCATTTTGTTGTGCCTCACAAAGACGGATCCTTTCATTTTGGAGTTCCGAATGAAAATAACTGAAAACAAACTAAACAATAATTGAACGCTGAACAAATGGTGAACGCATTGTGAATGCAAAGTGATCGCTTTGTAAAAGGTGAGCATGAACGGAGCAAAGCAAAGAGCGCAAGTGAACGCACTGTGAGTGCACAGTGAACGCGCAGAAAAAAAAGGAAAGTAGAACGTTTCAGGGACTTTATTTGTATTCATTCAAACTATCCCAAAAAATTTAATTAATTCTTTGAAGTTGCCTTATTTATACTTTTTGATTTTTTTCCCATAAAAGTGGGCTCTATCGCCCTAAATCAACCTAAAATCTGAAAAACATGGAATGTACAGTACCTTACAAAAATAAACATTGAAAGAGTTGACAATGTAAATGCTTCATGTAATTTGTTATTATTATATTCCCGCTCCAAAGGAGAAAGAGGTATACTGTTTTACCTTTGTGTCTTTCTGTCCATCCTGTCTGTCCATTACACAATTTTCTCTCACATTTATCTCAGCAACTATTCATTGCAGATGCTTGAAATTTTAACATATTATTTGTTTAAGCTTTTCATATGTTTGGATTTTTTTTTGCACCAATTGGACGTCAACTTCCTGTTAAACGATGACGGTTTATTTTTAGCCCAAGTTTTCAAACAAATTTTTGTCAAAGATTTCTTGGCAACTATTTATCGCAGAGTCTTGAAATTTTAACACACTATTTCTTTTGGCATACCAAATGTTTGGATCTATTTTGAGAAAAAATTGAGCCTATTCTCAATTGAGAATGGGGCCGAATTTTGGCCCCTTGAGAAGGTACTGATAAATCCCTGGCTAAAAATGTCTATAGAAATAACAAAATATCTGTGAGCCAATGGTCACCTTTCCACATATTAGATTGATGGTTGAGTAAAAAATAAGTATTAGGAGTTATTTCAGATAGAAACATATATTTTCAATCCATTTTTGCATTTTATTAAATTTAAGGTAATATATTGATAAATTGTATACTTCTTTGAAAGTGTTTATTTCAGAAGACTTGTTGCAATGACCAAATATAGGAATATTATATAAGTTGGATCATATTTAAAAGTCTAGCTCTTTGGTTGTCCAAATTCAGAGGCCTATGTGGACTACACCCTAAAATCATGATGTATATTCAACATCGAAACTTTTTTCCCAATATCAACAAATTGTCGATTAAAATTTTACCATTTCCATAGGCCAAAAATGGTGTTTCTCAAAAGAAGCTGATAAATCCCTATTTATTTCATGTGTTTTGATATAATTAACAATCTTAAATATATCATAACAATAGTTCAACATAATAATAATGATAATAAAACATAATAAAACTTTTACAATGTCTATCGGTCACAACACTATATTTAAAAATTTTAATTTATTTTTTATTAAGGTCATCGATGGATATTTGAAGATTCTTTGTCAGACAGAACTTGATAAAGGACAGTTGATTCTGCATGTTCCAGTTCAGACTATGACAGCTATTAGCACAGGGAAATATTTTAATGACCAGTCTTCAAAAATTTTTTCAAAAGTAAGTAAAGAGCAATGTCATTTCAATTAAATATACAGTAACATGTACATTTTAGTTGGTGAAATAAATGAAACAAATCGGAGGAATGGAATTTTATTCATGTACCGTAATCCGATGAATATAATACACACTTTTTTCCCAGCATTTTTTTATCTTGAGAAAGGGGTGCGTATTATACATCCCAATAGGATTTTGACATATTTTTCCCTAGGTGAAGCCCCGGTATCATACTGGCGCTTTACCTATACTGTACACAGAACCAATTCCCCGCTATACATCGTAACATTATATCTATTAATATTTAACCCTTAGGAAATCATTGCTATAGCATTTTATTAAAGAAAATGTATACTTAAAGTCAGTTAATCAATAAACTGTTTCAAAATGGCCTTTAAAAAATAATTTGAACTGCCTTTTCTTTATCTCCGTATATGCAGCCATTACAACTGTTATTAATAGAATGTGGGCTTGGATGGCCACATGCTATGTGTATTAAACCGATCTTTGAAAACGGCTTATTTTTTACCATTTTCATGTAATGATAATTGATTCATTGCAAATAATTATGAATATAAATAATTCTATAATCTATTCCGTTAATTGAAGCCATTGTTGTGCTCCCCCACCGCTAACACTTGACACTTTGGGTATCTCTGTCACTCCCCTTAGGCTATAAGTGTACTATACACAACACAACTATTTGTGCACATATTTTATTATGTTCCAGGCCTTTAATTGATCACTTTGATCGGCATCATTTAAGAATTTAATTAGGTCTGTTAATCATTTCCATACCTGTACACCGTCCATTTTTCAATACACAGGAGTTGTAATGACTAAACAATTATATATACGCTTGTTAAACATGTTAAAAGTAGTTGATTTTATTTACAGTAATTTATTTAATACATGTATTAGATCTATTTAAAACATTGATAATGAAATAAAGATTTTACCGCGATGTATTAGTTACAATAAATCCGTATCAAAAAATATTGTGTTTTTCTTATTTCCTGTAGTGTATTTCCGCGATGAAACTGAATAAAAAGTATAACTGCTTTGTTGATACTCAGCATTACCGTTTGGTCAATTTTTTTATGCGTATTATACATCCAAACTAGCTTTTTTTCACCACTTCCAGGCCCAAAGTGGGGGGTGTGTATTGTACATTACTGCGTATTATATTCACCGGATTACGGTTATAACAAATGCTTAGTTTAGAGTCAATAATTATTCTTTAAAAAAACTAAAATATAATGAATTACAATTACATTAAAAGTCTCTGGCCAGTATTGAACCCCAGACCCCTAAGTTGGTAGTCCAAAACATTACCCTACAGAATGTTAGAGTAAGTACACTTTGAGGGTCTGACATATCAGAATACAATATGAAAAGATGCATGTGACATTTTTAGTCAAAGTTTAGCTCACTGAGCTGTAAACTTTTTACATTTTGAACTTCTTCTCTAAAACCTCTTCACTAATTTCAATTAAATTTGGCACAAAGCATCCTTATGGTAAGGCAAATATAAATTTAAGAAATAAAAGACTGATCTTTCTTCAAAGCGGAGAAAATATCAAAAAAGGAAGAAAAAAGGCGATGCATTTGTAAAAATCTTCTTAAGAAATACTGGTCAAATTCAACGTAATTTAACAAATATTTCTTACATAGAGGAAAATATTAATTGCAAAAATTATGGGCTAATTCTGTTTCAAAAGGTTGTGTTATGTTAACTTGTTTGGATTTTCATATTATTTATGCTTTGTAATCTGGGAAACTATTGCAAGTATTTTGTTATTTTTAGGTATCAAATCAAACATAGACTTTGGTAAACCAGACAGTTGACTCACTGCTTACCTGCACAAATAAGCAAAATCTGATGTATATGTATTAACAAAGTACTAAAATACAATTCATTCTATTAGTAATTTGGTATGATCTTTTGCGTAATGGTTGATTTATAATGCAAGATGTTTTGTTGAGATGCTCAGCATTTTCTCGAGTTTATTCAGTTTAAACAGAGTTTAATATCGTTGACAGAAATATATACAGTAAAACTCGTTTAGTACAAAATCGGATATAGCGAATTCTTGGATATAGCGAAGTCTTTTTGAGTCCCCGGTAAAATTCTTCACAAATCTTTGCAAATTTTTACGGATATAACGAATTCGGATATAACAAATTTACGGATATAGCGAACTGATTTTGAGTCCCGAAGAGGTGAATTATAACAAAATTTAACACTTTTATAACGAATTTCTTTACAGTTTAAAAAAGTTTGCACTACCCTTTAACATAATAGTTTGAAAGATCTATTTTCATACAATTTTTTCGACTTACAATCCAATTATGAAAGGTATCAAAGTAATGTATTTTTATTCTAAGCCTCAAATAGCAAAAATTATAGTCTGGTATAAGAATACATGTATATAGTGAATTTGCTATAGTTACTATTACGAATTCGTTATACGGATATAGCGAATTACGGGTATAACGAAGTAAATCCATCGGTCCCTATGACTTCACTATAACCGAGTTTTACTGTACTAGGTATATATATGATTCATTTTGAAAAATAAAATTTCCTCTTTGTTTTAGTGCATGTCTCTTCTGTTTAATTGTTTGTGATTTTTATTTACTATAACCATATTTGAGTGTTAAGCTTTAAATTACAGAGGATTCCGCTTAATCTGATCGTCAATTTGTCAGAGAAAAATAATCAGTTTAACCGATTATTAGATAAACCCATTAAGCGTTTTTGTGGTCTTTGATTTTGGTACAAAATGTATCAAGACATAATTTATCAAATATAGTTTGAATAGTTTGAAATGAAATAATATACTGTAAATTCCTTATATTACGCGAGTACTTATAGATTGGGCTTAAAACTAACTAGTATTGAAACCTAGAATCAAAAATTGTCATGATATTCTATGTACCAAATAATGACGGGATATATAGATTTGTTGAACAGATATCAGCAATGAAAGACATATAGTCCTCTTTAAAATTGACTAAAAACATTGATGTCGCCGGACGTCACGGCACAACGAAAAGTATGAGCAGTATGTATCTAACTCTGTAAAAAGCAGATAAAAACTGTGAAAATGCTCAATGGTGGAATAAGTAAAAATTATTTGCACATTTGTGTTTAACACATTTTGTGGGGTTGTGGTAAATGTATTTTGAACCTCAAACAGTAAGAAAGAAAGTAGAATATCTGATTAAAAAATGAACAACGTCATCAGACATTCAGGGATTTCCTTACTGTAAACGAAGAGACATGCGGTCAAAAATAAGAAAACTTTGAGGGATTCACTTATGATTTTGATAAAATGTGAACAAATTTGATGTCAAGTGAAATATCGCAGATTTAAATTGTATGGTGAAGAGCACAAAAGACTCATGGTGATATAATGATTGATAATTCTATTAACTAACTGTGCATGCGTCATCTTCACGTTATGTTTTCAATGTTACCATGCTCCGTGGTGACAAAACATGTTGAATTTAAAATCGGGTATCAAAAATACATTTGCATCAAATGGAACGAAACATTTTATATCAATGAAATTAGTATTATTGCATAAATTAATCTGAAAGTTAAAATGACTTTACTGAAAAATATATGATAAACAGCCACATTCTCTTTGTATTTTTTGATTGACCCTCGTGTTAAGTGTGCTACACCTCTTTGATGTCTTTCACAAAAGTTACGATTTACAAAATGATAAAACCTTTGAACTCCATGTATATAATAAACACTTAACTTAACACTTAAGGTAAAGATGAATAGGAAAATAGTCAGAGGATATAAATATTTGAAGTTAAAAGACATAATTTGAAAAGTGCATGAATTGAATATAAGATGTAATTTATTAGGCAAATTTGCTTCAATAATTTATTTAACTTTCTTGTTTTAGCATGTCCTGACATATTATGACACTGTTCTAGGAGTGTGTCACCTGAGAGGATCACACTGGGTACTCGTGGTATGTTGTTTCACTTATTTTTTAGCTCACAGAGACAATGTCAGGGGAAGGTTATGCTATTTCCTCAGCTAGGATGTTGAGTCTGAGCCATGAATTTGAAATGCTGGAGGTTAATTTTAAATGCTTCAGGTTAAGGTTTATTGAGGAGTATAAATGTTAGGAGCAGGTGCCCTTTGATGCCAGTATCTATGTTTTTACTGATCCTATCTTAACCAAACTTTCAAAGATAGTGCATCCTATCCTAAGATGTTTATGCACTGGACAGGTTTGGATGCTGAATCTGTGCCATAAATGTTTGATATTTCATACTGACAATTTATTGGTTGTACATGTACCTGGTATCAAGTAACTGCTGTTAACCTATTAAGCTATGATTTCCTTACAAAGTAACTTGACTTAACAGGGTTTGACACTAACTTTTTTTATTTCGGTGGACAGTAGGTCCACTGGTCAAGAATTTTTGGTGGACTTTCACAAGTTCTGGTGGGCCCTCATAAATGTTGGAATTTTTGTTGAATTTATTTACTCCATACTATGCATGCTTCTTATATGCAATTAATTTGAACATAAACATGTGTTTTCTTCTACTTTATTGAATTTATTTCATTTTCCTTCATCATCATCATCATCATTTCCACTACAAAATATATTATATTTAAAATATTTTTACTGGGTCACAATTTTTAGCCCACCTGATCTGAAAGCTCAAGTGAGCTTTTCTGATCACATTTTGTTTCATCCGTCTGTCCATCCATAAACTTTTCACATTTTCAACATCTTCTCAAGAACTACAGGGCCAATTTCAACCAAACTTGGCACAAACCATCCTTAGGCAAAGGGGGTTAAAAGTTGTGAAAATTAAGGGCCACACCCTATTTCAAGGGGAGGTACCGGGTAATAAGAAATTAATGAAAAATTTCTCGAAAGTTTCAAAAATCTTCTCAAGAACCATTAAGCCGTGGAAGCATCTGCAGGTAGTGTAGATTCAAAGTTGTGAAAATCATGACCCGGGGGGTAGAATGGGGCAACAATGGAGGGTCAAAGTTTTACATAGGAATATATAGAGTAAATCTTTTTTTAAATCTTCTTCTCAGAAACTAATCAGCCAGAGAAGCTGGAACTTGTGTGGAAGCATCCTCAGGTAGTGTAGATTGAAAGTTGTGAAAATCATGATCCCTGGGTGGTAAGATGGGGCCCACAATGGAGGGTCGAAGTTTTACATAGGAATATATAGAGTAAATCTTTAAAAATCTTCTTCTCAGAAACTAATCAGCCAGGAAAGCTGAATCCATACCTGTTAACCCTCCAGCATTGCGTGGGAGACTCCCGCAAAACGGCCTAAAAATCTAAGATCTTCCGCATGCAACCAATCTCCCGCGCGGGAGACAAATTTCTCCCGCAATCGTATTTGTTAAAATCCATCCAAGTACTGTATACCGTGAAAATAGTATGACATGTTATAGTCCAGTTTACTTTTTATGATTACTTCCAGTTTTGACTTAAATTAGTTACGTATTTAGTGATACATAGGCCTTATAAAAAAATAAGTGAAAGCTTAAAACATCTTGATTTTACTCTGTAACACCAAAGAAAACAGTACACAGCCAGTGGTGTCACTTAACCCTTTGTGTGCTGACTTGTTTTAACGCAACTTTAAGAACTTTAGCAAGTTTATTGGCATAGCATAGTTGACGTGTATTTATTTCATTAATTGTTAACTTATACTGTTGAAATTTGTCACAGAAAATGTTTAATATCAGCTTTCTCTAATATAAATAATTCAAGCTGTTTTTTTTTTTTTTTACATTTAGGCATATTTCCTGGTAACCATGGCAACAAAATTTAAGTAAAATGAAGATTTTTTTATTTTTTTTATATTCAATGTTTAATTATAGGGATAAAATCAAAGTTTCCCACAAATAATTTTTGTAAAAATATAGTACAAGTACTTTTGAGAAATTAAATCAAGAGAATAAAAAAGAATTGCTGTTAAAAGATCAGAAATCAATTCGAAACATTAATTACTATGCATGCGTTAAATGTATGAAATTTAAATGTCAATAAATTTTGATAAAATGTGGACATTCAAATAGTGTTGCAAGTTCACTCCTCAGTGGGCTGGCCTAAGAGCCTCTTATAGGCTAGTACATAGTCCTGCTTGGTGTGGTAAATCTCGAAGCATGGCTCTATGCACAATGCCACATTGCATTGGCCACATTCATACGATGTCTGCCTTCCTGGTCTTTTCCTCCCTTCAGCTTGTCTGCAAGCTTTGCTGCATACAATACAGAGTCTGCAGACAGTCTTGGTTGCAACAATTTTTCTTAAAAAGTGGCGACCACTAAGCCTCTCCAGGGACTTGCCAGCTGCAGGTCTGCCCGTTACTTTTGTGTGGAACTCTATAAATAATATTTTTAATCTTACTTTGTGACCAAAGCACATCTTATGGAACTTGAATAAATGGCCAAGCATGTATGATAAAGCTATCATACAGTTGCCAATAAAATTATTATTATTATTATATTGTTTGTGCATTTCAATGCATTAAACATTACCACCAGAGTTGCTGAGAAGCTCATGGATCAGTCTTCTCCGAAACAGCCTGTGGTTTAGGGGAGTCTGATCTTCACAGTTATCCTTGTAAAGCACATATGCATTTGAAACTATGAGTGTCAAAATGTGAAAAAGACTTTTTTCCACTATTTCAAAGTTTTGACAGGCAGCTTTGAAGCCAATACAACCATATCAAGCCTGTCCACTGCTCCCATGTTGCTGTTGTATCTGTGAACCACAAGTGGCTTCACTACCTCCTCATTTCTGTGATTTCTCTTTCCTGTGGTCACCAAGGTTGATTTTTCTACAGTGCTTATAAGGTAAACAGGTTTAGCATCCTGGTATTTAGTAACACTAAGGGGGCCATTTGAAAGCACTTTCACCTCCCCTCTGTTCTCAAGATGGATCTGAAATTTATTTTATCCTTAAAAGGATTTGATGAACTGCACATTATGAATTATTGTAGATGAAGGTGAGGTCAGTATTCAGAATAGTGGATCATTTATATAATACAGTCAAACTTCGTTATCTCTAACTACTAGATGGGACTGTTTAAAAACTTCGAGATATCAAAGTACTTTGAGATATCAAGAGTAGAATACTTAAAAAATAAGTAGTTGGGACTTACAAATCACTTCGACATATCCATTGTATTCAAGATATCAGTGTTCGAGATATCAAAGTTTAACTGTATGTTAATGATTCATGGAGTCCTGGAACCGAGACGAGCAGGTTTTGATATTAGGTATCATAAACTGCGTATTGTACATCATATTTTTGAATTATGAATTATTTAAAAGAATAAACAGATATATTTTTTCTTGAGTGATTAAATATTACTGTGCATTCATAAATTTCAATTGTAAATTGAAGATCAATTCAAGAGTCCTTGATACATTCTACTTTCCATATGCATGATTGGAAAGTGATTACAATTCATGCATTTTAAAACTGCTTATCAATAAATTAAGGGTCCTCCCCACACCTGGGAAAAGTTCTGAATGCAGACTCATTCTTCTAAATTACTTAACTTAAAGGTACTTCACTACACCGAGACTTATACTATTTGAGACACTACATACATCACAAGATGGCGATTTAAATGTTTTGTTAAACTGTTTGTATCAATCGATTCAGATGTATATCATCATAGCTCAGTGGTTAAAGTTTCAGGCTTGTGAACCGCAGGTCATGAGTTCGAATCCTTCTTGAGCTTTTGTTTATGTTTACTAAATGAAATTTTTGAAAATACCATTTTTTATCTAAAATTGCACATTTTTTTACCTATTTGATAGATATACTTCTTATCCATCATGCTTTCTATCATAATCAAGTAATTTTCTGCTGATTTGAGAAACTATTTCGATTAAGGCGTAGTGAGGCACCTTAAAGATATGGATTTTTAGCATGTCTTAATTTAATTTCAAAATGACCAAAAAATCTTTCAATTTAAAATTTTACCACTCTTCCTGAAAATAAAAGTCCCTTCAGTATTCAATCTCAAGACCTGCGGGTTGGTAGACCAAAACTTAACCTGCCATAGAGACACCAAATTTTGGTGATATAAATTGTTTCTCAATGCATTTTAATGGCCATGTTGTGACATACTGTTATAAAAAGTAGAAGTCACAGTGTGTCGAGGACCCTTAAACTATATATTGGTTAAGTTTGGTTTAATTTTTAACCATATCAGATCAATAGAGCCCAGAAGAAATGTTTAAGAGGAAATTAGTCTATACAAAATAAGAAAGTAGAATGCTACAATGACTAGTTGAACATAGTTTGGAGACCTCTTTAATCTCTTGGGGTATCCCACGACGATTAGGACGAACTGTGCCAGTGGCACCTACTCCAAGACACCATAGATCCATGAATAGCTGTGGACTCGAATAATAGTTGTCGCAGTACAGAATGTGTCCACAAGCATAGTGGTTCCGTAAAAGTGACATAACTAGTCGTAAGTCGCACCTTTGTCACTGGGGGGTACTGAAGGTTTCCCTGTGTACAACTTCATTTTCATACAATACCCATTTTCCGCATCACAAAGTATGTATGCTTTAAGCCCATACTTGTCTGGCTTATCTGGGCTGTACACTCGGAAGTGTAGATTTCCTCTCCATGGAACCATGCCTTCATCAATGCATAAATTTTGATGGGGCTGATACACTGTGTCAAACCTTGGAAGAATCAAGTAAGGAAAAATATATTCATGGAATCAGCATCTACTGTATACAGGGAAATACAGCAAAACTCGGTTATAACGAAGTCACTGGGACCCAAGAAATTACTTCGTTATATCCGTAATTCGTTATAACCGTATAAGAAATTCATTAAATTTACATAGCTGGGGATCCAAGATGACTTCGCTATATCCGTAAATTCGCAATATCCGTGTTCGTACTAAACGAATTTTACTGAATTCGCCTCTTTTTTATTTTTGCCCTTTTCACCCTTGTTGTCAGCAAATTTAAAACTTGGTGAATTCTAATGTCTCATAATATCTCTCTTTAAACACAACTGTGTCTGGGCAAACTCAAGACGGGGGAAACTGTTTCCAAGTGTAATAGGGCAAAATATTACACTGGGCAAAAATAACCCTGTATTCAGTATTTCAGCAACCGTATTGCTTTGATTTGAGCATTTTTATCTACATCTATTTGGGCAAAAATATATAATTTTTTATGATTATCTAATTATCATACAAATAATAGTGGTAGCAGAAATTTTGGACAGAATAAAGAACTGGTCTGGACAAATATAGAGACAGATAGGCAAGGTGATTCTTAAACATCCCAAATTTCATTTCTGGTTGGTATAATAAAGTTCTATATAATCAGACTTTTTACATGCAATACATTCTTTTACCTGTCCAAAATCTTTTGATACAAGGGACGTACCCAGTTTAAAGAGAGGATCATAGCCCTCTTCTCCACGTGGCACAAATTCCGAATTGTCATTTAGATGCAAGAAAGTCATCAATGACAAAAACCTGTCCCTTGGCATGACGCTGGGAAAAAAGGGTGTAGTAGTCAGTGGATCGGTTTTCCAGTACTCCTTGATGTCTAGCTGATGCACAAGTCCCATCAGCATGAGGAGTGATATAAATTGCTTCATTTCTGAGCGATTTGTTTCATACCATTTATGGAACCTACTGGTTTCAACTGAGCAGATCTCAAGAACTGTTGTGCATACAGATTGGTCTGTTGTGCAAGAAATTCAAAATCATTGTCATTAAAAAATAGTTCAAAATATTCTCGAGGGGAATCTTTGTTGTGAACTGCTTGTTTTAATCCAGGAGTTTTTGTATAGTCAAGGGATGGGGGCTCCCTGTCTCCTGCCACCCAATTGTCTGCATCTATAAAGTTTTCAAAGTTTTCTGTTGGCCTACTCACTGTAATGTCATCTAAATCAAAACCCTCAAATGACATCTTCCATTAAGAAGTGCACAGAGAGGAAATTATTTATCACATTTTTAAATCCCTTATTTTCATAGTTTTTTTGCATTAGAGATGTAGATATGTACCCAATATGAGATAAAATAAAAAAATAAAAACACAGGCCTCTTGATTAATTATTTTATTGACAATTAAAATTTCAATGTAGCTAATGTAAAAATTTGACAGAATTTTGACGGAATTTTAATGACAATAGCAACAAAGTAAATTAGAAAATGTTGAAAAGTAGAGCTAAGCAGTATATGTATGCTTAAGAAATATGATTTATTAATCAGACCCTTGAAAGTTTTGTTTTTGAAAAGTGTAAAAACCATCAGATAATGTTAAATTTAATAATTATCCAAGTTGCTATCATCAGTATTTTGATGGACCAATTTGTTGCTATCATCAGAAACTGACGGATAAATATGTTGCTATTGTCATTAAATGACAGATGAAATTGTTGCTATTGTCAACAATTGACAGCTTCCTATTGCTATTGTAAACATTTGACAGATCATTGTTGTGCTATTGTCAATACATGACAATAAAGTGACTGACAACTCTAAAATATGTATAAAATATTTCGGATTCACCGCCATTTATCCAATTTGAAATCTGAAAATGAAAAATCCAAATAATGATTATTAGTTCATATACAAAAGAACATTATTAATACTTTAATATCAAGTACATAAAACATACTCTTGAAAAATTTATCTAAATTCTGTTAATTATTCATTGTAAACAGAAAATCAGTATCACTCTATTTCATGAAAATTCCCAAAATACTTGCCCTGAAATACAAAGAAAAAGCGCCGGCCTTTCTGTGCAACTTCTGGTGGTTTAAGGACACCACAGACATCATCTGTAAGGATGGTGTAGGTTGTATCACGCATGGTCCACTGGCCAGGTTTGATTTCATGAAAATATTTTACCCATGGCCAACTGTCAACCTGGTTTATACATTGTAAGAAGAAAGAAACACAATTTAAATAAAATTTGACACTGGACAGAGTCTGCATAATAGCACAGTTTGATCTAATTGTTAAAAAAAGGATCACATGATTTTTCCAAAAAAATTATCCATGTTTTCTCTAAAATATGAATAGAAAAACAGACAAAATGTAAAAGATTAATAGTGCATTAACTTTAAAATGACAAATTTTTTAACTTTGCATCCCCCCCCCCCCCAAATATTTCAACACATAAAATATTGTGAGGCAGCATATAAAACATGTATGAATAATACTGAAAATTGGAAGACAAACAATTCAAAAGATAAATTAAAAGGGTCAATAGAATCATATTAAATATCGTTAAAAGTAATTATAAAATACTCAATCTGCAACGACAAAATTTTAAAGTCTACATACAACAGCAGGAAACGTATCATGGCCGTGTTTCACTTGAATGTAAGTGCCATCAGGATAACTATCAGGGTATACAATACATGTATTTAAAGTAAACTTAGTTTGACAAAGTTCAGCATAAATTGTTATTCATGTATTTGGATCAAAATATTTTTGACAATAGGTTATTATTAAAGTATTTTTATAAAAAAATTTCATTAATAAATACCCCACCTTCTTTCTGATTTTTTTTCATCAATCTGTACTGGCCCATTCATCAGCACTGGCCCATCTCTCTTCACTGGTCCATTAATCTCGACATCACTCCTCTGCACTGGCCCCTCACTCCTTACTGGCTCATCAGTCTGGACATCTCTCTGCACTGGTCCATCTCTCTG
Source organism: Magallana ariakensis (assembly GCA_020458035.1). Classification (NCBI taxonomy): domain Eukaryota; kingdom Metazoa; phylum Mollusca; class Bivalvia; order Ostreida; family Ostreidae; genus Magallana; species Magallana ariakensis. The sequence goes on from CM035811.1 coordinate 7,617,687, forward strand.
CACTGGCACGTCACTCTGCACTGGCACGTCACTCTGGGCTGGAACGTCACTCTGAACTGGCCCATCTCTCTGCACTGTCACGTCACTCTGGGCTGGAACGTCACTCTGGGCTAGCACGTCACTCTGGGCTGGAACGTTACTCTGAACTGGTCCATATCTCTGCACTGGTTCATCTTTCTGCACTGGCCCATCTCTCTGCACTGTCACGTCACTCTGGGCTGGAACATCACTCTGGGCTGGAACATCACTCTGCACTGACCCATCACTTTGCACTGGCACGTCACTCTGCACTGGCACGTCACTTTGCACTGGCACGTCACTCTGCACTGGCCCATCACTTTGCACTGGCACGTCACTCTGCACTGGCACGTCACTTTGCACTGGCACGTCACTCTGCACTGGCACGTCACTCTGCACTGGCCCATCTCTCTGCACTGGCACGTCACTCTGCACTGGCACGTCACTCTGCACTGGCCCATCTCTCTGCACTGGTCCATCTCTCTGCACTGGCACGTCACTCTGGACATCTCTCTGCACTGGCCCATCTCTCTGCACTGGCCCATCTCTCTGCACTGGCACTCCACTCTGCACTGGCACGTCACTCTCGACATCTCTCTGCACTGGTCCATCTTTCTGCGCCGGTCCATCTTTCTTCACTGGCCCATCTCTCTGCACTGGCCCATTCATCTGCAATGGCACATCACTCTTCATTGACCCATAACTCTGCCCATCACTCTGTACTGGCTCACCACTCTCTAAAGATGTTCTGCTTCAAAATGTGTGAAAGTTTCAGTCAATAAAAAACTCAGTTTCTACATGTATTTCAAATCAATAATTTATTACTTTAAAATAATTATTCAAATTCGTAAAATGATAGATAGTTTATATTTATTTTTTACCTCTTTTCTTTCCTTTCAAATGAAGGGAAAGTAGGCGACATCTCTGTTGATAGATCTTCATCCTAACAAGTGGACATGAGCTAATACAGTACATTGAGAAAAATAGCAACAAATGTGGTTCTCATTGACCTTTGCTAAAGATTTACTGGTCCATGTTTTTTTTAAAATCTAGTAACCGTCTCAGTAATTTATGAAACTGAACTTCACCAATCTTAATGTCTTTTTTTTAATCGTAAGACCCACCTTTAATCAAATAATTTGGTAAAGAATACTTTTGTTGGCAGATATTTTATGCTAAAAACAGAGGCAATTAATATCAACATGCTGCTTAGTACTGGCTTTCTTACCAAGTTTGATATTAGAGTCGAAATATCAAGACTCTCTGAACCAGATTCCTCAAAATCCATGTCGCTAGGCCCCTGTATATAAAAGACTTTTTTAAAAACAAACTTTTACTAATTAAAACTAATTCAAACGATTTCCAGGTTACTTATGAAGGAAGTTATTTTAAACAGGTTAACTGAACACAGGAATGTATTATAAAATTCTTACCAAGCTGTTTTCAAAGGACACAAAAAAAGAAGTGACATCTTCCCATCCAGCGTCATTGTTCAAAACCTCATAATTGTGCTTCACTGGCTCTTGGAGTGGTAACAACACTACGAAATGGTTTGGTTTCCATTGGATTTCCGGTATTGAATCACCTAACAAATTTGTCCACAATATGTAGACAGTCCCCTGATCCTGTTGCTTTTCACTTGTAAAAGGGAAAAATGTTCTATTTAATTCTTTCCTAACAGTTTGCCCTCCATACAAAGGATAAACAGATCTTACTGGTCTGTTTAAAACGTTGGCAAGAGCTGCCATCTGCCATGCTCCCATGTAAGTGCCTGATTTTCGGATAGAAAAGACTTCTTTTTCAAAGATTCTTTGTACTGCTAGGTCTGTTAAGTTCTCTCCACTGAAGAATTCAGAGAACATTGCAAATGTACGCGCATCATTTGTGGACTTCTGTCTGTCATTTCTAATAAAGTCTGCATTCAGATAAATTTCCTTATATTTCACCAAGTGTAACACAATTCTTGCTCGAATATCTAAATGTTTATTCTCCGTTCCATATGCAAAAAGGCTTCCACATCTAGGAAGACAGTTTCCATCTCCATATATTAGACATGGGAAAAGATTCTCCAGGCCATCATCGTTTGGTACAAGTGACATCGATGCCTTATCAACAGTTCTCTTGTGTGTAGTTATCGTCACGTCAGGAGTTTTTTCTGAAATGGGTGGTAGCTGTAATTGATCTGCTACAATTTCTAGATCTTCATAACTCTGGCATGCCATTATAGACAAATAGGCTTCAGATGCTCCTTCACTGTCCTTGCATACATTTATCTGTTTTTTGTTTCCCTCCTTCACATCCTCCAGAGGACCTCGTCTGATTTCCTGATTAGATAAACTAACCTTTAGATTTTTTTCTTTTTTCTTGACAACCCTTCCAGACCTTTTCCTTTTTAACTTTGATGCTTTGATTTCCGTTTGGGTCTTCTTAGTTTTCTTGCAGTCTCCCAGTTCTGTTTCTCTGTTTTCTTTACCATCCTTATCAGCATTTAGTTGCTTTCTTTGCATCAACTGTTTCGCTTTTTTTGTCAACATTGTCTCTATGTGTTCCTTTGTTGCCTCTTTATTCTCGTTTGTTACAGTCTCTTTTCCTTTATTTGCATCTTGTTTCATTTTCAACAAAGTAATCTTCTTTGACTGGTAAGCAGATACATAATCAGAATTCAGGCAATTTTCAAATATTCCTTTCACACAGTTAACACAAAAACAAGATAGGTTCCTTACTTTGATCAAGTATGGTTCAGTTGTGTTTTCAATATTGTGCAGTTTTCTTGTACTTGGGATTGTTTTGACATTTGTCTCTGGTCGATTTCTCGAAATTTCATCTGCTTTCACATAGAAAAAGTTCCTTTTTGTGTAAGGTTCATCTAATATCAACTTTTCTTGACAGAATTCAAAGAGATCTTTGGTGTTATTAATAACAACTTTCTTCCCTATTATTGCTCGATCCACAGCTCTATTCAAAACACCTATCTCAGCGTCACATGCACTTTTTCCATGTTCAGAACCAAAAAAATTTCTGGATATTTGTATTTCTTTAAGAGACAAGTCTGCAAAAGGTCCCTTGGACTTGTACTGGGCAGAACATCCATCAGAGAAAATAACTTGTTTCAAAGGTGCTGCATTCAGCTGATCCTTGATGTGATTATCCACTAAGGATTTGTAGAAGTCTACAGCATGGTAGTCATGGCAGAGGTCCTCAGATAGTATAATACAGACATCTTTGACCAGGCCATCTCCCTTTTGATAATAGTTTACGATAGGATGCATTGTTATTTGGGAATTTGCAAAGAAAGCTGCTTTGATTTCTTCTTGGTAGTTAATGCCTCTATTTTTAGCAAAATCCATCACCTGAAGAATCCAATTCTCAGGCAGATTGTCCTTTATTAGAGAGAATTGGGTTTGCTGCCACTGGGCTGTGTGTAGATGTTCAAAGAATGTTGTTCCTTGTGCTGGATGCAAGATATCAGTTTCTACCAGTTCAAGGATCAACTCTTGTTTTCTACCAGTTTTTGCTACCAATACTGCTTTGCCTTCAAATCTTTCCCATCGATTCCATGTCAGCTCTTTGTCTTCGGGTATATCATTGTATCTTTCTTCTAAGGTTTTACTATAGTCACTGCATTTAGAACATTTTCCTTCAATGCATTGTGGAGCAAAGAACTTCTGACTGGATGGTTTTGGGCACAAAAGCATTTCTAACAAGTTGGCTTCATTAACACTTTTTGGGCCAGATGACTTTTTGGCATGCTCTAAACTCAACAACTTGTTCCTAACATTAAGGCAGTACCCACACATGCAATACTCTCTGTGTGTTTTATTTAGTAATCGAACATTTCTTGGTCGTAAAGAAGCAAACGTACTGAAACATACGGTTTCCTGTGCGTTTTCCCTTTTGTATTTGTTATATGCTTCTTTCACAGATATCAGCAGTAAATGTCCTGGGCCATCTTTGGTAGCATACCTACGTTGAGGAACAACTCTCGAGATATCTGTTCTAGTGTAAAATGACCGTATTTTTTTCACATTAATGCGTGTTTTCTTTTGTAACTTCGACCTTGCTGTTAAAGTTCTTCTGTTTAGTTTGTATTTTTCAGCAAGAAATTTCTTGCAGTATCCTTTTTGTACTAAGCTTCTTGCTGCACCAATAATAGCAGATTTTCCTTTAGGTGTTTTTCGCAGTTCGTCAATAAGGTTTGTTTCACCTAAATTTGAAGACTGTACTGCTACTGTACATGTTTGTTTATTTTCTAACTCTGGACTTTCAATATTTTTTCTTACAGAGTGCCTCGTTGCACGTTTTCTTTCTCTGTCTTTTTTCTTTATCCAATTCTTTTTCTGAGATGTCATCTTACTTCTGCAAATTCTTTGTTTGTCTCTGTTGTACTCTCTTTTGGATTGCATCTTGTTTCTTGTGGCAACTGTATCTTTCTTAGATTTCACATGGTTCTCTTCAGAAATGTTTAAAAATCTTTTTTCCATGTATTTAGCTTGCCGCTTTCTCTGCTGTTGAAGCTGGTGTTGTTTTTTCTGTAAAGCTTCTCTTGATGGTTTTTTCTTTGATAGCTGTTTTTTTAAGTTGTCTCTTCCTTTCTTGCATCTCTCCTTCTGCTTTTTCAAATATTCTTCATATTTTTCCGGCTGTTCAAGTTTAAGTTTTCTTCTATAGTTTGTTACTCGGTGTACTTTCTTTGGCGTGTCTGTAAAAACAAGATAAACTGAATGAAATCAACTACATGTACTTAAACACAGTTGCATTTGACTTAAAAACAAGAATTTACAAGACAAGGACTTGATAAATTTGAATTCAAACTTAGATTTAACAGGAATTATTGTTATTAACAATGAATTGATGTTATTACAAAAGTACTTTGTTCTTGCTTGTCGAGCTATTACCATATAACGCAAAATTGTTAAATTAAATTTACAAAATTGTCTGTGTAACTTTAAGGAAATGAAAATGATTTAAAACTCAGTGAAGTTTTGCTTGAAAAGTAGGGGTAAATTGAGTAAGATATACAAAAGTACTTTAATAATGATTTAATAATAATTTTTTCTGGTTGCAACACCTATTTGATCAACGTAAACAATTTTATTTGCCTAAGTCACGATGTGACACACGTATCAATGCAAGCAATTATTAAACCGCTTGAAATTTTAAAAATTGATTGTTATTTTTTAAACAACCATTATATCTTCCATAAAAAAATTCAGTTGTAAAATTATGAGGAATAAACTGAAAATCCACCTATGTTATTCATGAACAAGTATCCATAACATACTTCATTTTAAATATAAATCTACTACCCAAATTAGCCCAAGTGTGTTACTGCTCCTATAAAATTTAAGAAATAATTAAATTTATTAACTCAATTTCATTTATTCCTTGGATAAAATGTAAATTTTGTACAATGTTTAGTTAAAATAAGAACACAACCCATTCTTTTCAAAAATGCTGCATGATCATGAATTTGTATAGTACACACAAGCAATTTCTGCAAATCCATATAAATTATTATGCCCCCCCCCCCCTTTCACTTTGTTTATTTAATAGATATATAAATTTGCCTATGTTTTAACCAATTTGTGTATATTTTATTCAAAAATAGTGAAACACCAAGCAATTATTTCAAAACATTAAAATTCATTCAACAATCACTGACGATAGAACCAAAAATTCTGTCAAAAGAAGACGATAGCAACGTAAGTTCTGTCAATAACAGAACAATCGCAACTAATTTTCTGTCAAATAATGATATTCGCAACATGCCTTCTGAAAAATTTGGCGTACACCAGTAAAACCACGAAGTGAACACTGTCAATGTGCTTTTTACATCATTTTGTTACGCCAGAATTAAAATCATCACTGAATATACACTGTTAATGCTTTTTTAAACCGTCATTGTTTCTATCGTCAATCGCTGCTAACGTCAGATATTTTGACAGATGATACTACAAAGTTTGTTTAAATGCCCGAGCGTCTTACCCCCATCCTGCTCCGATGCCATGTTGTTTATCTGACGTTCTGTGGCGCCCCTAGCGGCAAACAGCAAAAATACCGGAAGACTGTGAATAATGAACGACAACCTTTGTAGTGCGATCGTTGCCGATTACAGTAAACACCTGCTGACAGAAATGACGATCGCACTCAGTTTTTAAATGTCAGGAGATTTTTTACAAATATTACAATGGGATTATCATCTTAATTTGTTAAAACGCAGTTTGGAGTCCCTCCTTTTCCGTCTAATTTGCTGATGTTGACCTAAATAGCAACGTTTTCACATGTGATGCTATTGTCAGCCGATATGACAGACCGATGATTCAAACCGAAGAATTTTTTACTTCTTAAATTTTTAAGACTAATTCTTCAATTTTGTTATGCACGTATTTATTATTCAAAATTCGATATAAAATATGTTTATTTCATGCAAGAAAACGTCAGGGATAATAAAAATTGATAAAAAAAAAAAATTGTTAATTACGATCACTTATCGATGCATTCAGTGAAATATCCGTCAAATTGACGATAGCTCGACCATTTATTTTTCAGAAATTACCACAAATTCCACTTAAAACAATCTATTATGTGTTTTTGTTTATAGTTTTTACATTTTTGAAAAAATATAAACATAGCAAATAAATCTATTTACTCTTTTTATTTTACAAAAACAAAATAAAAAAATGACGGACTCTGTGCACTATTCTATGGAAGATGTCAAATTCAAAATCACTGTCCTCATCTGCTGCAAACTCATTTAAAAATTCTTCAAAATCGAAATTCCTTGCTGTCACCATTAAATTATCTTCTGCTCAGCACGTTCAGAAGAGAGGTATTTACGTATGCATAGCAACATTACTGTATAGTAGCAACACTTTCAACATTTTTGTTGTGTTCATACTAAATTTAACAAATATTGTCATAAATAACAGCTTTTCAATTAAAATAGTATAAAAAATAATGAAAAAGGTCAGAGAGTTCTAATTAAACCTTTATTTTAAAACATTGGTAACATGTATCATAAATGAATAGCGTTTTCTGCCTGGAGATCTCTCGCGCGATAATGTTTATGATTATCCTGAAGGCACATGTCGTACTTACAGTAAAATGAAACAATCACATGTACACACAGTATTCCAAAACAATAAATCACTTAGAAATTATCATTTTTAGCGAGAATATCGCGAATAAACACAGATAGACGATTGTTAAGCCTTAATCAACTTTCGTTTTCACCGGAAGAAATACGCAAGGTTAAGGTCATTGTTAGGAAGGTCCATGTTTTTGCTTTTTTCTTTTTTTTTTTTATTGTACATTAACTAAATTAATCTTTTACATTTTTATCAAAATAATGTTTTCTCTTGATTATATATGTTATTGAATTTGTTTTCTTTGATGCAAGTTTAGATTGACCGATTGTTTTCGAGATTAACAATGGCGCGGAATTTCCCTATTTCCAAAATTAGATGACGAATTTAAATTCATCGTTTAACGTATATCCTTTTAAAAAACTAAGCTTATAATTTTATATTTAAACAAAAATCATTTATTTTCTCTAATTTCATTCATTCACGAACAAAATACTTGATCGTTTTTATTAGCTCACTGAGACGAAGTCAAGGAGAGCTTATGCTATACCCTCGGCGTCGGCGGTGGCGTCGGCGTCCGGACCTGGTTAAAGTTTTTGTTGCAGGTCCTGTATCTAAGCTATTACTTGTCCTATCTTCACCAAACTTGCATGGGTGATGCATCTGGACCTACTTATGGACTTGAAAGATTTGGATGCTGAATCTGGGTCCTAAATTTCAGATGCTGGAGGAGGTTAAGGTTGTTGGACCAGGTTAAAGTGTTTGTTGCAGGTGCCCTTTGATAGCAATATCTTAGTTACTGCTGGTCCGTACATCACCAAACTTGCATGGATGGTGTGCCTTATGATACTGATGCACCAGACAGGCTTGAGTGCTGAATCTGAGCTATAGGTTTCGGATGCTGGAGGAGGTTAAGATTTTTGGAGCAGGTTAAAGTTTTTGTTGTGGGTGCCCATTGATAGCAATATCTAAGTTACTACTGGTCCTAACTTCACCAAACTTGTATGGATGATGCGTCTTATGATACTGATGCACCTGACAAGCTTGAATGCTGAATCTGAGCAATAGGTTTTGGATGCTGGAAGAGGTTAAGGTTTTTAGAGCTGGTTAAAGTTTTTGTTGCAGGTGCCCTCTGATGATTATATCTTAGTTACTACTGGTCCTTACTTCACCAAACTTGTATGGATGGTGCGTCTTATGATACTGATGCACCTGACAAGCTTGAATGCTGAATCTGAGCAATAGGTTTCGGATGCTGGAGGAGGTTAAGGTTTTAAGAGCTGGTTAAATAAAGTTTTTGAAACAGGTGCCCTCTGATGATGATATCTTAGTTATTACTTGTCCTTACTTCACCAGACTTCCATGGATGGTGTGTCTTATGATACTGATGCACCTGACAGGCTTGAATGCTGAGTCTGGTTTCGGATGCTTGATAAAGTTAAGTTTTTAGGAACAGGTCACATGTTTAATAGATGATAGTACTATATCAAACTTGCATAGTTGATTTAACTGTAATATGAATGAATCGCAGAGGTAGCTTCAGATGCAGAGCTTGATCTCCATTATCAAGGATGCTAAAAAATAAATCTTAGTTATTACAGGTCCTAACTTCACCAAACTTGAATGGATGGTGTGTCTTATGATACAGATGCACCTGACAGGCATGGATGCTGAATCTGAGCCATAGGTTGCGGATGCTGGAGGAAGTTAAGGTTTTAATTGCTAGTGCCCTCTGATGATGATATCTTAGTTATTACTGGTCCAAACTTCACCAAACTTGCATGGATGATGCGTGTTATGATACCAATGCACCTGACTTGAATGCTGAATCTGAGCCATAGGTTTCGGATGCTGGATGAGGTTTAGTTTTTTGGAACAGGTCACATGTTTTATAGATGATAGCTTGCATAGTTGATTTAACTTTATTATAAATTAAATGCAGAGGTTGCTTTATATGCAGAGCCTGATCTCCATTATCAAGGATGCTAAAGAAATCTCCTACCTCACTCAAACCAGCTCGATAGATAGATGTGTTTGTTGATAAATGATATAACATGATTCCTATGATATTGTATTGTATGATGTGAAACAATATTGTTTGATATGATACAATATGATATCATATGTTATATTATAAAAAGTTATACAATACGATATGATATTGTATCAATTTTTTGGATATTTTATGATATGATATTGTATCATGATACTGTTATGTATAGTATTGTATATTATGATACAATATTGTATAATATTATATTGTATTTTTAATTTATTATTTTATCACATGATACAATTACATAAGATATTGCAAAATATTATATTGTATCCTATGATACAATATTGTATATTCTATAATATTGTATCATACAATATTGTATAATATGATATTGGTTTCAGTAGTATAGAATTATATCACATGAAATTGTATTATATGATATTGTAATATTATATAATATTGTATCATACGATATTGTATGATATGATATTGGTTTATATGATATATGATCTTATCACATGAAATTGTATTATATGATATTGTAATATATATTATTGTGTCATATGATACAATATGTATAATATAATAATGTGTTTTATAATATTTTGCTTTATCACATAATATTGTATCATTTGATAAGATACAATGTTGGAATCAAATTATATTGTATTATATGATATAATATCATATAATGTATCAAATATGTTTCAGTGTCATTCAATACAATATCATACTATATTATACAATATAATATGTTTCAATGTTATGATGTATTATGTAATATGATATTGTAATATAATACTATATTGTATTATATTTTATGATATTGTATTATGTGATCAAATACAATAAGGTATAACACAATACAATGTCATATCATACATTACATCTCATTATTGTTTATTATGGTATTTTATTGTTCTATATGATATATATTATAAATATGACATGATACAATATTTAATTTTATATCATTGTATTGATTAACATATGAACATATGATTATCATAAAAAAATTTTATCAGATGATATACGATATTTTGTCAAAACAGAATCCATGAATATCCAAGATCATAAAGTATGATTTTCATATAAAATGATAAAGGTGGTCTTATGAAGGTGATGCTCCGTCTCGGTGAGCTTAGTAATCTATGATTACCTATGTTTTTATTTGAGGTTAAAGTGACGACGTGCTGAATTCTTTCTCAAACCCAACATGTTGGGTTGCCGCACGAGAACGTCGACTATTCCAAACCCAACATATTGGGTCGCCGCACACAAAGGGTTAACAGGTGCACAGGTAAAGCACCCAAGCCAGGTGCAGTGATTCGTGACAAATTCTGTCTGGCCAGCACGGTCGGTAAAAATCGAAGTGAGTTTGGAACACTGAGTATTTATACAAGCTACCGATAAAAAAGTGTTTCACAAGAGTTTTTAAACTTTATAGTACCAGTACTATGAATTACAGGGATGCTATAGATATTACAACAGAGATCATTTTTAAATGATACTAACACATTCCATTTTAACTTGATCAATTCCATTTGATCAAATTCTTTGTCTGGTTGTTAATTACATAGAAAACAACTGAAAACAATGCACATTTAATAAAGTTTTTTTATTTCCAATGAATAACAACTGCTTGTTAAGAAAATTGATTTCAGTATTAAAAAAAAAATAACAACAAAAGAACCAAGCATGGTCTGACAACTCATGAATTGTGAAGGGAAAATATCAGCTTTCCCTCATCACTGCAAGAGTAAGGTTCAAGAATTTTCTTAACAACTGCTTGTTAAGAATATAACCACGTTTAAGCTATTGCCTTCCCCACAACTGCTTATTAAAAACATAATAGACGATTTCAAGACATAAGGCTTATCAAAAACTGTAAATAAAAATACAAGGAGAAACAATTCAGAAAACTGTAAGGTAGAAGATTCCAAGCTTGCAATTCTTAACAACTGATTGTTAAGAATAGCTTTTACAAACTAAATAAAAATTAATTTGACACTGCTAAAATCAACTTTTTACAATCAGTAGCAGTTTGTGATTCATAAAATTTTCTTAACAACTACTTGTTAAGAAAATTGTGTTTACAATAAAACCGTTACTGCATGTAACAAGTTCATGTTTAGATTATCAAAGATGGCTTTTGATGCAAAATAGGACAACTGATTGTTATGAATGCCAAAATCTCTCACAGTGCAAAGTTTGCAAGTCCTAACAACTGGTTGGCAAGAATGAAGCAAAAAATCAAGTTATCGGTTTGTAATTAACCTCTACAAAACCGTGTAAACAACTGCTTAGTTAGAATATCAGAATTTGCTTCACAGAGAGCAACTCTTAACAACTGATTGTTAAGAATGCCGAAATCTAAACGCCATTGGGAAAGATTGAGGAAATCTGTAAAATTTGTTTGTCTTAACAACTGGTTGGTAAGAATTAAGCAAAAAATCAAGTTTTAAGTTTGCAAGCCTTCCCAAAACTGTATTTGAAATTTTTTAACAACTGATTGTTAAAAAAGATAGAAGTTAAGATTTTCTGTAATACTCCAAAACTTTCTTAGTGATTAGTTGACATTTTTCATCGTCAATAATGAATTTTAAGTCCTTTATTGGGCACAAGAAGGACAAAATAAGAAACTGTTTTTCATTTTTGCTAAATTTTTGAATGTCTTTCTTATTCAACGTAATAGAGTTTGCATTTATTTTCGTAATATTAAAGTTTTCCTCAATCTTTCCCAATGGCGTTTTGCAGTATGTTAATTTGTCCTCCTCCAATGCCCCCATGTACACTCTGTGGTTGGTGTATTCAACAACCGCAGCTGTGATGACTTCCTCTTCTGGCGTGTAGGCAGTAACCTGAAATTAGTATAATACATATGTAAGTTCTATAACTGATTCATAAACTTTTAAATTTATTAAATATAAAGAACGAGTGCGCTGATGGGCCCCCGTAAAAAGTGAAATAATAAAGATTACAACTTCGAGGATGCTCACTGAATTCATTGTATTTTCAAAAATTTGTGAAATATACCAAATATACTCAGTCTTAATTGAATATTTTTTTAAGTTGCCCACCCTCATGTAAATTTTTTGCTGAAACATATATGAATTTCTTGCTGATTTTGTTCTGAATATTATCTGAAATTTTTCTGATTTCTATATCTGAAATCTGACTGAAATTGGAACATTCCAGACAGATTTCAGAAAGTGCTGAACAAAATATCAGCAAAAATTTCAGCAATATTTCAGTATTTTTTCAGCAAATAATACAATTCTGAAATCTGTCTGAAATTGGAACATTCCAGACAGTTTTCAGAATTCAGCAAAGTTCAGAAAAATTTCCAGCAATTACTCAGCAATGTTTCAGCAGTATTTAAGACACAATTCAGCAACGAATCAATAATTCTTCAGCACAATTTCAGCAATAGTTCAGTGCTGTTTCAGCAATATTGCAACAAATTTTCAGTAAAATTACAACGTCTTTTAAGAAAATTTTCAGCAATATTACAGAACCTTATCAGCGAATATTCATCACTATTTCAGCACTATTCTATTACCTCTGTAATCTATCAAAAATGAAAAGTACAAATGAATAGGATTTTCACAAGCAAATTAAATTTATTCATATTTTTCTAAATATACATTTTTCCCACATCACTTATCTGCCTCTCCCTGAAACTTCTTTAAATGCCTTGCTTCTTGTGCAGTTTGATTTTTTACCATCCTGAAACAGAAACACAGGAATTTATGATTTTATTAACATGCAAGATTTTACATGTTTTCTGATAATCATAATGCTATTTTTTTTTAATAAAGAAATTTATTAACCTTTCATGCAAATTTATACATGCAAGTCAAATAGAATATACATGTACAATATAAATATACATTCCATTTTTTCTCACCTTTATCATCATTATTTTGGGAACAGTTTTTGCAGGTCTCAGCTTCCCTATTTTTTCTGCATATGATCAGCAACTATGAGTGGTGCAAAAACAATTTATATACAATGTAAAGTTCCTATGCATCATAAATTACATGAGATTACAGCTTGGCATATTTCATTAAATCATAAGACTTATTTGTAGCATAACTTTAGAATGTGTGTAAAATAGAAACATTGCTTACTGTTCAATCATTAAATTATCTTTAAATAGTAAATACAAAAAAAACATTTATCACATTAATTAAATGTCTCCATATATCAATTAATGGCTTTTAATTTACAATGTACCTTACCTCCTTTAGAAATATCCGCTATAAAACATCAATTGATGTATAAATCTTTGAATTTTCAAATCCGTCTGCTTGTAGCTCCCATCAAAAGTGCGTCATCATTGGGCGGAAGTGACGTAGTGTACTCAAAACAACTCGATGATAATCCGATATAATTCCGGATTAAAAATAAGTTAATCATTTACAGTTTGTTTAAATATATGCAAAACTGTTGTAAACACCTGGGAAATTGAATCAAATAGCTTTAAAAGCAGACATAGAACTGTCAGAAACTAGCTATCTTTTAATAGTCCTCAAGTTGTTACTAGTCAATTTCACCCCCTCCCCAATTTTTTGTTTAATTTCTTTTAATTTATTTTGGTAACATTGAAAACAAAACGTTCGCATTATAGTTTGTTTCTATAATTTGTATTGTAATTTTGATAAAAAAAAAATCTTCGTATTGATGTAAAAGTATGACTTTTATGTATTGAAGTTCAGTGAGCGTTATGTAACGGTGACGAATTGCTTCGATACCTCATTAACAATGGCGGACACTTCAAAGTCCGAGCGAAGTTGCAGGATGAGTGCAGGTGTTTTGGCAGATAAGAAATAAATGATTTTGTGAATAGACCTTTGGGAAATGTCAAGAAACAGTTTCATTACGTGTCTGTTAAATGCTCATCAACTTTTTGCTACAGCAATGCCATTCGCTCGTAAACGAAATTTCGTGTTTCAACTTGTACACTAAATAAACGAGGTAAATACAGATAAAGCAGAATCACTCGCTGAAACAAATTATATACGGTAGTATTAACTTGTATATCTGCTAGAGAGAATTAAGTTACAATGAGGAGGTATAATAGTATAACTGTTTTTATAACAGTTTGTAGTTCTGATTGTTTTGTATAGTAGCAACTTCTGAAATGTTTGAGCAAATTATTTAAATTATAGTAAAATGACGGTACACATTGTTACGTGAATTCACACATTTTCAACACCATTTAAAATAATCTGTTAAGTTTTATTGTTTTATTTAAATGAAATATTGGTGAAATTGAATTCTTTTCTGAAAAATGCATCAGTTTGGAATATTCAATTGCAGACATATTTCAGCATTTAAATAGCATTAAATTTCATTAAATTAAGATTTGATCAGCATCAAAATTCCAACAGATTTCAAACAATTGTTTCAGACAAAAAATTACATCAGGATTAATGCTTAATATAGAGTATTTCAGCAATATTTAGAATAGTTCAGACTGTTTCAGCAACATTCAGAACAGTTCAGACTGTTTCAGCAATATACAGATAGAGTTCAGACTGTTTCAGCAATTTTCAAAACAGTTCAGATTTTTCAGACAAATTCAGAACAATTCAGATTTTTCAGACAGTTCAGCAATATTGCTGAAATGTGTTCAGAACTGGTTCAGAGGCACAAAATGGTAGTAAGCAATTTTTCAGATATGATTCAGATATATTTCAGTGAATTTAAGGAAATTTTCAGAAAATTTCTTTCATGAGGGCAATTATTTAAGTGTTCAGTGACCCGATTTGTTGTACAATCAGAATTTCTTTTAACGTATGTAGTAATTGTTTCAAGAATTGCTCTCTTTATACAACTTGAAGTGTAGTAAAAGGACCAAATTCCTGATTTTTACAATATACCTATAACTGTTAATGGCATAATTAATCATTACATGTACATGTAAAAAACATGTATGTTATATCCATACATTGTATTATGACCAATATAACATAAACTATACTTGGCAGTGCCTTTCATTTCGTATACTTCTGTATAAAGATTGGTTGTTATGTGTACACATGTATACCTCGTAGTGATATAGAATATTAGTGTTTCATGTAAGATACTGCAATGCAAAATTTACTTACAAACGCAGGATGTAGTTTTGATCCTTCAGAGAGAGTGGAGGGGGTTGAAAAAGGCATGCTCTTTTCAGGCTGCCTGCAGGTTAACGTCTGTAAAATGATAATACCAATGTCAAAAGGTTATAGGTGGTCAAAAACACTTGAATATAAACCCTTCATTTTTCATGCTTTTAAATGTAAGTTTTAAAGCATTGATTTCTGAAAACATAGTAAGAATTCATATTTTAGTCGTAAAATTGAGCTTTGTAAGATAAATATTATTAACATCCTGGGTACATGCACAAGTTCTTTATTTTCTATATAACCATTTGCTATTGTTATACTTTCATGTTAAATACTGAAATCTGATTGGTTTAGACGCAGTTCATAATCTGTTCTAACTGGATAAATACATGTTTTGTGAATTTAAAATCTATCTTATATAGGCCTATAAGGCAAAAAAATAATTTTAATGAATATTATTTACTGGTATTTTCTTAACTGACTTTTTACTGCAAATTCAAAATACGCAAAATAAATTTTCTGTGTTTACCCTAGATGTCAGCATGCAGTGATGGTTCAATACTGAACAATAAGAAGACTTAATATAAAAAGTGGCACTATTGACTTCTTGTATTGTACCATGCAAACAAAATAATAGTTTTCTGAACATGTATAGCAACACAAGTTGTAATTGCACACTGGTAGTCATAGAAATAATAAAATTTAAAATGATTGCAAATGCATTAATTACAATGGTAAAATAAGGTATCTAACAGTATTTTTAATATATATTTGCATTTCAAATGAAAAAACGTCGTTTACGAAAAATCTCCCCCTTAGCCAAGTTGGTAAGGGGGAGATTCTCCCACATAGCAGCTTTGAAAGGTTAACAGGTATGTGAATCTTGTGTGGAAGCATCCTCAGGTAGTGTAGATTCAAAGTTGTGAAAATCATGACCACCAGGGGGTAGTGTGGGGCCACAATGAAGGGGTGTTAAAGTTTAACAAAGGAATATATAGAGTAAATCTTTAAAAATCTTCTTCTCAGAAACTAATCAGCCAGGAAAGCAGAAACTTGTGTGGAAGCATCCTCAGGTAGTGTTGATTCAAAGTTCTGAAAATCATGACCCCGGGGGTAGGGTGGGGTCACAATTGGGGGTCAAAACTTAACATAGGAATATATAGAGTAAATATTTAAAAATCTTCCTCAGAAAATAATCAGCCAGATGATTCTTTATAATTGTTAAAACTTTGGCTCCAGGACAATTCTTCGGCTTCACATCAGAATTTGATGTAGGTTTATATCCCAAATATAAACAATTGTTAAGGATTTTTTTGAGAACTGCAATACTCAACATGTGATATGACTATAAAGTCAACCTGTTAGAAAAGGGACTAATGATTATTAACATAAGAATATCGAGGGGGGAAAATGGATTTTATTAATACAGGATCTACATGTATTATTGTACATCTCCAGATAGTTTGTATTATGACTCCATTAAGCTGATTTTATCATACCTATTGTTCCTCAGGTGAGCGATGTGGCCCATGGGCCTCTTGTTTGTAGGAAGATTTTACTTCTCCCCAACAAAAAAATATATATAGAAAGAAGTTTGAGAATTAAATCAGGGAGACTTCATTTTATTAAGTTAACAATTCACAAATTCAAAACTTAAATTTAAAATATTGTTCAATATTTTGGGATAGACTATACTTAAATACTTGTAAATTGGATTAGAAGTATGTAGTGTTGTAAAATCGGACCAATTTTACTATCAATAATCGAATTGAAGCGGCAGCTTACAATCGATTATAAAATCGATCATGTAAACTTTCAAATTCCAACAATGATTAATTTTTTTTCATTCTGTTTATGAGTGAAAGATACCAGCATCAAATAAAATACCTTTTTTTTAATTTATAATTCATAATTTTTTATGAACTTATTTTGTCAATGAAATGAATTAGATATTATACTTAGGGACCAACATAGGGCAAAATTTTAATTTAAATTGGATTAGAAGCAAGCTAGTAAATAAAAATATAACCACTTCAAAATTTTTTAAACACTTATCAAATTTGTTAAATTTAATTGATCTGATACATTTACACATTTTATACTTTAAACGTTTTGTAATTCTGTGAGTAAAATGACAAATAAAATCAGTCCTTGTACTTCTGCGTATTTTGGAGGCATTAGTGCAACCCTTTGACCCAATTTCAATCGTTATGTAGCGGATCTGTTTAAGTTTGAAGACAGCTGTAAAACATGGTTTTATGAATATTTTAGCAATAATTTGACAGTATTATTAACTAATTAGAAGTTTCAAACTGTAATTGTAATATCAGCATGAAAAGTAATAGACATCAGTTGTAATTTTCAATACACAGTATCAGTTAGTAACGCTCGTTTTTATAACCCATGAAGACAAGACAGTCGCTAGTTCCTAATCGCAAAAGGGGTTAAATAAGCTTGTGAAAACGTCTTACGAATTTGATAATTATCATTTTATTGCCTTCGGGTTGAATTAACACGATTGTAAACTCAGCATACTGGGCGACTTCAACTTCTCTTTTGGAGGAAATCCTGGCAAAGTTACAGATCACAAAGCAAGTCGCCCCCTAGGTTGGTCCTTTTATGAATATTGCTACGCAATAAAAGGTTATCTGTCACATTACTAAATTTAGGCGACTATCGATGAAAAAGACTTACTAACGATTGTCGCCGACCTGCTGCCTTCAGCGACAATTTTTCGATAGTCGGCGACTATCGTAACAACACTAGAAGTATGTCCACAACAGCTAATAAAAAATCTAACTATTTTAAAATAAAAAGCTTTTCTGGGTTGAAATTTGATTTATTTAATGTATTTAAATCTCTAATAAAGGAAATATCTCATCATTTGTAAGCTAAGTGACAAATAAAAATCTGTCACTTTACTTCAGTGTATTTAGGGTATTAGACTAAGTCCTACCCAATGACCCACTTACCACCGTTATATAGAGGATAGCCAACTGGTTAATTTATAATTGTTTTAGTTTCTATTTTGCATTAGAAATGTCTTTTTATTTATCAACTATCATTTTTTGGCCAAGGAAGTAACTTTACACGATCATGAACTCAGAGGACAGAATAACTTCAACTTCTTTTTATGAGGAAGTTCTGGTGAAGTTACCGCGATCACATAACATCATTTATTCAGTTTTGGTTGTCAATTTCAATGTAAGAATTTTCATTAATAATTTGATTTTCATAATAAAAGTTTAAAACTTTAGTGGACCGACGGTCCACCAGGTCCTGAACTGTTGGTGGACTTTCCCAATTTTTGGTGGACTCAGGCCGCCGATCTACCGTTAGTGTCAAGCCCTGGACTTAGATATTTTACAATATCATATAAAGATAGTATACAATATCATATAATGATATACAGAGGGTTCTGCTTAATCTGATAGTCAATTAGTCAGAGAAAAATTATCAGATAAACCGAATATTAGATTAACCGTTTTAGCGTTTTTGTGGTCTTTGATTTTGGTATAGAATAAAATATAACTTGTTTCAAGATAAAAGTAATCAATAGAAAGATATAATCTGTATGTCAATAGTTTGAAATGAAATAATTTACCTTGCATTAACAATGAAATAGCAGTTTAGTCTTTATTTTGTTTGTTAATGCTCAAAAGAAAATGTTTCTCTTTATTACGATGGTTTGAAAGTGGCCCCCATTTTGACAGGAAGTAACAAGAAATGGCTAATTGTCTTAACAGTTCCTCTTTTCACATGCACAATTTATTTTAATTCTTTTTCTATTATATAAAATGCTCTTAAATAATTAAATATGCATGAAAACAAACAAATTTGAATTTTAATTTTTGGGAGTTGATTTTAATCAACTCTCCTATGCAGTTACTCAGACAGTGAAACAGTGTTTGGACCTCAGCACAAATCATTGCTGCTGACAAGACTTAGTTCTTGAAAATAATTGACAAATTCGATGTAATGTATATGCTTAAGCATTGTTTTTCAAGGAAACTTATTTCTAAATACCTTGAAAATAGTCGATTTTAAATGGTACAAACTATTTAAATATTTTTTGTAGTTGTATGTATTCCTACGCCAGAGGTCAATATAGTCTCGTTCAACTCGACGCTCGGCTGTTTCTGTAAATCCTTGTCGGAGATTTACAGTGTCAACCGAGCGTTTGCTTGAACGAGACTAGAGTTCAATATTGCTTTGATCCATACAATTTTCGAGAAATATTTCTATCACTGATACATAGTTTGATTGAATAAATTTTATCTTTAAATATTATTTAACATTATTCATATGGGGGTTTCTCGACATTCTTGTCAGAAAAGTAAAAAAATTCATATTATAAAGATTTGCGTAATTCAAATTAGAAAATACATGTACTTGTCATACAAAATAAATAAACATCGACAAAATCAACTCCCATCAGTTCTTCAGTACTTTGATTAAGTTTTCTACTTCGATGTAAAATTGAAGGTAATCAGAATTTCCTCAATGTCACATGTTTCAAAGTCAGTCACTTTTGATTAAGAAATTACATGATTAGATAATTCTTAATGGTGCACACCCAACCTGAAATTAAAACATGCAATTGGTAAACTCACCAACAATAAAAAGTGTACACAGGTAAGGTCAATCCTGTGTGCAGTCATCCGGAACAACTATTGATTTCGGTAGCTTTTATCTTACAAAGAAGTGAGCCACCCATGTGCGGTGAAGTGTAACTAATGCCCTGTAAAAAGTTGCTGTTATTTTCTCCCTCGTTTCACTCCTCCGAAAATAAATCTTTTCTTGTCTAATTTAAAAAACAACAACAAAATTAAATAGGTTAGGTGCGTTCATTACAAAGTCGCAAATAAACAAAGGTGTAAAGTAGACTAAACAAATTTATAAGCTCAAATTTATCTAAACTAAAAGTTTTTTCTGAATGCTGTCATCAATATACCCATCCTTAGCCTTATCAGAAGCCCAACGCCCATGTACTTTAAGTAATCTATCTGGAACGTTATTGTTCAAAGCAGCAGTAGCACCCCCACTTCTTAAACTATGTAAAGAAAACTGAACCGTCAAGGCCAATGTTGCTGAGAGCCGATAACAGAATCTCTCTTGCTCTGGTGTAGGACAATGGTTTAGATGCATAGCAGACTTTAAAAACCCCCAAAGATTTCTTGAAAGTTATAGCTGTAAACAAATAATCAATTACAGACACATTCAATTGCAATTATTTTAATATAATGAAATATATTTTCTCAACCTAAAAATGGGACACATATCATTTCCAGTTTTTGCAATGATAACTACATTTCCTCTTCTGTAAACGTCAGTTTTGCTTTTATTTAATTTCTATGTATGCTTCTTTCCATTTGATGTCACACAACTGAATGTTTGATAATGTTTGCTGAACCGCAAAAATCCCGAAAATCATAAAAGGCACATCAAGAAAACTCTCAACTTCAATGCATTATTTGGATCGTTTTGGTACTCCTCCTTAAGCTTTATAAGAATTTCAATAGTTATTGGTTCTTTCTTATTAACTGGTTTCGCAAGAACTCGTTTTCCTTCTTCAAGAGTAAGCTTTAGAAATTTTCCCTCACATGGATTAATGCATGAAGCTTGAGAATGAATCCAATTTATGCTATAATAAAATGCTTCTAGTACTGATGATGACACTCGTTGTTGTACAAGACTGGTCAGAAAAAGGGAAACTGTAGCAACTGAAGCTGGCAGTGGTTGAAAATTGTGCTGCAGACACCAGACTTAAAATCTTTTGAAATAACCGTCATATTTTTGATTTGTTGCTTGGACTTCGCACTTTTAATAACACCAGGCATTGGCTGGCAAGAGATTCACAAAAACGCGATGGGGATGTCGTTTAACCTTCAAAATGTCTCGCCAGTGGCCTTGATAGTTATGCAATGTCTGTAAATACATCAGAATAATAACTGATTAATTATGACATTAAAATAAAATAAAATAAATATAATTAACTTATATTAGGCAATACAGTCTTACCACTAATGTACCGTATATCCGATGATAAGTCGGTATTTTTTTCTCTGAAGCAGAGCACCCGACTTATCGTCTTGATCGACTTGTCTAAGGCTTGAGGTCAGATAATTGTTAAAAATAGCATTAAAAATCTTGGTTTTAACCATCTTGAGTTGGCTGTGTGATTGAAAATTACATTGTTAAATTCACTGTTCATCTTTATTAATTATCATTGTCACTCTTCTGTTAAACCTAAAATACATAATAATAACAGTTATTAAAAAATGGTACATTGCCTTTAATCAATTAAAAGTTTTACTGTTCTGTTTTTATAAACACATCGTCACATGGTTCCATATATCACTAGTGGGAAGATAACATTGCGCAGTAAAATTGAAACCAAATTTGAATGGAAAAAAATATTGCAGTAGGTCCGGGGAATGTTTTAAAGTTTTATTATGCCCCCCTTCGAAGAAGGGAGGGCATATTGCTTTGCTGCTATCGGTCGGTCGGTCCACCAACAGTTTCCGTTCATTTTCTTTGCAGAGGATGAACATATTGAAATGAAATTTGGTATACAGGTTTATCATGATAATATCTAGGTCAAGTTCGATATTGGGTACAATCGAGCAATTTTCGACAGAGTTACGGCCCTTGGACTTAGAAAAATTCTAGTTTTTTGCAGTTTCCGCTCATTTTCTTCGCAGAGAATGAACATATTGGAAAGAAATTTCGTATACAGGTTTATCATGATAATATCTAGGTCAAGTTCAATATTGGGTAATATCGAGCAATTTTCGACAGAGTTATGGCCCTTGGACGTAGAAAAATTCCAGTTATTTGCAGTTTCCGCTCATTTTCTTTGCAGAGGATAAACATATTGGAAAGAAATTTCGTATACAGGTTTATCATGATAATATCTAGGTCAAGTTCAATATTGGGTAATATCGAGCAATTTTCGACAGAGTTATGGCCCTTGGACGTAGAAAAATTCCAGTTATTTGCAGTTTCCGCTCATTTTCTTTGCAGAGGATAAACATATTGAAATTAAATTTGGTATACAGGTGTATCATGATAATATCTAAGTCAAGTTTGATTTTGGGTACGATCGAGCAATTTTCGACAGAGTTATGCCTCTTGGACATAGAAAAATGCCAGTTATTTGCAGTTTCTGCTCATTTTCTTTGCAGAGGGTGCACATTTGGATATGAAATTTTATGATTTATCTAAATAATATCTAAGTCAAGTTTGATTTTGGGTATGATAGAGCAATTTTCGACAGAGTTATGGCCCTTGAACTTAGAAAAATACCAGTTATTTGCAGTTTACGTTCATTTTCTTTGTGGATGTTTCCAAGGGAGGGGGGTTTCACAAACATCTCTTGTTAGTTAAGAGTTGTTAATGGAAAGTATAAATAAGAAATATTTTATCGACAAATTCAATCTTAAAATACGTAATGGGCAATTATCAATACTACTGTTTATACAATAGGCTGACACCGGTTGTGTTAATAATCTTGCCCTAAGGCTGAGATCTTTGCGGCAATTTCACTCGCTGTGTATATAAAGAGTACCATTATAAGAGTGATTATAGTACATTGATTAATTACTGTCCAATTCTTTGATTATTGTTAAATAAAAATTTTAGGAAACGTAAGTATGTAGTATATATCGTCATTTTCAAGTCGTACAGATGATCGATCTTTTTCTAACAGTGTCTATGTAAATCAATAGCGTGTAACTGCATTACTGGATACAAAGTAAACAAGTTTCATCAAATCATAGTAATTGCTAAGCTTTCTGCACTTGATATCCCCATTTTAAGTCTGACACGAGACAGTTGCATGCCTCTGACACTGGAAATGGTTAAACAAACATTGACCATGCGAGTCAAAAGGTGGCTGGTTACGTAATGGCGAATACACTTGCGATGGTCAGAGTGGATAATTATTTTCATGCATGGGAATAAAATATTTCTGACAAAGTAAGTTTAGTTTTGCATAACATGCGATATCGGGAATTGTTTAAAATGCAAGCGACTTTGTAGATGTTGCCAGTATTTGAAAATATGATGCATAAGTGTAAAGTGTTATTGTTTAAATGTTAATCATTAATGATAATTGGTAGCAATATCGGGGACATTGTGGCATCATACACTGATAATGTTACTGCAGTTTTAAGTGATAAGATCGACATATTGTCTGAATCGACGTATCGTAGGATTTTGTTAAAATTTTGGCTAAAAGTGAGTAATTCGACTAGTTGTCTGCATAGATGATTCGTCGGGAAAATACGGCATACAAATCTGAACAAGAGAAAACAGTCATCTCCTTGGGTGCACAGTACTCCACTTATAAACGTATAATGTGGTTTCATTAATTTTCAAGGGTATCAATTTTCGAGGATAAAGTGAAATTCACAGTTTCAAGGATACGTAAATTCGTGGCCAATGACCCTATCAATACAAAATGTTAATAGAAACTACACTTCAGTTAACACTTAATTTCGTGGATCAACTGAATAACGAAATCCACGAAAATTGGTATTCAACGAATATTAATGAAACCACAGTATACAAACAAGAGAAACAGTCACCTTATTCGAAAGCAGTCATTCTTGGATGTAAATTCAGGTTTTAAAACCATATGTAGTACAATCAATCACGATAATGAATACAGTCCTCCAAAATTCACTATGTAGCATCTATATTCAGCACAAGTACATTACTGTTGAATTTATTGGCTGCAAAAATACTATTCTTGTCAAAACTTGCACAGAAAAAATGTAAGGGTTTTTCATATTCGACATGCTGTTTGATAAACCATCCAAAATTTCCAGATATATCAACAATAGCTGGCCAGAAAACTGAAGATTTCCATTTTGGCACAACTAACACACCCTTCGCTTGACAATAAATAATATGCTTTATTGCCTTGCTTATTAGATTAATAGGCGGTACTAACTAATTAACACTTATTTATTAATTCGTGGAGGATGTTAATTTGTGGATGAGAGGTTCCCACGAATTCCACGAAAATTGAGCCACCAATAAATCTAATGATTCCACAGTACTCGTTGACATCGGATTCCCTACTTTTCATTGAGTAATGCAATTGAAAGTTAGCACTACAAGAGCTCAAGCTCTTTTTCAACTTCCAACTCAGTCTTCTCCAGAATCCTCATACTCTTCCTCTAGCTCATCACTTAAATTAATCCTAATATGTAAACGGTGTGACCGTTGGACCGAGCGCAGATTTAACACAGTGCAGTTTGATTTTTGTATAATAAAATCTATTTAAAACGCACACAGTAGGATCCGCCAGCATGATTGCCTTCTCAAATCATTCGTCAGAGTTAAACTAAATGTCGCGTGCTCAGTCTACATTATGACGTCATATTTCAGACGTAAAACGTCTTCGGAAATAGCCGAAGAGACTTACGTGATTCGGAATTTGTTTTTAATTCTTCTTTCATTGTTCATCAATTTAATTCATATGAATGCCAATGTAATAAAATTGAATACTTTATTCAGAATCTTAAAGATCAGTTCCTTGGCGTTAATGTTTTCATTTTCCATCTGATAATTTGATAAGACATACATAGAACAAGTCGTGTTTCTTGATTGAAGCACTATTAAAACTTATTTGTTTTCTTTTTTAATTTCTTTTAATTCAAATTACCTTCTATTGAAACATTGGAACTTATTAAATCCAGTTTAGGGGCAATAAACATCGATAAGTACCAGTCAATCAATGATCAAACTAACTTTTCAAAAACAAAATGGCGGCCAATATGGCGGCGCCCATGGCTGGAAAAAAATTTTTTGGGCCTTAGTACCCCTGATTCAACTTTCATTTTTCACTGATTTTCTTATATATACGTGTTACCATTAATCCTCGCTTCGCGAGGCGGGCTTCGCCCGCCTCTCGCTGCGCTCGGTATTAATATGAAAACAAAGGTTAGCAAATTTTTCTGAAGTGTACGTAAATCTCTAAACAATATGTAAAAGATAATAAAGGTAAAAGATGAATACCTCCTATCCTGGATTTATTGATGGGGTGACTACATCAGCATCACTATGATCAGGAATTACACCATTTTTAAGGTGTCGAGCTAATGCTCGGCAGCCTTCTGGCGATCGTCTGGATTGGCAATTGTCCAAAAATTCATGCTCTGCACCGCCTTTAAATGCGCATTAGAAATAAGTTCCGTAAAGCATTAAACGTATTACAAGATTTTTATTCCATTTATTCAACTAAATTGTGTCCAAAAAAACAACTTTGCCTCCCTAATTATTGACAACTCATTGCATAAGTATAGATTTGATTAATTAAGATATTGTGGATGAATACAATAAGGTGTAAAAATTCACTAAATATTATTTAAGTTTTACATTTTAATTGGAGACCATGCCAGATAGAAATAAAATTTGATATGTAAATTTATTTGTTATAGGGCACGGTCTCCAAAATAAATGTAAGCGATAACATACCTGTTAACCTTTCAAAGCTGCTATGTGGGAGAATCTCCCCCTTACCAAATTGGCTAAGGGGGAGATTTTGCGTAAACGACGTTTTTCAGGTGAAATGCAAATATATATTAAAAATACTGTTAGACACCTTATTTTACCATTGTAATTAATGCATTTGCAATCATTTTAAATTTTATTATTTCTATGACTACCAATGTGCAATTACAACTTGTGTTGTGTTCAGAAAACTATTAATTTGTTTGCATGGTACAATACAAGAAGTCAATAGTGCCACTTTTTAGACGGTGGCTATAAATAGCCACTGTCTATTGCTATCGTCCTGGCCGGAAGGGTATTTCTCACGGGGACCCTAGCGGATTAGGAACGATAACTCTGTTAGGTATGCAGACTTACTGGCGATGTTTTACCGATTGTCGATTTCAGTTTGAGAACTAATTTACATCTTATTAGATATTTTAAGCATTATAGCTGCTAATTATTTTGTACATACATTTAAATAATTTATGAAATTGTGTCTTATTTTTAATGAGCCGTTTCCCTGTCTGCTTATGCGGTATTGATAACTTATGCACCAACTGCCAGATGTGAAGTTTAACTCAGTATCAGGACTCCAAAACTTATATCACTGCGATAATTGACCTAGAGTTCTCACAATAATCATGTCTTTTTTAATGGTGTAAATAATTGTCAGAAACACACTATTTAAACGGGTTTGCCATTTCATTTTTCAGCAATTATGCTTCATCGATAAATTCATGATCAATCATTTTCAACGCATCAATTTAAGTTGAGGCAGTATTTATTTTGTTGTAGCTTATTCCAAAGAATTCACAACATATACTGACAATGAATATTATATAAATTACATTTTATTGAACTTCAACCGATCGATGGCACACTTTCTTCTGACAAGTGTGCATGTGTTTTCAAACATGCAAAAACTTGAAATTTACTATACTATGTTCAATTTTGGACTGATCTGTGATCAACCTTATTTTATAACCCTCTCAGTCTGTAGAATCATTAATTTTGTTACATGCACCTCAATATTCATCA
Source organism: Magallana ariakensis (assembly GCA_020458035.1). NCBI lineage: Eukaryota > Metazoa > Mollusca > Bivalvia > Ostreida > Ostreidae > Magallana > Magallana ariakensis. The sequence continues at coordinate 7,644,449 of CM035811.1, forward strand.
GACAAATTTACTACTGATGTTGACGCTCTACAATGACTTTCTCTCAAACACGCTCATCGACCTCGGATTGTAAAACTCACGTGCAAATCGAGTCACCATTTCACACACAGTTTTATATGTATATAAACACACCACACTTCGTCATTTTACGGACCTGGTGACGATGTTTCAAAAATTTTCAGCACAGATTTGTTGTAAGGAATCGAAGATATATGCTGTAAAACGTCTTATGGATTTCACGGCGTGTAAACCCGTGAATCTCCATTTTGCAGCAAGCGCTAGCTTTTTGTGAGGAAAAACAATCGGTTCAACTCATGCGATATTCCATATACATGTATGGTACATTGTGAAAGGTAATGTAAAATATATTTGTTCACTAAACAGTTTCTGACGAATTTTTTCACAGTAAACTGAATAACGTAATACGATGAGCGAGGTACGATCTGTGACTTTTCTCCATATGCGCCCGTCCTTGCTTTTTTTTTTTTTTTTTTTAACTGTTACGTGTACGTAAACATCGCCCCCTTGTTCTCAAATAAACTCTGTAATTTTTAACTCGCGAGTACAACTTTATTATGAGCTTTCTTCAGCATTTGTTTCCGTGTGTTAGCATCATGTTCTCAACATGCTTTTTTAAATGGGTGGGTCTATATAAATGCGTCAATCGGAATCTTGTTGCGAATCGCAATTGAAATACACACCGGTTAGATAGTGTCATTACTCAACGCAATGCTAGAATGTGCTTCATAGATGACTGTAGTATTCTACTGAGCTACTAAACTGTAGCTTTTCGGAAATATTGCCGAGATTTGCGAACCCTAGATCTATTGTCTAGTACATGCAACGAATAAAATGAAAATATACACAGATGTACGGCTCAGAAAAACGTGCGTTCAACTTGGATTTTGTTTGTTTTGTGTTTTAAAAACTGATTTATCCTGTTAAAACATTAGATTTCATTTTACCACTACTCTTTTATTCGTGACCTGGAGAAATTGAAAAGATCCCTGAAAACATTATTTATTTCTTTGCTCATTTTGCTTAAATCTGGTGCGGAATAGTTTACCAATATTGCCATTAATTTTATGGGATGGAGAAAAGGTCAAGCATCACACGGCTTTGGAAATAAACATGTATTCTATACTTATAAATTAAGACATTTTGCCAATAAACTAAGAAATGTCTGTACCAAAGTAATTGCTTACACCTTTGGTATTTCAATATATGTAAGTTGATGTCCGTAAGCTATAATTGAATTTTACCTGATAAGTAATTATTGTAAAATAAATCAAAAACATTACTTTCATTTTCGATAAACCAGCCTGAAATAGCAAAAAAGAGAGTAAGGTGGTGGTCACGCTTTGGCGGATCCAAATTAGTGGGAATTTGCATCAAAATAAATACTTGCAATGAAATAATGTTGAATGATTACGTAAAGAATAAATATATTTATTGGGAACTTATTAAGAGTATATACATAGATATTGAGATTTGACAAATGTTAAATAAATAAAATAAGCAGATTCGTTTCTTGAATGCGCGATTTTAGTTTTGATTGATAGAACTTTCCAGAACGGGGTAACCATGAACGCGGGTTGACTAATTAACGTCAGGGCGGAGAGTGTAGGATGAGTTCATCATGCATCGCTGGCAGATACGTACATTGGATCGGACATCTATGGTTAATAAAAAAAAGTTTATAAATAAAATGTGCCAATATTTGACGCGATTTCAGTTTGATGGAAAGAACTTTAGAGAACAGGGTAAGGCAAGTTACATGTAATCATCGGGTAGATACTTTTGGTTACATCTTTGGTTTAAGTTTTGGAAATAAATATGTGTACACGTTTTAAATAAATTACATACATTTTTATACCACGGCAGATTGGTAGCAAACATTATACATATGTAAATTAATTTGTAAACCATGAACATATTGTGTTAACGTCTACATATGTATATGAATAAATGATGTATGCATAAATGATGTATGCATAAAACGGGGAAGTTGAATTCGATGATGGGGATTAGTTGAGAATCTTTTATCTAAAATTCTTATCTGGGACAGTGATAAAAGTTATATATTGAAATTGGACCTAAAGATGAAAATTTAAGAGATACGACGCCGTTTAAAAAACAAATGTAATTTCTTCCACAAAGCTGAAACAAAAGGAATTAAGACCATGTATGTACATATAAATTATAATCTATTTCAGTGTAGATTTTCATCACTGCCCGGTCCTCTAGATATCCAGCCATGTATATGTAGTTGCTTTTTGATTTCAATTTTATAGAATAGGTTATGTAAATCAATTAAGAAAATTTTCGAAATTTTTTTTTAGAAAATAATCAAAAAAAAAAAAAAATCTGGTTCAACATATCAAGCATTGTATCATATAAATGTGATTAAGTGTTAATTACCGCGCTTGCGCGGGATATCTTCTAGTAATTATAAAGTTTTATTCAGGGTCCATATCTTTTGAGTCCTTTTTTGATAAAGAAGACATACCCTTGTACACAAATGATCTAGAGGTCATAGGTCAAACTTTATAATGAAAAGTCCTTTGCTTGTACGCTCTTATTATATTATGGACATGTCCCAACATGTCCCATTAACAGTATTATTTTACTGCAAAAAATCAAATAGGATTCAAATTTGAAGACCTTGTAAAAATTATACATATTAGTGCAAAACTCCTGACATTACACAGAGTTTTTTAAAATGAAAATATAAAAAAGATTCTTCAAAATCTCGCATATTAAATGCAGGATTAAACAAATATGTGATTTCCAAACAAAGGAACTGATTATGACCTTATGTAAAGCAAATGTTTTGGTGAATAATTAATAAATATTTGTTGTATGTATACTAGAAAAGTTAAATGTAGCAAGTAAATTATGCGTTTTAAAGTGAACTGAAAAGCAATAAAATAATTATACATGTGACTATCCCGAATTCATTCAAATGATTTGAATTAATCTACAGCTAAATACAATAGAACAAATGTACTTTAAAACGTTGGTTAATGAAACTGCCGCGACTGAATATTGTATGATTTTTCTTTTCAAATTTTCATTCACTTTTGTTGTGAGCTAATGGAAATAAACCACTCGAAGTCGAAGATAAAATATTGATTGACTCTGCGGTTTCATGATGACGTGCATTCCAAAAGCATTTTCCAGTTTTATCAAACATGTTCTTGTAAACTCATTCCGTTTTCTATACACCTAGCTACATGTATTAACTGGCTATGAAGACAAATTAAAGTAAGTGTGTTGGCCCACGAGACTGCAACTTTTTCCCTGTGAAGAAATTGAGGGAAAATGCTGTCGAGAGGGAAAATAACCATACTACATGCATGCCCAAATAGTTAGTAAAAACCTGACAAGTATTTTATCATACCAAAGCCTTATTTGTTCTCGTTACATTGAAAAATCTACAATACCTTTAAAGCACAATAGTCCAATCCAGTTGTTCCCCTTTGCGGGGTCAACCCAAAGGTCTAAAGAAAAAAAGCCACAAATGTCCCTTCTTTATACAATCAAATATTTGGGCGTATTGTGATAAAATCGCTTTGAATTTTATTTATTCATTCACTATGTGGTGGCAACCCACATATTGAATTAGGCATTCTGGGGCAAACAAAATACATACCAAAAACGGATTTTAATGTCAAACGATATAAATACAAATATATATATGCAAACTTCTATACTACAAAGGCTACTGAAAAAAATCTACGGGTTTTCCCCCAAAGACGACGGTCAAGAGACATAGCTTTTGTAAAGTGTAAATTGAGATTACATAACTACGATTTCCACATAGTTATCCATGTATAGGAAACTCACGACCAGTTGTGCATGTAAGCGTTAAGCATTATTACATGTATGCGATACTGGTCGTGGGTTTTCGACGACAATAATTATCATACATGTAATATGCCACATTCAAACGACGCCACCGTCTTACAGTACTTTCAGTACTTTGATTATATTGTCTTCTTATTGTTGAGTATTGAACCACCACTGCATGCTGACATCTAGGGTAAACACAGAAAATTTATTTTGCGTATTTTGAATATGCAGTGAAACCCAGTTAAGAAAATACCAGTAAATAATATTCATGAAAATTATTTTTTGCCTTATATATAGAAAGAATTTTTAATTCACAAAACAACATGTATTTCTACAGTATCATTTAAAAATGATCTCTGTTTTAATGTCTATAGCATCCCTGTAATTCATAGTACCGGTACTATAAACTTTAAAAACTCTTGTGAAATGCTTTTACACTTTTCCTCGAGCTTCACTTTTATTGGTAGCTTGTATAAACACTCAGTGTTCCAAACTCACTTTGATTTTTACCGACCGTGCTGGCCAGACAGAATTAGTCACGGCTCACTGCGTGTGGCTTGGGTGCTTTACCTGTGCACCTGTTAAGTGACACCACTGGCTGTGTATTGTTTTCTTTGGTGTTACAGAGTAAAATCAAGATGTTTTTAACGTTTACTTATTTTTTATAAGGCTTATGCATATACTTATTTTTTATAAGGCTTATGCATAACTAAATACCTAACTGATTTAAGTCAAAACTGAAAGTAATCGTAAAAAGTAAACTGGACTATAACATGTCATACTATGATCGGTAAACAGTACTTGGATGAGTTTTGATATATTCAAGCTACACAGCAGCTTTTTTTAAGCTTACAAATCAGAGAAAAACCCACAGTGGTTGCTGAAATTTGCATGTAAAGATTCAGAATTGAGGGGGGGGGGTATGGGGGAAGACAAATACGATTGCGGGAGAAATTTGTCTCCCGCGCGGGAGATAGGTTGGATGCGGGAGATCTTAGATTTTTAGGCCATTTTGCGGGAGTCTCCCGCGCAATGTGGGAGGGTTAACAGGTATGCGATAAACGTATTTAGTGATTTTGTTGCAAAAATGAATACGATAATGCAGTTGTTTGGTCGAGCAGATAGCATGTGTTTTGGATTTGTTTGTAAACCATTGGTAATCTTGTTTCAAATGGGAATCAAAATAAATAAAAATATGTTTTATTATTATAATTAGGGACACACTGTTAATGTAATCAAATAAAGAAACCTGTAAAAAATTGTTCAAAGACTGTTTAAAGTAGAAAGAAAAAAAATTCGATTTTTGTAACCATGATGAGTATTGTATTATAAACGCATCACTACCTATTTTAGAAGGAAATGTACTGATTTTTAGCCGGGCTCTGCTGAAAGCAGAGTACTGGCTATAGGCAGGCAAATCGCCAATGTTACTATAAATAGCACAAATAAACAAAAAACCAAACAGCGTCAAGGTAAAGCTTCCGCTATACCAAATAGTTACACAAAGAGTCACGTTTTGTCAAAAGTGTTGGCATTTTGTTTCTTTTTTTTAAATTTCGAATGAATTGTCTATCTTTTTTAGTTTTAATATTAATAACGTGTTTTTAAAACATTACTATGCATTTTGGACACATACAATGCGCATGAATTTCCATGAACTACTTTGCTGCGCGATGAAGAAACGGGGATTGAATATATAATGCTTGTTGCAAAATTCAAGGCAGCAACTGTTGAACTTTTTAACTTCTACTAGACAGACATATTTTTTGTTTATAGCCACTGACAAAATTTGGTCGCTCTCTGATGCTTTGCCGACATTAAAAGCATGAGAGAGAGAGAGAGAGAGAGAGAGAGAGAGAGAGAGAGAGAGAGAGAGAGAGAGATTTTCAGTCTTTACTACACAATAAGTATAAAGACACACCAAAAGAGCCCGGATTTTAGTACTTCAGTGCTTTGATTTTTTTAAAGCAGCACAAAACATAATTCATATACTTTTTTTTATTCTAAATCTAACATTATTTGATATACGACTGTTATATAGTATAGATATTCAAATTTTTGATATTCTATATAAAAGAAAATGAAAGCCCGACGCCTTTGTGACCGTTCCGGCCTTTGATTAGTTTAAGTTCTGAAAGTTGCCTCCTCAATGTATTATCAGCCAGAACCTCATCAACATGAACCTCATTAGGAACCACATCTGCCACAACCATAAAAGCCAAAGGGTCAACTGACTGTTCAACATGCTCAACAAATCTCCAAATAAAAAAAAAACTGTACAAACTTGAATAAATGTAGGTCATTTGATGCTTACAGTGATGATATAATGCAGTGTCTCAATCTTAGCACCATAATAAAAAAAACTAATGTCGACAGAGATAATATTTTCTCTTCTTGAAATTGTATATGTACCACACCAAATGCACTAATCAACTAGTCTATCAAAATTATTTGGTGCCAATCATCCATGAAAATGTCCTTTAATTAATTGATAACTGAGATATTGAGTTAACTGTTGTTTGAGAATGATTCCGAATATTTATTGATATCAAATCATAGTTGGTTTGCTTAAGAAATACAGGAGAAAACATAAAGAGAATGTAAATATTTGTATTTATTTTGATGTAGATTTTGCGGCCATGTGAAGGAAACTTCTACTTCCTTGATTCCATGGGATTCTCAAAAGAAAGGGCCAATAAAGACGTACTACAGTATTGGAGGTAACGATTAAATCTAAATTTTGGAAGTTTTTTTTAAGCACATGTATCACTAATCTACCAAACCATATCATGCTTGATTAAAAGGGATTCAAGTCTGTTAATTAAAATGAATGGCTGCATCTTCTTACAGTATAAATCGTTAAAAGTTGTTGGCAAGTGAGCTTTTCTGATCACAGTTTTTCCGTCGTTCCTCTGTCTGTAAACTTTTCACATTTTAAACTTCTTCTCTAAAATCGCTTATCCAATTTCAACCAAATTTGGCACAAAGCATCCTTATGGTATGGCAAATATAAATTGCAGAAATGAAAGACCTATCTTTATTCAAAGTTGAGAAAACCTCGAAACTGTAGAAAAAGGGGGTGCATTTTTAAAAATCTTTTCTCAAGAACTACTGAGTCAAATTCAACGTAGTTTAGCATAACTTATCCTTATGGGAAGGAAAATATAAATTGCAAAAATTAAGGGCTAATTCTGTTTCAAATTTGAGTAATTTACGGAAATGATGATAAGACAGAGATATCTCAAAACCCTCTTTGAAACAAAGAAGCGGCCATTTTGAACGTATAAGAAATGGGTCAATCTGACAAAGGTGAATTTGGTTGTTGTGGAACAGTTTGCGTGCGAAAGGAATATTTGAAATGTGCAAGATACATTAATGCCGATTTTGTGAAGTTATTCCAATGCGTTGACATTTTCACCTTTGATGGTGGTTTTAGCTTGTTTTGGTTTTCGTTTCATTTTCATGAATTACGGTTTGTATCTTAGAGGAACTATCGCCTGTAATTTGTCATTTTTACGTACCAATCAAATATAGACATCTGAAAGTAAGACAGCTGACTATTATTTTGGGAAAATAGATACATTAACAGTTACGGTACTTTAACAACTAAAAACCAAATTCTAATGGTAATACGGTATGGTTTTTGCGTAATAGTTGATTACTGCAATGTGTTTTAGGCTAGTTGTAAGTATTTTCTCGTCTATTCAGTCAAAACGGAGTTTAATTGTGCTGATGGAAATACTAAGTGCGTGTACATGTAGCAGAGACATAAATAATTGTTAGCACACCTGAGGTGAAATATACAGAGAAATATCTTCTCAAAAATCAATCGGCCAAAAAAGCTGTAACTTGTGTGGAAATATCCTAAAGTATTGTAGATTCACTTTTTTTTTAGCTTGTCCAAACCATGATCCCCGGGGGTATGGTGGGGCCCCAATTGGGGATCAAATTTTTAGATACAAATGTATAGAGAAAAATCATTAAAATCTTCTTTTCAAAAACCAGTTAGCCAGAAAAGCTGGAACTGTGGAGGCATCTTCAGGTAGTGTAGATTCAATTTTTTCCCCAATCACGATCACTGGGAGTAAGGTCAGGCCACAATGGGGGGTCAACATTTTTACATAGGAACATATAGAGAAAAATCTTTAAAGATATTCTTCTCAGAAACCGATCAGGCAGAAAATCTGTAACTTGAGTGTAATATTCTGTGTTAGTTTCAGGGTTTTTTCTCAAGTTGAAAAATCAATAGACTTTAATTAGATATACACAAACGATTGAAACCATCTCTAGACAAACAAAGCAGCAATATCCCGTCCTATTCAACAAAGGCAATTGAGACTCCATAAAGATAAAATTAAACATACAAACTATTTACCCATGAATGCAAGTGTTAATAAGAATCCAAAGTATTCCTTAAAATAAAGAGTAAATTTCCATGCATGCTTTTGAAAACATTACTTTGTATTAAAAGTGACTTGATGGTCCAATGGGCTGTGTGTTTGATTTACATGTAGATGGTAAATAGACAAAAAAATTAATATTGCACAATTGCCACAAGAAATGGATATATTATTTCATAAGATAATTGATTTTTATTTTGGGGCGCTCGTAGGTTTGGGGCTCGTGAAGCCTACTTGGGGCGCTCGTGAAACATATATTTGGGGAACTACAAAAAAATTTAGGGCACTCATGCATGGGGTGTACTGGTAAATGGTTTTGGGGCGAATTGACCAGCACTGCAATTATCTAGTTATGATTTTATGTGTTTTGATATTGAAATTAAGAGAATATTACTGAGAAAATTACTTTCAATTTTTAGAAATTTTTTGAGCATGAGGTGTTTGGAGAAACAAATCTCTTGGAAACTGTGCCACCAAGAATTGTCTATGCAAACAGATGGCTACAATTGTGGAGTTTTTTCAACACTGGTAAGAGATTTGTTTTCTTGTAAAGTTATTAATTCATATATTATACAACATTTTTTGCTGTAGGGAGTACAATATTTTTGATGCTGGTAGTCATTCAGTCTATCACAAATCCTTTTAATCCCCTCAACAGAAGTTTAGAAACTGTATTTAATAGAACATAATGTCTAGATATGCATACCATAATCTGTGAACTTTTCCCCCAGCATTTTTTAACATGAGAAAGGGATGCGTATAATACATCCCTATAGGATTTTGATATATATTTTCCCTAGGTGAAGCCTGGGTATCATACTGGGGTATTATCTATGCTGAACACAGACAGAACCAATACCCGGCCGCTATACATCATAACATTATTTCCTTATCACATATATATTAATATTTAAGCCTTAGGAAATGATTGTTATAGTGTGTAATTAAAGAAAATGTATACTTAAAGTCTAGAATCAATAAACTGTTTCAAGATGGCCTTTGAAAATTCATGATCTATTTGTCCAAAAAAGCTGAAACTTGTGTGAAACATCTTCAGGTTGGCGATCATAATTTGACTTTTAGTTTTATGGATTTTTTTCCAAGAAAAGTCAAGTTTACGGAAAAAAAAAGCAAAAAGCTGCTGGCCCGGGTACTCAACCCTTTGACACAATTACATCTGTAAAGTAGAAGGTCATATTTTTTTTTTAAAATAACTGTAAACAAAGGGTTTTATTATTATTTTAACTAATTACAAGTTACCACCTAATTGTAACATCAACACTAAAAGGAATAAACATTGGTTGCACAGCTAATATGGTTGCATCATTAGAATTTATATTACCCCAACGCAGTAAAGATAAGACAGTCTCGAGTAATTATGCTAAGGCAGTAAAAACATCTTTAAAATAAGTTATTTATCATTTTATTGCCTTGTGGGTTAATTTAAACGATTGTGAACTCCTAATATAGGGCAACTTCACCTTCTCTTTTGGAGGAAATTCCGGCGAAGTTTCCGAATAAAAAAATAATTATTTCACCCAAGTCGCCCCCTTTGAACACAACAAAACCAATCCAACGATGTTCTGCAATACCTTGACCTTTCTCCATCATTCTGCAAGCATTTTTACATCCAGATTTAAATGTCTCAGTGATTTCCTAATATAAAACATGGGTTTGAAATGAGCAGCTTGAAAATTTTCGATTTTTTTGTTTTTTTAAATGCAAATTTTTAGAGTCGGCGGATCCGTAAAACTAAAAATCAAATTAATGTCGCCTTGTGAAGATTCAAATTTGTTCAAATCATGAACCGTGGTGGTAGTGGGGCCTGAATGGAAAGTCAGTTGGGAAGGAATATAAAAAAAATTATAAATATTAAAAAAAGATATTTAAAAATCTTCTTCTTATAAAACCATTTGGCCAAAAAAGCTGAAACTTGTGTGCGGCAGCATACTCGGGTAGTGAAGATTCCTGTTTGTTCATATCATGATTACTTTGGGTAAGGTAGGGCCACAATGGGAAATCAATTTCCAACAAAGAAATTTATACTGAAATTTTTTTCAAAATCTTCTTAAAATCCATTTGGCCTGAAAAAGCTGAAACTTGTGGAAACATCCTCAGGTGGTGTAGATTCAAGTTTGTTTAAATCATGATCCCTGAGGGTTATAGGGTGTCTGTAAAAATTTTCTCAGAAACTAATTGGCCAAAAATGATTCCTTGAGAGTGGGATGGGGCCACAATTTGTGGGGGGGGGGGGGATTTAATTTTTAAATAGGAATACAGTCAAACTTCCTTATCTCAAATTAGACGGAACTAAACATCAAAAACTTGAAATATCTGTGTTGAAATATTTGTGTTGAAATTTTTTAGTTTGCAAGAAAATTTTTGGCTCATCAGCCCCTTACAAGTATAACTAAAGAAGAATTGAACCAAGAAAGGAGACATATTGCAGAGAAACTTTTACAATACGAAGGTAACAATTTTAACAATTCTTTGAGACAAAGTGAAGGGGGGGTGTTATGCCCCAGCTGTAAAACTTCCATGGAATTCTATGGATATTCCATGAAAACCCCATGAAGAAAGTGTCCATGAAAAAAGCCTGGAGCATGTGGTCTCCTTGTCCAGGATGTATTTGACAAAATAAGGGTGGAAAACAACTGGAAAATGTCCATGGCAATATAGCTCAAAATTCCATGGACATTCCTTGGAACTACCCTCTCATCTGTCCATAGAATTACATGGCATTTCCCTTGAAGGTCTTTGAGGATGGTCCATGGAGATACACACAGTGGAAAACGGTCTGACACAGTGTATGTGAATTGGAAAATTCAAGAAAAAGCACCGTGTCGCACCGTGGGCGCCCGTGTAACTCCGTGGCCACTGTGTCACTTCGTGGATATCATTACCTGAGACAAAAATGAAAATAGCATATGTTTAAAAATAAATAAATTATGGCTAAACAAGGGTTGAAATATAAACAGTCTAGACTGTCACTGTTATATGATAAACTATAGAGTCATGTACAAACTCTTGGTAAATTAAAACAAGTATTGAACTAAAACAAATATACGCATTACATAAAATAGCTCTCTATTTCCGGTATAGCTGACAATGGCAATGTGAACTAACATGGGCAAAAAAATCACTCGTGTGAAACACTTGTACGGAAGCTTATTAGAGACACGCCAGTTATGTTCTTATTCGTTCCACTCAACCGAACATAAATTATTTACAATAATAACAAAACACATGATTAGTGAAGGAAGCGCTTATTTTGCTGCATTTATTGACACGTACAAATACATATAAAGATTCTTCAAACTTCTTTCTGAAATAAAACATTTTACATAGTGCACAGTCCTTGATTTTTAAATGTCACTTAATAAGTGGGTGGGTGGGTGGGTGGGGATTGTGCAAATGCGGCAAAGAAAAGCCTTCGAATGAGTGAAAATCGTGCTTAACTTGAATACCTGTTCTACAGGTTATATGCTATAAATAGTAGCCAATGGCTACAGGTTTAAATATATAAAACCAAAACATATAACATGTGTTCTAGTACCTATGATAAATTAATTTATGTTCTTATTTGTTCCACTCAACCGAACATAAATTATTTACAATAATAACAAAACACATGATTAGTGAAAGAAGCGCTTATTTTGCTGCATTTTCGACAATATAGAAAGAACACAATAATATGAAAAGTGGCAAAAACAATGTTATCTTATTAAATACCTAATTTTTTCGAAACCAATAACTTTTCTAATAAATTTTCCTGAACATAGCCATCTTTGGCTTTCTCGGATTTCCATCTACCATGTTTCTTAAACAGTCTATCAGTAATGCCGTTGCTAGCAGCAGCTGTAGCACCCCCCGATCTAAGACTATGCAAACCAAAATTACCGGATTCTAAACCTAAAGACTTTAGTGCGTCGAGCAATATTTCTCTTGCTCGAGTATACGATAATGGTTTATTACCATTTCTATAAGCTTGTAAGACTTGGATTTCTTACAGTAAAGTATGGACCTGAAAACAAATTCCTCAGAAGAAGGCATGATATTTGCTTTCCGTAAATATCTCTCTAACATAGCTACAGGACATGTATCATTTGGAGTTCTTGAAATAACCACAGTGCTTCCTTCTTTGTATACATCGGTCTTGCTTCTTTCTATAAACAACGAAACATGAGAATCAAAAATACATATGTTAGATCTTTTCAAATTTATCAGTTCGAAAAAAACGCAAAAATTCAGCATATGCTATTAAACACATGCAGCACAATCGTATATCTTGTAAGGAATCCGATTCTTTTCCAAATTTTTTCACTAATTTTGATAACACTTCCGGTGAAATCAGCTCTTTTTTCTTTACAGTATGGCAGACTGATCTTATAGCTCCTTCTTTCACTGAATTGACAAGAGTGGAATCGCATGAATTTTTAAAGTCTCCTAGAGAATGAGCCTTGTAGAATATACCGCTTCTTGAATTTTAGCTACAGAATGGAATTTAGTCGACAAGTGAATAATGTATATAGCGACGTTTGTCTCTGAAGCTGGTAAAGGTCTAATCTAGGGTATAAAGGAAGAACACTACTTGCAAAAAGCATTAAAAGCATATTTGTATTTTTTACATGTGTTTTTCGCTTTGGATTTTAAACAATACTCTGGGATTGCATTTTTCAGAGCTGATATGCGCTGATCCTCGTTATCATTTCTGGAGAGGACTTCCTTCCATCTCCCCACAGAAAAAATGTCTGAAAAACGTAAACAAAAAACACCAATCAATATGACAGAATAACGCTGCAGATTTTATAAAAATATCAAGCCATGTATTTATCACATTCATGATAACGTTGTTTTATACCTTTTTAAAACATATAAATAAGTATCATATACACTTAATATCATGCATTAGCTATATACCAAAGTCATATCCACTGGTTACACCACGCTGTGTACCAGGACTTACTCAATTCCACTGGCTACACCATGCTATGTACCAGGACTTACTCGATTCCACTGGCTACACCATGCTATTTACCAGGACTTACTCATATCCACTGGCTACACCATGCTATGTACCAGAACTTACTCAATTCCACTGGCTATACCAAGCTATGTACCAGGACTTATTCAACTCCCCTGGCTATACCATGCTATATAGCAGGACTTACTCATTTCCACTGGCTACACCATGCTATGTACCAGGACTTACTCAACTCCACTGGCTACACCATGCTATATAGCAGGACTTACTCATTTCCACTGGCCACACCATGCTATGTACCAGGACTTACTCAACTCCACTGGCTACACCATGCTATATGCCAGGACTTTCTGAACTCCACTGGCTACACCATGCTATATAGCAGGACTTACTCATTTCCACTGGCTACACCATGCTATGTACCAGGACTTGCTCAACTCCACTGGCTACACCATGCTATATAGCAGGACTTACTCATTTCCACTGGCTACACCATGCTATGTACCAGGACTTACTCAACTCCACTGGCTACACCATGCTATATGCCAGGACTTTCTGAACTCCACTGGCTACACCATGCTATATAGCAGGACTTACTCATTTCCACTGGCTACACCATGCTATGTACCAGGACTTGCTCATTTCCACTGGCTACACCATGCTATATAGCAGGACTTACTCATTTCCACTGGCTACACCATGATATGTACCAGGACTTACTCATTTCCACTGGCTACACCATGCTATATAGCAGGACTTGCTCATTTCCACTGGCTACACCATGCTATGTACCAGGACTTACTCATTTCCACTGGCTACACCATGCTATGTAGCAGGACTTACTCATTTCCACTGGCTACACCATGCTATATAGCAGGACTTACTCATTTCCACTGGCTACACCATGCTATGTACCAGGACTTGCTCATTTCCACTGGCTACACCATGCTATGTACCAGGACTTACTCATTTCCACTGGCTACACCATGCTTTGTACCAGGACTTTATCATTTCCACTGGCTACACCATGCTATGTACCAGGACTTACTCAACTCCACTGGCTACACCATGCTATGTACCAGGACTTACTCAACTCCACTGGCTACACCATGCTATGTACCAGGACTTATTCAACTCCACTGGCTACACCATGCTATGTACCAGAACTTACTCAACTCCACTGGCTACACCATGCTATGTACCAGGACTTGCTCATTTCCACTGGCTACACTATGCTATGTACCAGGACTTACTCATTTCCACTGGCTACACCATGCTATATGCCAGGACTTACTCAACTCCACTGGCTATACCATGCTATGTACCAGGACTTACTCAACTCCACTGGCTACACCATGCTATGTACCAGAACTTACTCAACTCCACTGGCTACACCATGCTATGTACCAGGACTTTCTCAACTCCACTGGCTACACCATGCTATGTACCAGGACTTATTCAACTCCACTGGCTACACCATGCTATGTACCAGGACTTATTCAACTCCACTGGCTACACCATGCTATGTACCAGAACTTACTCAACTCCACTGGCTACACCACGCTGTGTACCAGGACTTACTCAACTCAACTGGTTACACTATGCTATGTACCAGGACTTGCTCATTTCTACTGGCTACATCATGCTATGTACCAGAACTTACTCATTTCCACTTGCTATACCATGCTATATAGCAGGACTTACTCTTTTCCACTGGCTACACCATGCTATGTACCAGGACACCAGGACGTAACTTCAATTTTTTTAAATTTTTTACATAAAGTATCATTCACCCCGATCAATTAATCGTCAAAATGTATGTATCAAGACTTGAATGTAAAACAAAGTAAAAAGATATTATATGTTCAAAAACATCAACTTTTTTATTTCAACAACAATACATCAACATTTACCAGCATCTAATCTTACGGCCAACACGGGAGTACAAAAATTGTTCAATCCTTGTTGAAAAATATTTTGGGGTTTTTTAAATTCGATTACTTCTTGTACGTAACCACGATAGCTTAGATTTTTCCCAAAAATAAAAGTCCAAAAAGGTGAAGAACTCCACTTTGGAACAATAAGAGTACCCTTGGCCTTACAGCTCACAAGATATTTGATAGTCTTAATTATCAGAATAACAGGTGGCACAAGCCAGTTATTTTCATCACTCCAATTCTGACAAAAACAATCGACATTTTCTGAACCTGGATTCCAAAACAAGGAATTAAATCTTTCCAACTTTTTATTATAGGAATTTGCAAGGCGATCTATTGTATGTGGACCCCACAATTCATCCATGAATCGGAAAAATTCCTTTGTCACACCCCAATCTTCATAGTCTATGATATTGCTTATATAATCAGCTTTGATATTTTCTTGTCTTGGAATCCATTGAATATCAATATTAATACCTTTCTGAATACAAGCAGAGAAAATATTCATGGCTAACTCTTGTAATTCCAATTTCATACTCCCACATTGCACTATTTTTACACATGCTTGATTATCTGTGAACCACTTAATAGTCTTTGATGCAAATCTGTCTTGAAAACATTTCACAGTTTGTTCAATGGCTCTTAATTCACGCCACGTAGAACTTTTCTTAGCCTCATGCTCTTTCCACATTAAATGAAAAACCTCTTGATTTACATCAATAGTATAAGACCCTGCTGCTACATTACTTGCATCAGAATAAACAACAATATCTTTCTCAAAAACACTACATAGTTTCTTTTTGTTAGATACAAAAATATTCAAAAGCCAAAAGTTCACCTCTTTCAATACGTGTTCCATTTTTTCTGCATTGAGAACACTATCCCAAGACGACCTTGACACTATTTTCATATAACAATAGCGTGTCATAATTCTACAAACATTCCCGAAGACGGGAGAGAGCGAAATAATTTTACCTGTCACCTTAGCAAGTTGTCTCGCCGTAACTTTAGGCATTAATTTTAACAAACACTCTAATGAAGACTTTAAGTCATCAATACGCCTTTCTGGAATACACAATGTAAAGTCGATCAAATTCCAAACTAAACCCAACCATTCTAACTGCTGAACTGGTTGAAAAACAGACTTTTATTCGATATTAACCAGAAAACCAGCCTTGTCCAGCGTATCTTGAATAAATTTTGAAACATTCTCACACTGATTTTTTGTATTTGACAACACTAAACCATCATCTAAGTACAAAATAATGTCTATACAGTTTTCTCTAAAGTATTTAACAATAGGGCGCAAGCATTTAGTAAATACATACGGCGCTGTACTAAGTCCAAATGGTAAAACCGTAAAACAGTAAAACTTGTCCTTCCATGAAAAACCTAAATAAGTCTGGGACTTAGTAGAAATATCAATGTGATGGTAACCTGAACGTAAATCAAACTTGATACAAAAACAATCTTGTCTGAAGTATTCTAAAGCTATTTTCCAGTCTTCAAATTTAATGCGTTCTTTTTTAATGTAAGTATTCAGAGTGCTCAAATCCAAAATTAAACGTTTTTTATTTTTGTTTTCGGCCACGCTTAAAGGACTGACAAAGAACGGCTGGAAGGGAACTTCTACAATACATTCAGACAAAAATAACTGTTGAATAACATCAGATACAAAGGAATCATTTCGTAATGCAGACTTGTTGTTATTCATGAACATAGAAGGTGGATAAATGGCAGTAAACGGAATATCATAACCCGATTTTATTATTTTCAAAATTGAGTCATAAGTATTCATACTCTCCCAAAATAATATATGTCTAAATAAGCTTTTCTTTATACCCTTTGTGTACATAAATGATTTTTTGTTATCAACTACATCAAAATAATCAATGTGCTGAAGAATTTCAGAATCACTTTCACAATTGATATCAAAATACTTATCTTCTACTAGAACTTCACTTCTGTTGCTCTGTTGTCTGGAAGTTGTTTCCAGCGGGACACTTGTTCTTCCAATGGCCATACTTAAAGCATCCGAAGCAAACGTCGGTTGGCTGTGGGGTTCTCTGTCTCCCATGAAAATATGCCTGCTTGGGGTAGGCGAGAAAAGGCTGAGAAGCGCTAACAAGAGCAGGAGTTTGAGCGGCGGATCCAGCAGCGGCGGACACATAGCCTCTGTTCGGGACACTTTGATATGGGGGCGGCCTGTATTTAAGACGGAACTGCTTGACACTCCTGAGGGCGCGGTTTTCCGCACTACGGATCTTCTTTTCATCCTCTGAATCATCTGCAATATCACTGGCCTTGTATTCATTCACCGTTTTCCAGCCTGCTGGTGACGAGTCGGCGATTCCGATATGCTTATTACGGGTATCAATGTCATGAATTATCTCGCTGATTAACAACAATGATTTGTGATCACCTTTCGATTTCACAATTTTCTCCAATTTAAGGACCTTCTCTTTAAGCCCTTCATTAAACTCGAACTGGATCTTGTTACCCTCCGATTTCAGCTTTTTCCCGATATTTTCATTCACCTTCTTCTGCAAATACTCGGAATTCTGAGACTGCTCCGTTTGTAGTTTTTCTGTTAACTCTTCAAACTGGTTTTTTATAACAGTAGTAAATAAATTTACTCCGTCGGTCAGGTCAGGCGCAGATTCACTCTGTTCATTCTCTTTCTCAATCCCTATATCATCGGCATTAATTGGTTGAGACATATTACATGTACGTGCAAATGCGGCAAAGAAAAGCCTTCGAATGAGTGAAAATCGTGCTTAACTTGAATACCTGTTCTACAGGTTATATGTTATAAATAATAGCCAATGGCTACAGGTTTAAATATATAAAACCAAAACATATAACATGTGTTCTAGTACCTATGATAAATTAATTGTCTTTCATTGTGGGTTCTATACACAACAGGTGTCATTGTCTTTTCTTTTCTTTTGTTAGCAGTGATTGTATTTTACAATTAACTCTGTATATTTGGACGCTTACACAGGTCTACACAAGATGCCGTTATTCACACCTTTCCATGGACACCTGTTAAGTAACTCATCACGACCCATTTTGTGTATTGTCTGTAGATATGTACACAAACAAATACACCTGAGACAAAAACGATTAAGAAACTGTATACTACGGGAATTTCACAAAGTACAGACCCTGAAACATGCTACTACACCTTTAAAATGAACTGCACCGTGCAAGAAATGAACAGTACTGTTCACAAAGTGAAATGTATCATTCACAAAGTGAACCGTACATTTCACAAAACCAACCGTATCGTTCAAAAAGTTTGCAAGATAATTTATGGAAGACCCACTTCAAAACAACCATAAAAGCCCACTGTACCGTGCAATAAGCATGCGACTTTCATATTCGGCTTACCGCTAATTAACTTATTCTTGCAATATAAATTCTTAATACCGTATTTTCCGGGGCATAGGCCGGTATTTTTTTTCAACGATGCGGGAGCCCCGGCTTATCCCCCGGGATCGGCTTATCTAGGGTCAAAGTTGAAAAAAATTGAACAGTAAAATACAAAATCCACTGTTTTTATCCATTGTACTGTTGTAGCAGTTTATTATGAGGTTTGGTTTTTTCTTCCGTTTGAACTACAGAGGACCCCGCTTAGTATAATACCTGTTTAATATTATAGTTCGCTTAATATAATAGTTTTTCAAAACACAAAACCATTTCTTAATAAACCCTTATAAAATACCCCGGTTAGCATAATAGGTCAAAAAGCGAACCCCGCTTAATATAATGGAAAAATTTCCGATCACCATTTTTTTTTCACACCTTTTTTCACCAGCGACCGACGATATGCCTTCGGGGCTTGTCTGTTTCACACTCTGACTTCTCAATCACTTTGATTTTTACCGACATCGACCAACTGGAGGGATTAGTCACGCCTCGAGGCACGTGGCTTGGATATTTACCTGTACACCTGTGTAGTGTCAACATCGTTATCTCCGATCATAAGCTGCTTGTTTATTTAATTTTCTTTAATTTTTCATTACGTTCACATTACGTTTAATATGATTTGATATGATTTAAGTTTCTAATAAATTCCGAGTTCATTCACTGGATCCCTTAAGTGTTGTGTATGACTGTAACTAGCGTGTTTGTATGGTGTTTGTATGGTGAGAGACGTAAAACTGCACAGAATGTAATTAATACAAAAATTGGTTTGAACTTGTTGATTCACTGTTTGTTTTAATGTTTTATGGTAATCAATTTGATTAAAAGTATTCTCGTTTTATTTATAACACGAAGCAAGAGTAGTAAGAATTAATGATTGAAGTTGAAACCGGATGTAAACAGTCACTCACAAAATGGAGATTGCCATGCTGGATCTAATGCATACGATATAAGATGAGTGTTTATTGCGAAAATAATTGAATTATTTTAATTTGACTTTAAAGTTAGTGTTTAAAAATTAGAAATTGAAATGAGAAAGTGGAATAAAAAGAATAAAAAACAAATACATAATTATACACACGAAATATACGTAGAAAATACGTGTACATTATGTAAGATGCGTTCACCAATGTCTCAAACTCTGAGGTCCGCTTATTATTATAGTCCGGTTATTATAATACTTTTTCCTGACAAAAAAACTATTATATTAAGCGGGGTCTACTGTATTATCGATAATTGTCCCGATGATAATTTTTGTAATGACATCGTGAGTAATAAAATGTACGATGTATTTCTTTACAATCCAAATCAAATCATATCGTGTCTGAACTCTGGAAACTATTATTGCGTAGTAAAAAAGAAAACGAAACTGTGTAGAATGTAAAATGACGGAATTTTTTCATGTCAGCGTTCGTGGGAATTGTATGATCAATTTAAAATGCTTTGTTTTTTACAATTAATTTGTATATGTTCAAACCCAAATTAATTTCCTGTTGGATGAAATAACGGTATTCCAGTGTCGTGTGTATATACAAAGGTGTGAAACCCGTGACTTAAACACAGCCTGGGGGCACGTAGTGTACACCGTTACACTTCATTGCATTGACTGTGTTTGTTAGCATTATAACTTCTTTGCGTAACGGCAAGTCACTATTTAATTAATTAATGGAAAAGAACACAAATTTAATATTTTCTATGCGGTATTTCGTTTTCTCAATTATATCGATTACGGGGGATAACTCTATTTGAATATGAAACCACGTGTTGAGCTAATGGACGCAATACCCCGAATTTACAAGTAGCTTTCAAAGTATAACTTGATCAAATGAAATTAAGCAAAAAGATATTGATAAAATATGAAATGTTTGGTAAAATATTATACTTAATCTATCAAACAGAACCACGGAGGTTGGTGTTGCAATAAAATTTACAACATATATGTAACAGTGTAAAATTACAGTACGTAACGTTAATACCGACGAATACGGAAGAGACCAATCATGCACAAAACGCAGATAGATTTTTAAAAATTACTTAAAATATAAATATTTAGCAAATCAAATAATTCTTATTACTCTTTTGATTTTCTACATCGATATTCTGAAAGTATATATTCGATGACTTCCTTGATCAGCGGTCATACAAGTTTTCACTAGTAATCATCGATTAAAAATCGGCTTATCCCCCAGATCGGCTAGTCTAAGGATTTTTGCTGAATTTTGTCTGAAAATGAGCAATTCGGCTTATGCCCCACATCGACATATGCCCCGGAAAATACGGTATATTTATCACTGTTTACACCAAGTATGTGAGTAAAAAGGTAAATGAAATATAAACAGTTTAGCCAGCATTTGTAAAACGTCAGCTAAATTGCATGCATACAGTGAAGAGCGGACACTTGTCCAACAGTATGATAAATATCGCTATAAAAAGCTATTGACTTATTGTGTGTATCAAGCTCACGATGTACAAATTGTAAGAAATATGTTACATGTATATGTATAGTTTAATGGAATAACAAAACTAATAGTCGTGTTTTGACTAATTATGCAATGTTATTTTAGGTAGGAGAAGTGATGACGGGTTACAATTAAGTGTGATCTGTGTATGCGAACAAGTGCAGAAATCATAGAATCAATTTTATAAGAATAAAAATCTGTATCCAACAAAATTTATAACGGTTGATTTCAAGATTTCTAAACTGAATTTCATTGTTTATCTTATCATTAATTGCGTCTATTTTACATTGTCTATTCACCAGAGGAATTTGACCAGCAACAGTACACAATAAAAGTGATCATAAGAATTATGAATAAAGAAATAAAAAGACACTTGTAAAATAACAACAAGCTGAAAAACAAGACAACCATCAAGGAAACTAAAGAAATATCGGATTAAAGTCGTGGCATTTTTCTATAACATTTTTAAATGGATTAGATATAATTGATGATTTCAATACAAGTACATGTATAGAAATAAAAGCTTAAGATGCTTATTAGAATTATCAACAGATTGCCGAATTAACAAATATATATCGGGATTTAAGTAAAATATATTGTAATATTACATTTATCTATAATTAAATGCAAATAGTAACAGACTAATCAAAGTTAAAACTACCCCTCACTGCCCGGTTTTCAATGAGTACAAGTTTCATGCAACGTATCAAAACCGGGGGAACGGATGGAAGCTCAGATTTTTATTAGATTGAAATAGATTTGTAAAATATCATATAAATAAAGAAAAAAATGCTTGTCATAATTACCACCTTGCTGAAGTCAATTGGGCAAAAACTAAACACAATTATATCGAGAAAAATCAAAGTGTTCAGGCCACGCCTACCTCATTAAAAAAGTGTGCAAACCGTTCACAAAGCAAGCAGCTTTTTTTAGCGAAGCTTACCTTTCACAAAACGTACCTTACCATTCAAAACACGAACCGAACCATGCAACTGGTGTACTAGCACATTTCAGGGTCTTAACTTGCGATAAAAATCATTTACTGGGTACATTACTGTAAGAAAAAAACTAATTCATTAAATAAATGATTGAAATAATAACTTTTTGCAAGTACTTAGAACATACACAGCTTTATTTACTTTATTTTTGATCAATCTAGTATGTATGATGTAAAATTACTGAAATTGTGTCAAAATTTGAACCAATAAATCTGATTTCATTTTCAACTGTACAAACTTTCGTCATTGTGTTGAAATTGTTCATACCATGAGTCTTAAATAAAGGAATTAAAATCCACACCAATAAAACTTCAATCAAAATTGTTTGCGCACACAGCACACATAAACATACACTCTCAGAGAGAGAGAGAGAGAGAGAGAGAGAGAGAGAGCGAGAGACACTTGTACATTCAGTATAAGAATAAGGAGTCTAAACGATGGAAGGCCATAGCTGCCATTAGGTATGGTACATCATAATACATGGCGAGATTCATAAAATAAAGGGTCGTTTCTGTGTGTTAAATGGTCACCAGCCTTTGTTATATGGTGAAAAGTATATAACGTATGGTGGGTAACACATATCTAAAAGTGCCTCAAATACATTAAACTGTTTACAGCTATTTTTACATGGTTGCAAAAGCACGTAAAAAGGTGGTAATAATGACATAGCTGGTGCTTTATTTATGTTAGACAATTGGAAAAATGAAGCAATGAGTCATAGCATAAAACCATTTGGTCACCATTACATTCATATTGTGTTCTCATATATATTAGTTGGCCAGTGCACTATGTTAAATGGTTGCCACTCCTTGTTATTAAGTGAAAGTTACATAATATACGGTTGGTTACATGATCTTAAAGATGTGTCCAATACATTGGTTGGTGTGCAGAACATTTCATCTGGTTGGGAAAATACATTTAATGATGACAATATTACAAACACTAAGTAATTCATTGTGAAAAACATATTTCTATAGGGGTGTGCAATTAAAAATTTTGGCCACTAGCCCAGGTGCAAGTGGGAATAACAAAGTTACTAGCCCAAGGTTCACAGTTACCAGCCATTTTAATAGGAATTATCCAACTTTTCTGGCATTATTTCAATTTTCTGTAATGATTATTTTATTTGATGGAATTTATTTGAAAGTCATATCCAATTAATTTTGAGAACGAAAACAATTTTCAAAATCGAACTTTGAAAATTTGTGACAAACTCTGTTTTGAACTATCAATAAAGCAATACATTATTTAGATTTATCAATTAAAATGAACAGATCATTTTTAGATTATATATCTGATTATATTAACTGCTCATGATTTTGTACATTTACATTTCTAAAATTAAAAATGTTAAACTTTCCACCAGCTCATACTTTTGACAATGACTACTTTAGAGCCGTTTAGTACGGGAAAAAGATATATCTAATTCTGTATGACGTCATAATGAATAAATGACATCATAGCAATATACAATCAATTCAATTATGACATCATAATAGAGTTAGCACATCAAGGCATCATTGCAATAATAGTCACATGATATGTGTCCTGTTCCCCCTTAATTGCCCTATAGTGATCAGTCTGTCCGTGCGTCCTTCCGTCTGTCTTTCCATCTGAGATCTATTGTCCAGAGCATAGCTTCTCTCCCCTTGGCCCAATTTGGCTCATACCTCTTCTGCAGAACGCCTTTAGGTGATAACAATGCCATGTCTCTAGATATAAGGTTAATGTCATATCAGAATTATATATAAAATCCTTGTCTGGGGCATATCTTCTCTCCATTTGGTCCAATCTGACTCATACTTCACTCACAGAGTGTTTATGGTCAAAGAGTGTGCAGTGACTTTGAATGAGGTTTGTAGGTAAAGGGTCAAGGTCACATCGGACCATGCAAAAATCCTTTTCTTAGACTTTTCACTAGCCCTATTTGGCTCATAATCCACATAAACAGAGCTTTTAATTAAAGGATGTGTAGTGACCTTGAACCAATTTTCAAAGTCAACTGTGAAGGTCAAAGCAGATTTATATGAAAAATCTTTTTCTGGAGTTCATCATCTCTCTCTTTGCTCCAGTCTGGCTCATATTTCATGAAATCACCCACATGGTGGCTTTGATCAAAGGATATGCAGTGAGCTTGAATGATGTTTGAAGGTCAGGTGTCAAGGTCAAATCAAATCCTTTTTTAAGAGCATATTTATATACCCTCCACTTAGAGCTTTTAGGTTAATGTAAAGTCAATGTAAAGGTCATAGTAGATCTCTCTATAATCAGTTTTAGACCATAGATTAATTCCCAGTTGCTTAATCTTGGTCAGAATGAACAAAAATGTCTGTATGTAAGGGGAAATGAGAATGAATTAGAAGTTTTATGCCAGCTGGCTAAATTTCTAAGTTATTGGTCAAGGTCAAAGCAAAGTTCTCTAAAATTCTTTTTATTCTATTTTCCATTATTTAAGCAGGGCCCTTTGAGATGGTCACCATCTCAAGGTTGTCTAGATACTTTATGTTTTCTGCAGTAGACTCATTCAAAAATATTCAACTTCATTGCTTTCTCATTGCTACACATTTTAGTTACAGAATTGGTTAGGGTGTTTTTATAAGAAAACCTAAACTCTATAAAATCACACAACTATCTATGTATGTATTTTATCCTGTTGAATATCATGTACAAAATACAAAATACAACTATGCAGTTATCATACATGTAATGGTAAATTTAATTGAAAATAATGGAATTAAACAAGAATATGCAAAATATGATTTTTTTTTAGTTTACTGAGCAGGTCACTTTAAAATATGTTAATGAGGATAGTTACTGCAAAAATTTTAAAATATCTCTGTAATGCATCTCTTTCTCTTTCTCTCTCTCTCTCTCTCTCTCTCTCTCTCTCTGTAAAAGAAAATTTTAAAAAGCTTATGAATACATATTAAAGAAATGCGAATTCAACACAAAAGGAAAAGGGAATCATTTTATAGTGATGTCACTTGAAAACAGTTCCTCGGTAACTATCAAAACCATGTGCAGTGAGACGTGACTATCTCATCTCAACACTCTCAGTAAAACCTTAAAGCTGAACACCGCTCGTAATTAGGCACCGTCACACAGATACCTGGTATATAAACCCTTCGATTTCGTTACACCCGATTGCACACCTGAAACTCGTGGCCGACGTGTAGTATTCCTTTCGTGTTCTTTGGATTTTTTGCATTTATTTCATATTCTATGTGCATATTCTGTTTGTAAATAATGCATTGACCATTATATTTGATGTTAGTATTCTCATGGCTTGAAAAAGTGCGTAAAACTTGAGAATTTCATCGCGACCGAGTAACACGGCGAGGCAAGATGTACGTCCACACAGGTGAGACCTCTACAGCAAAGTACTTTGAACTGTTTAGAGGTCTTTGCCTTATATAGGGGTTCTAGGGACAGCAGTATTGAAAGAGAAATATGGCGGACAATGCCTATTTACGAGCGGTGTTCAGCTTTAAAGTGTGAAATTTATAGCAAAGTGTTTGTAGAAGCTTCTTAAAAGAATGCAGCACAAGAAAAAGATGCATAAGAAATTTTTAGGCTATCATGACACAAAAGGAGCAGATTTTATGCCTCTGTGATAACAATGACAATACACTTTTCCTACTAGGACTTTGCAAATTTACCGGCATATTTTGCCAACCCTGGTTATAATTTACTTGCTAAACAGGCTACCACAGTTGATATTTTGCAAGCCCGATCTTTAAAATCAGTAGCCCCTGGCGTCAGGAGGTGATTGCACACCCCTGACCTTGTTCATCTGTCTGTCTGTGCAAATTTTTGTCCAGTCCATATCTTTCTTATGGAGAAGTTCTTACTTCACACAAAGATTGCTTATGACCAGAGGATGTGTCTTGACCTTGACCCAAGGTCATTTGGGCAGGGTCAAGGTTACTGGCAGGAAGAGTGCAAAATTGGTGTTGGGTCCATATCTTTCTTATGGAAAAACATTGGAACTTCTTGCTTCACACAGATTCCTTATGACCTGAGGGTGTGTCTTGGCCACAAAGTTTAGCCGTAAATTAATAACATAATCAAAAGGTGTTTTTATATCAAAGAAAATGAAACTTTTAAGCAGACATGGTCAGTTACAAAATTGCATCTTTAAAAAAAAAAAAAAAAGAACATGAAGGCTGTTTTCCACGTATGATTAAAGTATGATTTAATGAAAAATTCACTGTTCCTCTGTTTCAGTGTTTCTAAAGTATTCATGTCCTTGCTGTGGACTTGAGATTTCCAGTGAAGAGAAGGTAGGAATTGTAGTTATTAATTTTTTTCAAGCATTATATTTCCTGTACAGTACCCGCAACGTTATGTTTTACAAGATGAACGATAGGATAGGATTCACGCACGATAGGATAGAATTAACGCACGATAGAGCAGTATACACGCACAAAAGGATAGGATTAACGCACGATAGAACAGTATACACACACGATATGAGAGGATTGATACACGATAGGAAAGGATAAACGATGTTCATGATAAACGTATGATCGCTTTAAACGATATTTACGAACAAACTGATAATGGCAGAATTTGAGAGAGAGAACACGAACAACTAAAGATTTACGTGGAATTTCTTTTTATTAACAATTGCCGAGTTGTCAATCATCACTGCATCATTTATAGAATGTATAAAAATGACCAGTTAATTCTTTTTTAAACTAAAATTATGAGCTTTTATGATCAATAAATTTTTCTGTATTGTTAAAATTGTTTTCATTACCGAACACCCTAGCTGATCGCCGCAAATATTTCAGTCAGAGATTAAATCACTCGGAAAATAGCGGGTTTAATTATATAAATCCATCTCTTGTATAAAGTAAATATAAAATCTATCATAAGTACATTTCTTTCTGTAAAAGGAAATGATGTATTAAAAAAGAATTATTACAGACAAGTTAAATAAATATTTAAGCAGATACACATTCCGCGTACCATTTGTTAACATTGTTTTCATTACCACACACCCTAGCTGATTGCCGAAAACATTTCAGCCTGAAATCAAATATCACACGGAAAATAACGGGTTCTTAATACAGCTCGGGTTTTGATTAGATATAAATTATATCATCAATAGTTTTGTTTCCGTAAAATATGATGCAACAAAATTGTATTGCATAAAAGTTAATGTTAATGAAGTTAATGAAAGTTAATGAAAAGTGTTCACCACTCATTGTCAAACGCATGCTTGAAACCCACATTATTATCGCTTTGTAAAAAACGTTTGAATGTTCCCGACTCAATTCACGCAAAATCTAAAGAAACTAGCGAGAAACTATAGCTAGAATGGCTTCCAAAATGGTTACCCAAGCGAGGCAAAATTGAATTTTTGAAAAATCGGTAGATTTTCAATTAAAAGCGGTAGACTTCCGTGAAAATCGGTAGAGTTAACATATATGATGAATCTGTTTTAGCATTTTAAAAACGATATAACATTAATGTTGGATTTTTTTACTAATGTGAACTAATGATACGATACTTGGTTTTCAGAATATGCTTTTAAATATGATTGGCCTATCAGATTACATTTTTATAACCTTTTTAAAGCGCCCATTCTATACATTGATTTTGTAAAAAAAAAAAAAATCACTAAAATCAGTTTTTCTCTCTTATTAAATGGTCAGTATGTTAGCTTTTCTGTCAATTTATATCTTTATATTTACATTCCAAATATTTTTTGCATGTAAAGTGTGTGAAAAGATACTGCAGTTATAAGACTGTAACACACACAGTTTTATTATGGCGTCACAAACGTTGAACGCTGTAAAATGCAACGTCACAAGCGAGAATCAAAGTTCACGTTTGTGGCTGTTACAGTGGCTCTTCCATTAATTTGAACTTACCCTTAGGATAAAACAGAAATTTTGACCTATAAATCACATTTGCAGACAAGGCAAGAAGTTAAGAAAAATGTAAATATAAGCATTAAATCCTTATTTTTTTAAAGATATAGTCTCATAATTGCAGCGGTGTGTGCATACAAATTTTCATAACGCGCTAGCGCGTTACTCAATTTGTATGCGCACACTGCTGCAGTTATGAGACTATATCTTTCAAAAAATAATGATTCAATGCTTAGATAATATCTTTATATAAAGTGTTCATTGAGGAAAAAGGTAGTGACCTTGACCTGACCTTTATGCGAAAACAAAAAGGTCAAATTTGATTAAACTGATAGAATCGTTTGGTAATATGATCCGTTTGACTGTGTCAAAATTTTATGAATTTCTTATTATTATAAATAAGAAGTATGTTTGATAACGAGAAGACTCCTTCCTTAAGTTGAAATTTAACTATAAGCTGTGACCATCATGTTATCTAGATTTTTGTGTGTGAGGACTATTTTGTTGATTTTAATATAGATTCCTTGTATAATCTGTGGAAGGAATTTTCACAAAAAAAGTTTCTGTGTGGGAGAAGAAAATCTTGCAGAGGAAACAGTGAGCATTCTTTGCAGAGGATGCAATCAGGAATTACAGGTATACAAGTATTTCCTTTTATTGGGCATCTAGCAATTAAACCAAGTACATAATAAGAATGAGGAAGCTAGGATCTAAGGTGTACTAAATTGTGAAATTCTTGACCCTGAGGTAAGGGGTTCTTATTTTAGGGGATGGTTTTACTTATTTGTCCCACATTTTCACTTTTGGGGAATATTTTTGGGGTAAGTCTGTCCATCCATTAATCCATTTTTTATGGCCTAAAGAAGGCCCTCTATTGATTTTTAGGTCAAAGGTAAGAATTTTCTACATTCTGTTTGTTTGAAACACTTCAGTTTCCAGGCAATATCTTGAAATGTTTCTATGTCACCTGAATTACTCATTACCACTACCGTTGAACCAGTTGAACAGTGTTTTCTTACCTTTATGTGTATGAATGGCGTAGTTTGTTCTAGAACATCATTACCCTCTATTACTGAGACCACACTAAGTCTTGTTTACTTTAAATCTCATTGTCAATCAGTTCTAAAGCTGAAGTACGAAACGATGAAACTGTATCTAGCTGGCATTCGTTATTATTACATTGTAGCAGGTTAAGGTTATGTATTACATGATTGTCATCGATTGCATTATATTCTTAGAGGTGTTAAAAAATCCCAGACAAATCAAGTTGTAAAGCGTCTACCTATAATGGTACAGATTTTGAAAGAGTTGGTCATTTTGCTAGATAACGGAGCTTTTTCTCCGTTTTTTGATGTGAAGAAATTACGTGTAAGAATGCTTCTTCTGTAGATTTTGTTAGAATAGAAGTTGTTAGTTAGCTTTCCTGATGGGAACAACACTTTTGTATTAAGATTACGGAATTCTAAAACAGATCCGTTCTCTAAAGGCATAGATATCACAATTTTTGAAAATGTATCTTTTTAGCAAGCAGACAACTTTCGTGATTCCAAATACAGAAGCATATTATGTACAGTAGAGGTAGTTATTTTGATGGTTGAAATGAGTAGCCCCCAAGACACCAAAGATATGTTTATTGTTTATGATGCAGGTATATCGTACCAAGTATGTACAAGTTGATGCAATGTATGAATTTGTGATTTTCTGATGTAATGTTTATGGTATTTGTTTTTGTATTTGGCTTACCAGTTTGATTACGTAATTGTGCATTACACTCTGCGTACCATTTAATATTTCTGATGCACAGGAAATAATACCTGCCTCTACTACTGTTGAGGTTAGTTTTCTTGACTCAAATGGTACTTTTTTCAACTGATAATTTTTTCTTATCAATTTAGATTTCCTCAGAGCAGAAGATAAAAGAGAAAAAAGAAGCAGGTTTTCCAGAAGGTAGATCATAGATACAAATTTAAAGCTGGTTAAATTCAAAATAGCATGGGGGGAAACTTATAACTGTGTAAGATACCTCAGACTGTAAGGTTATACAAAAAACTAATTTTTCAGAGTTTTCAGAAACTAATATCATTAGAGCGGTTAGTTCAATCATTGAGTTCAATCATTGAGTAATATTTAAACACTTTTGAAATAAAAAAATGGAACAGCGTTTTCCTTATCATTGAGGGAGCCCATGGTGCAGCTCACAACCTTTAATTTTAGATGAGTATAAAATATTTTTTCTTTTTAAAGATACAAAAAAAAATGTTGATTTTTAGACTTTGATAAATTCTGTTTTTTAGCTCACCTGAGCTGAAAGCTCAAGTGAGCTATTCTGATCACATTTTGTCAGTCTTCACATTTTGTCCGTAAACTTTTCACATTTTCAACATCTTCTCAAGAACACCTGGGCCAATTTCAACCAAACTTGGCACAAATCATCCTTAGGCAAAGGGGATTCAAAGTTGTGAAAATTAAGAGCCACACCCGTTTTCAAGGGGAGATAATTAGAAATTAATGAAAAAATCAAAAATCTTCTTCTCAAGAACCAGAAAGCCAGGAAAGCTGAACCTTGTGTGGAAGCATCCTCAGGTAGTGTAGATTCAAAGTTGTAAAATTCATGACCCCCAGGGGTAGGGTGGGGCCACAATGGGGGGTCGAAGTTATACATAGGAATATATAGAGTAAATCTTTAAAAATCTTCTTCTCAGAAACGAAACAGCCAGGAAAGCTGAAACTTGTGTGGAAGCATCCTCAGGTAGTGTAGATTCAAAGTTGTGAAAATCATGACCCCCGGGGGTAGGGTGGGGCCACAATGGGGGGTCAAAGTTTTACATAGGAAAATATAGAGTAAATCTTTAAAAATCTTCTCAGAAACTAATCAGCCAGGAAAGCTGAAACTTGTGTGGAAGCATCCTCAGGTAGTGTAGATTCAAAGTTGTGAAAATCATGATCCCTGGGGGTAGGGTGAGGCCACATTGGGGGGGGGGGGTGTTAAAGTTTTACATAGGAATATATAGAGTAAATCTTTAAAAATCTTCTTCTCAGAAACTAATCAGCAAGATGATTCTTTTTAATTGTTAAGACTTTGGCTCCAGGACAATTCTTTGGCCTCACCAGAAGGTTCAGAGTGATGTAGCTAAATATCCCATATATAAACAATTGTAAAGGATCTTTTTGAGAACTGCAATACTCAACATGTGATATGACTATGAAATTGAAGCAGGCAGCTATTTTTTCATTAGAATCTTTTTGTATTACTGTATTGAGTTATTGCCCTTGATTTATTGATTCTTGATTATTTTTAATTAATGCATCCACTGTTAACCAATTATTGTGATGATTATTTTTATACAATAATAAATATTCAATGTATATAAGTTGTTCTGCATAAGTAGTTTTGGGTTAGGCCGGATTAGTTTGTTTATTTTTGATTTCCAATTTTTAGATACTATGAATTATTTTAGGCTGGCACATATATAGGAACAGTGTCTATTGCATTTCGAGGAGCGACTGTTTGGGTTTAACCTTGAACAGGTATGGATAGATGTGTGGACATCCCTGCTCTATCTAATCTTCGTGTTTTCTAACCTACGATACAGAGTGTGCGGTCATTCCTGCCCTGTATCGCATTAATACAAGTTTGCGGTCATACCTGCTTGTATTGGTGGTGGTTGCGGCGGAGCACTAGTGTATGGTCATCCCTGCTGGTGTTCTGGCCTTTCTAGTGCAAGTGTGCGGTACTCCCTGCTTGCGTTAGGTTGAGCTGTTGGCGCAAGTGTGTGGTTATCCCTGCTTGCATTAACATTGGTACCTGTTCAGTTGCGTAGGTGTGCCGTCATTCTTGCCTGCGTAACTTTGAGTCCCTATATATGTGCAGGAGCAGTGAAGTCTGCTCTTGTAAATAATGGCAGCAATCAGGGCTCTGAGTTCCAAGGGGGAAAATGGATTTTATTTATACAGGATCTACATGTATTATTGTACATTGTCCAGATTGTTTGTATTATGACTCCATTAAGCTGACTTTATCATACCTATTGTTCCTCAGGTGAGCGATGTGGCCCATGGGCCTCTTGTTCTACCTTTTCCTTTTTTAAAATTGTAATAATAAACAAAAACCAATATTTACAACTTCATTGCCTCTATTTAACCCTGTGGATTCCCATTCCCAGTTATTATGGACTCGGAGCATTTTGTCTGAAAACCAAAGGCCCAAAAAAGTTTTTAAGGAAAATAACTCATTACCGAACAAGATATGAACCTTCAAAGTTCATGTCTTGGGGAAAAAAAAGAAAAATATGGATAATCTAAACCAAAACAATAGGCAAAAAGCCTTCCATGAATTTAAGACCCTACTTATCAACAACAAAGTTAATATAACATCTTTATGTTGGCAGCAATTTCTTTGTTACTGGTCACTTGAGTTTACTTTGCTGTGTGACAGTTGAAAATATTAAATCCCTCTAAGATAAAATATCTTGCCTCAGATTGAACTGGTAAAAATATATTCAACAATGACATTGAATATAACAGTTTGAAATGCATTAATTGAGCATTTTTAGCTCACCGAGACAAAGTCAGGGGGAGCTTATGCTATACCCTCGGCGTCGGCGTCCGGACCTGGTTAAAGTTTTTGTTGCAGTTCCTGTATCTAAGCTATTACTTGTCCTATATTCACCAAACTTGCATGGATGATGCATCTGGACCTACTTATGGACTTGAAAGACTTGGATGCTGAATCTGAGTCCTAAATTTCAGATGCTGGAGGAGTTTAAGGTTGTTGGACCAGGTTAAAGTTTTTGTTGCAGGTGCCCTTTGATAGCAATATCTAAGTTACTGCAGGTCCGTACTTCACC
The DNA here is from genome assembly GCA_020458035.1 of Magallana ariakensis. Taxonomy (NCBI): domain Eukaryota; kingdom Metazoa; phylum Mollusca; class Bivalvia; order Ostreida; family Ostreidae; genus Magallana; species Magallana ariakensis. The sequence continues at coordinate 7,677,240 of CM035811.1, forward strand.
AAACTTGCATGGATGGTGTGTCTTATGATACTGATGCACCAGACATGCTTGAGAGCTGAATCTGAGCTATAGGTTTCGGATGCTGGATATGGTTAAGTTTTTTGGAACAGGTCACATGTTTAATAGAAAATAGTACTATTTCAAACTTGAATAGTTGATTAAACTGTAATATGAATGAAACACAGAGGAAGCTTCAGATGCAGAGCTTGATCTCCATTATCAAGGATGCTAAAAAATATATCTTAGTTATTACAGGTCTTAGCTTCACCAAACTTAAATGGATGGTGTGTCTTATGATACAGATGCACCTGACAGGCATGGATGTTGAATCTGAGCCAAAGGTTGCAGATGCTGGAGCAGGTTAAGGTTTTGATTGCTAGTGCCCTCTGATGATGATATCTTAGTTATTATTGGTCTGAACTTCACCAAACTTGCATGTAGATGCGTCTTATGTGTACTGATGCACCTGACAGGCTTGAATGCTGAATCTGGAACAGGTCACATGTTTTATAGATGATAGCTTGCATAGTTGATTTAACTATATTATAAATGAAACGCAGAGGTTGCTTCAGATGCAGAGGCTGATCTCAATTGTCAAGGATGCTAAAGAAATCTCCTACCTCACTCAAACTTGCTCGATAGATACACTGTAGATGTGTTTTTTGATAAATGATATAACATGATTCCTATGATAAAGTATTGTATGGGATGAAACAATATTGTTTAATATGATACAATATAATATTATATGTAATATTATAAAAAGTTAAATAATACAATATGATATGTATCAATTTTTTTCATGTTTTATGTTATGATATTGGATCATGATATCGTTATGTATAGTATTGTATATTATGATACAATATTATTTAATATTATATTGTATTATTAATTTATAATTTTATTACATGATACTATTACATAAGATATTGCAGAATATAATATTGTTACCTATGATACAATATTGTATATTCTATAATATTGTATCATACAATATTGTATAATATGATATTACTTTCTGTAATATAGAATTATATCACATGAAATTGTATAATATGATACTGTAATATTATATAATATCGTATCATACGATATTGTATAATATGATATTGGTTTATAATATGATATATTATCACATGAAATTGTATTGTATGATATTGTAAAATATATTATTTTATCATATGATACAATATGTATAATATAATATTGCATTTTATAATATTTTACTTTAACACATAATATTGTATCATTTGATGTGATACAATGTGTATCAAATTATATTGTATCATATGATGCATATCATATTATGTATAAAAAATGATACAGTATCATACAATATCATACTATATTATACAATATAATATCATATGTTTCAATGTTATGATGTATTATTTAATATGATATTGTTATATAATACTATATTGTTTTATTTATTATGATATTGTATTATGTGATCAAATACAACAACGTATAACACAATGCAATGTCATATCATACGTTACAATATCATATCTCATCATTGTTTATTATGGTATGTTATTGTATTATATGATATATGTTGTAAATATGATAGGATGCAATATTTAATTTTATATTATTGTATTGATTAACATATGAACATATGATTATCATACAATTTTATAACAGAATCCATAAATATCCAAGATCATAAAGTATGATTTTCATTTAATATGATAAAGGTGGTCTCATAAAAGGGAAGTCTCATAAGGGTGATGTCTTGTCTCGGTGAGCTTTGTAATCTGTGATTACCTATGTTTTTTTTAGGTGCTATTGACATCCTTATCTGTGGGAGGTGTAACACACAATATGAGGATATAGAGGCATTTTTAGCACACAAACAAGCAATCTGTTCTTTCAAGAAGATGTTTTCAGCAAGTGATCAAAAGGTATGATGATTAAAGGCAGTGTAATAAAAGGAAGCTTACTATACCAAGGCAATCTTTTAGCTCACCTGAGCCAAAGGATGAATTTATTAGGGTTTTCCATAAGAAAATCCGGGTATTGAAATTGTGAAGTGGTGGGCATATTGCTAGAATTTTGTCGTTTGGTAATTAAAAAAATCCCAGCTTTTAAACTTTTAATTTTATCTTCTTTTTTCTCTCATGTTTCCTTTAAAGGAAAAATTCTGATTTTTTTTGTGTGTGGAGTAATGTAACAACAATTATAATTTAAGAACATTCCATGTGCTCTTTAGATGTAGAAGTGCATTTTAGGATCTGCAAAATATACAGTTTGTTAGTTTAGGAATATCATATAACTAAATATTAGATCTGACAATCAAACTCTCCTGCACACTTTTATTATCCCCTCAGGCAACCTGTTGCAAGGGGTATATAGCATCGCTGCTGTGCTTGTGTGTGTGTGTGTGTGTGTGTGTGTGTGTATGTGTCCATCTTTAGTTTTTTAGCAAAATTCAAAGAAAGCCCTCTCATGAATGTTCATCAAATTTTGTACCATAATGTCGCGTGTAAAACACACACTTTTTTTTAGCCAAATTGGATCAAAAGTGGGGGGTGCGTGTTGTACATAGGACTAAAATTTTACCCCATTTTTTCAAGCTGCGATTCTTGATACCACAGAAGTAGTGACTGCTGATATAGCGTGTTATGCAAGTTGTGTATACTAAATTTACTACATCAGAAATACCTTATTCTTAGTTTTATTTCCATGTATTGAAATATTTATCCTCTCTCGACACTATTTTTAATGTATCAAACAAGTTTAAATATCGCCAGTGTATTCGCCATTAAGTAAGCAGCCACCTGTTGACTCGGCGCGTGGTCAATGTTTGTTTAACAATTTCCGGTGTCAGAAGCAAGCACCTGTCTTGTGTTGGGCTTCACAGGGTGTTTTCAAGTGAATGAAGATTAGCGATTATTCTGATTTTATTAAACTTGATTACTTCGTTTCCAGTTATGCAGTTAAACGTTATTGCTTTACAAAGACACTGCTAAAAATACATCGATCATTTGTACGAATTGATAATGACGATATACGACATACATACGTTTCTTCACAATGTTTATTTAACAACTATCATTGAGTTAGCACAAAGCTCGGTTGCCGTTCTTCTCTTTGATGATGTTCTTCAATTTCTCCACTGTTGTATAAGAAACTCTTTACAAAGATTTGATACCGCCCATGTAAATCATGCCGTCCTTTTTAAGTAGAATTGTAAGACCTTTGACTCTAATATCGCTTGGGCCATGTTCCGATCACGAAATTGCAGTAATTGCGCTTGGGTTATAAAATTATCATTAAACATTGATAATTATTTGGAAAAATGGCGGCCGTCGATTTTCATCGCTCTGCTATGTTCGGATCACAAAATTAAAGAAATTGCGCATGGATAATAGAATTATCATGAAACATAGCTATTTTTGGTGGAAATGGTGGCCCTTGATTTCGTCATTTTTTGGGTGCGTGTTATACATAGGACCTGCTGTTTTTAGGGGGTGCGTATTATACACGATACATTACACTTCTTTGGCATGATAAAGGACAAAAAGTATTGATTTTCAAGTTAATTGATTAAATATTTTTAAATTATCTTAAAAAAACAAAGATAAAACAGGAATTTTATGTACGACTTGACAAATGACATTTCTAGTAATTTTATATACGACATGAAGTAAATCACTACTGTATGCAACTTATTTTGGGATTTAACATCTAGTAAAGGTAAAAGAACAAATGTTTTCTAGTAATGGAGGGTTAGAAGATCGCTGATTGTTAAAAGTTGAAGTGGGCAAGAGGTTAAAATTATCCGATTTACATCAAAACAAGCAGTCGAATTTTAGAATAAAATTTCCCGTGCTAAAGTACCCGCAACATTATTTTTTACAAGATAAACGATAGGATAGGATTCACGCATAATACGATAGGATTAACACACTGATAGAACAGTATACACGCACGATACAATAGGATTGATACACGATAGGATAGGATAAACAGTGTTCATGTTTAATGTATGATCACATCAAACGATCTTCACGATCAACCTGATAATGGCAGAATTTGATAAAGAACTCGTTCGAATCAAGATTTATTGTTATCAACAAATGCCGAGTTCTTAATTATCGTTGCATCATTTATAGAATGTATTAAAATAACCAGTTATTGTTTAAATAAAAATTATGAGCTAGAATGATCCAATAAATTATATGTATTGTCAACATTGTTTTCAACACTAAACACCCTAGCCGATCGCCGCGAACATTTCAGCCCGAGATCAAATCGCATGGAAAATAGCGAGTAAAATGACAATATAACTTTTGTTCTAAATAAATCAAAAATCTATCATAAATACATTTATTTTTCTATAAAAAAATGATGTATTAAAAATAAATTATATTGCATACAAGTTAAATAAGTATTAACGCAGATACATATTCCGCGTACGATTTGTTAACATTGTTTTTATTACCACACACCCAAGGCGATCGCAGGGAACATTTCAGCCCGAGATCAAATATTACACAGAAAACAGCGGGTTCAATAAAATAAAACTTTCGTTTTAAATAAATATAAATCATATCATAGTACTTTTGTTTTTATAAACAATGATGCATGAAAATCGAATTATGTTACATACAAGTTAATGTTTACGCAGGTATATACTCTGCGTACGATTTAATGTTATCGATAAAATAGATAGATAAAACAGGTAAATATGTTACTTTGTTCCTAAGAACTTCGATAGTTTGTCACTTCCACTGCTTACAGGTATGATTTACATGTAATATTAATTTGTTAACTTTATCTGAAGAATTAAGAATTTTGTATCATGATAGAAAGCTGGATAGGGTTTTACATTTCTTGTTTGATAAATTTTCGTATACGGTACGCTGAACGACTTGTAACTTTGAAATAAATGTACTTGTTTATGTAAAGACATGAAAAGATCAACACGATAGGATAAACGGAAAAAATGTTAAAAATGATAAACCTGATAGGATTAACGCACGATAGGACAGTATACACGCACGATACGATAGGATTGATACACGATACGATAGGATAGGACTGTAAAAAATAACGTTGCGGGTACTGTACCTAGAAAGGAGTTTATGAATCCTTCTCTGTGCCATGAAGGCGTATAGGGCCCATGCTTATCACCAGTTTCCATGGTGCTAAGCGGATGAGAGTCATTGACTCCCCCAGGATGGGACACCAGTCCATCGCAGGTTCACCCCCAGCGTAAGCCAGTTCCCAATTTCAGCTGGGTGGACTGAGTCAATATAGATAAAGTGCCTTGTCTAAGTGCACAACACACGACATCAAGTGACCACAGCAGGTTTTGAACCAGTGACCTTTTGTTTACTGGCCTAACGCCCATAACCTCTGAGCTATGTGCTCCACACTTGGAATGAAACTAATCTAAAATTCAGAAGAGACTTTGACAGATATCCTACATTTTTCACTCGAAAATTTGTTTCATATTAATAATAGCTGCATATCTACTTTGGGTTGACATACTAAAAGCAACTAGAATTGACCATCAGAGTAGACTACTGATAGCTAGTTCTTTAGCTATGTTTCATAATGTATGTGAATCGCTTATGTATGCCTAAATAATAATGAATGTCACAAAATGAATCTAAATTATTAAACTTTAAAGCCATATGTGTTGAGTTTCTGCTAGGAATAGGGAAACTGTACAACTCTGTAAATGTCACTCCCCTATCCCCACCCCACCCCAATTGTTTACACCACAAAGCTTGTGGATAGGGATTAAATAGATATTATGAATTCAAAGTGGTTTCAAGAATATGAATACTTGTATCATATTCATTCTGATCTGATACATTTACATGTATTTTCCTAAATAATACATTCCTTCCTACAATAATTCATGTTGCAAAAAGATGCTCCGCTTAGCGGTGCCCTTGTTTATAATCATTTATAGTTTGTCTGGGTTTTTTATTAGCTAAAGGAACCAATCAAACAAGAAACTCAACATGTAGATCTTACCCAGCATACAGAATCCTCAGAGGCTGCATCAACAGAATGTTCCCCATCTCATACTACAGAGTCTTTTAAGGCCCAATCAGCAGAGACATGCACATCTCAAATGTCTTCAACAGAAAAAAAAAACATATTTACAAATGAAAAGATCACATCAGGTAAGTTTGATCACTAAAATCTTAGTATGATTTTAAAGGGTTTATTTATTAATAAAAAAAATTAATTGCAACTTTAAGATAACATTAAAGTCTACGGGAAATGTAGGTTTTTTTTAAAATATACAGTATATCAAGTCTTTTCCATGCAAATCCAATTTACGCTTTTTAGTGCAAGTTAATTTCATACATCCTTTCCCTTTCTTTAAAAATGCAAAGAAAATTCATAACTTATGCATATTTTGAAAAAAAGATTTTTTCAAATTGTTATGAGAGGCAAACAACTCTGAAAAAAAGTTTCAAGTTCACTTAATTGACTGCATACAAACCCCCAACTTTAGTTTATATCAGCATCATGATAATTTTCAACGATATATTTAATATAGTTTAGATATATCAAAATTGTTTTAAATAATGACTTCACAATAAGTATGAAAAATGTTAGTCAGCTTTCGACCTTGCGGAAGATTGTTTTTGCTGACAAGGTCCTTATCGACCATAGAACTTACAAAATGATTACTTCGAGACCATGGATAACCTTGTTTCGTCAACTTGTTTGTTAGTATCTTGTTTCTGTTTTAGAAACTTTTTGTACATAGAGCACGCTCACCTGAACCAAAGGTTCAAGTGAGTTTCCTGATCACCTGTTGTCCATCGCCTGTCAGTCTCTCTGTCCGTCCATCTGTCTGTAAACTTTTCACAATTTTGGCTTCTTCCCTAGACCCACTTGGCCAAAGTTAACAAAGTTGGAACAAATCATCCTTAAGGGAAGGGGATTCCAAATTTTTTATATTGATAAAACCCTTTTTAAAAGGTAGATAATTTTGAAATGGTGAAAATAGAGTGCCAGTCTTTTTGTTAATCAAGCTGGTAAATAATGATTGTGTGCATGTAAGGAGAATAATCATTAACAACCATGGTCAAAATACTTTGTCATGTTACAGATGGTAATTTTTATTTTTGCATAGCAGAGTCACTGGGGGTTAGATTTCTAAATTGTCAAACATAATAAATCAATTAACATTTCCAGCATCCAGTCATCTGTGGTTATTGTTAATATCTCTCATTTTTATTTTCTCTGAATTTGCTTCTGGACATAATTTTTTTTTTAACTTTGTTCAACCCACCCACCTACACCCTTTTACATATGCACACACATTATATAATAGTCATATTTTGTTTTAATTTTCATTTGAGTATATGAAATATTGTGAAATTGGCAGTTTTAAACGTCACCTATGCAAATTAATTAATCATTTATTCAATGATGTTTTCTTGTTTACTTTATTGTTTTCGATTGAAACATCATAAGTCATAAAACAAAATTCTAAATTTACATAGGAATATATGAAGAAAACTCTTTAGAAATATTTTTCTAAAAAAACATTTGCCTGGAAAAGCTGTAACTTTTGTGAAAGCAACCTCAAATAATGTAGATTTAAATGAGTTCAAATCAAAATCTTGTGAAATAGGGCAGGGCCACAATGGGGATTCAATTTTACAAAGGAAAACATTTTAATTCACAAAAACTTAAATGCTATATGGTTTTACCTACATGTATATGCGAGCATTTTGATAGATTGCTGATTCTTGGAAATTGTTTAGACTTTGGCCCAAATGGACGATTCTTGGGCCTCACAAGGGGTTCAGAGTTTGATGTAGGTTTATATCTCATATAAAATCAATTGTTTAGGATCTTGTTGAGAACTGCAATGCTCAACAGGTTATATGACTATAAAATCATCAGGTTAGAAAAGGGACTTGATAATAAACATAAGAATATCCACAGTGAAGAAATGGAATTTTATTTATTAATACAGGATTTACATTTTTAGCTCACCTGAGCTGGAAGCTCAAGTGAGCTATTCTGATCACATTTTGTCTGTCGTCCGTCCGTCCGTCCGTCTGTCCGTAAACTTTTCACATTTTCAACATCTTCTCAAGAACTACTAGGCCAATTTCAACCAAACTTGGCACAAATCACCCTTAGGCAAAGGGGATTCAAAGTTGTGAAAATTAAGGACCACACCCGTTTTCAAGGGGAGATAATTAAAATTAATGAAAAATTTCAAGATATCTTCTTCTCAAGAACCAGAAAGCCAGGAAAGCTGAAACTTGTGTGGAAGCATCCTCAGGTATTGTAGATTTAAAGTTGTGAAAATCATGATCCCTGGGGGTAGGGTGAGGCCACATTGGGGGGTTGTTGTTAAAACTTTACATAGAAATATAAAGAGTAAATCTTTAAAAATCTTCTTCTCAGAAACTAATCAGCCAGGAAAGCTGTAACTTGTGTGGAAGCATCCTCAGGCAGTGTAGATTCAAAGTTGTGAAAATCATGATCCCTGGGGGTAGGGTGGGGCACAATGGGGGGTCAAAGTTTTACATAGGAATATATAGAGTAAATCTTTAAAAATCTTCCCAGAAACTAATCAGCCAGGAAAGCTGAAACTTGTGTGGAAGAATCCTCAGGTAGTGTAGATTCAAAGTTGTGAAAATCATGATCCCTGGGGGTAGGGTGAGGCCACATTGGGGGGGGGGGTGTTAAAGTTTTACATAGGAATGTATAGAGTAAATCTTTAAAAATCTTCTTCTCAGAAACTAATCAGCAAGATGATTCTTTATAACTGTTAAGACTTTGGCTCCAGGACAATTCTTCGGCCTCACAAGAAGGTTCAGAGTTTGATGCAGCTAAATATCCCATATATAAACAATTGTAAAGGATCTTTTTGAGAACTGCAATACTCAACATGAGATATGACTATAAAATTGAAGCAGGCAGCTATTTTTTCATTAGAATCTTTTTGTATTACTGTATTGAGTTATTGCCCTTGATTTATTGATTCTTGATTATTTTAATTAATGCATCCACTGTTAACCAATTATTGTGATGATTATTTTTATACAATAATAAATATTCAATGTATATAAGTTGTTCTGCATAAGTAGTTTTGGGTTAGGCCGGATTAGTTTGTTTATTTTTGATTTCCAATTTTTAGATACTATGAATTATTTTAGGCCGGCACATATATAGGGACAGTGTCTATTGCCTTACGACGGGTGACTGTTTTGGGTTAAACTTGAACAGGTACGGATAGATTGAGTGTTGTCCCTGCTTGCGTTAACGTTGGTACCTGTTGAGTTGCGTAGGTGTTCGGTCATCCCTGCCTGCGTAGCGTTTAGTCCCTATATATGTGCAGGAGCGGTGATTAAAGTCTGCTCTTGTAAATATTGGCAGCAATCAGGGCTATCCAAGTTCCAAGGGGGAATAATGGATTTTATTTATACAGGATCTACATGTATTATTGTACATTGTCCAGATTGTTTGTATTATGACCCCATTAAGGTCAGACGACACGTTCCTCAATTTTAGATAACTTTTTCCAGGAATTTGTTAATGGTTTACTACTACTTTGACAAGCTTTCTTGCAAAAAAATAGGGTACCTTACCAGGCATTTCTACAAAATACTAGAGTATGCAATTTTCTATATAATCTTCTTGAAAATACACTTGATTTGCTGATATAAAAATAAATACATCTACAGCATAGCGAAATTCAATATATTAGAACTATATGTCTGCCGGGCCGGGGCTTTGAACTCACGACCTCTAGAACCTACACGCTTCTGGCAGTGAGCGGCCACGGTTCTAACCACTCGACCATCTAGACATATACCAATTCCAAGTAAATTTTGATCACTTTTAAAGTAATTATAAAATTAATATTTTTTATTGGAACTCTTTATTACGAGGAGATACAAAAAAGATTCTCGAGGAACGTGTCGTCTGACCTTAAGCTGACTTTATCATACCTATTGTCCTTCAGGTGAGCGATGTGGCCCATGGGCCTCTTGTTATACTACAGTGTCCACATAGTTTGTATTATGACTCCATTAAGCTGATTTTATTATGCCAATTGTTTATCAGGTGAGCGATGTGGTCCATGGGCCTCTTGTTTCACTGGTTCATGGGGACGTAATTTTTTTGGTAGTGTAATCAGAATTATTTCAATAACTATAAACAAATGATTGTATATACGTCCGTGGGGTTGTAAATTCGTGGGCAAGGATTACCCACAAAAGCCAAGAACATTTGTCCCCCACAAACAATGACTTCGAAGTTCACACCAAGTAGGGACTCAAATTCCTTGAAAAAGCTTGTTAAATATTTCATCATGATTAGAATGTCTAGAACGACTGAAACCTGAGGTTTTACTTGCAATGTTTGAGAATCAAGGCAATTTTTTTTTTATTGATATAGAGATATGTATATATATATATATATATATATATATATATATATACAGTGTTTTTATAAATTTTATGAATGAAGTGAACCTTTGACCATTGTCTGAGTTTTATTCTACCGACACTGGGTACAAATGCCTCTAATACAGACAAGTTCAATTTCAGAAATAAAAACCAAACTTGCCTCAAAGATCAAAAAGAGACCCCATAGACCATGCCCATTTTGCAACAAAATGCAGTCGGCACTAAGCAGACACATACAGAAGTGTCACAAAGAGGAAGAAGAGGTTAAAGCTGCACTAAAGTTGCCAGGACCAGAAAAGCAACAAGCTTTTAAAAACATGAAAAGACAAGGAATTTATCAGTACAATGTTAAAGCGCTATGCAATGAGACTGAAGAAGAACTGATAAAAGAAAGAAAAACTGCTGCACATAAATCCTACACACAAATGGCAATGTGTTCCCTTTGCAAGGCATTTTTAAATAAAAATACAATGCATCGCCATAAAAAAATATGTAAAAGGGCAGAGGAAACAACAATACCACCTTGTGGAATTTCACTAAATGTGTTTAAAGAAGTAGAGTATCCTGCAAGTTATGTTCAGTTTGTGTACACTAGAATTCAAGCAGATGATGTTGGGATGAAAATAAGGGATGATACCTTCATTAAAGACTATGGTTTCATGGAGTACCAAGCAATAGAGGGATCAAGTTTCAAACTGACAGAAAAACTAAATACACTGCGATCAAAATTGAGAAGACTTGCCAGGCTTTTCATGGAGTTTCAAAAAATTGCTTCAGAGGCGGGAGTTGTAGTAAAACATTGCTCTGAAATGTTTAATGTAAAATCTATTAAACTACTTAGCACTGCAGTTAATTCTATGACAATTGACCCTGAAGGTGAAATGAAAAGTGGATTAAGATTGGGGCTAAGATCTTTAATTCTTGAAGTGAGCAACTCAATCTACTCCACTCACATGCTTATGGGAGAAGACGACAAAGCGCTTGAGGCTGAGAAGTTTAGAAAAGTCCTTGAAGTTCGATGGAAATCCTTCTTTAGATCAGCGCAGGAAGCAATTATTAAGAAGAGGCAAAATGAATCAAGAGACCCAAAACGTCTGCCCTCTGTTGAGGATATTAGGCAAATTCAACAGTTTACAAAAAGCAGTGTAAAAGAATTAGTAAGTGATGCAGCATATTCACTAATGACCCAAACTTTGTTTTGTAAACTTAGAAACTTCATTGCCAGTCGTCTAACATTATTTAATGCTAGAAGAGGAGGGGAAGCAACTAGACTCACTGTTTCAGAGTTAAAGGATGCTTTTAAAGACAAATGGGTAGATGAGTCATTTATAAAGAAAGACACTGAAAGTGATGATTTTGAAAAAATGGCATGTCAGCTTAAATGTGCTTATCTACATTCTTCTAAGAAGTCAGAACTAGTGCCTGTCATAATTCCAGAGGATTGCTGGAAGGGACTCCAAATGCTTGCTGATGTTGAAAATAGAAAACTGGCGGGCATACATCCTCAAAATGAATTTGTATTTGCCAATACCGAAGAATCAGTTGACCATGTGAGTGGATGGCAATGTGTACGTGATGTATGTGAGAAAGCCGATGTGCCTAGAAACATAACTGCAACGGATATGAGACATTTTGTAGCTACTCACTATGCATCCCTAGAAGTTCCTCAGCAGGAAAGAGACTTTTTTATCCAAAAACATATGGGTCATTCAAAATTTATAAATGAAAATGTTTACCAGTGCCCTCCTGCTGTCAGAGAGATAAAAATGGCAGGAAAATTTCTAATGACACTGGATTCATATGAAGGTAAATATGATAAAGTTCTTGAGTAATTGAATTTTACCTGGTGTTTGATTCATTATGTAGTATTAATTTATTTGAATAAAATTTTCCTGTACTTTAGAAAGTGCTTTTTTTTTCTTTTTTTTTTAGGTGAAAATGAAATAGTTGACCAAAATGAAATCAACAGCAGTCTGTGTATTCCAGAAGAAGCGTTGTCAAATGGTAATGTATTCAAAAACGATATCTTAACTGCTAATTGTTTTTATTAGGTAACCCTAACGGTAAATAATCACACAAACAGCTGACTACCAGTATATCACAACGATATCCATATCGACACAGCCAAACTTCAGCATGTACATGTATACTTCGCCATAAAATTATGTCTTCAATCTTTTGTTGCATCATTCATAAAATCAGTGGGCTTTTTATGGTTTTCCTTGGATCTGTGTAACTCAGGGCAGGCCTATTGGGAGGATAAATAAATTTTATATCAGTGCAATTGATAATGTTTTTATATTTCAAGCAGTTTCTAAGAAAAACAAGTTATGATATATTACTCAATTTATTATCAGATTATGTATATGCAGGTAACTCGAGATAGCTCGAAGTCCATGGGACTGAGGAAGGTATCGAGAGTAAAAAACAGTATATAATGTTTAAGGGGACTGCAGTTTGACTTCAAGAGATCAAGATTTCGAGAAATTAAGAGTAAATTTGCTTAGTAAACAGGACCCTATACTCACTTCAAGGGATCAAGAACTTCGAGCGATCGAAGTTCGAGTCATCAAGAGTTACCTGTTTATATGCATATAAGAGCAACATGAATTTTTTTGTTTGTGTCAGAAAAACGTGAATCATTTAAAATGTTGTGAAATATTTATCTAATAATAATTTTCCAAATTTAACTTCAATTTTAAATAAACATTGATTTATTATTAAAAAATGTCAAGTAAAATTTACCCCCAAGAAAACCAAAAAAGGGTGTTTTGCTCGATTCGATACCCCAGTATTTACCCGCAGTGGCGTCGGAAGCAAATTGATAGTGGGGGGGCGGGGCTAGACTAATCCTCAGAAATCTTGACAAGCAAAAACAAAAAAACCTAATTCCCAAAATCATGAAGAAAAAAAAAATGTCTCCAACTTCTCAATATTTTAATCTTTTCAAGTTAAATTTAGGAACAGTTGTGTTGCTGCGAGAAAAAGGAGGGGGGGGGAGCTAAAAACTTTGCAAAGAAAGTGGGGGGACTTAGCCCCCCGGTTCCGACGCCTATGGCCCGAGGGTCAGCTCTAAGTTGTTAAACGCATTATAAAAGTGGATTGCAGTTCATTTTATATTCTAAAAACAAACATGTTTAACTGCCATTCAATGAATATATTTTGAATGCTAAACTTGCTTAATGTGCTCATACTGAAGGTGCAGGGGATATCGACACTCGATTCATTTATTCAGATAAGTCAACTGTTCAGTGGTGGATTTTTCACAGTTAAACATTTCATTACTTAATATCATCTATTTCTAATGCATGCCATAAAATGGGATCAATTTTTTTATGTAAATCTTGGCCAACTTCATGTTAAATGAAACTTGAAATGTACATTAGAGAGAGGGTACATTTATCATTTGTAAACATTGGCTCACAGACTTCTTGTTTTATTATATGTCATAAAAATTACAATCTATTATTCTATGAAATACATGTATATATCAATTCTGTAAGAGTGCTGTCTAAGCAAACATTTTTTGACCACATGCACAGGACATTTGGTCCTGTGTAATCAATGAACACAGGACCTAACCTTTTTTTGTCAGGCGGAGAAATTTGATTTGCGACCGGAAATTATGTAGGAGTATGTGTTGTGTATTTTTGCGACAAAGTTAATTCTGGTCAGCGATCATCTATTATCTGATTGGGATCGAAATTGAAGTTATTTTTGCTAAACTCTCTGTCAATGTTAAAATAAAATAAACTTGTTGATAAGGCCACATAAAATTCATTTTTATGTTTTCATCCCCGCCCGCCCCTCTTAATATGGCCCGCCTTGATGCATTTTATTTTAAAAAAAATGAATTGAGTGGGGAAAAAAATTCTGGCTTGTTTTTCAAAAAATTCAAAAACATTTTGATGGCTGCCTTAACATGTGGATTACTGTTTGATTCCAGTTATGTTTGTTACCACAAGGACACAAATATCGTCCTGCATTGCCAGTAAAGTTGAAATAAAATTGAATTAAAAGATTACATGAGGGTTTGTGCACTCATATTAGCATTAACAATTAACTTAAAAGAATAGAGCAGTTGTTACTTCTAAAACATTAACAGTGAAAAAGGTGTTTTTATAACAATGAAAAATAATAAAATTAATTAAATCTGTCCACCTGCCACATATATTTTGCAAATGAGGATGAGAATCTAAATATTAATTTTATATGGCCAAAATATAGTTAAAATAATGCATCCCTAGGATTAAGATTAAACAGTGACAGCATGGCGGAAAATAGATTAAAAGAAACCTTAGATTATTGCAGTTTGGATTTACAAAGAAAGGAAAGAGACTGACGGCAATAAAAAAGATGGAAGATAAAAGTAAAAATTAGTACAGCTTAAAACTGGATACTGAGACATGGACATTTTGGTCCGGTCTATTAAATGAGGCATCGGACCATGGGCACAGCACATTGGTCAGGGGTGACTGTCCAATGTCTTTCGCATAGACTGAGAGTGACAATTTTACAATAAGTCAATAATTGTTAATATTTTAGAGAACAGTTGCATTGATGAAACTTATAAACCTGACAGCGAAATTGACTCTGTGAAAGAACAGTCCAAGAATGGTTTGTAACATATTCAAAAAAAATATTAATTAAGGCAAATAATGTAAAATATAGTTTAGGTAAATTACTGAATACATGTTTTGGTCGTCAAATACTTGGCAATAAATATATTTGTGTTCTAACAATATACATAAAAAAAAGTTTTACATGCTTGATTGTCATAGCCAAGACATTCACAATACCAATGATTTTAAAGGCTGGTGTTAAAATTATGATCAATTATATTTTTTCAGAACATGGAATTAAACGAAAGTATATTAGTAGACCTCAGGAAGCAAAGGTAAGTTCAGAGGACTTTAAATTTGTTTAAATGTGACAATTCTTTCAGAGTCTTGTGTAATAATTGGTTCTGTATTTATGAAACTAATTGAAGGTGTTTGAGAGAATTTTGATGACGTGACCATGAATTCATGGGTATAGATATACAGTCAAAACTGTCTTAATGGTCACTCTTGACCAGCAGCCGGTTTTATTTCCCCTGGCCGATTTTTCTTATATGTTTGTCCTGGAATGAGCGCCACTTGTGTAACGAGGCCAGCGGCCAGTCAAATCTTGACACAACATGTAATTAACACTTTATTCAACAGCCACTTTATTGGGATTTTGATATGATGTTCAATGTTTTATGAATCATCATAATAATCTTAAAACCGCTAAGACAATAGGGGTGTACAAGTCATTATGGATGTTTTGATAATTCCATTGCCCCAGGGCAATGTCCAAGATTATATAAGTGACAGATGCACATGTTCCAAACAATGGCTTCGATAGGGCTGCAGAGATGTTAAAAAGATAAGCTATCAAATCTTTAGTGAGTTTTTTAACGAGGCCGGGTCTAATTTGTTCTGCCCTAGATTTTTGAATGAAATTTTTTACATGAATTTCTAATGATATAATTATTATTTTAAGATAAAAAAAATAAGACACTTACCACACCGTTTGTTTAGGGGGTCATCTCAAAGTTTGTTAATTTTTAACATAGGACCCTATGGGACTTTGCTTAAAACGTATCAAATTTGCACATTTTTTACATTTTTTTTAAAACTTTTGCCCTAGAGATTTCTTTTTCTGTTCTACATATTAAAGTTATTGCTAAAAGGCATCAAATGGTCAATTAAAAAAAACCTTTTACCTCCTGGTTTGTTCCAGGGGTCTTATCAAAGTTGATTTTTGTATGCCCAATTTCCCAGATTTGTCAAATAATGGCTATTTTATATTTGACAAAAGCGGAAATGGTGATCTTTATAGTATTATTAGAACATTCAGACATATTTAAGTAATGAATAAATATATAACATCACATATAAAGGGCCATTTATATAAAAAAAAATGGTTACTGTCTTGAGATATATGAATTAAGCTATATAATTATTTAGGCGGGTTAAGAAAAAGTGACATAGGGCTAGGTTTGCTGAACCCTCTTCACGTTTTCGACCCGAGCCCAAATATAGCTTATACTTCGAGACATTTATGTTTATTCCACAATATAACATTAATTTTACGCATCAAACGAGTTATTTTCAACAAATTTTGCTGAATATCCGCAGTTGAAACTATCACGCCATGGCGTCAACCAAGCAAAAAGATGACGTCACAATACAAATGAACCGCTGCACGAAAGCGTGCGTACTCGTTCTGTACTCAGCCTCGTTAAAATTACTTTGTATTTAATCAAATTAATACTAATAATTCTTCAAATACTTTTAAAACCACTATGATTACGAAAGGAAGTTCACTAACTTAACGAGGCCCTGACTATGCATATTCATTCACAAGTCTCAACATTAACACTTGTCCGCTTGTATGGTACCAGTTAAAAAAATATACTGACAAGTGAATATTGCTTTGTTATGAAAAGAAGTCCCCAACATTAAAAAAAAAAAAAGCTTTGTGATAAATTTATCCGTAGACTCGTTATAAGTTTATCGATTAGTTATAGCGAGCGCAGCTCGCCGGCGCGAAGCGAGCTCTACCGGCAAGGCGTGTGTGAATAGAAAATTCAGACTCTCACTAGACTGGATACCATCTCGCGAGAATCAAAGTGAAACTTTTGAGAAAGATAAATTGTGTAATTTCCAGAACATCATGCTTTTTAAGTAAACAAACAGTAGTTTTTGCGTAGTTTTTTCTAGTGTGTTTTCGAAGAGACAGACTACATTTGACCGACGTGAACTTTGCGTCACAATAAGGGGAAACTATTCTAAGTTAAGTTATTGTAAATCTGCTGAAATATAAATACCAAAATCTTCTCAAAATCTTGCAGATCAGCTAACGAATCGGGACATTTCTACAGAGATAGGAAACAGCTGTAACTTGCTCTCATTTGGATGAATACTAACAATTATTTTATTCACTATATTTACGGTAATTTCCAGGACCGTTTTTTAAATGGGGCGTGGCAACATCATTAAAAAAATCTTCACAAGCAAAAAGAAAAATAAAATTCTCAAAATCAGGAAAATTCTAATCGGGGGTGGGGAATGGGGAGTGCGTGGTATGCCTTTAGCTCTTTAGCTGCTCAAAAGTGTCTTTATTTTCACTACTATTTACGGTATTACATGCTCCCGGGGGATCCATTTTCCTTATGTGATCAAATTTTTTTTATACGAAAATTTGATTTTTTTTAAATGGGGGAGGGGGGAATCTGTGATAAGTCAAGTTTTGTTTGTAAGTTTAAGAAAAATGTCTGCTGCAAGAAAAGAGGAAATAAACTGCAATGTACATTATGTTAAAATCTTTATTATTCAACAACATTTTATCTGAGATAAATTCTATACTGGCGTGCGACCAGTATATAAACAATCTGATTAAAATCAGATCTTTGATCCGCTCCGACAAATTCTGATGTCGCTACACTTTGTTCAGCGACTATCAGAATTTCGGAGCGTTACAAAGATCTGATTTTAATCAGATTGGTATATAAATAAAAAAAATCTTATGAATTATGAATAACGAAAATTTGCTGGAAAAATAGGTATATTTTATTTTGCATTCAAATTCATTTCCTTTATGTCACTACTTTTATTTTTATTGATTTATCATAATTCATTTTTGATCACCTGCTGCGCTCGCCCCAACGGTCGCACCGTAAAACATATTATTGAATTCGATCCCGACATCAAATTTCAATGCAATTGAGTTACTCTTGATCGGGATTGAAGTTCACTAATTTCAAACAACTTTCAATAGGTGTGGATCTTAGTTCTTACAAAGTACCAAACAGAAATGTTAAGAAAAAGAAAGGAAAAAAAGGTAGCAATGATAAACTTGAGGATTATGGAAAGAAATGTAATTATACCCCCGCAAACGAAGTTTAGGGGGGTATATTGGTTTCACCCTGTCCGTCTGTCTGTAAACGCAACTTTGTCCCCCATATAGAATTTTTTATTACTGCATGGAACAGTTTGAAAATTTGTACATATGTTGAACACCATCTGAAGTTGTGCACCTGCAATTTTTTTTAAGATCAGACAAGATTTAATGATTTTATGACAGTTTTCATTTTTCTTATTCTATATATTGTACACTAATGTTAAAAGGTAAGGGAGGTAATCCTTACATATTTTATTAATTAATTAATTAATAGTATTAAAACACTCTAAAATATATTTTTATAAATACATCCAGATGGAGGTTTTTTGTCTTAATTAATAAAAAAAAAATATTTTTTATAAGTATTCTATCATCTGACAATGCAAATTTTTTGTTTGTCAATGATAAATTCTTAGGAGCTAATAAGAACATCAAAGACAAGTGTAGCTGAATTCATTTGTCCCAAGGGAGCCATTATCTGAGCCATGGTTCAGATGGAGCATGTGTTTAGGCGAAATTGATAATCTGTAAAATGGGTGATGGTTTTGGGGCTATTTTAAAAAAATTTTGTTTCATATAAACCAAAAGTTTCTATCATAAGGAAATATTAATAAAGAAGTTAAACTATTTTTAGAAGTTGTTTAAATTTATGAGTCAAGTAAATTGAAAGTTTTATCAACAGAAGAGCATTGCTTGGCTACCGGTATTTCCATTTATTGCAAAGGGAGGGTTATTGTCATTTTGTTGGGTTTTTTTTAAATCAATTAAATTTTTAAAAAATATATCATCAGATACATACATTTGTAAATGTATTACTGTTATAGAAATGTATTTACAGTGAAATTCTGACAATTTCTTTGTTAACAATTTTTTTTTACAATTCTAGAATTTTTTTTTTGTATGTGTTCCAAATCTTTATTACTCCATTCAATTATTGTCCCACTTGAAATTAGCCTTGGGGGGGGGGGGGGGGGTATTAGTCCCATTAGGACAGTTCTAGTTTATTTTAGGTTTCATTCATCATTGATAGACTATTATGACTTTCCATGTTTAGTTTAAAATCAGTTCAGAATGCAATATAACAATAACATGTATTTTTAAACCTGATGCTTAATTTAAAATGTCTTGTAATTTGCCATGACAAAGCTACAGCTGACAAATCATGTTTAATGTTATATGAAACAAATACATTTAAGAAAGAAACTTTAAGTTTCCAATTTATTTAAAAAGTCAGGTTCTTAATTATAGCATGAATAATCTATAAATGACTTTATTTTAGTAATACAGAACTGTAGTTTTCAAGTTGACAATATTTGATCGTTAATATTGAAAATTTTTCGGACTAGTAAAGATGAAGGTCAGACAAGTAAATGTCTTGGTCACTTGTTCGAATGGACAAGTAGGAAAAAAATTTAATGTAGAGCCCTGATTTATAACATTTGTAATGACAGCATACTTGAAGACAGTAAATTAAAACATCTTAATGAGGAATAAATAAATACATCTGATTCAATTGAGTATATTTACATTCTACTATGTTTTCCATTAAATTCTGTGATGTTTAGATGCCTCTAAATGCGACATCTATTCACTGCGTATGAATTTACAAGTAATTTACATAAGTAGTTCTCAAACATTGATTTCTATGTTATCGGTGAAAAAATATATTTTACAAATGTTGTCAAAACACCATGTTTTACTGTACAGTTATTCAACAAAAAAGTTGACTTTATTATTAAAAGCAATATTTTAAGGGTTATTTTTTGTGGGTTATATTTTCTGGGCTTCTTGTTTATATATGGTGTGAAGTAAAAAAATATAAAATTGCGAACGTTGAACTTTTCTCCTTCTTTTTTATATTTTTCAACTTTCATAAAATGATGGCGAGATTTAAAAATCCATGAAGAATGCTTCTTGCGATTTTACGCGGATATTTATTCCTCGCGTTTAATTAGGAATTTACAGTATACTGGAAGCTGTCGATAGATATATTTTTATTAGGAGGGGGAAGGGGGAATAAATCTTTGTATCTTTCTCAAAATCAAGCATTAAGCAAGCACTGAAAGGTGAAAGTTTAATATGATATTTTTTAATTTTGTTTGTAGAGATCAAGGAAGGATGTTGATGAGTCTGATTCATCAAGTGAACATGATGTCGGACCAGAAGAAATCAAAGAAATAAGACAAGAGCTTGACCTTAATATAAAGTCTAGAAGTAAGCAGCATTAAATGATATGTAGGTCATGTCCCAAGGGTATGGTCCCGACCCGAAATAGAGCTTATTTGCAGGAACGGATGCATGATATAGGATATGATAGGATAATAAGGGTCGTCGGTTCCCAACTTTCCAACAGAAGACCCTATTTTCATTTTCTTAACATTTTTCTTAAAGCTCAAAAATCTCAGACATGGTGCAACGAATTTTATTGATATTTTCATAGATAAAAAAGAGTATCAAAATCTTTTATCACGTACATTTTTGTTGATTAAGTCACTTCCAATCTGCCAATATATTCGTTCATCTTTTTAGCTCACCTGAGCTGAAAGCTTAAGTGAGCTATTCTGATCACATTTTGTCTGTCGTCCGTCTGTCTGTAAACTTTTCACATTTTCTACATCTTCTCAAGAACCACTGGGCCAATTTCAACCAAACTTTGCACAAAGCATTCTTAGCTTAAGGGGATTCTAAGTTGTGAAAATTAAGGACCACGCCCTTTTGCAAAGGGAGATAATTAGGAATTTATGAAAATTTTCGAGAAATTTTCAAAAATCTTCTTCTCATGAACCATAAGACCAGGAAAGCTGAAACGGAAGCATCCTCAGGTAGTGTAGATTCAAAGTTGTGAAAATCATGATCCCCGGGGGTAGGGTGGGGCCACAATGGGGGGTCGAAGTTTTACATAGGAATATATATAGTAAATCTTTAAAAATCTTCTTCTCAGAAACTAATCAGCAAGGAAAGCTGAAACTTGTATGAAAGCATCATGAGGTAGTGTAGATACAAAGTTGTAAAAATCATGGCCCCAGGGGTAGGGTGGGGCCACAATGGGGGGTCGAAGTTTAACATAGGAATATACAGAGTAAATCTTTAAAAATCTTCTTCTCATGAACCATATGACCAGGAAAGCTGTAACTTGTGTGGAAGCATCCTCAGGCAGTGTAGATTCAAAGTTGTGAAAATCATGACCCCCGGGGGTAGGGTGGGGCCACAATGGGGGGTCGAAGTTTTACATAGGAATATATAGAGTAAATCTTTAAAAATCTTCTTCTCAGAAACTAATCAGCCAGGAAAGCTGAAACTTGTGTGAAAGCATCATGAGGTAGTGTAGATACAAAGTTGTGAAAATCATGGCCCCCAGGGATAGGGTGGGGCCACAATGGGGGGTCGAAGTTTTACATAGGAATATATATAGTAAATCTTTAAAAATCTTCTTCTCAGAAACTAATCAGCCAGGAAGCTGAAACTTGTGTGAAAGCATCCTCAGGTAGTGTAGATTCAAAGTTGTGAAAATCATGATCCCCGGGGGTAGGGTGGGGCCACAATGGGGGGTCTAAGTTTTACATAGGAATATATAGAGTAAATCTTTAAAAATCTTCTTCTCAGAAACTAATCAGCCAGGAAAGCTGAAACTTGTATGAAAGCATCATGAGGTAGTGTAGATACAAAGTTGTGAAAATCATGGCCCCCAGGGGTAGGGTGGGGCCACAATGGGGGGTCGAAGTTTTACATAGGAATATATAGAGTAAATCTTTAAAAATCTTCTTCTCAGAAACTAATCAGCCAGGAAAGCTGAAACTTGTGTGAAAGCATCCTCAGGTAGTGTAGATACAAAGCATGTATTATTGTATATTGTCCAGATAGTTTGTATTATGACTCCATTAAGCTGATTTTATCATACCTATTGTTTCTCAGGTGAGCGATGTGGCCCATGGGCCTCTTGTTTAATAAAGTGATTTTGTCCTCCCTTTTTCTCAAAAATGATTAAGGATAGAAAACTGAAATTTGTAGGAATGATAGATGTTTGAATTGTTAGATGCTATCAGGTAAAAACATGATCGTACCTCACTTACAGTCCACTCATACTGCATGTTTGGAAAATTGTGTTTTAAAATTTTTCAAATCAAAAAGTTTACAATTTTTTTCATCAGGATTTGTTTCAAACTTAACAAATTTTAATATGAGCAGGACGTCCATCACTTTCGGTCCACCGTAAGTGATTCCAAAATTTCGAATTTTGGAATTTTAAAGCATACGGTAATTGTTCTGTTAACATTGTTGTACTAAATACAAATCTGAAAACCGTTTTAAAATCGGACAATGCATTGCTGAGATATTAAAGTTTAAAAATGACCTTTTCTGAAAATTTTATATTTGCAGTGTAGGTCCAAAATTTAGTTTAATAGAAAGTTAATATAGTAACTTGTACTAAATGTCAACATTTTAATTTAACCATATCATTTATTCATAATCAAACGGAAGACTCACTTGATGCTTGCAATGAGATCATGTCTAGTTTTGCCAGCTTTCACTGGTCAGTACAACAGTTTGTGGGACTATTATGCAAGCATCTGTGGCTATTATAGATTCTTATTTGGTAAAATTTTGACCCCTGGACTAATAGGGGTTCAAAATTTAAAATAGAAGTCAATAGGGCAAATTTTTAAATATCTTTTAAAGAACTACAATGCTACAATATGTGAGATTACTATGCATGCAACCTTGGATAATGTAGATTCAATATTTTTAAAATAGTGACCCCTGGACTAGTGTCTGGGATCCAAGATGAGTTCAAACTTTAATGTAGAAGTATAATGGAAAATATTTAAAAATCTTCTCAACAAGAACAACATTGCTTCAATTTGTCAGATTACTACATAAACATCCGCAAATAGTGTAGATTCCAAGTTATAAAAGCCATGACCATGGATCTAATACTGGGGCCCTAGATGGGGTTGAAAGTTTAGAATAGAAATACAGAGGGAAAATGTTTAAAAATCTTCAAGAGAACTACAATGCTTCAATTTGTGAGATTACGTCGATTCTGATTTAATACAGTTTTGAGCACCGGACCAAAAGTCCAATCCAAAAGGACTATATAAATATGATATTGGCCTAAAATGGCCCCCTAAAATTAACATCATCATTTTACTATAAATCTTTGTTTTCTTAGTACAGATATGTATGTGATGTGTTTACATAATATTCATTTTGGTTCAAGTGCCCACAATTTAGAAATTTGACATCGTAAAGACAACCTTTTCCCACCATTTTTGCATTTTTAGCAAAAAACAACTTGTTTTCAAGCAGTTTTTCCTTCCGAAAACATTGAGCGCATGCTTGAACAAACAAAATATTTTAATCAGAGATGTATCTAGCCAAGACTAATAAGTGACAAAAAAAATTTCCTTGTTCAAGCACGCGCTCTATATTTCCCTTTCGTAAATAGATAAGAAAAATGTCAATTTTTGGCTGATTTTGATTGAATGATAGAAATAGCGTCACTTCTGACGTCATATACTGCCAGGAAGTGCAAAAAAATCAAATAAATAGATGAAAAATATATTAAATATCAACTCTTCTAAAAAATAAGTTAACATTATATTGTACCCGAAACACTTAAAAAATAGCGAATTATGGGGGCCAAATTTAACTCTTATCATATATAGTTCTTTGTTCCTCTTTGCGGGGTCAACCCAATGGTCAAAAGGGAAAAAACCCCGACTTGTGGCAATCCAAATTCAAAGCGGAAATGGATTTCTAATGTTAAATGACAAAATTACAACCCTCTAAACTACAAAAGCTACTGTGAGAAATATATGGGTTTTTCCTCAAAGATGGCAACCTATGGACATAACTTTTGTAAAGTGTGGATTGGTCTATACTGGGGCCCAAAAAGTGGGGGGGGGTTCATAGTTTAACAGAAATATATATGGAAAATGTTAAAAAAATCTTTTTTTCAAGAACTACAATGCTACAGTTTGTGAGATTACTATGCAAGGATCCTCAAATAGTGTAGATTCTAAATTGTTAAAGCTACCCATATACCACGGACCAATACTATGGCCCCAGAAAGGGTTTCATAGTTAACATAGAAATAGCATATGCTATGAAATGGAATATTACAAGGAATTGTTGTTCAGGTGAGTGATGTGGCCCATGGGCCTCTTGTTTCAGCGTTTTACACCAACTTTTGGGGTGCATATTATACATGAGACTTTACGGTATGTCAAATCAGATGGGAATGATAGGACTAAGATTGATAAAGCACATTATGCTTTATATCACTGAAAATGTTGTTAATCTTTCCTATTTCTGCTTGCAGGTAAACGACACACCTGGACAAACGATGAAAATTCACTTATAAGTGGATATTTTGCTGAAGAAATAAAAAATAGAGAAGAAGAAGGAAACAAAGGGGCATTGAATAGTAAGATAATACCAAGATCCCTATCTGTTACCACGATTTTTATTTTATTTTTCTAGATTCATGGGCAACACCGAATACAATGTACATTACTGTAAAAGAAGAGGAGGGTAGAGTATTTTATTCTTGTTTGTCTGTCTGGGTGTCCATAAAAAAATATTCTCATAAGCTATTAATTGCAGATGCTTAAAATTTTAACACACTATCTGTTTGAGCATGCCATATGATGGGATTCAATTTTGTACAAAATTAATTTGGTGTCAACTCCCTGTAAATGATTACTGTTTATTTTAAGACTTCAAATTTCAAACTTGTGTCTCGGCAACAACTCATCACAAATGTCTGAAATTTTAACACGCTACTTATTTGGGAATGCCACATAGTGGTATTTATTTTTTAAATAATAAATCTGATGCCAATTACCTTTTAAATGATGATCTGTTTGATGAATTTTCAAACAAATTTTTGTTGCCATTTTCTTGTTGCAGATGTCTGAAATTTTAGCACGCTAGTTCTTTAGGCATGCCTTACGTATACTGTGGGATTTATTTTGAACAAATTAAGTGTCAACTTGCTGTTAAATTACCATTTTGTTTATTATTTGTATTCGCATCCTAGCTGGGATATCACGAGTGAACATTCATGCCAACTATGATTTTCATAAAACATGATATTGGTGACCCACCATTTAAATAAGATACAATATCAGTAGTAAATTGCATGAAGAATTTAATGATACTTATTGTTTTCACAGACTTCACATATAAATAAGGTAAATCAGTCCAAAACTAGCGCACGTTTTTGTGAGCAATAAATACACATTTTTTTCCATGGGTGGCACTGTATCTCCCAGGTCATCCATCTGAAACTCCTTTCCAAATTTTTTCAGACCAGAAGCTACAGACATGCAGCTAGTTAGAAAAGGGATTTGATAATGAACATAAAGATTTCCATGGGGAAAATGAATTTCTATGTAAATAAGATATACATGTATCATACAACATTGTCCAGATATTTTATATTATGATTTCATGAAGCTTAATTTGTCATGCCTATGGTTGCTCAGGTGAGCAAGTAGCCCATAGGCCTCTTATTTTTTAGCTCACCTGAGCTGAAAGCTCAAGTGAGCTTTTCTGGTCACATTTTGTCCAGCGCCCGTCTGTCTGTGCATCTGTCTGTGTGTCTGTAAACTTTATACATTTTTGACTTCTACTTCTGAACCACTTGGCCAATTTCAATCAAACTTGGCACAAAGCATCATTGGGTAAAGGGGATTCAAGTTTTGTTAAAATAAAGGGGCATGCCTTATTTCCAGGGGAAATAATTAGGATTTATTGAAAACCATTTGGCCAGAAAAGCTGAAACTTGTGTGGAAGTATCGTCAGATAGTGTAGATTCAAGTTTGTTCAAATCATGGTCCCCAGGGGTAAGATGGGGCCACAAGGGGGATGCAAATTTTTACATAGGAATATAGAGAAATTTTATTTGAAATCTTTTACTCAGAACACAACTGGCCAGAAAAGCTGTAACTTGTGTGAAGTATCATCAGGTAAGGTAGATTCAAGTTTGGTCAAATTATGATCCTCGGGGTTAGGGTTGGGGCACAATTGGGCTCGGTTAAATCTTTACAAAGGAATATATTGAGAAATATTTTTTTCTTAAAAAAAAAACCATTTTCTTAGAAAAGATGCAACATTAGTGAAAGCAACCTTTGATAGTGTAGATTCAAATCTGTCAAAAGCAAATTTTTCAGTAGTAGGATTGAGCCACATTCAACAAAGCTCAAATGTTATCAAGAAATTTGACATATTTTTGATTCTTTACAATTATTTAGACTTTGGCCTCTGAACAATTCTTGGGCTTGACAAGTTTGATGTAGGTTTATATCCCATTTGATTTAGATCGTCTTGAGAGCTGTAATGCTCAATATGTGAAATGACTACACTTTGACAAAAAGGGATCAATGATAAACAGAATATCCAGGGGAAAAATTGATTTTTTTAAATACAGGATCTGTTAGAGTACATTATTCATATTTTTTATGGTGTATTACTTTGTAAAGCAGATTTTATAATGTCTATTGTTGCTCAGGTGAGCAATGTGGCCCATGGGCCTCTTGTTTTATTTAGGGAAACTGCCCATCCATGTATGCAATAGGGCTATCCACTGTTTTAGTTGTAGGATAAAGATAAGCTCTTTGTAAAGACCCATTACAAAGTCACATCATTTTAAGTGTTTACTTTTAGGGGCATATTTGTACATCAAACACATCTTGTTCTGGGTTTTTTTCTACAGTAAAGGATAAAGTCAAGAGGTTTATTGAACAATACCCAGACTTTCTGAAGGAAGAAGAAGTTGCTAAGAGGAAATCCATGATCAGAATAAAGGTTATAAACAACAGAAGAAGATTTAGAGAAGAGTTTTTTAAAAAATATGGACCATTATTTAATTGTGAAAAAAAGGAGAGAACAAAATAAGGTAAAACTGTTATGATTATATTTTGTTCTTTAGTTTGAAATAAATATGTTTTATAAGTTAAGATATTTATTTATGCCCCCTTCTTAGAAAGGATGGCATATTGCTTTGCTGCTGTTGGTTGGTCGGTCGGTCCACCAATAGTTTCCATTCATTTCCTTCACAGAGGATGAACGTATTGAATGAAATTTAGTATACAGCTTTATCATGATAATATCTAGGTCAAGTTTGATGTTGGATATGATGGAGCGATTTTTGACAGAGTTATGCCCCTTGGACGTAGAAAAATTCCAGTTATTTGTAGTTTCTGTTTATTTTCTTTGCAGAGGATGCACATATTGTTATGAAATTTAGTAAACACTGGGTTTGATATTAAGTTTTTGAATCACTAGACCAGTTGGGCTACCTCAGCAATGTTTTACTAGCCCAAGCCCTGACCAATTTCGACAAAAATAGACTAAAAGTTATAACATATAGAAAATTTGAAAGATTTGTTTATGTTTAGTTGTATTGGTTTATCTTTACCAGTAATGAATCATTCAAACACTATTTAAGATTTAATTTATTCAAGCTGTACTAAAAATGATACAGGTATTCAATGGCCAACAAAACTTTAGGGAGACTTTACTTCATTATGATTAAAAAATTAATCAACTTCTAAAAATAAAAATCAAATATATTAGATTTAAATTATATGATGTATTCATACATTTTATAGATCAAATGTTTTGTAATTGTGTTAACTAAAATGAGAAATAAAATCAGTCTATGTTTTGTAGTGTATTTTGGTGGCAGTAGTCCAACCCAACCATTATGTTTAGGATTTTGATTTAAAAAAAAAGATATTATAGCTGTTAACAAAAGGTTTTAAGATTATTTTAGCATAAATTTGGCAGTGTTATTAGCTAATTACAAGTTACTAACAAAGGACTATATATGATAAGGCCTAAAATGGCCCCCTAAAATGAACATTATCATTTTACTCTCATTCTTTATTTTCTTAGTACAGATATGTATGTGATGTGTTTACATAATATTCATTTTGGTTCAAGTGCCCACAATTTAGAAATATGACATTGTAAAGACAACCTTTTCCCGCCATTTTTGCATTTTTAGCGTAAAACAACTTGTTTTCAAGCAGTTTTTCCTTCCGAAAACATAGAGCGCATTCTTGAACAAATAAAATATTTTAATCAGAGATGTATCTAGCCAAGACTAATACGTGACAAAAAAAATGTCCTCGTTCAAGCATGCGCTCTATATTTCCTATTTGTAAATAGATAAGGAAAATGTCAATTTTTGGCTGATTTTGATTGAATTATAGAAATGGCGTCACTTCTGACGTCATATACTGCCAGTGAGTGCAAATAAATCAAATAAATTGATGAAAAATATATTTTATATCAACTCTTTAAAAAAATTAGCTAACATTTTATTGTACCCGAAACACTTTAAAAATGGCGAATAATGGGGGCCAAATTTAACTCTTTTCATATATAGTTCTTTACTGTTATATCAACACCAGCCTTAAAGTAATGAGCATCATTTTGTACAGAATGTGTTTGCATCACCCGTATTTATAACCCCTTTAGATAAGACAGACTTGATTAATTAATCACAAGAGGCATAAACTGAGTTTGTGAAGACGTCTTTAGAATTAAATAATTTATTATTTTATTGCCGCTAGGGTTAATTTGCACGATTATGAACTCCGTGTACAGGGCGACATGAACATTTAGTTCGGGGGAAATTCAAAAAGTGAGTATTTCGCCTACCTTATCCCCTGAGTTAGTCCTTGGGTTTTACCTAAGTTACAGTAGTTTGTAGAATGTATGCCTGTTAGGATTTTATTAAATTTTAAATCAAGTGCAAATTCATTTATTTTTACACGACCAGTCGGGCTAGCACACTGACATTTTACCCCGACCGGACCTATCGTTTACTAGACTCATGCGGTCGGGCATGCCTTAGTGTCAAACCCTGATACAGGTTTATCATGATATTAAGTTTGATGTTAGGTACGATGAAGCAATTTTCGATAGAGTTATGCCTCATGGACGTAGAAAAATTCCGATTATTTGCAGTTTACATTCATTTTCTTCGCAGCAGATGCACATATTGAATTGAAATTGGTATATTGGTTTATCATGATAATATCTAGGTCAAATTTGCTTTTGGGTACAATGGACCAATTTTTGACAGGAGTTATGCACCTTGGACTTTCAATTATTTGCATTTTCTGTTAATTTTCTTTGCAGATGTTACAATTATTTGCAGTTTTCCATTCATTTTCTTCACAGATTTTTCCAAGAGAGGGGGGCATAAGTGTTTTACAAACATCTCTTGTTTGAATAAATTCAGTATTTTAAATGTAAAAGAATAGTAATTTAATGCCCTGTTTTAACTGCTCAGCTTTGTATGATTAATATATATCTACCCCTGTTGTAAGATCCTTCATTTTACCGTTATTCCATCTGTTTTTTGCAAACACTAATAGTATGGAGGGTATTTGGTAAACTTGTAAATCGAATGTGCAATGGTGTTGGTGCGTGAGCCTGAGGATGAATGTGTGTTACTCGGGCATAAACACTGTAGGATTTGATGCTGTTCCTTCATATTCACATTTTGGAACTTTCTTGTTTTAATTACCAGGTAGTTGATTTGACTTTCAACTTTGCACACTTTTAATCTGTAGTTTCTGTATTTGTATCTTCATGGTAGGAAATAGCACATCTGACATGATATAAATTGACAAATGTAAAGTCTTCAAGTTTGTTGAATTTAGACATGACTTTATATGGCAAAGTGCCTTGCTGCGGTGAAAAGGCATGCTGTAATTGCCGAAATGGACAAAAATAAAACCACAATATTCAGTCAAACTGTTGTACTAAGCTTTTAATGAACGACACTATTAATTTGGATTAAAAATGTTATTTACAGAAAAATTATTGAGGTATGATTGAAACTGGACCAAAAAAGGAAGAGTGTATTTATGTAAAAATCATTCCGATGAATGTGACAAATGCGCTAATTTCTGTTATTTAACTCTCATGGTATTATATGATAAGGGTTAAAAAAGAAATCCCTAATAACTTATTTCTCTAAAATAATTTGACATGTAATTTAAACTGGAATTTAAGTTAATGCGTACTCTTTTCTAGAAATGAGACGGATCAAGAAGTTTCCTATAGGGGTGAATGTGAATATATTTTTTGAGAGACATGGGTTTTGGAGACTGCCATTGCTTCTGAATTCTAAGAATTTTGAGGGAGAATTTTAGTTTTCTCTGAATTAGTTATAAAACTGTATGTAGCTATATACATACTTTTTATCCCCTCGCGCAACTTGTTGATGGGGATATAGCATTGCTGCTGAGCGTGTGTGTGTGTATGTATGTATATTGCATGTGTGTGTGAATTTGTCCATTGTCAGCCATTTAGCAAAATTCCAAGAAAACCCTCCAATGAATATTCATCAAACTTTGTACACTTCTTTGGCATGGTGAAAGGACAAACCCTAATGATTTCAAAGTCAATTGATGCAATATTTTTTGAATTATCATTAAAAAGCAAAGTTAAAACATTAATTTTATGTACGACTTGACAATAGACATTTCTGGTAATTTTATACACGACTTCAAGTAAATCGCTACCGTGCCATGTGCAGTTCAAATGAACAACTTGATATTTTATTGGATTTTAATCTAGTAAAGGTAAAAAAAAAAAGCAAACCTTTTGTAGTATTGGAGGGTTAGAAGATTGCCCTTAGGTAAAAGTTGAAGCGGGCAAGAAATTAAAGTCTTGTGATTGACATCGAAACAAGCAGTTGACTTACGGACAAATTTTCCAGTATTACTTACAATAGGAGGATACTTTGACAGATAACGCACATTTATCACGCAAAGATTATTTTATATCAATAACTGCATATCTACTACTATGGGTTGACATACCACAAGCAACTAGAATTGTCCATCAGAGCAGGCTACAGATCGCTAGATCTTCAGCTACGTTTCATAATATACATGTATACGGATCGTTTATGTATGCTTATATAAAAATGAATGTCACTTAATTAACTTTATGAAGTATATGTGTTCATGTTTTGAGTTTCTGCTAGGAATAGGAAAACTGTACAACCCCCCTCCCCCCAATTTATACACCACAAAAAGCTTGGGGATTAGGATAAAATAGAAATTATGAATTTAAAATCGGTTTTAGAAATACTTCTGTCATATTTATTTTGATCTGATAAATTTTGATCAGAAAAATTTACATGTATTTTCCTAAATAATGCATTTCCCCCTACAACAAGTCATGTCATGAGGGAATGCTCCACTTTGCGGTGCCCTTGTTAAATATCAAAATGATTTTGTTGTGCAAGTGTAAAACGTACACTGTATTAACGGTAATTTTACAAAATTAAGTAGCTGCTTTATGGTAAACAGTACATGTTCACAAGTGACTGTAAAGCTGTATTACAATAGCTCTCCGGAAAATTTTGATTTACCAACTTCAGTAAGTGAATTTGTATTGAATCGACACTCAGAACACCTTACTTTTATCCCGTAATAATTGCTTGAAATCAAAGGTTTTGCCAATTTTCACCTTATTTCTATATATTACTTATTTCAATATATTACCAAAAAAATAAAATATTTTTCAGAATGATTTATGCACATTTTATTATCATGACATTTAACTTTATCATGGAAATTATAACTTTTTTTTAAAAAGGGTGTGTGTCATGTTCTTCTTTTGTCTCATTAAAATCAAAATCTTAAAACCAATGTCTTTAGATAGTTTGTTTTTCTTATTGATCACTTTGTTACTCAGTTAGTGGTAATGATAAGGATGCATTTGGAGATATTTTCTTATTCAGCCGAGCTCTATACTTTAATAATTTGGTGCATGTTTTCTAATAAAAAGTGCAAAAAGTGACGGCATCCTAACATCTAGACATGTCTTAAACTTATTAGAACCCTACACTTTTAATGAAGCATTTGGTCAGTTGCTTATATGTCATAGCTATAAGTTGAGAGTATTAATAGCACAGCGGATTTTTGGTTCTTTCTAGACTGATCATACATTCATGGAACATCTCAGTAATTTTATATATTTACATTCTCCAGTGTCTATGCCTGTGATAACACTACGTATCGGTTTTGTACTATTTAACTCATTCAGCCAAATTGAGGCGCCAGCAGGGTTTGCTTATTCATATATAAACATTTAATCGTACGACGGTTTTAAATTATATAAATATAAGTAATAAAGAATCATTCTTTGAATATCATGAGCTGATAACTTCGGTCGGGGCGTGATCAAATCTATCATAAAGCCCTTTGGGCTTTATTGGATTTGATCACGCCCCGACCGAAATTATCACCTCATAATACTCAAAGAATGATTCCTTTTTCCTTATATAGAATTTATGTCACTTAAATGTAAACTTCCAATGCTTTCGATAAGTTTGGCAAGTATTCAGTACAGATTATACACGGTGCGTTTATAATGCGGCTAACAGATGTAGTCAGACAATAGGGAAGAGTCTTTGGATCATTTTCCAACCTAGATCTCGTGAGAAAACACTTAGAGAAATTGGAATAATTGTTTAAAATATAGCGTGAACCAAGGGCTCCCTGTAAATCTAAGATGGCGAGTGTTGTCTTCTTACGTTTTTTTATATACATTGAATACACTTTTACCATGATTGAAACAGGGTTTTCAGTAGAGAGAATAAGAGGAAAGTTGATAATGAGAGAGTGGGAAGGAAATTAAAATAATTATAAATAAGAATGTGAACATTAGGAGGAAACAGATCAAGGTAAAAATGAAAGAAAGAGTTTGAACCTCAAATATAGTTATTTGTAAAACATAAAATCGAAACCCAATTGAATTTTACAAAATACCGATTATCATTATATGTAAATGGTACATGTATATTAACTCACAGCAAAAAAAAAAATCATCTGGGTTTCATTTTTAAAATATATTTATTAAAAAAGAGTTATATAGTGATATCTAATGAAATGCTTTTCAATAAAAACACCGGTTTGTGTAAAACCTGTTAATAATTATTGTTCAGTAAATAAGACAGTTTTTTTAAGTGCACCCAGGCTGCACTTCTATAATCTTTCAATTGAGTTTCACAGAATTAGTCACACATTACCACATGTGGCTTGGGTACCTGTCAAGTGTCATGTTTGATTACTGCAGTTCTTTTTAAAAGTTTATGTAATAAGAAGAATGTGCTTAATAAAGAAAGGTTTGCACAATTCTTGTGGGTTATTTGATTATTATATTCAAAGAAGTTATTTAAAAAACGAAATGTCCAATGTATGCCTTGTTATATTTAGTCAAAACTGGAAGTAGAGGAGAAAAAACAAAATGAAAGCATGTCAGCTAATCAAAGTCTATTGGTGAATCATGTAATTTTTCCAGTAAGTATTAATTAACTTTAGCAATAGCCATGGTCGGTTATTATGATAGATCGCTTAATACAATTATTTTTCCTGACAAAATAACTATTATATATCAAGCGGGGTCAACTATACTGATATACCATTAAAACAGTAACATATTTTGTGTGATGTGTGTTTTCATGATAAAATACAGGGCTCAAAGTTGCGACTTAACGTAGCTCGCGGGTTTGCTGACGTCATAACAGGAATCGATGTAAAGAGTTGACCGTCATAGTAAACTCATAATTTTTTTTAAAATGACAAATGAGATATTTAGAAGTATAAAAGAACATATTTTAAAAAGCTTATATGCGGTTTATGACTGTTTATACAAAGATTTATAATATCAAGTGCTGAAAATTTATAGATGTCACATACATTGTCACATTTTGATCTATAAAGATAAAGAATGAGTGTGCGTTAGAACTCTTCCATTTAAAGTCATGTTTTAAAATAGAATGAATGCATTAACTTCGCTTTTTTTTTACAATTATAACTTCCGTAATCTGTACTACCGATTAAATTCTTAAATTTCTTTTGGCTTGAGATAGCTGTTTTATTCTATTACTTACTTATAATGTCAGTAGTTGCCTAGCATTTTATTTTTGCATTGATTGACTCAGAGTTTCATAAAAACAAAAATAGCAATTTTCTGTATCTTTAGAGCCTTACAATAACTGCATTTGATAAGATTCACAATAATGTCTAATAAGCAATTACATGTTCTAAAATGTGTTAAACAGCTAGTCTTGTCAATAAATGCATTTCAATTTTGGTGTTCTAAGAAGTAATTAAGGAAATGATGACGTCAGGCTAACGTCGTAATGAAAATATAAGGTTTTGAGAAATCTTTTAAATCTTTAAAGTTTTTTTGCCAAAAATTGGCCGAGAACACATACTGATATTTTTTTAGGAATTGATTCATAATTATTTCTTCTGTTTTTGTGTTGAGTATGATTAATTTCGTCTGAATCGTTTAAAAGTTTGGAGCATAGTTTTGTAATGCGTTTCTCGGTTAAAATGTGCATTTTACTATATACTGTAGACGTACTTTTGTCCGCGTGGTATTAATTTACGCTATGAACGCGGGCACAAATTTTCCGCGGAATTTTTTCCCAGTGTACTTAAAGTGCATTTTGGAATGAAATTTTGCAATTGCATTACATGAATAAGGATAATCGGAAGTAACTACAACATATAGCACTTGCATATACGTGTACCCAATGTATATCGTTTTTATCTATGCAAACTGTCAAACCAATTTGTATTGAGAATTCACATAATAAATGATTTAATCTCCTAAAGATTTGAATTTTCTGTAAATTTACTTGCATGAAATTTAAACTTCTCCTAGCTTGAGATAACGGCACGTGTCAGACGACAAATAGCCCCAAGCGGGTCTGTCTTTCAATGACCCAATTAACTACACGCTAAGACTCGTGTTTTTACTGCAATTTTTAGATCCCTTTGTGCTCTGACTTTTATTTGATAAAACTGATCAACTCATAATTTAAACAACATGTGAACCCATAAATTGACAGTTAATAAAAACTAAAATTGACTACCGACCAGTGCACAACCGATAATTACTGTTCACTAGCTGTGAACAGTTCTTACAATTTAAGTCCAAAGTTGGACAAATTCTAGGTAATGAAAATCGCTCAGAACTAAATTTAATAATAATCATTCAAATGATTTTTTTTTCATTCAAAAAATCCGCGTAAATTTTTACCCGCGGATTAAATTGATATTGTGACTCCGCGGAATTATGACCCCGTGGAAAAAAATACGTCTACAGTATTTCATTGAAATGGCGTTGCTTGATTTTATTAATGACACTGTATTTGAAACACAATAACATTATTACCGCGCAGATGAATCTTAAATAAATTTAAGAAATAAAACTATAAAACCTATGGATCACGTGGACAAATTTTCAAGGTAGGTTTTCTCACAAGCAGGTAAACCCGCGAGCTACCTTAATAGGTCGCATATGCGACTTAAATTCAGGTTTTGCGGCATAAATTAAAAACCAGTCACCATTTGGCGACCAAAAATATCCGCCCGGTTCGTTTTTTTAAAAAATTTACACCGGTTCAAAAATCTTTCAAAATATAAACAAAATGGCGGACTATTTAAACAACATGACATATTTTGGTCCTATATTAATAAATACAAAGAAGAGACTTCGACCGTCCAGTGGAAGTTTTATATGCCAAACTGCACAAGACAAATATGTTTAGTAATGTTTGTGAGAATTTTACGTAACGCGAAGGTAAACTTATTTTGTTACGCCAATGTGAAAGAACTTTGTACGAGATATTCCTTTTACATATCCACTCAAAACGGAATGTACAATTTTTGAGATTTAGTAGACTTGTCTCCCAAGAATCAATGAAAAAGAAAACTTTTAGTGTAAAAAATATTTAAATAATGAGTGTGGTGTGTCATTTTGACCGATATGACTGGATGGATGGAAATTATTATTATTTTTTTGCTAGATGTGAAACAAAAACTTTTTCAACAATACACTTCTTTTATTATTTTCTACAGTATATTTATTGTCAGAGAGAAAATATTCAGATATCTTAATGCTGCATTAATTTTTACTACTAGCGACCTCAATTTGAAAATGGCGAGTTAAATTCAAAATAGGTTGCCATTTGGTGACTTAGTCCAAAAGGCTATTTTGAGCCCTGAGATAAATGATTTAGTATATCTTATTTTTTCATCATTATTATACTCAAATATTCAATAGATGTTAAATCGCAGAATTTTTATTTCGGCGAATATAGCGAAAATTAACTCCGTGAGTTAATTTCCTGCTATACAGTACCTGGTACTCAGACTCACACACCAACATATTTGCATGTTTTAATTAGAATATAAAATTTGAATATGATTATCTACATTAGTGGAAGTTGTGTTGTTAATTCATCCTAGCATCCATTTCATTTTTACAATGTTTTATTGTTGTAATGTTTTATTGTTGTAATGCACCTATTGTTCTTTAATTTGTAGCCTATTGGAATCATGAAGCAAAAGGACTCATGTTGGAATTTGATAGGACTGTTCAAGTAGCAGGCCTTTAAGCATTACATGTGGAATTGATATTGAATAATGAAGACATTCTTAATTTCCATTCAAAGTCAGGAGTGATGAACATTTAAAAAGCCTCTCTAGTCTCATGTTGAAGAATTCATAATGCAGTCTTCAACCTGAAGAGCAATTTTTTATAATTACTAGCTTCTTGCAGAAGAATTTATATTGGAGTCTGTAAATAGAAGATTTCATATTAGAATCTTCATTTAGAAGATTTCATATTGGAATCTTCATTTAGAAGATTTCATATTGGAATCTTCATTTAGAAGATTTCATATTGGAATCTTCAATTAGAAGATTTCATATTGGAGTCTTCATTTAGAAGATTTCATATTGAAGTCTTCATTTAGGAGATTTCATATTAGAGTCTTATAGAAGATTTCTTTCTTTTTTATTAAATATATTAAAAAAATTTAAATTGGAAATTCCCTGTAGGATGATTCATTTTGAGTGAGTCAGGAGATTATTTTGGAGTCTGTCTGCAGAAAAATCTTCAAAAAATTCAATTTGGAAGTCAACCAGAATATTTCATGCTGGATTTTATCTTATGTGCAACAAGTTCATCTTGGAGTCTTTCGTGAGGATAACTTATGTGATAGTGGAATCTTCAAGCTTTTGTTTAAAATACTAACACAGAGAACAGTATTCAAATCTATAACTATTTTTTTTTTTCAAACTGAAAATTGAATTCAAAGACTCAAATTGAAATGACATTTTGTGGGTCAGTACCAAGGCCATGCTCTAGGTATGAACAGTTTCGAAGGTTGATAAAACAGGACTACCAACAGTCTCGATTAAAGTCATCTTTTCGTACGTTCTATGGTCAATACAATGACTATGTCAGCAAATACAATATCCTCCACTGGGTCGCATGCTGACTGACGTTTTTCATACTAATTGTTAGACCTTGTTGAATAACCTAATTGTCTGCAGCTTTTCTCCATTTTACTGATTACGACAAATAGCACAAGGCGGGTGTGACTTGTCAGCAGAGGATGCTTACTCCCCCTTGGCACACGAACCTATCTCTAATTCTTTTAGAGGTCTTTGTTTGCTTTGCTCCTGTATTTTGACTTTTGATTTTGAACACTGTTTGTTATCACCACATGTCATCATCAAAACTTACTTTGAAAAAAATATCTTGAAAACTCTATAGAAAATATACTTTGAGTTATCACATGTTTAGCTCAAAATCACTAGTGTAATAAATTTTTGATTGTACACTGTATTCTTAAACAATGTGACGTCATAATCAAACATTAAAGGTAGCTTTAGGCAGTTGATTGACATAGCTAGCTAGAATAAAAGAGTAAAAAAAATATTTCTTTTGAAAAATGTGGAGTTGTTAATGTGAAGCATTTAATGCTGTTTTATTTTCTTTCATGAATTGATAAAAACATATGTTTGAAAATGAAATGTTTGTTTGTTAATCTTTAGAGAACTTTTTTCTGTGTGTAAAGTTTTACACATCTTGTAATGATATGTTGAGCAGTTCACAATTAAAAATTTTTATAGAAAAGATTGGGGTTAACCAAGAGACATGGTAAAGCATGTGATAAAAAGAATCTCTAACCAAGGCTCAAGGATAGAAAGCACACTATGAGTTCAATAAAAATCAGATACCATAGCAAATCATGAGATTCTATATGTATCAACTGATCTAAATATCTAGAAAAGGACTATATGTTGTATTATGCATTTCTCGTCCAAAAAATTAAAGTTCTGTGATCTTTTTAGATAAGGTGGAATATAGTTGAAATCATATTGAAAGTAAATGTGAAAAAGGTTTTCACCACAGTGACGTCATAATGTAGAAATGACATTATGAATTTATTGCCTTATTTCTTGCAGATGACCAGAGGACAGATGGTTAGGAGAAAATTAAAATGCAGTTATAGAGTCCTTGAATTAATTGATTTCACAGACAAATATGCTGAATGGAGTTACCGTTAGGGCGAGCGCAGCAGGAACTTCACATTTTGCATTTATCCTTGTTATGAAGACAACTGTATCCCATGGACTTTTCCCTAAAACAAAATCACTTCGTTGCACCAGGCTTACTGTCAGGGTCTCAATTCTCTCTTTCAGTTGCATGTTCTGCTTTATCTGTTGATTCATTTTTATCTGATTTATTTTAATTTCATGTCTTTAATTGCAGAAAAGTTTGTCCTTTCTCAGGACGGGGAATGTTTTTCGGTGGCATGCTGGCAGCTGCTTACCTTTTAACTTCTCTGCACTATAAATGTCAAATTTATAGCATTAACCAACCGAAAAACACTTAACTATTTGATAAGATACTAAAGAAAACAAAGTCATGATTATGCTTTGCTGTACAACTTTTGACTACTATTTTTGTGATCACAGTTGTGTCCATATGAGGCATCCGGCAAATTTAACTATTTGCGCATGCATTGTGCCTCACACTATTTTATTTACTATGCAATGACAACCTTATTTAAAGCTATAAATAGACATAGATTACTATAAACGTTACTCTTATCATTTTACCCTGAAAATAAAACATTTATAGGGTTACATACATGATAATTCAAATCATGGTTTTTTCATATATGAGTAAGAATATTAGTCGGAAGTATGATTCGCCTACAAAGTGTAAAGTTCATTCATGCCTTGCCATTTCGGAAATCATTAAAACGGTGTTATATATATTTTACTGCGTGTAGCGTATATATATTTTACTGCATGTAGCGTTTATTATATTAACAAAGTTGACCAATGGTATTACATGCCGATCATTCCTTTAAAAGGAATACTTGTTTATCCCCTCACGCAGCTTGTTGTGAGGGGAATATAGCATCGCTGCTGTGTGTGTATGTATGTATGTGTGTCCATTTCAGCCTTTTAGCAAAATTCAAAGAAAACTCTCACATGCATGTGTATCAAACTTGGTACACTTCATAAGCATGTTTAAAGGAAAAACCCTATTTATTTTCAAGGAATTCTGTTGTAATTTTAAAATATGTAGGACTTCCGGTTTGTGAAAGTAAACATTTCAAATCAACACTTGATATTTTGTTGGATGTAAGCTCTTTAAAGGTAAGAAGCAAACGTTTTTGAGAAATGGGGAGTTGAAAGGATGTCCAAAGTGAAAAACTGAAGCAAGCAGGAGATTTTTTTAATAATCAAAACAAGCAGCCATCTAAGCCGAATTTCGGGCTATATTTAACAAATTACTTCGAGAAAAACAGGTTCATAATTCAGAAGATACTTTGACAACTATTGTCAACATGATTAACCGGGAATTCATTTCATGTTAATTGCTGAAGATATGTTACTCTTTTTAGCTCACCTGAGCCAAAGGCTCAAGTGAGCTTTTCTGATCACAATTTGTCCGTTGTCTGTCGTTGTCATTGTTGTCATCGTCGTTATTGTAAACTTTTCACATTTTCATCTTCTTCTCAAGAACCACTTGGCAGATTTCAACCAAATTTGGCACAAAGCAACCCTAGGTAAAGGGGGTTCAAGTTTGTTCAAATGAAGGGCCACGCCCTCTTTAAAGGGGAGATAATTGAGAATTATTGAAAATTTGTTGGTATTTTTCAAAAATCTTCTTCTCAAAAACTATTCGGCCTGAAAAGCTTAAACTTGTGTGGAGGCATCCTCAGGTAGTGTAGATTCAAGTTTGTTCAAATCATGGTCCCTGGGGGTAGGGAGGGGCCACAAGAGGGGGATCAAGTTTTACATAGGAATATATAGAGAAAATCTTTAAAAATCTTCTTCTCAAAAACTATCAGGCCAGAAAAGCTCAAATTGAAATGATAGCATCTCCAGATAGTGTAGAAGTGGTAGAATGTGGCCCCTGGGCCTCTTGTTAAAATATTGGGGTTAAAACTATGACATGTTAACTTGAGTTTTCTCATAGAGCAGACTATGAATCGCCATATCTTAGCTACGTTTCCTTTTCAATATGAAACTTCAATTTCCCTACACTAATTGTCTACATGCGTAATGTATGTCACTGGATAAAGAGAATTTATTAAAATAAATTACTAATGTTTAACACATTTGTGGTGTGTTTTCCCTAGTAATGGTAGGAATTGTACAACTAAGTAAATGCACCCATCCCCCATGGATACACAGAGCGTGCATGGGGATAGGAATAAACAAAATATTTTAATTCAAAATGGTTTTCAAGAAGTTAAATATTTGGTCTCTTCAATTACATGTTTATTTCTGAATAATGCATTTCCCAGCACAATATTTTCATGCTCCGCTTTGTAGTGCCCTTGTTAAGCTTAAAATAATAGTGATTG
This sequence comes from Magallana ariakensis, assembly GCA_020458035.1. Lineage (NCBI taxonomy): Eukaryota > Metazoa > Mollusca > Bivalvia > Ostreida > Ostreidae > Magallana > Magallana ariakensis. The sequence continues at coordinate 7,718,325 of CM035811.1, forward strand.
TTAAAGCATTAATTGTAGCGAAAGAGATTCCAAGCGTCGATGAAGGAAAGCTCAAAGTTAAAACATGTACCAGGTATTTTATAAGTGATGATATGTGCCAGCAGCTAGGGCACAGCATTTTTTAAATTTATGCACCATTATTTAATTGAATGCAACAATGCCAATGAGTGCACGGTTATCCCAATCACTGCTTAAAGGTCTTGCGCAAGGAAATAGCCAATTAAACTTAAATTAACTTAGTCATTTGTAGTTCAGTATATATAGAGACAATTTCTTTTCTTTCTTCCATATTTGGCACCTTTTTTTAGGCCTACAGTATTGAAATTGGACTGAGTGGAACTGAAATAAGGTATACCTCACTCACCTTGGCTTCTACTTTTTAAGACACTACATCAAAGATGGCAACTAAATGGTTTGTTAAACTTTTTACCGGTATATTGTTCATTTGGATTGTAAATTGTCATAGCTCAGTGGTTAAATTATTGGGCTTCTGAACCGCAGATCATGAGTTCGAATCCACCTGGAGCTTTTGTTAATGTTTACTGAATTAAATTTTTGAAATAATTGTTCAACCAAAATTGCACATTTGTTTGTCTATTTGACTTTAATACTTCCTAACTATTATCATATCTTTCATAATCAAGTAATTTTCTGCGGATTTGAGGAAATATTTAAAGGTGTAGTGAGCTACCTTAAATGGAATTAAATGGAACTATTTTTAGATGTGCATGATGCAACTTCTTGGATGGTGTTGAGTTTGTTTGTCAACAGTTGAAACCCACATGTATTTGGGGGTAGGTATGTTTACTATTTTTCTTAAAAGCTGCATAAGGCGTTAGTTTTCTGATCCAAAATTTTTCTTTAAGCACTCAACAATGATTTCTCTTTCATCAATAATATACTGAGAGTATAAGTAATCAATTAAAGGGGCAACGAAAGATATTAAATAAAATATAATTTGTAAAACTTGTTTATCAATCATTGTAAAATAAAAAAAAGTTCAGTCAGTTTAAAGAGGCATCGTCACGATTTTGGTCAAAAATTTATTTTCCAATTTTAAAGTCAGACGACACGTTTCTCGAGAATCTTTTATGTATCTCCTCGTAATAAAGAGTTCCAATAGAAAATATTAATTTAATAATTACTTTAAAAATGATCAAAATTTACTTGGATTTGGTAATACGTCTAGATGGTTGAGTGGTTTGAACCGTGGTCGCTCACTTTTAGAGTTCAAAGCCCCGCCCAGGTGGAGATATAGTTCTAATATAGTGAATTTCACTGTGCTGTAGATGTATTTATTTTTATATCAGCAATTCAAGGGTTTTTTTTCAAGAAGATTATATACTAGGAAATTGCATACTCTAGTATTTTGCAGAAATGCCTGGTAAGGTACCCTAATTTTTTGCAAGAAAGCTTGTCAAAGTAGTAGTAAACCATTAACAAATTCCTGGAAAAAGTTATCTAAAATTGAGGAACGTATGTGTCGTCTGACCTTAATGTTTACAATGCTTCAGTAAGGCATTTTTAATAGTCGGCCAAAATTTGATCATATAGTGATCGTCTGGATTGGCAATCGTTCAGATTTTTCTTATGCACCGCCTTCTAAATGCGCATAAGAAATGAGTTCCCTAAAGTATTAAAAGTATTACAAGATGTTTATTCCATTTATTCAACTAAATTATTATAATTAGGGACACACTGATGATGTGTTGTATTATTAGAGGAACATGTAAATTGCAAGAACATGTTTCCAATCCTTTTGTGTAACTTATACAATTAAATATGTTCAATTCCATGTGTTGTAACCTCGTATTCAAAGTATGAACCTGTGAAAATTGTTTTCAGACTGTTTTAAGCAGAAAGAAAATAATTTATTTTTGAATATTGAAATTTCTTCAATTTTTGTAACCATTATGAGTTATTGTATTACAGATGCATCAATACCTATTTTATAAGGAAATACAAGAGTTTTTATTAAAAAGCAGCACAAAATATTACTCATTTACATTTTTATTCTAATATGATTTGAATTTTTTTGATGTACGACTATTAGTACAGAAATTCTAATTAACGATATCAATAAAAGAAAATGTTAGCTCGACGCCTTTGTTGTAGTTCTGTCTTTGAGTGTCAAAGAAGTGATGCAGGTCTTTGTGGTTTTCAATTACATGCCCTTGCTTTCCAGATGCACCAGAAGCAGCAGCACTGTCTCTATCACTGGTGAAATGGGAAATGATAAGTGGACGACCAATACTATGAAGCTCATTAATGCATTCCGCAGCCCATCTCTTTTCGTCTCCAATGGTGGTCTCTAGAGGAATTGTTGCAGTGCAGTCTTCATGTCTTGGGCAGGTAACTTCCTTTTCCTTGGCTCTAAGATGAATGCCTTTCCTGCACAGCTGTTTATTGCCACAAAACGCTGCCACAACATTCTTCTTCTTGGTAACATTTTCACTTAAAGTATATGTCACTTCAGCAAGGATGTCTCTAAAAATTGAAGTAGAAGGAAGAAATAAAAAAGGAGAAGGGGTCTGGGGGGTTTAGCTTATAGCTAGATTGTGTTTGAAATGCAATAATAGCAGGTTAATTATGTCATTTTAGGTGGAGGAATTCCCCGCCCTCGGGTCTTAGAAACAACCCTGGAGTCACTTGTGTGGCAGCATATATGATGCTGTTTTTCTGATGGCACTGAAGAGGACTTTGATATGCTTGGCATATCCTTCTGCTCTTATAGATGCATTGGCAAGTCCACATTTTTTGTTAAGGTCTTGAATGTCCTGCCTTATTCTTTCCAGGGTTTTTTTGTTCACATTAGTGATGATTTTGCCTACTTTGTTGCAGGAATGTTGATGCTGGTTCGATGTTTGCACAAAGAAGCATACCACGCATACCCTAAAAAAATTGCTACGAGGTAGTTAATATATTCAGTAGCATAAAATAATTTTCAATGAAATATTATATTTATAAGCCATATATTTACAACTTTTATATCTAAAATTATATCATACAATCGTTTAATTGAAACATTGATTAGATTTTGATAAATGTGGTCTCGAGTTCTCTAACGACTAATAATTCTTCATGTTGTTTGTTTATTTAGGCAGTTGCAGTGAGTTTTTTTTCACTATCCCAAATGAAAAGAGGAATAGTTTGAAGACATTTATAGACTTCATGATGTTTTATAAAGTGGTCCCAAGCATATTGATTAAAAAACTACGATGCACATTTCCAGGTTTTGGTTCTCAACAAATAACTGGACAACTTATTGTGTGTGTTACCAACAGACGAATCATGTGTGTTACCATGATATGATTCCAGATTGATTACTTGAAAACTATGGTGTCCATTACCATGCTATAATACCTGACAGGACTGGACAACTTAATGTGTCTCGTACTGTACTATGATTCCGAACAAATTGATGGACAACATACTACAATTTTGAGAATGTTAGATTTTTTTATACCCCGCAAACGAAGTTTAGGGGGGTATAATGGTTTCACCCTGTCCGTCTGTCTGTAGACGCAACTTTGTCCCCCCTTTAGAATTTTTTATATATGTTGATCACCATCTGAAGATGTGCACCTGCAATTTTTTTTAAGATCAGACAAGATTTAATGATTTTATGACAGTTTTCATTTTCCTTATTCTATAAATTGTACACTGATGTTGAAAAGTAAGGAAAATAATCCTTACAGATTTTATTAATTAATTAATAGTATTAAAACACTCTAAAATATATTTATATAAATACATTCAGATGGAGGTTTTTTGTCTTTATGTCTTAACTAAATTTATTTTTTATAAGTATTCTATCAATGCAAAATTTTTGTTTGCCAATGCTTAGGAGCTAATAAGAACATCAAAGACAAGTGTGGCTGAATTCATTTGTCCCAAGGCAGCCATTATCTGAGCCATGGCTTAGATGGAGCATTTGTTTAGGGAAAATTGATAATCTGTAAAATGAAGAGTGGTTTTGGGGCTATTTTAAAAACTGTTTCATGTAAACCAAAAGTTTCTATCATTATAAGGAAATGAAAAACATCATTATTAATAAAGAAGTTAACTTTTTTTAGAAGTTGTTTAAATTTATTAGTTAAGTAAATTGATGAAGTGGCCCTATAGGGCAATGATTTAAATGAAATTCAAAATTACTATTATGATAATAGTGTTTTGGCAGTTTTAAAATTGTTCGTAATATTAAATTTTCTTTTTTACATATTTTTACATAGTATGGTAATTATGGTAATGTTTGGGGAGTTTATTAAATTTAACAAGCTCATCAAAGAAAACATGTAATATAGTCACCGGGAATGAAATTCACTTCGCTGTAAGCATCAATTCATTAAAAACGTGTTCACTATATGTTTTACTGTAAATAAAAAAAATATCATCAGATCCATAAATTTGTAAATGTATTACTGTTATACATATGCATTTACAGTGAAATTCTGACAATTTTGATTTTTCTCTGTTAACTTTTTTTTTTTACAATTCTAGAATTTTTTTTATTTGTATGTGTTCCTAACCTTTATTATTCAATTCAATTATTTGTCCCATTTGAAATTAGCCTTACGGGGGGTATTTGTCCCATTAGGACAGTTCTAGTTAAGCTTAGAATTCCATTGTATTACCTTGATAAAAAAGTTTTTGCTCACCTGAACCAGAGGCTCAAGTGAGCTTTTCTGATTAAAATTTGTCCATTGTCTGTCGTTGTTGGCTGTTTCTATAAAGCTATGAATTAACTATATGTTTCCATAAGAAATAGAGGGAATAATACTTGGTTGATGTAAATATTTAAGAATAATCAGAAATTTGTTGGGATTATGTAGAAATTTTATTCTCATAATCAATTTGTCCAGAAAAGCTGAATTTTGTGTGGAAGCATCCTCAGATGGTGCATATTAATGTTCAAATCATGATCCCAGGGGGTAGGATGGGGCCATAATGAAGAAGGGGGGTTCAAATTCTGACAAAGGAATTTATAGTGAAACATCTTTAAGAATCTTCTTCTCTAAAACCTATTGGCCAGAAAAGCTTTAACCGAAGTGAAAGCATCCTCAAGTAGTGTATATTCAAGTCTATTCAAATCATGATCCCCAGGGTAAGGTATGGGCCAAAATGCATGATTAATATTAAGAGAATAATTATTTGGAATCTTTATCTTTTAAAGGGCCTCAATATTTAATGTTAAATTTTTTAAAAAGGTGGGGAAAATTTTAAGCTATACATATTTTGCTTACAAAATATTTTGAAAGATGTTTTATATTTTACTTAACTGTATATCAGTTGGCCATTGTTGCTCAGGTGAGTGATGTGGCCCTTAGGCCTCTTGTTCTTAAATGGAATTTGCATTTCGGATTCTTTTTATAATTTCTTTTTGTACATCATGAAAAATACAATAAAATGCTGTGTTTTTTATTTGTTTTCATTATAGTTTCAAATTATGGTCATTATTCTCCGTGACAAAGAAGGGAAAGTTAAGGGTTGAATCATTTCAATTAATAAGTACGGTCCCATTTACATTCTGTAGTTGTTTTGTTAACCAGCTTCTTAAAAGAAAGGTTAAAATATATGCTAACATGATCATTCAATTTGGTTTTTTAGATGAAAATAACAATGTTAGACCCTCCTTAAAATATATAAATTTAGTAAGCATTGTAAAGTTGACCAATGAATTTGCACCCCCACAGGCATGTTTTCACATATTTATACCCCAGCAAAAAATTTGTCTGACTGTCTGTCCGACTGTTCAATTGTGTCGTATCTTTCATACGGAGAAACAATGGAAGTTCCCACTTCACACAATTATTGCTTATGACCTAAGATCTTGACCCAAGGTCATTTGTGCAAGTTCAAGGTTACTTAAAGAAAAATTACTTATCCCTGTCTGGTCTATATCTTTCTTATGGAGAAACACTGGAAGTCATTGGTTCACATAATGATTGCTTATGATCTGAGGGTGTGTTATGATCTTGAACAAGATCGTTTGTACAAGTTCAAGGGGAAAAAATTGCATAATTCCTGTGAAGGCCAATATCTTCCCGGGTTGTGATGGATAATGATTACAAGCTACAAACTTGACACAAAGATTCCCTGTGACCTGGAAATATGTCCAGACCTTAGTTCAATTGTGCAAGTAGCTTTAAGGTCACTGGAAGAAAAATGGTGCTTTCAATGAGGTACTCAACTTACCTGGTTCTGCACATAAATAAAAATTTCTAAATTAGGCCTACTTAAAGATATGAATTTCTAGCATGTGTTTGACTTGAAAATGAAAAAAATAGCTTCTGTGCCATCTGCACATGGTGGATAGTCATCGAAACTATTAACTGGTGGCATTTGATTTCCCTCCTTTTTAAATTCGAAACACCTCTGAAGTAATCTGAAGTAAAATTCAAAGTTTGATAACTCTTATTTGTTTATCATAAAAATTCTGCATGGCGGACAAATTAAAGTTACTTCGGTTTAATAAAATATCTATTTACTGACTATTCAGACGATAGCAAGTTTATTGTCCCCCTCCACAGCAATTATTTCACGAGGCGAAAATAGTTGCTGTCTTGGGGGAAAATAAACTTGCTATCATCCTCATAGCATTATGATGTCATTCTAAGAGTTATGACTTCAAGTTTCGTAATAAAATTGAAACTTGACATATTATTGTTATAAAAGCTTTATTTTAATTGTTTTATTTACTTTTTATCATTAAAACAAAGGCAATCGGTAAGATATAATCATTATATGGTTTGTAGTTGACCTAATATAGTGTATCCATGTTCCGTAAATTCCATATGGGGGCTCCAGCTCCACTCTTGGCCCATATGGAACTTGCTGATTATGTATAAACTATATTAGGTTAACTTTACACCTGTGGAGTTTGTGCTATCAACAATTGATCAAGATTAAATAATCCAAGCAAATAAGATTAAGGTGGTATTGGCCAGACACTTCAATATTGTGACGTTACAATACTGATGTGTTCATGCTTACTTTCAAAATTGATGATGAAATTCAGTTTAATTTTAAATCTTTTTTTTTTTGCTTCATAGATATTTTACCGAACAGCATCAGTTGCAAATCTGTACATCATGAGTACGAATCCAGCTGGGTCTTGAAGAATTTTTACCTTTCCAGTATCTTTTTCGACAAATAGTGTAAAATTGAAAATTTCTAAACCGTTGAAAATATTTTGATTATTATGTACTTTAATCCACATTTAAATACCGTCGGGTGACCAAGTTGACATCTGATTGGTACAAAAATAAATCCAAATGCATGACATTCCTTAAGAAATAGAGTGTTAAAATTTCAAGCATCTGCGAGAAATAGTTGCTGAGAAATCTTTAATGAAAATTTGTTAAAAATTTATGCTAAAAATAAACAAAGTTGTTATTTAAAAGGAAGTTGATGTCCGATTGGTACAAGAAAAGACCCTAATATGATATGGCATGTCTAAACAAAGAGTGTGTTAAAATTTCGAACATCTGCAATGAGCAGTTGCTGAGGAAAATGCAACAAAAAAAATTCATACAGACAGACAGAAGGATGGACAGACAGACAGGTAGACAGACATACATACAAGGGTAAAACAGTATACCCCCTTCTTCTTTGGAGCAGGGCCATAATTATTGTGAAGTTAGTTAATTGCCTTAATCATTCATTTTCAAAAAACCAGCTATAGATAGTAAAAATGAAAGTAAGGTGGTGGACATGCTCTGGCTGATCCAAATCAGAGGGAGTTTGCATCAAAATATATACTTGCAATAAAATAATATTAATAATAATGAGCCAATTCGTTTCTGGAATGCATGATTTTAGTTTCTCTCCAGAACGATTCTGCAAGAAAGCGGATTGACTAATTAACATCATTGCAGAGAGCACTGTAGGGCGAATTTAACACGCATCGGGAAAATACCTTGGATGGGACAATTAATCTTGATTAAATACAAATAAATAGCATGTACTTGTGTTTATATATATAGATAACGTATACATTTTTATACCACTGATAGAAAAATAGAAATCAGTAAAAAAAAATGTGATGTTTGATTGGAGAGCAGTCGTCGCTAAAATTGCCTTGATATCTAGTGTACCTGTGTTAGCTCCTACAGCATGAATAAAATATTTGCAGCATACCAATATTTAAGTTCGATTTGAATGTTTACATATTAATCTTCAAATTTGAACAAATATCTCACGGATTTAACCATAAAAACATCAAGGGTGGAGAAACTTTAATTGTGCTAGCAATTCTGAGAAAAAGTATACCACAAATTGCCAATTCCATTTATTAGGTTTAAGAAAAATATGGCCATTTAAGTGAACCCACCATTTCCCAGGTTTATAGGGCTCTCCTTAAGTAAACATCTTTATCTGACCATTTAGAGGTTAATTGTTGTTCAGCCTCATTTAATATTGTAATGAAAATTCCTTTGATTATGTAAATAGGGCAATCAGGGTCAATCAAAGATATTCAATCATAAGCTATTCCTTCGGTGTGGTAATGGTCTCAAACGTTTTGATGACCCTGCAATGAGTCAGCAGACTTGACGAAGGGTATAAATAGGAAGCGCGTCTGCGCATAGTTGTTAGTCTGCTGGTAGACGCAGAGGAGAGAAGACTTCATTCAGAGAGCAGAGTTACAGCGATAATCGTAGGTACGGTTTATGATTCATTTGAGGGACCCCAAAATACTGCAGGTGGACCATTTGAAACATTAGAGTATATCATATAGTCCAGGAGCATTGACTCAGAAATAAATAAGTTCGGACTAGGTTCAGAACAGGGTCTAAACGGTGGTCTGAAACAGTGGTTTCAGACCAAGTGTTGTACAAGGATAGCTGAAGGAAAATTATACATTACAAATCGGAATCATTGTGTTTGATTTAATTTGATGAAAAGTGTTTAAGAGTTGATTTTACTCCAATCAATTAAAAACGTAGGAAACGTTAAGGGAAAATTATTATCCATGGTTTGAACCCACATTACACGTTACAATATGAATTTTAACCCCATTCAAATTACGTACTACATACATCTACATGATGATATTATCATGATAAAAGCATCATATCACTTAGAAATACATTTACATGTATACCCTCCCCCTAATTCTTTTGATTTTCATAAAAAGCATTAGTTGCATGCATGCATGTATAATTATGAAACTTGTGGCAATTTCCTTGAGTCACTGATTTCTCATGCACACATATTGGAAAACAACCATCACTGATACTAAAAATAATTTTATTGATCTTTTTTGGTAATTGAATGATTTGTAACATTTTTTTTCAACAACAAAAAAATCAAGCCACCCGGCCTGCATGTGATTTCTTAATTTGTTTCCTTAAAAAAAAAGGTAAGGTAATAATCATATTTAGTTAATATATCTTATCTATTCTGGGGTCTAGTCTCCTTTCCTAAAACAGGAAGACATACAAGTAAAATTGAAACATACCCTGATAGCTAGAGACAGATTTGAGAATTCCTTATATGAAAAATGTTCAAATTTTACGTGTTTCAACATTTTTGATATGCATCAATTAATATATACAATAAAAGGGTAAAAATATGTTGCTTCTTGTTCATTTCAAAGTAATTATCATAGCAGATGTTATCTCAGAAAAGTGCGCAACAAAACACAAATAGTAAAACATTTATAAATTTCTTTAATTTTATTTCAAATCTGGTGATGATTGGGCACGGCTGTTTAAGGGTAATGGGCCGCCATACATGACAAAGGGCATGCCCCAAATTTCAAAATTCAACACATCAAGTAACATCATACTGTAGTTCACATAATTCAACAAATTCAAACAAAGTTCAAAGTTCATTCAAAGTTCAAAGTTCATTCCAAGTTCACTCAAAGTTCAAATGTTTAAAACCTTGACTCTGGGAGGTGCAGAAGTCAAGAATTTACGATTGACCCTTGGGAGGTGCAGGGGTCGATGTCCACATAATAATACATGTACTAGTCTGAAATGACCAGCGCCGCTCATTCATGCCAATCAGGTGTTAAGTGCACACGTGTAGCATACAACAGCCGTACCGGATGACAGGTCCTTACAGGGTTTCTGAAAAATAAAACAGAGAACAACCAGCAGATACCTTTTTAAAAGGGAGGGATGGGTGGGTTATTTGCAGCACGTGCTTATCAAAGATAAAAATATAATATTAACTTAACCAACCTATCTTCTCAGCAACAGGAAGTGAAAGAAAGATTATTGGGCTTGGGCTTTAATTTATATATTCAATGGGGAGATAACTCTAGTAATAAAGTGCGTGACAAAGGGGAGATAATGGTGTCGGCCCTTTCTTCGATAACACCATCCAATGCATAAAGAATTGGATGTAAATATTATCTCAGAAAAGTGCACAACAAAACACAAATAGTAAAACATTTATAAATTTCTTTAATTTTATTTCAAATCTGGCGATGATTGGGCACGGCTGTTTAAGGGTAATGAGCCGCCATACATGACAAAGGGCATGCCCCAAATTTCAAAATTCAACACATCAAGTAACATCATACATGTAGTTAACATAATTCAACAAATTCAAACAAAGTTCAAAGTTCACAGGTTTAATACCTTGACTCTGGGAGGTGCAGAAGTCAAGAATGTACGATTGACCCTTGGGAGGTGCAGGGGTCGATGTCCACATAATAATACATGCACTAGTCTGAAATGACCAGCGCCGCTCATTCACGCCATAAGTTCCCAAACTCGAAAGCAGCTATGGAGCTTAAGAGATTGGGAACTCCGCCACCATATGTGTGGGGGTATGAGCGGATTTAACTTACAACCGTGCCCTAGGGTAAGCTTGCTAAGCCGGATAAATAGCATGCCCTTTTAAGATAGCCTCAAGACCCCCCTGAAGAGTATTTAGGAAAACAGCATTAGCCAATTTTGACAAGTGTACTCCATCACAGAGGAACAAGGAGTCACGCTTTATATCAGGATGGCGGATAATTGCGCCGTCATACCGCAAGGCTAACCTGGATGCACAAGAATTAAGGCGTCTACGTTGTGATTCCATAGCACGAGAGTTTTGAGAATAACGCCATTGTATGCAAGACCAAACGACCTTAGAATGTGGGAAGTTGGTTTGAATAAATTGAAAAAGCTTCATGCAAACTAGCCTGAGTTTTCTAATAGAAGTCTCCCCTAAGTCATTTCCCCCACAGTGTATTTAAATGACATTAGGTGCAGGACCCACCTTTGCAAGGGTTTTAAGCTTCTGCTCTACTAGAGACAATTTCAGGCCACTGTACCCCTGCCACCATAATGAAATATTTAGCCTTTTCAGGTTCAGGTGAAGACCTCCAGGTCTTAAAAATGCTTCTAATTGAGCATGCTTCAGTATTGAGGACCCCACTAACCACACTTTTTGTGTGTCTACAATAGATAAGCAAAGCCTATGAGTTAGAATTTTGGTATGCGAATGTATGACTTGTAACACGAAGATTTCCATCTTCCACATTTCTGAATTGTTTCCGCAGAAAAACCTTGCAATGCCAATTCAGTGCTAGCTCCAATCCGAAAAGAATGAGATTTGTATCTTGTGTTCTCCGGTAACTTAAGACGAACTATTGCTTTTGAGAGTACTGCCGTAAACTGGTATCTTGTGAGCGGGGTCTTATCAAAGTGACAAAAAAGAGGCCCTGCAGTCAACGGACGGACACTTAAATATTTCTCAACAAGCTTGAATGGACACGCAACTCCCTCAGATTTACCAATTTGCAAAATGGTATCTTTTCCTACCTGGTCAGTCTTGGAATGTTTGAGATTGATTAACAATAGCTGTTTATCAGGGTCTAAAGTTAGATTTTCCATACCAAGTACGCAGCACAGTTAAGGCTGTCAATAAATTCCGTTCAGACAAAAAGTACGGGAAATGTGCATTATGACATCACAGAATATTACAAACCTCGAAAGTACTAATTAATTCATTTATTTGCAAAATTAATTTATACTATTCTTTTAATTAAGAACAACGAATGCTATTACTTACAATTTCGATGTCTGTTATATCGTACACACTGAAAAATAAGCGAGAAGTCGTTCTCGCTGTACTACAAAATATGACGTCATATGCTTCAAAATGACGCATTAGGTTAAGTCATTGAAGGCTATTATGCGGTTTTTTAGCGATGAAAAATAAATTCCATAGATTAACGGAAAATTATAAATGAATATTTTGTCTAACAATATTATTAGAAGAATGCTACCTATATAGTCTTATTTTCAATTTGTTATAATTATGCATCGTATTAAGAGGCAACCTCGGTTTTGTATAAAACATCGTATATTTTAAAGCTGGGTGCCTAAATAAATCACTTTATTGCAAGGGCATACACTTATCTGATCATGACAAACTTTTACATGTAAATTTGAAATATGCTATGTAATTTAAAAACTTCTAAGATCCTTGTGAAATCTCACAAATTAATTATTTTTTAATGAAATTAACACTGTGACCTTCAAAATTATTCAACATATGCATTATAAATTATGTTTTTTTCTCACAAACAATATTATCTTACAAAGTTCACAGCATTTTTTAAAATCTACTATATAACATCAAGTTATTTTATAATTCAGTTGTGAATTTTGACATGATTATGCCCTTGCAATATTCACATTTTTAAATGACCTCAAAACCACAAATACATCTGCTTGTACCATGCGACTGCCATATCACGTGACCACTATGACCATAAAATATTGTACTATTATATATATATTTCAGAAATATATTGCATTTGAGCGACTGTTATTGATTTTAAAAAGGACATGTCCGATGAACTAAAGTATACGTGTTTTCATTACAAAAATTCGCCGATATTTTTATTGACCGCCTTAACTGTACTGCGTACAATATTGTTCGGAATTTAACAGTGAACAGTCAATTCACCGACGCGAAATAAACCATGAAATGCCAGTGAAAATGCTGCCGAGAAAAGACTTGTTTCATAAGAATTAGTGCATGTAGTGGGTAAAACCAAAATTATGTTTTCAAGCAAGTCTTTAGTTATAGGCAGTCTTGTATCAGAATTGTGATTTAATCGTTTCATGCCCTGCAAAAGCTTTGTAACTAAAAATTGAGAAGTTGGGTCCCCTATTCCTTGTAACTTGCAGTGGTAAGAAATTGCAGACAAATACGAATGCACCGTTGAATAAGCAAGGCCAGATGTTGATAGATGCAATAAGTACTGAACCACCGAACATAGTGTTGGAGGCCAATATGCAAGTGCGAACTGATGACAAAATTTTTGATACGACAGTAAACCGACTTTTTGAACCCTGTGTGTGTTATCAGATATTGCAGCTTCTAGCAGCCGATCAAGTTAAATATATTCAGCACGAAATAAAATGTTGTGTCGCATGCATTTTAAGACAAATGCTCTAACTAATACCATGACAAGCTCAGATTTAGAGGTTAGTTTGTTCAAAACTGCAACCAATGCATGATTGTCTATGTGAAATGTAATTTTTTTGTTGGCTAATTTGTTGCCCCAAATGATAACAGATAAAACCACATGGATAATAGGGTCATGTCGTGATGCCCATCGATATATTTCCAATTTTTGGGCCAACTAAAGAAACACCACTCCCCATTCAAATACGCCCCACATCCTAGTTGAGCAGACCCTGAGCTATCGGTGAACAAATTGAGATTTTGATCTGAATACCATTCTTCTAAGAAATAAACCACACCGTTAAAATCCTCCAAAAACCTACACCACATAAAAATATCCTCCCGCATAGATTGAGTAACTCTTAGGTAATGATGTGGTTGCGTGACACTGATGGTGGCGTCATACAGGCGCCGTACAAATGCACGGCCTGGCCGAATTGCCCTTGTAAAGAAATTAAGTTTTCCCAGCACTGACTGCAACTGCTTAAGTGTGACTTTTTTGAGTGGAAACAATTGTTTTAAAAGATTTTGGAGTTCAACACATTTTGGATAAGGTACGCTAACCAGCATTTCAATAGTGTCGATTTCCAAACCTAAAAATGTTAAGCAAGTGGTAGGACCTACAGTTTTATCCTCAGCTAAAGGTACCCCTAGATCATGACAAATACTATGAAATGTAGACATGGTGTCCTTACAAACAGAAGCATTGTGACCCGCAAATATGAAGTCGTCCAAATAGTGGTCTATTGTGTCTACATGAGATTTTATTATTGCCAACCAGTTTAAAAATGTTGCAAATTCTTCAAAGACCTTACATGACACAGAACACCCCATCGGTAAACACTTATCAATGTAGTACATATTATCAAACATAAAACCAAGTAGGTCAAAATCCCCTGGACATATTGGCAAAAGTCTAAAAGCTGATTTTATATCGCATTTTGCTATAAACGCCCCCTGACCAATTTTAGCAATCATCTGTATAACCGAGTCAAAAGATGTATATTTAACTGAGCTTTCCTCTGGGTCTTTGAAAAAGTTTATGCTATTGAATTTAGGAAATGAGAGGTGTGTTATTAATCTCCAACCAGAGTTGTCCCCCTTTGGCACCACTCCGATAGGAGATATGCGGAGGTTTGAAATTGGTAGATCCCGAAATGGCCCCCCAACCCGTCCTAATTCTACTTCCTTCATTATTTTTTCTCGAAGCTCGTTGTGATGTTCATACGCAGATATCAAATTTTTTGATTGAATATGAATTCTTGGCCCCGTGTAATATAATTGAAAACCCTGGGAAAACCCTAAAATAATTTTTTCGCAGTCTGAGTTTTTGGATAATCTGACAAGTACTTCTCAAGTGCCGGGAGTTTAATAGGGGTTTTGCCGAGGCCCCACACCTTGTGGGTTTGTAAATCTAAAACGGGGGCGCAGGTTGTTGGGGTTCTGGGGTCCCCTGAAATGCGATTGTTGTGTCCTGGGTTGATTGTTAGCATGTTGTGTTGGGAATCTGGGGGCACAAAAATTATGCATATGAGTTTGAGCAAGAATGCAGTGTATCATAGCATGCTGGCCGCTACAACGTAAACAACTGTGAGTGTACGTGCAAGGAAACTTTTCGCAAGACCCTTTGAAATTGAAGTTGTAGCACTTTCCTATGGATGTAGCTCTGGGCAGGGTTTGAGGAGCATTAAAGGTTGAAGTTGGGGTCATGTACATTAACTAGAGCTCAGAATCCACTTCCCCCCATGATGATGCTGGATTATGAGCCTTACGTAACCTATACTGAACATCATATTCTTTCCATCCCATTGCTCCCCTATTAGCCCCCATCCTAACACACTGCATGTATTTCAAAAGCTCTATGGATTTAGCAGGGTGGCCACTAAGATAAATCCCAGCAAATATAAACATGAGATCAGTCCACTGTTCTATGGTATCAACATTTTTGGGGTTAGCATCCTTGGATATTATTTCCCCCATATTATTTACAATTAATTTTTTCTCATCCCCACCAGGTCTAGGAGGTAATAGAGAGGCCAGATCAATATACTGCCCTTCTATAATGTTTTGTTTAATTGCGTTGCTAACGTGCATACCTAGCATGTTGTGGATCGATGGAACTGCTGGAGGAATATCGTCCATGCATATGGCATAAGAAGATGACGTCGTTGTCCTGATGGTTGCGTGACCTCCGAATTGGTTTGCACCGGTTCTGATGGGCCATCATCCATTATACCATTGGGTCGCTGCTCCCTGGTCCTTGCCGTTCTACTTTCGCTCGCCCTTGTCGTCTCAATTCTCATCCGTTTGGACCGCTGTGGTGGCATTTTAATCAGTTGATAATTCGCAATATGTAGAAATAATAAACAAGTGTTAATTAAAAAAAAATTGATTTCAAAATTAGTCTACAATTGTTTTATCTATGGATGAAATTTTTTTTTTTTTATTTTATCATATTTTTTTTGTATGAATCCTAAGAATGTTTGTTTGTTTCATATTTAAAAACGTATTTTTTATTGGATATAAGATAAAATTCACAATCGGATAAAA
The DNA here is from genome assembly GCA_020458035.1 of Magallana ariakensis. NCBI lineage: Eukaryota > Metazoa > Mollusca > Bivalvia > Ostreida > Ostreidae > Magallana > Magallana ariakensis. Next base: position 7,734,297 of record CM035811.1, read on the forward strand.
TCAGACATCTAAAAATGGTAGGATCGGGCCAACTTTGTAGGTTAGGTCGGGTTACCCGAAACACACAACTTTTTTTTTTAGGCCTAAACTTACATCAAATATTCTTGTGGGACCACAGTCTTAACAACTGAGAATCAATAATATGTCAAGATGCTTACATATATGTAACATCTGAATGTAACATATAACTTTTTAAGTTTGAATTTTTTCCTATGCCGAGAATCGGCCTTAGATATGGCCCCACTCTATCCTGAAAGATAATGATTTGGACAATGTAAAATCTATGATATCAGAGGATGCTTCAACATAGTTATTTTTTATATTTATATATATTATTGCTTTTATGGCAAATTAGTTTTTTAGATGATTTTAATTACTCTACAATATCAATTCTTATGTAAAATTTTGAAACCCCATTGTGGCCCAACCATACCCCCGAGGATCTTTTATTTGAATCTACATTACCAGAGGATGCTTCAACACAAGTTTGAGCTTTTCTGGCCAATTAGTTTTTAAGGATCCTCGACACCCCACGACTCCTTTTTTTATGACAGTAAGTCACAACATGGCGATTTTAGCGCATTGTGAAACAGTTTATACAACCAAACGTTGTTGTATATCTCTGTGGCGCAGTGGGTGTTCCTTTAGTCTACCAACTTGCAGGTCTCGAGTTCAAATACTGCAGAATTTTTTTATTTTCATTGACAGCGGTAAAATTTTAAAAGTTTATTTTTCCCCAATAAGTAAGATAATTTGGGTCATTTTTAAGTCGAACACATGCTAAAAATCCATATCTTTAAGTAATTTAGAAGAATGGGCTTGTAGGCAGAACTTTTCCCAGGTGTGTGGAGGACCCCTAAAGGAAAGAATTTTAAAAATTCATATGTATTGAAGTATTGTACCTGGGGCTATATAGATCATGGATATATAATTGGCCTAGGTAGCTGAGGGGTAGAGCTCCTGACTAGAGTTGCAGGCGTCCTGGGTTCGATTTGCGGTCCAGCCATATGTTTTCATTGTATTTATATGCTCATTACTTTGGTACAGTATAAATTTGACCCCTGAAATTTAATTGACAACTGATTTAATACCAGAATACTGCAATATGTAGCGCTTCTACAGAGCAATTAACAACAATGATAATGGAATAATATATACACATACATCAGAGACATAAATAACATAGATTTGTATAACACACACTGAGTTATATATTAATATACACACAAGTGGTCTATGTTTTCTACTGATTGATATTATTAATAAAAGAATTATAGTGCACTTACTATTTATATAGTGCTTGGTATCTATGTTGTTGAGCTGAACTAACAACATAACAGTCCCACATTTAGTTCAACATGACACAAATTCATGAAAACTGAAATTCCACAAAATGCATATAGTATTTGGACCAAAAAAAAAATGAACCGGAAATTGCAAACAGCTGATCGGAGTTTCCAGAAGTAACAATAAATATGATAAAGTCGGGTTGGTTATTGCATGAGCGCAGAGTACAGAATTTGCATGCAAACGGACAAAATACTCATGTACCTTTTTTCTTTTCTTTTCTACACTGGATGCTTTCGATGATTTGATAGAAGGGGATTCTCACTCTCAGGCACGTGACAAAACGCTCCTTTGGATCCGCGTACAGTGTATTTTCCAGCCGATTCCGTGAAAGCAGCGATAGACCCTATATATTTTGAATTTCTCAGGACAGATAAAAGACAAGAAATGGAATTGATTTTTTACCAACCAATTTCTTTAGCTTTAGGTGTAAATACTTTCCTCGAAGTCAGGGGCCCCTCTGTTTAACTTTGATCCGCGGCAGAGAACACGGTGACGAAAATTACTTGGAATACATGTATACATACGTTTTAACGAAATATTATCCCGCCCCCCCCCCAAAAAAAATAAAATTTAAAGGTGGCGGGGGGGGGGGGGTAAATAATATAGGGCCTGTGCTTTGTATAGCTTATTATGGTGCCTCATATATCATCAAGCCCAGCCCAAATGCTGATTACAGACAAACGCGAGAATGGGGTATCCTACGGGGAATCTAAGCATATGTTTTTGTTTCTTTTACCTTTCTGAACTTATTTTTTGATAACTATAGTATATATAGTATACACAAAGATCTACTTTACATAGATTTCTAAAAAGGTATTTTCAATTTTTGTCCCCAACCCCCGAAGACCTCCCGCTGATGTTTTAGCATCATATGCACAATTATTGAGCGTCGACACCTTGGCTTTTTATTTTTAACGAAGTCAACGACTTTCTTGATCTCTTGGATTGTTTAGGTGCATTACAGTTTTTAAAACTTAAACGACTTTCTTGATCTTTGGATTGTTAAGGTGCATTACAGAAGACAATAATTAAGGTAACTCTCTCTCTCTCTCTCTCTCTCTCTCTCTCTCTCTCTCTCTCTCTCTCTCTCTCTCTCTCACACACACACACACACACACACACACACACACACACACACACACACACACACACACACACACATACAATATATACTTATTTTATGAAAACTAGACCAGCTTGCAATGTGTATGTAAACAGCTATCTTGTGAAATCCTTATCGCAATCTTTGTATCTTTTACGCAACGGCCCAGATACATGTACATCTAGCATGACTACGTCGAGCCAATGCCAACGTATATGTCCAAACACTTGTACAGAATTAAGGTATCCCACTACTCAATGTTGTTGTATCAAGATTTTCTTGAGAAGTATATCATTGAAATCTGTAGACAAAACAAACTTTAAAAATACAAAGATAATGGGGGATCAGTATCCATCCCTCTGAGTTATGGCCCATTTAATTTGACCTTTTTGTACCTGAAATGCAATTTCATCCTGATTAGGATTTGTTGTCAGTATTTTTGATTAAGCAAACTTATTTCTTCAATTATTGTTTTTAATTTTGGACAATGGTCACACTGAATAGAGGGATTACGAAAAAAAATTGTAAAAAGCTGCATAAATTTTTTTGTGACCTTTTTGCACTTAAAATAGACAATTTCTATAATAGTTACAATTTGATTTGAAATGAAAACTTCTTGAATATCAAGAATTTCATAAGATTAATCCAGTTTGCCTAAATATGTATTCAGTATCATTTTGACATAATATAACATGGGGGTCAGTGATGTCAAATTTTAGATATAGGGCTTCAAAGGTAAAATTCTCGCAAAATTTGGCTTAAAAAAATTCAGACATGTTCTATATATATGCATGATTTTATGCTAAACGGCTATCACATTCTCAAGATTTGATTTTGTACATGTCACACAGAACCTATAAAATATGTTACAAACCTATCAAATGTTAAAAATGTGAATAACGAATAAAGTATAATAAAATGAAAAGTATATTGAAAATTCATAATATTGCTTGTTTCTGTCATTTTCGTCTAAAAAACCTTCCGCACGATAAAATAGTTCCCCAAAAAACTTGCTTGTTTCTTGAATTCAAATGGATTTTTTTTATGAATGTTGTGTAATTATGAAATGATAATCTATCTGTGATGATTAGATAAATAAAATCATATTCATTTTAAATATAATGATCATCTGCGCAATGAAATCAAAACATGAGGAGTGAGATACCTTAAACCTAAGGTCGATTAAACTGCAAAAATGAAAATCAATCCAAAACGATATGCGTCAATATTAGATTTTTTTACATAGACTATCATCATGGGTTGAATTTGCCATGAAGTATTTGCTTGATTCAATGATTTGTAAACACTCAAACATCAGACTGAGTCATCATGTGCATTTTCAGTTTTACATCTATATCCGATGAGAGAGAGAGAGAGAGAGAGAGAGAGAGAGAGAGAGAGAGAGAGAGAGAGAGAGAGAACACATCCGACAGCTCTTTTCAATAATTTTAATGTCGGAAGTACTCGGGCCACCTCGTGCAATTTTTCAACGTTATCATCCGGGCTTTTTACTGGCTGATGCAATGCAATATCTCTGTAGACTTTCTATTTTGGGATGTGTATTGAAACCCAAAGCGGTAGAGGGGGCGTTTCAAAACAGATAATATGGACATTTTTCATATTAGTGGATGAGCGTAGTTTTAGCACAAAGGCATTTATTATTATCGAAATATCAAGCGAAAAGTGGTGGAAGCAAAAACTCGGGACAGACTATAGTCAGATTTTTTTTTGTCTTTGCATTACTGAGAAATAACCTTGAAAATTTAGCACTTGAAAAAATTCTTCCCCACTTATCGTTCTTGATTTTGTGTAAACAATGCATTTATTAAAACTGGTGTAATTTCAAAGTTGTTTATCGATTTGATTTTTAGTAATTTTTGCATATGTATGTGAACGTGTCTTTCTTTTTCAGTTGAGATCTTCTGATTTCGTAGTACAAATGACTTACTTTTGATTGGTCCTTAATGAATAAAACTATCAGCTTTTCACCAAAGTATTATCATGTTAACGTTGAAGATCCCGTACTGCAGTGAAAATTCAACGAATGAAATGCTCCAACATTAACAGCTGATTAATGAATTATCCTAATGCTTTTGAAACAGAAAAATCCTTTTCTTCTTCGATACGTATAATGATTGGGCTACATTTTTAAAAAGAGAATTAAAGCATTTTATTTCATTTTATTTATTTTGTCAAATGAAAAAAGTATAAGGCAGGCGAATGAAAATATTTGAGGCATTGTGTATTATAGTTTGTATTTAAAAGCTTCTGCAAAATGCCGCAAAAATATACTTAAATTTTATTTTTAAAATTAGATCTATTGATAAATTCTGTTAACAGGAATATAAGAGGTACGCTGTAGACACAATGTCGATTCGATATCAGTCAACATTTAAATGTCAACGATGTAAACAAGAAAGAAGGGGAAAGGTAGACACATTGTCAACTCGATGTTGGTCAACTTTACAATGTCGACGATGTAAATAGGATATAGGAGGTACACTGATAAAGATAATACGATATCAACACAATGTCGACTCGATGTCGGCCAACATTGCGATGTCGACAATATCGATAAAACATGGTTCATCGGACCAGAGACATAAATAATATGTTATTTTCATCTCTGATCGGACATACGAAATTTTAAGGTAAAAATTCAGGTACGTAGCATCAGGGGGGACTTTTTCTCGCAGCATCTAATTTGTAAAAATTTTCATATAAAAAAAATTAATTATCATGGAGTTGGCCCCCACTTTTTTGGGATTATGTGAAAAAATTGGTATGAAAATAAGGAAATTAGGAGTGAAATTGTAGTTTTAGATATACTACGCCAGCCCCCACCCCCACCCCCACCCCCACCCCCTGGATTAGGATATTTTGGATGAGTCGCCCCCCCCCCCCACTTTAAAAAACGATGTTACCTGCCTAAAATTAGATTAAAGCCCCAACATGCAGGATTCGAATATATAGTATGTATTAGGTATATATAATAGGCCCAGTATTGCCACCGTCCTACTAGTACTACTGTAGACGTGGAAAACATTTCGGTGTTTTTAATTTCACTATGTTCACGATCAGACAATTTTCCGTGAACATTAAGACACCGCGAATATTGAGGTGTGCATTCACCATCTCCGTATAGGCCGCCATTACAGATGCATGTGTTCATGAGCGGGGCCTAAGTTACCACTTATTTATCGTAATCAAAGTATAATTAAAATTCGTTAAAAATAGCAAGTATGAGTATTACGTTAATTTAATACAATTAATATCATAATTAAACAAATGTTTATAACGGAATACTCGTTTCACCTTTATCTGTGCGGCCCTATCGAAGCCATTGTGAACATAGGGGCTAATTGTCACTTATTATCTCGGACATCTCCTTAGGGCAAAGACTCCTGTACAACCATGACGTTGTCTGCGATCGACATTCATACTGAGCAGTTCATTTAAAAATTGATTTATTATAAAGGTGTACTTCTTTCTAACAGATTACATGTACGTTTTCCCTTTAATTTTCATGCCCAAAATATCAAATACGCATTTTACACCAGTGCTTATTTCATTCGACACAAACATGTTTTATTATTCTCATAGTACTTAACGTAAATAAGGCTTTAATTTTACGTTATTCAAAAGAAAATAATGTAGGTTCATCACTCATCAGATTTTTCTACAATCAGGATTTACTTTTCTAGGACAAGAAATCGATTATCCGTGAAATTAAAAACACCGTAAAAGGTACTTACACGGGAAATCGTGAAATTTTAGACACGTGGAATTAAAGACGTTTACAGTATATAGCTAGTGGGTTTACGCTTTAGCAGTTTAGCTTTGTCTGTAGAGCGTTGCTTTTTAAACTGAAGGGTCCCGAGTTTGGGCTTAGTTGTGCATATGAACGCTCTAACCCATTGCGGTACGATGTTAGGTAACATTATTTTGGGGGAAATATTATAATTATACTTTATTTCAATAGGGAGTACGTCACAATATGCATGATATGCAGGCGTCCAATACCACCTTAAAGCTGAAGTTTGTGCATTTCACGGTTAATTACCTAATAAAATAGTATAATTAAGGGGTTTAAAGAGTAAAGTTGTGAAAATACATGCATGTTACAACTTACAAGTAAATTATATTTGTTCGAAGCTACACACTACAGGTTGCTTTAGCGGGAGGTGTTGCTGAAACCCGGAACGGAAAACGTAACGGAAAGCGGAACGGAACGGAAAACGGAAAATCTTATCAAATGTTATTTACTTCATAGATTTATTAATCATGCTAAAAACGATATACTCTATGTAATTTTAAAATTTGTTTGAAAGATTAGCAATATTAGATTATTCAAGAATAATTGAAAGTTAAAGTTAAATCCTTCTCCGTGCCATGAAGGCACATAAGGCCGGTGCTTATCCCCGGTTTCCGTGTTGCTAAGCGGTATGAGAGTCATTGGATTCCCCCTGGATGGGACACCAGTCCATCGCAGGTTAACCCCCCGCGTAAGCCGGTACCCATTTTCAGCTGGGTTGACTGAGACAATGTAGATAATGTGCCTTGTCTAATTGCACAACTCACAACATCAAGTGACCACAGCGGGGTTTGAACCAGCGACCTTTCGGTTACTGGCCTAACGCCCATGACCACTGAGCCATTATTTCCTCTAAATTAACAGTACATGCATTGACCACTATATTCTGTCCAAAAATATCCTCGATTCACATTTTGCTGAATAACTCGATATTTATATATACCTCAGGGTTCAAGCGATTCTCTTTCAGAAGTATTGAAAATTCCCATTATTCTTTCTTTAAAAACATCAGCTAGTTTCAATACACGGCTAAAAATAAAGAAGTCTACGGGGTTTTGTATTTCAACAGACCCGGATGATAACGTTGAAAAATTGTGCAAGGTCCTCTGAGTGACATTCAAATGGAGAAAATATGTCAACATTTTCCATTATAAATCACCTTAAGAAATCTGTTTTCAATTTTGTGAATTTTTCCGATTAAAAAATAATAATGTGTCAATGAAGTTTTGTTGGATATTTCCCGTTTCATCGTATACATTTTATTTTTTCCGTTTCGTACTCAACTAAAGCCAAATGAATACAATGCTAAATTTGATGGACATCAATAAGACAGCAACATGTTGATAATCATTCATTAGATATGAATAAATGATACAAAGTAGATCGTTTCTGGCCAGTCTATACCCTTTTAAAGCGATAAATGTGATATAATATTTTCCGTTTTCCGTTCTGTTCCGTTTTCCGTTCCGCGTTTTAGCAACACCCCATTAGCGGGGGGTGTTGCTAAAACGCGGAACGGAAAACGGAACGGAACGGAAAATATCATATCACGTTTATCGCTTTAAAAGGGTATAGACTGGCCCGAAACGATTTACTTTATAATTTGTATCATTTATTCATATCTAATGAATGATTATTAACATGTGGCTGTCTTATTGATATTCTTATGAATGTCTATCAAATATAGCATTGCCTTCAATTGGCTTTAGTTGAGTACGAAACGGAAAAAGCAAATGTACACAAATTGTGAAATATTAAAAGAGTAAATTAGCTATAACTTTTTACTTATATTTCTTATATATGTCATTGCTGGCATAACAGCGTAACGCAGTTCGTGAACAGTCTAGGCGGACTCCGAAAACGGAGTATTTGGCACCGTCATGCATTACGATTTTCTCAACTTCCGTTTTGTAGCTAATGTAAATAATGGAGAGTTACCTCCCTTCTCCGTGAAAACGTGATTGAAAAATAGATTAAAATCCTTCAGAAGCGTAAAAAAAATTAAAAACGATACAGAAATGGTTAATTTTAAAATTATACTTCAAAAGAAATGTGAAAATGTTTCGGTAAACAGCAGGAAAATAAATACAAAAATTTTAATTCACACGTGGTCGACCAGGACTTGTAAGATTAAAAAATCGGACTTCAAATTAAAACTTGGAAGTATGGAGATGGAAATTTAAATGTTGCACTTATGTAAGTATTCAAGTCTTTAATAAAGGTAATGTTTTTGAAAAAAATACGACTAATTACGATGTATACAAGGTTTTAAGAAGTGCCGACTGAGCGAGACATCGCGTGTTCAACAGAACGGTGTAATGACTACAAACGGGATATAAAACTCGCGGTAATAGTTTCTTTCACACCCTAGCCCATAAATAATCTTTAATCATAGTCAAATCATGAAAAAAACATTAGTTTATTCACTTTTAATGACATCGTCATCGGAAACAGAATTGACCAACTTTGACAGCAAATAAAATTTGATTTGCCAAACGAACGTATATTTTTGCCAAATACATTCTGTTGAAATATGTCTTAGAAAGCATTTAAACGTATTTTCAGTTGGTGAAAGCGTTTCATGTGTTTTATGAAAACTTTTATATGTCCAATATGATGTATATACTTGCGTACCTCATCATTAAATTTTAGTTGTTCTATACGATTTTAAATCATATAGACGATACAGTATGATTGAGATAAAAAAAAAACATACGACTGACGACATTCATGGTCTTGCTGCATCATCTATTTGCAAATATGTCCCACTATTGTAAATATTATTTTACCAAAAAAATAGCTTCATTTTATAGGACGAATAGCGTTGTGGATTACATGTTATGTTTTATTTTTTCTCTAATATCGGCGTTTGTTGTCTTCATCTTCTACTGTTTTAAAATACCCTGTACTTAGTGAAACTAGTATTTTTAGTAATGCAATATTGTTTACGTTTGCATTACTTGGCAGTTGTTCGATCATTCCTGCAGCTGTATACATATGATCCGAATAGAGAGCTCTAGACGTTGCCTGGTTTGATTTTCAGATTATAAATTGGGACTATAGTCTGTCGATCCCAAAATATTTATGCAGCACATTTGGACGATTTAAAAAATTACACATACCTGTAAAAGATGCAAATGAAATAGATGAAACGGGAAATATGTTCAATGCATGTAGTTTATTTTGAGGAAATAATTACTCTTGAATAAATAATCGCATATTGATAATCGTTCAATTTTTGTATAAAATCACATAAAGTATATCACTTAACAAATCTATCAAGTAACATTAGATGAGATTTTCCGTTTTCCGTTCCGTTCCGTTTTCCGTTCCGCGTTTTAGCAACACCCATTAGCGGGTACTAGTTTTACCCAGCTCTCTGGTTAGAAGGGTTTCACGTGGTGTACATAATTATGTATATGTGTTTTCAATATACAGAAAAGGATTAATTAACATGAATAAACAATTCTTTTGTGGTGATCAGCTAAAGGGATTTATATTCAAATTGGATTATCATTATGATGTTGACCATTATAGGTATAAGTCTATAGTCAAATCCACACTTGTCCCATAGGTTTCTCACGGTAGCTTTGCTTTGTAGTTTAAAGGTTTGTAACTTTGTCATATGACAATAAAATTCTGTTTCCGTTGCGTATATTGATTGTCCCAGGATAGGGCAATCCACAATTTGAAGGAATGAATTAAATTTAAAGAGATTTTATCACATTCATGATTTTTTGGACCAGATCTTTAAGTTTTTCACCAGAACTATAGCTTTCATAGTTCTTTTAGAAAGATTTCTGGCAGGGAGGTGGTTGTCATTACAAATTTATAATTTTTCTACTCCAGAATGAAACCCAATTAAATGAATATATGAGACTCCTCGACAAGTTTGTGCATGGGTTATATGCTACTCATGTGACCGTTAAGGCCTATTGGCCTCTTGTTATTGCATGTGTTGACATTACTAAATTTCATTTTGTTAGTTTAGTTGATATTGTTAATTACAAATCAGAAATCATTACTACATATGTGTAGTATATAAAAATCTGCTTTGAAATATGCGCTTAAAAAGACCACGCGTAATTCTACACAATGCTTTTTGGTTCTAAATCTACCTATTTTTCCACCACTGGAGGTTAACATGTATGAATATCTATACGCCCCATTTATTGATTTGGTAGAAACCTACAGTGACTGAAACTGACAGGTAATTGACAGGACTGAGATCTATACGCCCCATTTATTGATTGGTTGAAACCTACAGTAGGTTATGTATTTTTCTGCAATTGTTGCCACCTTCATATCACACATGAATCACCAAAGAAAGCTTTTTATTATTTCCGCTTATGTTTACATTCGAAATCTGCGACGTTCACTTTTCCTGTGAATACACTTTGCTAATTAATTGATGCCCCAGGAGCCCAAATATAAACGTCATCACACGTTTTGAGTAAATTTATTTCTGTAAGATTAAATGAAATGCACCGTTCAAATTAACATAACCAATTTGATATGTTAAAATGGAGAATAATCTTTAAATCATGTCTTTTCATCAATTAAAAGATTTTTTTTTTACAAAGTTTCTGGCACTATATTTTCAGTCACGGAAGCAAACTGCTTAAAGGAGAATCCTGATTTAAGTTTACAAATCGCAATTTTCATCCATGTATGGTCTCTTTCTATTGATATTATACATAATTTTATCTTAATATTGCCAGAGCACCAATAAATGTATTAGATCTCTCTATTTTGTTTACTTAGATTTACAATGTCAAATGCTGCAAGAACCCACATGACGCAATCATCTGGAAGGCGCTGCAACACTTTTGATGCTCTCAGATGGCCTGGAGAAAATATTTTTTCTAGCGTTTTTCGCATCAGTCAAAGCCAGATTCTAGTTGAGCCACAAAGTTTATATATGGGGATTATGCAGCTTAACAATAAAGAACTAAAGAGTGCTGCTGTTCTGCAATATGAAGTTGCTAGACACCTCGGGTGTAAGCAATGGGTGAATGAATTTAGGCAAAACTGTCGGTGTGACCTGTCTGATGATTGGATTGACAAAAATCTACCTTCATTAGACGGCAGAAAGCTGCAAACATCAAAAAAGTCGGCTTCAGTGTATGTTGCCGAATCATCGCGTGACATACGTCTGAGGACCGATCCGAACATAAATATTGTTCGAGAAAATGCAGCAGAGGACAGGAAAGAAGAAACACCAACAAAATCCCCAGATCCAGTCTCATATGCCCCAAATACTAGTAAACAGGGAACTCACACCCTGTACAAGAAACCGAGATCTGAGCCCTCAACCAGCTCATTTAGGACCGTTAGTTATAGAAAATTTATTCCTGAAAAGACGCCAAAACATCTATTTAGCACAGAAAAAAAAGTTACAACAGGCAAAACTCTACGAAAAGTTGAATCTGGCAAAAGGTCATTGTCAGTTACCATTGACGTAGATGAACCCTCACTGAAATTAAAGTCCTCCCAACAATCAGAATATTGTTTGCTTTCAAATTGTTTTTCACTGGATACTAAAGTGAGACGTCACTGTACCAAAAGGCACATGCCTCCAATGTTTCAAACTGTGTCGTCAGACTCGAGCAATGTTTTTCATTGTGTCCAAGCACTAAAATGGCTGATTAAAGCTGCATTGGGAGAACAAGCTACTCTTCTTGATGCAATGGAAACAGTAAACCAGGCCAGTAAAATACCTCCGACCATTGCCCTCAATCCGTTGCATTCAGATTATTTTCGCCAGGCATGTCAATTCTTAGAGGTAGACGAGCCAAAACAGTTTACTCTGCACCCAATAAACTCTCCAGCTGTATTGCTGTTTTGGCGATGCATTATGGTGCTATTGGACAAATGTACAGAATTCCAACAAAAGGAGTTTGTCCGTTTTAAAGCAGACAAGGAAACTTCAACCAAATCAAATCCTCTCATTCACTCAACTTCTCCTCATATAAATCCATCACTAGTTTTACAAGGTTCTGACATAGAATTGCCATCAAAACTGGCAGAATTTAATATGCCAGACGGTTCTAGTGGAATGGAAGTAGCTGAACACAGCGAGTTACCAGTTGTATTTGATAGCCACTTCCATTTGGACCGTACCTGTAAGAAGATATGGGGTGTTGAAGGGGGGCACACTGTAGAGGACCTTTTGAAACATAGTGAATCGGACAGTGTACCATACAAACCAGCTATTCCTGTTAAAGTAATTGGAGGCATCATTGTCTACAGTGAGCCCAATACCTATCCAGATGTATCCTTTACTTTAAATGGTCCTTGGAAAGTTGCTGTTGGAGTACATCCAAAACAGCATAGCACATTCTCTGAAGAAAAAATGATGCTTCTTGAGCAATTACTGCACCATCCAAAAGTTGTTGCACTAGGAGAATGTGGCTTAGATAGGAGTGTCCCACCATCTGAGTGGACGCAACAGGAAGATGTCTTTATAAAACTTCTGAAACTTGCCAAGCCTTGCATTCCAATTGTGTTACATCTCAGGGGGCCAGCTGGGGATAAATATGGATCTGATGTAATTGCAAGGTGTATGATGCTGATGGAAGTGCACTGTAGAAATGCGCAGCGGATACATCTTCATTGCTTCCAAGGAAAGACAGATGTTGTAAAGGCATGGCTAAAGAAGTTTCCAAATACTTGTTTTGGACTAACTGCATCAGTGCGCACATTTGATAGTCATCAGATTGCAGGTTTAAAGGCCATTCCAAGAACAAATATTGTGTTGGAAACAGATGCTCCTTACTTTCCCTTTGGTACAGCAAAAGTTAGTACACCTGCATATATAGGAGAGACTGCTAAACTTGTTGCACAACATTTGAATGTGAAACCCGAAGAACTGATGGAGATCACTCTACAGAATGCCAAATTTTTGTATGGTATATGAAGTTTTCAAGCCAGAAAAATGTCAAAAACTATGAATTATTTAAATGGGAGGTTTCATGTAGAAGAATTCATCTTGGAGTCAGATTTCATCTTGGAGTCTGAATTCATCTTGGAGTCTTTTACTAGAGTCTTCGTACTTTACATTTTTTTTTACATTGGAGCTGAATTATTTATATGGGAGTTTTTATGTAGAAGAATTCATCTTGGAGTCAGATTTCATTTTGGAGTCAGATTTCATCTTGGAGTCAGATTTCACATTGGAGTCTTTTACTAGAGTCTACTTCAGAAGTTTTTTACAATGGAGCTGTTACAATAGTGCATTTAATCATTTATCTTATCAGCAAGGTGGAGAGATTTATAAAAAAAAATATTGACAGGTCAGACTGGATTGCAGCCATTTATTTATTTTTATGAAAATAAACAAAAAAACTTGACAATTGTGTAAACATTCCACATTTGTCCATTTCCTTTGGAAAAAAGATTCCTATTGAAATATTTCATTAGTGGCATTTAACATTAAACATTTCATTCAGATTAAGTCATGATTTCATCTTGAGGTTCGATTTTGCATGTAATTTTTTTCATCAAATTTCATATTGGAGCTACTTCATAGAACAATTCTTGTTGAACAAACCAAAGACTAAGTGCAGCCATATAATGAAAACAAACTATTGGCAGGTTCATGTATTGTTAGAATTTTTCAACAAATTTCTTATGTCGTCTCTGACTGAGAAATCCCATTGATTATTCACGAGTGACCTTTTTACATTGGAGAGTTCGTGTAGAAGAATTCATGTTGGAGTCAGATTTCATGTTGGATTCAGATTGTTCACAAGAGTTTTCATCTTTCATTAGATTTCGATTGGTTTGGAGTTATTACAGTGGCGTTTTGAAACAAAATCTGAAGTACATGTACTTGGAAGAGCAAAAGGAATAAAAAAGTCAAACATAGATCATTTTCTGCTTTTCAATGGCAATCTTCACTTGGAACAATTAAAGATTCATTCGAACATCCGTAAGTGACATTTCATGTAGAAGAATTCATCTTGGAGTCAGATTTTACATTGGAGGTCCTATTACTTCATAAGTTTTTATACTGGAGTTATTTAACTGTGGTGCATTTAAACATTTATCTAATCAAAATTGTGGAAAGACTTACCGAAAATCAAACTGCCAGAGTGGAGCAGAACCGTTTCTTTAAAAAAGATAGGAAACAGGGTATTTCTGTTAACATTTTACATTGGAAGAAAGAATCACATCAAGATATTTATTAGTGATATCGATATTTCATGTAGGAGATGTTGTGTTAAAGAATTCAAATTGGAGTCAGAATTCATCTTCATGAGTCAGATTTTACATTGAAATCTTTAAAGGGATAGTCTCTAAGGTATATATACTTGTGAAATGTAAACCTCTTATTTTAAAGGAATTGAATAAATAAACTGCTGGAATATATTAATATTTGTCTTTCACACAAGAATGCAGCTTTTATCTTAGCCTTGTTCAAGTGAACTCTTTCTTCCTTTCAGAAGCTTGAACCGTCCTTTACCTTGATCTATAAGCCATCTTCACAAAGTTCCCTCCTTAGCCCAGATGAACTCATCCCTTATAGTATGATGCATTGGAAGAATAGCTTCAAAGACCCAAGGGTGAACTTGTGGTCATTTATGCCCTCTTCACGTAAGTGGCCATGTTTTGAGCAATTTTTTTTTGGTCACAATATTTTGAGGTAACATTTCAGTGAACGATCGAGTAAGCAGTCTGTGTCGTCAGCCGGAAGGGTGTCTCACGCACAACTGAATACAGGGGTTATTGCAGGTGCCATCACACTGTTTGGATTGGACTTGCTTTGAATTTGATGTTTTTTGTAAGGTAATATTTTAAATTTTAGCAGCATTTCTACCCGAGGATTTGGTGTCTATACCTCCTCATACAGTACTGCCCTGATATGAATCACAGTTGGCACAAGGGAGTCTAATAATACAGCTTGCACAGCCCCTCCTCTCTTCAGACGCCATGTCCCATTCTAGTGTGCTGGTGGAGAAAAATGACTTGGTTCCATATCACCACTGTTTTCCCTAATTTGAGAAGCCTGTTTGAGTTATATAGTTTGCCAGCCTTGTAAAGTTGCAATGATTAATATTAGCAAGAAACAGATGTATAATTGTTTCATGCCCCATTAACTATGAAGAAATTTATAAAATGATATTATTTTAAATATAAGAATTCTTAAGATTCTGAATTTTGTCATAAATGCGTAACTGGAATGCCTTTAAGCTTCATGTATCACTTTAGACCTTGCATATATATAATTATATGTAATTAAATGTAGTTAAAATTTGAATTGCATTAAACCAACTCATTTTTTAGTGTCAAATTGGATAATTAGCCATATAGCAGATATGTTATAAGGTTTATTTTGAGAATACTTGATAAGAAACTCCCTCGTAATAATTGTCTTTTGATAATTTGACTTTTCTGTCCTCATTTACTTTTGTTTAAGGGTTAAGGATGTCCCTCATCTCTCTCCTTCCTTGGTTTGAGGAGACGTGGCACGGGGGATGGAGGACCATTTCAACACTCTTTACAGCCGACGGAGAGTCCTGGACAATGCAGTGCATTTCTGTAGAGACTCACTTATACAGCCCAGGTACAGTTTCCCCTTTTTAGCTCACCCGCGCCAGAGGCTCCAGTGATCTTTTCTGATCAAAGATTATCTGTTTTCTGTCGATTCGGTGTCGTTTTCATTGTAAACTTTCCCATTTCTCCTGGGGCCCATTTTACAAAGATTCTGAAGTCCTTAGTTTTAAAAATTCCTTCTTACGACAAATCGAAAGACAATTTTATGAAACATGTCCTTACTGCATTTCATAACTCCGTAAGTGAGATGTTTCGCCGCTAGTATAATGATTTTTTTTTTCCGTTTTCGATGGGTTTTTTATGAAGCCTTTGAAGCCATGGCCTTATTAAATAGGTTCAGAACAAGAGGTATTAATTGTGTTGTGATAACAATTATAGCACATATT
Organism: Magallana ariakensis; assembly: GCA_020458035.1. NCBI lineage: Eukaryota > Metazoa > Mollusca > Bivalvia > Ostreida > Ostreidae > Magallana > Magallana ariakensis. Next base: position 7,750,507 of record CM035811.1, read on the forward strand.
TCACTTGAGATTTACCTGTATTTTTATGAAAAATTTGGGGTGTTTTTGCAGATCTAAAGGTGGGGATTATTTAATTACTGTACATAAATTTTCTGCTTAAAACTTAACATTACCGCCTCTGCATCCATTAAACTACCATTTTTGTACGTTTGATATTGTTTGATAATTTCTGCTCCTATATATTTATGAATTGATAATTATGTCATTGGAGAATGACATACAAATTACTAAAAAATACACACAAAAATACACACATATAGTTCTATATGCAGAATCATTACTCCATGAATAAGGAATAATCTGAGCTGATGAATATTAAAGGACACACTTATTGAGGATCTTTTACATAATTATCCTTTAAAACAACTTGCAAACGATTGTTTGCATAATTCCCTATATGAAAATAATACTTATTTTTTTATAGCACACATATTTATTGTTGGATTCATTTTTATACTACTTTAAGCAGCAAATACAACTAAATAATTAAGATATGGCCCTACTCAAGTGATTTTTTAAAAGTTATTTTCTTATTTACTTATATTCTTGTAATATACCATAAAAAACCATATGTGTTTACTATTTATGTTTACATAATATGTCAATGTTTATTCTACCGACACCGACTACATAAACTTAACATTTACATATACATGTTTTATAAATCATTCATTGTTACGAATGTATTTGATGCGAAACATTGCAGTGCGAACCATCTCAGCGTGAAACAGAGTAGGTGCGAACCATCTCAGCGCGAAACATGTTTAGGTGCGAAACATCTCTTACTCAGACTTCTGCAAGCAAATCTATTATTTAAAAAAAAATTGCAATAAACAATTTTTTTAAACATTCTAAATAAACAGATAAACTTGTTACATGTAATTATTATAGTAAAGTACTTAAATGTCAACAAATTTTGATTTTGATACTTAATAAGAAATAATTAACCTAGGGCTGTTGTTGCTCAGGAGATGTATGTGGCCCTTGGACCTCTTGTTTTAATAAATGTATTAAGATACAGTTATCTGTTACTAATTTAAATTTGTCTGACTGCATCTAGTCAACAACCTCAACTGCAGGTCACAGATCCAAACAATCAAGAAACCCAATTGCCAGGTCAACAAAATGGAATGCTCCAGCACAACAATCACTATCAGCCCATGCAACAGATGACCTATCCATACAATTACTGGCAGTCAACCCCTCAACACAACCAGATGCATTATGGGCAGCAGAATTACCAGCAACAGAGCCTACCTTCCAATAAGGGATATCAGAGCCACCATGTTCTAGATGGCAGAACTTATCAAACCAAACAGTTTACCTTCTTCGTCCAAACTACATGAATTCTGCATATTATGCTTCTTCTGAACCCAAAGAGCAGAATTCCACACCTTCCTACTTTGCCAAGGTAATAAATAATGTAGTTCAAATGTAATCAAAAACTGGATGCTGTCTTTAGACAGTAATACCGCACCAAGTGTTTGCCGCTAAATAACACTGTTTTGTACCAGTTTAATTAAAAATGAAGGCCACATGCAAGCTCTGGTAATACATTTAAAAATTATAATTTTCATAACTGAAGGATGAGATCCCTTCCCATATGATAATACACATGAGCAGCATTTTATGTGCAATTTGGGGTTGAACTGTTTGCAGTGAATTTTCAGTTTATCAATAATCTTAACATTTCATGTCATAGAAAGTATAATGGTCTATATAATTATTACAAACAAAATTAAAAATTAAATTATGCCCCCTCCCCGTGGCGGTTCCTACATTGTGCCTACATGTAAATCATCGTGTGCACAGATTTAGAGAAGGGATGGGAGTGAGTGGTCCAGACCCCCCCCCCCACCCTATGAAAACTCATTTATATCAATAGTAAAATTACCAAAAATACACCTTGGACCCCAATGCTCTTACAGACATGTAAACGCTCTAACCCATTGCGCTTCAATGTTAGGTAACATTATTTGGGGGGTAAATATTTAATTAATATTTAATATACTTTATTTTTTATCTCAGTAGGAAGTATACATCACAATATGCAGGTGTCCTGCACCACCTTAAAACTGTTATTTACCTAATAAAATAGTGAAAGGGGATTTGAAGAATAGGTCATAAAAATACATGCATGTTACAGATAACTGATCTTTGTCTGAAGTTTCATACACAACACAGGTTTGCAGGTCTCATTAGCGGGTACTAGTTTTACCCAGCTCTTCGATTAGATGGGCTCATGTATACATACATTTATGTGTTTTCCGTATGCAGAAAAGGATTAGTTAAGATCACGTTGCAGCTAAAGGAATTCATTATTGTGTTTTAATTGGATTATCATTATGATGTTGACCAATATAGGTAAGCATATGCATAATACATGTAGTAGCAGTAGCACAATACAATGAGATGCCAGCATACATAAGTTCTACTTTCACTTTCTAAATGTGATCTCCCTTTGACAGCATACTGTATCATCATCTTTTAATATTTAAATAATCTTATCATCATTACCTATCCTATCGCATTTGTAAAGTTTTTGTCATTTTAATTGCAAAAGTTATTTTTTTCCATTTGTCAGACTTGCACGTTTGAGTTGACCCCATATTGACCCTGTATAAACAATTTCGTATTAAATTTGTGTATTACATGTAAGTAAGACTAGTGTAGTCACACTTATCATTTAATATGAGTTATAATAGGAAGGAAGGAGTATTTTTTTCTAAATGTATTATAATGCATCAAATACAATGTAGGTCATGACCTTATGGGACTGTTCTGACCCCACAAAACAGGAAAATACAAAATATCTTCTAATGTCATTATGATGCATCAAATGGTGTAAAGTACATTAATGACCCCCAAGTGTTGTCTTTAAGATTTGCTAATGTACACATGTAAGAATGTATTAAGAAGACTGCATCTGTAGAACCAGGTTAGATTGGGGGGGGGGGGGGGGGGAGGGAGTGGTGAATGTGGAGTACAATATACGTATAAACATTTATAATTTGAATCATTTATTGTTTACTTATTAATTTTAACATGTCAAATGAATACTAGTTATTGATCCCAAGGTAGAAATATGACCTCTGAACATATCTCAATAGATCATTTGTCTATTAAGCAAGGTGTAATGTAATTTTTTTAAGAATAACATTTTTTACCAGTTTATAAAAGTTTTTAGACACCCAAATTATATTTTGATTTTAATAGATCATTCAACAATTAAGGGAGGGGGAGAACAGTTTATATTTGAGTTTGTTTGGGGGTGAGGGTTCTAAGTCATATATTTGACAATTTTTTAATGTAATTTAAAATAAGACTAAAGCATACTACAGTCATGAACATGAATCGTATAGAACAAAACACAAACTAATACATGTATGTATATATATACATAGGAAATATTACAAAACATAGATGATTGATCTATATCTGGGTTCTTAAATTGAATCATATATCATGTACATATATTTTATTATTGCTTCTTAGTTCAAGGCATTTCAGATGGTATGTAGGTCATGATCCCAAGTGCTCTTCCTGAAATTATCAAATATCATAAAAACCATTAATCCAAAGATATTATTCCTCCTTAGGTCATGGCGCATCAGATCATTATGGCATGTAAGTCATGACCCTAAGGTGTCATCCTGACCCCCTTAGAATAAGAAATTGTCAATAATCTTTAAATTATTGATGTTTGATGATCCTATCTCTATTTAATCTTTATCATCAAGTCTCTCAAATGAAATTTGGAGACTTATTGTTTTTGTATGGTTCTTAATACATGTATTATTCTTCGTCTTCTTCTTTTTCTTCTTTCCTGCTCTGAACTTGTTTCTCAGAGATGCATGGCTGAACAGAACTGTACAAAACTCTAGGATATGATAGACCTGCATATCTAGTTGTGCACCCTGGTTTGATTTTTCTCATTTTGGGTTAGACAACCCCTTTTTGGGGGGGGGGTGTCAAAAGGGTGTGGGGTCTATCATTGAACCTGTAGGAAGAAATGTAGACTCTATTGTAAATGGTAACTTGAAAACAGACAAAGATAATAATATAGGGTTTTCATAATCATATATTGACTGTTACTGGCAATATATAGGGTTTATTAGATCTGACCCCTGGGGTCATCCCCACCCCCCAGGAATTTGAAATTACCATATATCTCAGAAACTGTTATAATCATGACCCCTAAACCATATATATTCATGTTTCTGATGTCAAGGGGCATCAAATGTTATGTAGGTCATGGGCCCTGTGGGTGGCCCTGACCCCTTCAAACAGCAAGTCCCTTAATATCTTCAAAACAGTTGAGATCCCCACCCTTAAACCTTATATATTCTTGTTCCTTGTGTGAAATGGCATCAAACGGTATGTAGGTCATGGGCCCTGGGGGTGGTCATGACCCCCCTAGAACAGGAAGTGCTTGAATATCTTGAAAACGGTTGAGATCCCCACCCCTAAACAATATATATTCTTGATCCTTAGAGGGCATCAAAAGGTATGTAGGTAATGGGCCTCAAGGTTAAATTTAATTTTTCAAAACCGTAATGCACATCTATGGAACAGTTCCTATCATATCCCAAGATATGATGTGTCTATCCATTAAATCATAAAAGGAGTTCTAGGATCTATATTTTTTTGAAGTGATAAACGTCAATTTCCTGCTACTTTTTGACTCCCTGGATGAAAATTTAAATTTTTAAAACCTTACTGCACATCTATAGAACAGTCCCTATCATATTACAAGATATGATTGTCTATCCATTAAATCATAAGAGGAGCTCTTGGATCTATGGTTTTTTTAGTGATAAACGTCAATTTTCTGCTACTGTTTGACTCCCTGGATGAAATTAAATTTTTAAAAACCTTATTTTACATCTATAGGACAGCCCCAATTATATCCCAGAGAGATGACGTAGCTACTCCAAAAGTTGTAAGAGAAGTTCTGGGAACCATACTTTTTTGGCAAAAAAATGTCATGTTGCCCAGTGATCCCCTTAATAAAAAAAAACTCTGGAACTGATCACACTTCAATATGACCCCCCCAATCATATCCTAGAAGATCATTTGGCTACTGCCCCCAAAAAATTAAGTTTTTGTCCCCCGCCGCAACGCGGAGCGGGGACATAGAAATGCTGGGCGTCCGTCTGTCCGTCTGTGTGTCCGTGCGTCCGTTTGTCACACTTTTTTTAAGCGCTCTCATGCCTACAAATTTTGACGGATTTTCATTAAATTTATACCAAATGTTTATACCACTATTACCTTGGTCGAGTTAGAAAATCAGCATTGGTCGATACTTTTTGTTGGAGTTATGGGACTCTGACCACAATAATGACTCTGTTTTATCCAAAAATTGACCTTGTAAGCGCTCTCATGCCTACAAATTTTGACGGATTTTCATTAAACTTATACCAAATATTTATACCTTTATTACCTTGGTCAAGTTAAAAAATCAGCATTGGTCAATACTTTTTGTTGGAGTCATGGGACTTTGACCACAATAATGACTGTTTTATCCAAAAAATTGACCTTGTAAGCGTTCTCATGCCTACAAATTTTGACGGATTTTCATTAAATTTATACCAAATGTTTATACCACCAATACTTCGGTCAAGGTCAAAAATCAGCATTGGTCGATATTTTTAGTGGGAGTTATGGGACTTTGACCACAATAATGACTCTGTTTTATCCCAAAATTCACCTTGTAAGCGCTCTCATGCCTACAAATTTTGACGGATTTACATGAAATTTATACCAAATGTTTATACCACTAATACCTTGGTCAAGTTCCTAAATCGGCCTTGGTCGATACTAGTATACTGCTTGACCGGCGGGGGACCAAGGAATTCTATTCTTGTTGAAACCAGTTTTTTTGTAAAAAATCCTGTCATTTTTCAGCCATTAAATGACCCCCAGGACAAAATTTAAAATTCCGAAACCTTATTGTGCATCTATAAGATACCCTGAAACATATTCCAAGAGATGATTTGTCTACTGTTGAAAATGTAGGAGGAGTTCGAGGGAGAAGGTTTTTTGTGAAAAAACGTCATTTTTTACCAATTTATGTTTGACCCCCAGGACTAACAGAGAATTTTTGAAACCTTTTTACAAACAACATGATACCCCAAATCAAACTCCAAGAGTTCAATTTGCTGGTTTATAAGATTTAAGAGTAGTTTGAGAAAGTTAAACATGACAGATGGACGGACGGACAGACGGAACAGGGTAACAACAATATACCCGAACTTTCTTTAGAAAGTGCGGGTATAAAGAGAATGATGGCAAATTTGATGTTGAATGAGTTTTTATTAATTATATTTAAATGTTACGATGTTATACAATATGCTTTCAAAAACTTTATAAACGTTCAAGCTCGAATTTAAAATATGGTACTAAGGTGACCGTTAAAGCCTGTTGTCTTGAATTCATTATAAGGAATATCTCCTAAATGTGCCTGAAACACTGATTCAGGTGTCGGGTACATCCTCATCTGTTGGCACACATAGTACCAGATGGCTGTTTAACACTTTTTCCAGAATCATGGCCGGAAAAAATGGGGTAAAATTTTGTTCCTATGTATAAAACGCACCCCTTACTTTTGATCAAATATTGGCTGAAAAAAAGTGTGTATATATATAAGACTTTACGGTAATAGAAAAGTCTAAGAATATATATAGGTTAAAATCAATTAAAATGTTTAAAGTTTATAACTATTTATGAAGCATTTCATACATAATAATAATAATTATAATAATAATAATATTTATATATTATCCGACAGAACCCACAGACACTGGAAGGGTTACGACAAGAAGCCAGTAAGGCAGAGCTAGCTGCCAGACTCACCGCCAAACCTGAAGTCAGCGACACCCAGGCTGTCACAAACTACACCATGTTGACAGCTATTCAGGATCTCACCAGAAATGTACAGGCCGTACAGACCTTAGCGTATCCTGCCAAAACACCATTGCCCAGCATCATGCCTAACCTCTGGTGAGTACAGCAACTATAATTATACTGGTAGAGTGTTGAGTCAAAAATGTTGGTATTGTGATAATGTTAACCATGCATGGCTGGAAAAATGTTTAATGCGACAAAAGGCATTAAAAATGGTAGGAATGGGTCTCTTAAATTCAAACTAAATCGACCTTATAGACAATAAGGATTCAAGCCTATCTTTGGACCATGTTCCAGGGATAGGCACAATGCCCCAGCATAAATCTAATGACCCCAGTGCAAAAGAATAGTTTAACTGTAAATGTAAGGGGAAGGAAAACTGAAACTTTAGTTGACCTAGGTGCCTCAATTACCATCATGAGTAGAGAAATTTTCAGAAAAACTATATATTCATTTTATCATTTAGAAAATCCTAATTTTCCATATATCAGAGGTGCCAATTATGCTACAATGTATGTACATATAAATTATTCTTACTGTAACAATATTATAAAATATTGATATTAAATTCACTTACCGTGGTATTTAAAATAATAAAATTCCAAAGAGATATTAAGGTTTACTGATAATTATAATAATTAATTCATTAAGATCTTTTTTAGAACTGCAATGCTCAAAATACGATATGACTAAAAAATCATCCTTTTAAAAAAGGGAGTTGATCATAAACATAAGAATATCCATGGGGAAAATGGATTTTTATTTATACACGATCTACATGTATTATCCCAAATTGTCCAGATATTTTGTACTCCTTTAGGCTGATGTAAGCATGCCTTATGTTGCTCAGGTGAGCGATGTGACCCATGGGCCTCTTGTTTTAATTAATGTTAGACTAGTACTCTAACCTTACAAGGTCAATCTAGCAGTAACAAATCAATATCATCTCTTTGAGTACTAGCACAAGTACAAAAAAAACTACACCTGTTTTTGTTTTTAACAAACAGGAAGGGCTTTTTGACAGCCCTTTAAGCCCCCTTTTTAAATTCTTACTTTGTTTCTAGAAGATTGTGTATTGGATATGAAATAAGAACATGGTATATGTAATAGAACATATTCCCATCCATGAACCGAATGAAATGATCTTATGATTATCATACAATATTTAATTAACACATGATATACAATACTGTCAAAACAGTATCCATGAATATCCAAGATCATAAAGTTTGATTTTCATATATATATTATGATAGAGGAGGTCTCATAAAGGTGATGCCTCGTCTCGGTGAGCTTAAATTTGTAATCTGTGATTACCTATGTTTTGGAATTTTATTTTCAGAACCTTTTCCGGTCTGCTCATTAGGTCCCTTTTGTAAATATAATGAAATATGAAAATATATTTGCTTGAAAACTATTTGAGAAAGTGTTACATGCATGAATTCAATTGATTTAATAACATAGAAACTCCCATAAAACGATTTTCATCAGCTCATAAAACTAGAAGTACTCAATTATATACTTTTCAATGTATCTTGGAATATATGTTAATTAATTTCATATAAAACTATTGGAGAAAATGTTACATGCGTGAATTCAATTGATTTAATAACATAGAAACTACCATAAACGATTTTCATCAGCTCATAAAACCAGAAGTACTCAATACTTTTCAATGAATCTTGGAATATATGTTAATTAATTCCATATACAATGTAAGTCTTAGGAAATTCCGAAGGTTTTTTGAATTTTTTGTTTTATCATCCCCCCTTCTCTCAAATTTGAAAACTTATATCTCAAAAACGGTATAAGATAGAGAAATGTCTATACGCTTACAATTTTGTCAACATGTCAAGATACATCTAATTGTAAAAAGTAAGCAAGATATTGCGTTTCATTCAATTTTTAGTATTTTCCTTGTCAAAACCGGAAGTACCAGAACCGGAAGTTAAAACCTTACTTACGTGTGTCAGTACCAATTGCTATAAGCCTATGCAATCAGAATTTTAATATCTTTAACCGTATCCAAAAAATCATTGACAAATCTTTGTTGAAAATAATGAAAATTAAAAAGACAAATACAATTGGTCTTTTCGACCGAAAGTACTAGTTAGTTTTGAGTGACGACTCAATCTAATAATGATCCTTTTATCTCACCATTAGATTCTTCTGTTTTGTAGGGTCACTATGGTAATGCTGCATTTTGGTTTATTTATAGACATGGACAAATAACCACTTTCTACGCGTGAAACACCGATTCAAAATTTCCGAACACAATGAACAACAGAACTTTACGGAAAAAGTTTGACAGTGTGCGAAGTTGTGATCATCAATTTATGGACATTAGCTCTGACTTGCTAATATAATGATACATGTAATCCCACTGATATGTTGCGTTCTACATTCAGTGTCGATATATGTGTAGCTTTTTTAACAATGATTTCATTGGATTATATTCTTTGAACACATTTTGCCATTATACATGTATTTCTATTTCATGTGTGCAGGTTCATTTTGTGTTGCTATTATTGCAAGTATTGTGTTCCTTTTTATTGCAACTATATATACATGTAATATGTTATGTCTAAAACTAATTGGATATATATATATATATATATACTGGCTGATATTTTATAGGTATGCATTGGTATAAACATTATTTTTATTGTATAACTACAGCTATAGTGTACATGTTTATTTCTCATTTGTAGAAACATTTTTTTAGATATATTTATTACTTACATAAGATTCAATTTTTTTTTCTGACTCGAGTTATATGCTTTACTGTTTACTCAATTTGAGCTCACTTCAAAAGAGTGTATAGGAAGGAATGTAGTCATAATGCATATTTTTTATTGCTAAAATTAAAATATGTCAGACGGACAGCATGGTCATGTTTATAAAAAAATTGGATTAATAGGAATCAGTAATTACCTTAAAAGAATTGTAAAACTTTGTATTTTAAGTTAAGTACATGTATATAATTGGCATTTAAAAATTATTATCTTTGTTAAGCTATTAAATTCTTTAGGCAAAACTGATACTTATATAGTTCATGTTGACATTTGTCAGCAGATAAATATAATGTTATCCCCTAATAAAGGGAGGAATTTAATTTTTGCTATACCTTTTTTAGTATAACCAAACTTGTCAGATTATTTATATAGTCTTTAACATAAATTCCTTAAGGTGATGTTTTGGTTTTTAGAATCTGGCATGTTGGCTTATTTATTTAGGTACAACAAAGAAATCTTCTTCGCATCCTTTATGCTGCTACATGTAGCATTGGTCTCTGTATGGGTATGCTCCTAACTGGCTTGCCAAAATTCCCTTTACATGTAACACAAATTTTTGGGATCGCTTGAGCGTGCTCACTCTGTTGAACAGGTCATTGATATCTCATTAAGAAAGGAGTAAAATTGGAATGATAATACATCGCGCTCAAAAACATCAGAGGTCTCCACCCTGTCATTTCAGTATAGGTGTTACATCTGTCATTATTGCAATGTAAAATTGACAACAAAATTCTACTTTTGGTAAAATAATCACTTTTCATTGCAAACACTCAAAACATGTGATAAAGAAACAAAACCTTCATGAATGGTTGGCCTTACTTGCATGAATGTATTTGAGAATAAGACAGACATAAGACAGTCTTTGTAACATAAAATGTGATAAGTTGTCTTTAGTTAGATTTACTTTTTTATTTTGTTCTAATTGAGGCAGAAGTAATCTTCTGAGTGTGCCATGAGGTTCACATTGTATATGTATCAACTGTTTTGCGAAAGCTAATGAATATATTTTTAAAATTAGATTTATTATCATGTTTATCAAATGAAGTTTTCAAACTGAAGAAAAGAATTCATGCTCTTTTTTAAGTTAGTGAAATTTTAAGCAGAATTAAACATTTTCGGTAGTTTTTGTACATTCTGGAAAAATGGCATTAAAAGCCTTTTTCTTCCAAAGCCGAAATATATAATGACAACTCAACAGTAAGATATGTAATTTGATGTACTATGTGGCCATCCTTAAAAAAATGTTTGTTTGGAATTGCCGCATGATGGCTTTCAGACCCAGAAGGTGGGGAGGGGGGTGTTCTTTTTTTATTTTCTTTAATCAGAAGTCTAACTAATAAAAAATTGATAAAAAATATAAATCTCAATAAACAGTGGAAATATTTTTTTCTTTTTTCTTTTTCAAAGAGAGAACAAACCATACAAAATTGTTGCTCAAAAATAGCCCTTTCACCATTAGAAAAAAGAAACATTGTACAAAAACTTACCATTTTTTTTAATAAAATATAAATTTGTAATTACAAACCAAACATTTATGAGGTGCAAGTCAAGTTTTTAAGATTTAATGTCACCACTGACACCAGTCTATTTTGTAGGAATTTCTAAGTTAAACCCTTTGTTTATACAATTTATCCACGTACACAAACTGAAAGAACCACACATAATTCAAGGTCCCTTGGTCAAAGGTCTAGGCCTCAAAATATTCTAGCTATTGTATAATTTTTGCATGTTAAGAAAAAATGGTATGCTTCCTTGGGTAATCCACACTGACAATTACCGCTTTTCTTTTATTATTAAGGTCTTCCGTTTCCAACTATTTAAAAGAACAAAAATAGAGCAGTGAACATTTGGTCATTAATAGTTTTACAGTTTACATATTTCATTTGTTATAATAGATCATATGAAAAGGACAGATGTCAAAGTCGTAATACAACCATACTAGCTACGACGTAAGGGGTCAGTTTAAACACGAGGCGAAATAATTTTATAAATATCTTGTCTAATCCGGTGGCTTTAAAAACATTGGCCGGATTAGGCAACCTCCGGTTTTGAGGACAATGTTGCAAATTAATTATAGTATTTAATGCAATAGGTCTAGATCGTGTATTCTTGCAAAATTTTCAATTCTTCTAATATATATTAGATTTCATCAATCTTATTTACGGGACCAATTTTTATTTTCTTCTTCTTTTTTTTTGGGGGGGGGGGGACAATAAATTCATAGCGGATCTTTTATCAATAGCTCTTTACTGAGAGATATTCTGTGAAAGGTCATAAAAGCAGATCTGTTAATGATTTTATGATGTGTTACGTTATAAATTAGAGGTTTTTAGAGGTCCCCTGTCAAATGTCCAGCGTTTTAATCACCATAAATCAGAAATAAAATATCTTTGGAAATGCAGTATTGAAAAAAAGATGCTAAAAATGATGAACTTAACAATATTAAACCTTCAAAATATCATTAAACGGCCCCTATAAGGAGATAAGGAATCGGCCCCTAAAACTTTCTTTCCCTTATATTTCAGGAACGGTAATGAATTTCTAAACACTTGTTGAACAAAATATGTTTAAAATTAAAAGACCTTTAAATTTCATTTGATATTAAGAAAAAGGGGCCTGACCCCTCAACTTAAGGGACCAGAGGGCTCTAAAGACTCTTTTCTAGTCCTTTACTGAGAGATATTTTGTGAAATGTCATTAAAGCAGATATGTTATGTTACAGTTATGTATCCAATCAATGTAATGATTTTATCGTGTGTTACATACTTAGGTGTTTTTAGAGGTCAAATGTCTGTAAAATTAATCTCCCATATATCAGAAAGTAAAAATCTTTTGAAATGCAGTATAGAAGAAAACTTTCGTTAAACAGCCCCTATAAGGGGATAATGGATCAGCCCCTAAAACATTTTTCCCATATATTTCATGAACAGTAAGGAATTTCCAAAGACTTGTTGAACAAAATATGTTTAAAATTTAAAGACCTTTCATTTGATATCAAGAAAAGGGTAAAGACTCCTCAAATTAGGGATCAAGATGATCCTAAAGTCTTTTTATCTATATAGTCGTTTATAATTACTGAGAGATGTTTTGTAATATGATATAAAAGCAAAATTAAGTATAATACGTTTATATATCCTGATTTTCTCATGCGTTACCTAACTAGGGTTTTTAGGGGCCATGGGGTAAAAAAGTTTCATCTTATCTATCTTAATTGGAAGAAATGCAAGTATTTAAAAAAGCAACGTAAGGGAACTTATAAAAGGCAATACAGGAAAGCATTTGTACTCAACTCCTATTTCCAAATCATGTTTTGTTGTCGAAAATTAAAGTCGATGACGTCATGTCACCCTCTCAAAATCGGACGGAAGACCTCCTCGTTGCTCGCAACGAGATCGTGTCTAGTATATATTTATTATTTAATATAACATTTCTTTTTAGAAATCATGGTTAAGTCAATTGTATTCAATATTGATGCAATATATCTAGAGAAGGAGACACATTTTCTTAGGCATCATAGAAAAGAAAATGTTTGCATTGATGATTCTAATTGATTTCATTAATCAAAACACCAATTTCTGTCCCTATTAGGGATCTACAGGGCTTGCCCCTAAAATAATCAATCAATTGTATCTCAAAAATGATCAACAATTTTAGATGGGCGTAAGACAAAAAATGTTAGTATTCCTGAGACCTCTCGAATGAACTCAATAAAACAGGGGCTGGCCCCTTAACTTAGGGGCCAAGACAGTCGTAAACTATATTAAAGATAACTTAAAAACAATCAAGATTTTTGTAATGCATTATAGAAGCAAAGTTGTTGATCGTAACAATATGTATCAGGTAATATCATTGCCATGCCCATGTATGACGTAATTAGGGATTTTTAGGGGCCAAAATAATTAAACTTTGACGCAATGTATATAGAGAAGGAGACATATTTTGTTAAGCATTGTAGAAGAGAAAATGTCTGTATTGATAATTCTAATCGATTTCACTAATCAAAACACCAATGTCTGTCCCTATTAAGGATCTAGAGGGCTGGCCCCTAAAATATTCAATTATTTGTAATATCTCAAAAATGATCAACAATTTTAGATGGGTGTAAGAACAAAAAATGTTAGTATTCGTGAGACCTTTTAAAAGAAATCATAAAAAAGGGGCTGGCCCCTTTAATTAGGGGCCAAGCTACTCGTGAACTCTGTTACAAATAACTTAAAAGCGATAAAGATTTTGTAATGCATTATAGAAACAAAGTTTTTATTGTAACAAGAATAGTTTGTAAAACTCATTGCCACACCCATAAATGACGTAATTAGGGATTTTAGGGGACTAAAATCTAAAATCTTTAATGTGCTGTATGTGAAAAAGCAAAACACTTTGTTAAGCATTTTAAAGGATATTGACAATCGTACACATTATTTGAAAGGGAGTAGTTGAGGGGGAATTCTGATATTATAATCATATTATATTAATAGTTATTGATATTTTAATCGTATCATTTAAAAATTGAACGGAAGACCTACTCGTTACTCGTAACGAGATCGTATATAGTTAAAGATAACTGTTATATGTTTTAGTATTTACTATATTTTCTTTTCATACTTTTGCACTGTTATGTTTTCTAGTTTTAATACATTTTTGATAAAGCGAAATATTGTATGTTATGTAACAATAATTGAATTTCGCGCTACACTGAAAGCTCTACAGTACAGGAAGTGGCAAATATTATAACTATTCCTATTTCAAGAACAAGTTTAAGATCTTGAAATTGTGAAAACTATACCGGTAGATGTATTTTTGTTTAGTTATTAAGAATAATATTGCTAATCATTTTGTGTTCTCTTTATGAAAACCTTTAACGCTTCATCGAGAAACTTTATTGTTTATTATGATAAGGATATAATTTAGTCATTGAACTCAACTGTAGTGTAATAGTTTGTAAATATGTTCTTTACTTTAAATTGGTGTTCGATAAGTACTTTGTAGCAAGTCGCATAATGCTGACATTGTTTTGAGAAATGAAACATAAGTTATATATTTCAATTTGATTAATTGATAAAACATGTTATGTTCCAAGTTGAGACACAAAACAGTTATGATGTTATGTAATCAATTTCTGGTTATTGTCTCAATGCAAAGAATTGTCATGTCATGTATTAATGTATTGTATTAACATGTTGTTTTGTATATTCATTCCATTGCGAGCTCAACAAATATACGTATCGACAAGCCTTATTCCGACTTTGTTTGTTATTTGCAGCTTTGCAGCTTGTGCACCAAGACAAATTACGTCATTTACATCGAACGTACAAAACGTCCGGATTATTTGAGCTAAATTCCACACAACCAAACAGCAACCAATCAACAATAAAATTATTAAATTTTACTGTTGTCATGTTGTAAATTTTGTATTTACTGCCACCCGGTAAATTCAAAATTTACAACATGACAATACACACATGCAGGGTATTCAAAGGTTAAAATGACGAGTTTGATCATGACGTCACAAACGTTGAGCGCTGCAAACTGCAACGTCACAAGCGAAATCAAAGTTCATGCTTTTGGCTGTTACAGTGAAGATATAGTAAATGATTCCAGAGTGTCTTTTTGGTGCTAGAACCATTATGACGTCATAATTGATTTGAAGAATCTTTTTCCCGTACTTTACGGCTTTAAAGGAATTATGTAGAAAATTAAACAATTTCTTGACAATCTATTTTAAATCATGAGAAAAGTAAATCAGATACCTATATCAGGGATGGGGTCGATTACTTTCAAAAGTAATCGATTAAATTACAATTACTTCGGGTTTTAAAAGTAATCGATTACAGGCTAATTACATCCATGTTTAAAAGTAATCGATTACATTAGATTACTTTTCCTCATTGTAATCATGATTACTTGTGATTACTTTAGATTACATTATTTGTATTTCAGTTTTTTCATAGTTTAAATGCCTCATTAAAAAAACAGTGCATTTTTTGACAGGACTCTTTATTCTGGTATCAATGTAATTTGTTGCATTATTTACTATTTGAAGTAGTTTTTGCATTCCCCGATATGTATGCAGAACAGTATCTACAGTTGGCTTTCACAATACCCGATGATGGTTGATCATCAGAAAACTCAAAATGTTGTACAGTAGACATCTTTCTCTAAACTAAGTCCAACTAAAAGTGACCCTTTAAATAATTTTCCCAATTAAATAAGCACAGTATGTGAACTGTTTTCTAATGCACTTAAAAGCAAGGACTGTTGAATAGCAAACTCATTGTATCGTGACTGGACATGAATTTAAACATGCCCAAGGGCAATAAAGGAATACTGGCCAACTTTAAGACTGAACCTTATTCACTAAATATAAGATCCAATGAATAATGATTTCAACCTATTGAATTTTGCCATTGTAATCATAAAACCTATTGAATCATAAAAGTAATCAAAAATTAATCATGATTACAGGACTTTTTCGTAGATTAAATTACAATTACTTGTAATCAGAAAAATTGATGATTACTGATTACTCATGATTACTCAGAAACCTGTAATCGATTACAGCTGATTACGATTACTGATTATGATTACCCCATCCCTGACCTATATTCAGTTTGACATCATTTTATAGAGGAGGTCAAGAGCTTGTTTAATTCAGTTCTTGGGGAGACTGTTAGCATTCTAGATATATATTTTATTTGTCAAAAATAGACAAAACTCCGAAATTTGTTCCTCAATTCCTTCATATTTCATTGAATATGACAGTTTAAAACATAATTTTTCATTGTGTTTACCAAAAGTTTTAGCCCCGGTACACCCTATCAAACAAAGCTAATGTTATGAAGCATCATTGAAAGAATTTATTTTTGAACCTGTAGGCATCATTCATTTACTAGATCTTGACCTTAAGAAATAAACAGCAATGTTAAAAAGTTCAACGGGATATGAAGTTGGTTGGTCATGTGATCAAATCCTGTGAAGCTCGAAGGGCTTCTCGGTAGATTTGATCATGTACATGTACCAACTAACTTCATATACTGGTGAACTTTTTAACATTGCTGTTTAGTACTTATATTTACGTTTGAAAAAGGTAAATTGTTCAGAACTGTTAAAATTATAGAAATTTTAACGAGGCCGGGTCTAATTTGTTCTGCCTTAGATTTTTGACATGAATTCCTACTGATAGAATTATAATTTTAAGATAAAATCAAACTACTGCAGTATTGAAAGCCGGGCTCTTTTGGTGTGTCTTTATGGTGTATTCCCACTTAGCCAACATTTTGAAAAAAATACAGGTAGATTTGTGTTGGCTAAGTGGGAATGGGGTGCAGGTGGAGAACAAAAGAATTTAATTACAGGTTAGCTATAGTCTGTTTTCAGATGAAAGTAGGAGAAAAAAAATATATTTGTTAGCCTACAGAAGAAGACATATGATTAATAAGCTTCTGTCCCAGTACTTTATTTGATTTGATAAATTTAGATGGAAATGTTAATATATTTAAAAACTGAACTGTTACATATTCCCCTATAATTCATGCCCTTAATTAGGGTACAAATATCATGGTTTGTCTATTATCATCATAAATTGAGATAATGATATAAGCTGCATGACTTAACTTAAACTTGGCATTGAAAAAATATTGTAATTATAAGAATCACGTTTGAAATTTTAACTATACATCATAAGGGTCATATTTCAATTCTTTTTTTTCAATTTTCTTTGGTTTCTATGATCATTTTGATAAATTCCAATCTACAGAATATGAAATAAACAAAACTCAAAACCGATAGAGTAAAGTGCTTATATTTTTAATGGTGTAAACTTCACATTAAATAAGATTCATTGTATGATGATCAATGAATGAAGGAATGAATTCAATATTTATTTATTTTATACGATATAAAATGGTTTGGGGCAGTTTACGCTTTATAAACTGCGAAGCGGTTTATAAAAAAGCGTAAACTGTTTCAAACCATTTTATATTGTATAAAACTAATAAATATTGAATTCATTGCTTATAATTTAATTTTTTTTACTCTTCATTTAAGGAATGAATTCAATATAAAGCGTAAACTGTTCCAAACCATTTTATATCGTATAAAACTAATAAATATTGAATTCATAGCTTATAATTTAATTTTTTACTCTTCATTGTGGATAAAAACGGTCATTTGATTATTGTACAAAATTCAAACGTAACGTCAGGCGTATTGATACGTTTTTGACGTTAGTCTTACTATGACGTAGGCAACATTCTTTATACGATATAAAATAATTTTTTTAGCCAATCATAAAGCGCGTTACAACCAGAATTAAATTTTTGTAAATTAAAACGGTCATTTGACTTTTAAAATGACGTAAAATTGTACAAAATTTAAACGTAATGTCAGGCGTATTGATACGTTTTTGACGTTAGTCTTACTATGACGTAGGCAACATTCTTTATACGATATAAAATAATTTTTTAGCCAATCAGAAAGCGCGTTACAACCAGAATTAAGTTATTTAGTTATGAAAATAAAATCCTCCGTTGTCATTTTTTATAAAGTTGACCTGCACCTGAAAATTGGGCTTTCAACTAGCAGTCCATAAAACAATTAAGAACTCATAATTTTCAGGCTTTCGATTCTGTAATTAATGGTCATGATAAAGATAATTTGTTTATTCTCTCAAACCAAAAAAATACACATAAACATGAGGTACAAAATTGTGTTATTTGCGTTAAATTGTAATAATTTAATTTCATACAAATTGAGGCTTTTGATTGGATTAGCCAGTCACATGACAGTGTTTTATATTGTATAAAGAATGTTGCCTATGGGGCCACGCCCCCTTGACAACAATGAGCCGGAACTACTTTTAACATTACTTCCTGTTTACATTAGAGATCATATGATCATATAATACACATTACATACAATCTTAAACCTTGAAAAATAAATATCATAAAAAAAATTGTTTGTATTGTTCATTTAAACAATTAAGACAAGGTTTATACCAAATATATTATTGAGACAAAATTCAGATGGAACTATAGTTGTTTGGTTTGTTGTCGTTTGCTATAAACAACATGGCATATTTTGAGATGCTGGGTGTAGGGGAGACTGTAGAGATTATAGATATTGATTGGGACACACTGCACCAATTACTGGATGGTGAATTTGATGTCTCAACATCAACAAATGAAGCAGAGGAGGAGCTTGAGAGGGTTTTAAAGTAGTCCGAGTATCGCACTACGTCATAATACGGATTTTACAATATTGGTTCGACTTTTACAAAGCGTTTTTGATACCCGGTATTGATTTTGCTCTACATCGCTGTTGTAAACAATGGCAATAATAAGCAATTAGAACGGTAATATATGTATTCTATGAGAGATAGAAATGATTAATGAGAAACTCGATTCTGTAAAAGTAAAATGAAAAACGAAGTTTCTGATTAACCAGGATCTCAGGTATGCTTATCTCTTCTATGTTTTCACACACCCCCCCCCCACCCCCGGAATTTTTTTTTTCTTTTACTAAAACCGGTTTAAATTTAGACAGAAGCTATTTCGAATTTAATCAATCGTCAATTAATTAATGTTTAAATGATATCTAACATTGCTGACAGATCTAGGCAGAAAACTGTAGCAAAATGTGATTTTTACGGATTTTTTCGCAGGGTCTACTTGGTTTAGAGCTTATAGCGTGAAAAGTAATCCGTCAACATATAATTTATTTTACCAAATCTTTTTTCTAAGATGTCAATCTATAGAATAAACACCATGAATTTAAGTTTGAGTCCATAAAATAGTAAAAAAATTACCAAACGCGATACTAGCATTGCATTTTTTGTATTCTATTTTGATACATCAGGTCCATAAAGCGTACTTACTTACAAAAATTTGCACAAAATTATTGATGAGATATGGCTTAAATAAATATTTAAATTCTATTTTGTATGTTCATTTCTAGTTTTCCCAAAATTGGTAATTATTTTTAGGAAAAACGGACGTCTGGCAAATTTCATAATTGTCAATAATTTTCGCAAGGGGGTACACCCGTCTGAGAGGTGATAACAAACAAACTAGCATGTAAACATACATATTTTCTTTTAAGGAATGAATTCAATATTTATTTGTTTTATACAATATAAAATGGTTTGAGGCAGTTTATGCTTTATAAACCGCGAAGCGGTTTATAAAAAAGCGTGAACTGTTTCAAACCATTTTATATCGTATAAAACTAATAAATATTTAATTCATTCCTTATAACTTAATTTTTTTCTCTTCATTGTAGATAAAAACGGTCATTTGACCTTTAAAATGACGTAAAATTATACAAAATTGAAACGTAATGTCAGGCATATTAATACGTTTTTGACGTTAGTCTTACTATGACATAGGCAACATTCTTTATACGATATAAAATAATTTTTTAGCCAATCAGCGCGTTACAACCAGAGATAAATTATTTGTATATGTATTGCTAAAATGTATATTTATCATTTAAAGCTTTTAATGATTGAGCCCATTTAGTGCCGAGTATAGGACTACCTTAAGCCCTATAAAAACAAGAAACAATGCTGCAAGAGCCATACTATATAGTGAGATTTTAATCTGTCAGTGATGCAGAAATTCAGGATCTTAAAGAAAGAAGACAGTCAAAAGCCACAAAATCTAACACTGAGTGGGAATTAAATTTGTTTCAAGGTAAATTTAAATGATTTAAATATTTAATGAAATGCTAAAATTTAAAATATCAAGTCATCATCACTTACATTTTGTACATCCAGATTGGGACTTGAACCCAAATTCCCCACACAAAATGCATGGTTGCTTTAACATTAAGCTATCTGGATTTATGTACATTTAAATAAGCATGATAAATAATTTGATATGTTCAAAACAAAAATTTCAAATTTCATTACAGAATGGAGTGTTGAGGCTCTTGGGCAGCCAACCAACTTTCATTCAATTTCTGCACCTGAGCTCAATAGCCATCTTGAAAAGTTCTATGCATAGGCTGCACCAAGGTCAAATGAAAAAAGATCTCAATCTATGACCAAACAACAAGCGTCCGAATATCATAACAATACATTCAAAAACATAAGGTCAGCATTAAACCGTCACATGCATGATATTGGACTACAATTTGATATCGTACGTGACCGAGAATTTAGAGAAAGTAACAATGTTCTAGATGGAAAACTAAAGAAAAACCTACAAGATGGCCTCTCAAGACCAACCAAACACAAAGAAATCATTCCTAAACAGGACCTAGACAAAATTTCTGCCTATGTTTTCGGGGAACCAACACCAATCTCTTTAAGATTTCGAATCTGGTTACTTATTGCAATTCAATTTATCAGCAGGGGGTTAGAATTTCATGAACAACTAAAAACTGATTCATTTGAATTTCATGTTGATGAAAATAAACAGGAATATGTTGCTTTGTCACATGAAACGAAACAGAAAAATTGGCAAGGAGGAATTGATGCAAATGAAAACCCAAAAGAGAAAAGAATGTATGAGGTACCTTCTGCTGGGGCAAAATGTCCAGTCGCCTCTTTGAAACGAATTCTAGACGTTTCGTGACCAAGATGTTTCGGGACCCGGACGTTTCGTGACCTGACAAGATGTTTAGGGACTAAGACTTTTCGGGTCCTGGATCTTTTTGGGATTTGTATAAAATTAATGCTAAATTTAAATCCATGTTTAATGTAATTTTTTTTTTTTGTGTGTAAATAAATCTTATAGATAAAACTTAAAAAAACAAAGGAAATGGTAAATTGTACTGTGCGTGCATGTTTAAAGTACTTAATCATGATAGTGATTGATAAAACATGTTTATTTCAACCTTTTATGTTCTTTTTAATTTTTGATAAAGAGAATACAAATAAAAGCTCCGATTTAAAAAGAAAATTTATTCTTATTGTGCATTTACATGTATACAGGCCTAAAGCAAATTTTCGACGATGACCTTTGTTATAACCATGATAACTAGTATAACTAATCTGAACAATGATGAATGAGTAATAGGAAATATATTAAGTAGATAAAAACGCGTGTGTGTTGACAGCTGGGGGATCTCTTCATTAGTCTCCTCATAATTAACACCTGGGTACACCTATACACAGGTCAGGCTGAAAGGTGTGATTTGATTGTTTTTATAACAATTATCGGTAGCCCCGATCCCTCCTTGGATATTTCTAGTAATTGTATCAAATTACGGCTGAGCTAACCGTATAATAGATCAACTGTTAATATTACTGTTGGGGGTTATTAACTTGACTCTTTTTGGTACAGACTCCTGTACCCTTTATTTTTTTCGTCGACAAAATGCTCTTTTGGGAAAAAATAGTTTCACTCAGTAATATGACTCAACGCAAGTTAGCAAAAAAAAAAAAGTTTTTCCTGGTTTTCATTTGCATGTTACATGTTTAATCATTAAATTAATGTTTTCATTAAAATCAACCACACTTTACAGATCACTCAGACAAAAATTGATAAGGCCTAACAAAAAAATAAGTTTGTTTCCGCTTTCAGGCTGAAAAAAATTAGGGTCGGTAGGTCGGCTTTTTTTTTTTAGCTTTTTTTTCCCCCCTCTCCATCTGTTCAATTGTGCATATCAAACCATTTATCTATTAAACTGGGTAAGATAAAAACAACCCAAGTATTTGTTGTCATTGTTTAAATGATCTGATAAACTTTTTCCCCCGGCTGGTGGGAACATTTCTCGAGCTCAACTGGCACAACATGTGCTGCCATTTGTAAATAACAAACATCTACACAACACTGATGACATCTAAATAAGTTCTATAAGCGTTTTTACGACTAAAATTTAGAGGACACAATCGGATAAAAACGAAATTTTAACATTAACATAAAACAGAAATTTACGAAAAAACTCGAATTTTTTTGGGGGGTCGGCGGGTTTAAGTTAGGGTCGGTCGGGAAAGCGGAAACAAACTTATTTTTTTGTTAGGCCTAAGGATCGGTATCTCACCTTGCTTTTACCGGACTCGCATTGCAATGGATAGTATGCCATGTTACTATTCTTTTTTTTTATTAAAAATTGATAATAATACAGCTTCATGGATTAATTATGCAGCTAAGTTACATCTTTCATCATAGCCTTTCATCAAGTCCCAAAAAATCTTATTCTAAGTCCCAAAAGATCCAGGACCTGAAACGTCCGGGTCTCGAAATGTCTTTAACATTAGGTCACGAAAAGTCTTAGTCCCTAAACATCTTGCATCCTTTGAAACTCTACCTCTCGAAGTTGGACCCTAAGGCAACATTTTTATTTAACAGATGTTCAAAGGAAGCGCTTAAATCTCCAACAACTGAGGAAATTTGGTACACAGATGTTCCGATAAAAAAATACCAATTCACTCGTTTCATGGCCGACATTTGTAAAAATGCAAAATGCAGTAAAACTTACACATTGCACATAGCCTACGTTGCAACCTCAATCCAAGGAATGAACGACGCAGGTTTTGAGGTTCGACACATGCATATGAGTGGCCATAAAAATGAATCTTCTGTGAGAAGTTATAGTAGAGATTGTTCTACTTACCAGAAGGCTTCAATGAGTAAAGCTTTATCAAATTTGGTAGTTCCTCAAAACGAAACAAGCGACCCAATTTCAGCCAACCACGCCGTTACTTAGTAAACCAAATGTGAAGTCTCAGCTACAGCTCCAATGACATCGGCAGAGATCCCAATTGCTTTTCAATCATCTACCTTCTCCTCGGGATTTATAGCGAATTCTGCCTTTCACCAGTGTGTGTTTAATTTCACTTCTAAGTAGATTAATCCAACACATCTCGTTCCGTTATCGTTTACATTCCAAACAAACATGGCCGTCTTTCTCCGCTTCGAAATTTAGGTCAATCCGTTACTATAGAATGACGTATTCTTGCGCGGTTAATTTTAAATTTAATGTTGTAATGTACGAAATAAACATAAAACTTTGAATCTTTTGTTGTTGAAAATTAAATTATAAGGAATGAATTTAAAATTATTAGTTTTATACGATATAAAATGGTTTGGGGCAGTTTACGCTTTTTTATAAACCGTAAACTGCCCCAAACCATTTTATATCGTAATAATTTAATTCTGGTTGTAACGCGGCATTTGATTGGATAGAAAAATTTAGTTAAATTTGTATAACCTGGTTTGCACGTCACAAGACACGTCACAATGCACCAACGTACTAATTCACTTGATGTTACGTTTGAATTTTGAACAGATTTATATCATTTTTAAAAGTAAAACGGACTCAATTTGTACAGCAAATTCCAAAAAATTAAATTATAAGGAATGAACTCAATATCTACCCAAGTTATACTCGTATAACCTGGGTTGGAGCAATTTACGCTTTTTTATAATCCGCTTCGCGGATTCAAATGGTCAAACAAAAAACCCTTTTACTTCCTGGTTTGTTCCAGGTGTCTTATCAAAGTTGTTTTTTTTATGCCCAATTTCCCAGATTTGTCACTTAATGGCTATTTTTTATTTGAAAAGGCGGAAATGGTGATCTTTATAGTATTAATAAAACATTCAGTCATATTTAAGTAATAAATAAATATAATTACATTCCACATATTTTTTGCTTGTAAAGTGTGTTGAAGCTACGGTAGTTATAACACTATATTTACATTCTATTGTGTTTTTCCGTTAAATTCTGTGATCTTCAAATGCCTCTAAATGCAACAAGTAGTCAAAGGTCAAATTGACGAGTTTTATTATGACGTCACAAGCGTTGAACGCTGTAAACTGGAACGTCGCAAGCGAAAATCAAAGTTCACGCTTGTGGCTGTTACTGTTGCCATTCCATTAATATTAAGGACATTGGATCCTGCAATCAAATGTCTTAAAGTTTTTTTCTAAAGTATTTTTTTTAAATCTACAAACATAGCTTAATCAAAATTCAAAACAAAATTTTGGGGTCTATATGCTACATTTGGCGCTACGGTGTATTTAAAATGACCTTTCTGCGCTGAAAGTGCAAATTGCACATAAATGGCTTTTCCCTCTATATTTTATTATCGGAATGAACCATGGCATCAAATACAAATTTATACTATTTAAAATAAATAAAATTAAAATTATCATCAAGAAAAATGTTACAATTTCTTCACCTAATTAATATTTTGACCTTTTTGCACTGATAAAACGCTATTTTTATCCATTACCAATTTAACATGTAATGAAATTATTTATAAGTCTCAAACTTTTTCTCAAATTATGATAAACTTGTCAGAAAAAGCTTAAAATTTCAGAAAATAAAACAAAAAGTATAGGTCTATTATGTAAAATTTGAGATACATGTATGGCATGAAATAAGCTGATTTTAGGCTAAAATTGGAATTCATTTTTCTTTGACTTTTATGAATTATAAGTTAAATTTGCCAATATATGTCGATAGAAATATTGAAAAATTGTAAAGTTATGTTTTAATACTTTATTCAGTATCTAAAAGATTAGTTCCTTGATGTTAATGTTTTTATTTTCCACATGATATTTTGATAAGACATACATAGAACTAGTCGTGTTTCTTGATTGAAGCACTATTGAAACTTATATGGTGTCCTCTTTTATTTCTTTTAATTCAAACTACCTTTTATTGAAACACTAGAAAATTTTAATCGAGTTTAGGGGCAATATACATCGATAAGTACCAGTCAATCAATGATCGAACTAACTTTAAAAAAAATGGCTGCCAATATGGCGGCGCCCAGGGCTAGAAAATTTTTTGGGGGGCCTTAGTACCCCTGATTCAACTTTCATTTTTCACTGATTTTCTTATATATACGTGTTACCATTAATCCTCGCTTCGCGAGGCGGGCTGCGCTCGGTATTACCGCGGCATTTATATAAATTAAATTGATAAACAATGAAAGAAGAAATAAAAAAAAAATTCGAAAAAAATTAACGTAACTCTCTTCGGCTATTGTACGTTTTACGTCTGAAAGATGACGTCATAATGTAGACTGAGCACGCGACGTTTAGTTAAACTTTGGTTAATGATTTGAGTAGGCAACCATGCAGGCGGATCCTAGGGTGCTTTCCATTATCGTTGCCTCGCCAGCGACATCATCGAGCAACGGTGACGTAAATGGAACGTTTGGCAACGTCAAAATGCTCAAGCGAGGACGATTGCAGCTTAATATTGATACTTATCTTGAAATTTGACCGAGAAACTTTTGCTATTTGCCGTTTTAATGTATTTCAATGTATTAGGACAAATTGTAGTTTGAGAATTCATGGTTTTTTAGAATGTGATAACCTTGCTGCCATATTGTTTTCTATAATCGGCAACGGTATATTGCGTTGCAACAATCGCTCGCCGGCGACGCGCGTTCCAGCAATCGGCGACGAAATGGAAAGCACCCCTACTATGTGCGTTTCAAATAAATTTAATTTTAACGAGGCCGGGTCTAATTAGTTCTGCCCTAGATTTTTTAATGAAATTTTTTACCTGAATTTCTACTGATGTAATTATTATTTTAAGATTAAAAAATAAGACATTTACCACACAGTTTGTTTAGGGGGTCATCTCAAAGTTTGTTAATCTTTAACATAGGACCCTATGGGATTTCGCTTGAAATGTATCAATTTTGCACATTTTTTTAAACTTCTGCCCTAGGGATTTCTTTTTCTGTTCTACATATTAAAGTTATTGCTAAAAGGCATCACATGGTCAAATAAAAAAAACCTTTTACCTCCTGGTTTGTTCCAGGGGTCTTATCAAAGTTGATTTTTGTATGCCCAATTTCCGAGTTTTGTCAGATAATGGCTATTTTTTATTTGATAAAGGCGGAAAAGGTGATCTTTATAGTATTATTAAAGCATTCAGACATATCTAAGTAATAAAAAAATATATAACATCACATATTAAGGGTCATTAATATAAAATACATGGTTACTGTCTTGAAATATATGAATTAAGCGATATTTAGGCGTGTTAAGAAAACGTGACAGAGGGTTAGGCCTGCTGAACCCTCTTCACTTTTTCGACCCGAGCCCAAATATAGCTTCTACTTCGAGACAGTTATGTTTATTCCACAATATAACATTAATTTTACGCATTAAACGAGCCATTTTCAACACATTTCGCTGAATGTCTGCAGTTGAAACTATCACGCCATGGCGTCAACCAAGCAAAAAGATGACGTCACAATACAAATGAAACGCTGCGCGAAAGCGTGCGTACTCGTTCTGTACTCGGCCTCGTTAATTTGTTCTACAAAAATCAAACTGCACAGTGTTAAATCTGCGCTCGGTCCAACGGTCACACCCTTTACATATTATAAAATACATGGTAACTGTCTTGAAATATATGAATTAAGCTATATTTAGGCGGGTTAAGAAAACGTGACAGAGGGCTAGGTTTGCTGAACCCTCTTCACGTTTTCGACCCGAGCCCAAATATAGCTTATACTTCGATACATCTATGTTTATTCCACAATATAATATCAACTTTACGCATCAAACGAGCTATTTTCAACAAATTCGCTGAATATCTGCAGTTGAAACTATCACGCCATGGCGTCAACCAAGCAACAATGCAAATGAAATGCTGCGCGAAAGCGTGCGTACTCGATCTGTACTCGGCCTCGTTAAGTTTACAATAATCCAAGCGATAAGCGCGTGCTACGATCACTGTAATAACTTGCGTGTTTGTTTTATTTCTCATTTTGTTCCTAGTTGTTATCTGCATTTTAATTATTATCCTCTGTAACATCAATTTTGTTTTTTATTTTTTGTTTTATTATTTTATGCTACATACGCGTTGTAGACATGTGCCCTCTCCCCTTTTTAGTGAGCGATATCCAATATTATTGAAAGGTTTGACCACATATGCAACTATAACAAATACCTGTACATATTTTAACAGTTTTTCTCTTTTTAGTTTTATTTATTTATTACAAAATCACGTGGCTGCACGTAGATCTAATAATAATAATCAACATTTTCTTTTTTGATAAATGTTTGTCACCTACATAACGTATGCATATATGATTGGATCAATATGAGAGTAAATGAAGCATGGAACTTGCATGTGTATTTACTAAGCAAAAAAAATAATATCAAAACAAAACTATAATATAATCAGTCACAGAGTCGCCGTTAACACTGATACTGAGTACTTCCTGCATCTAGTACAGATGCTTGATCCACCTCTAAATGTATCGCGGGAAATTATAGGGCGAGATCACTGTGACGTCATACTGAACTTTCTTTTGCTCTCGACAGTTTTCGTAAATTGTCGGATCAATTCGGGGAAGAAAATAACTTCGTATGTCAGCAAAAGTTCAGATAGGTACAGTTTATTTACGTAAGCATGATTATGTGTTGTTTACTCTAGTGTTATAAAGGATTTTTTATTGTTAAATGAAATAGATGTATACGATTAATTAAGAGTAAGAATTTTCCTTAGAAACGCTTTCTATTCCACCATGTTGCTATGCACCGCTAAGGATTATTATGGGGCACCGTTTTAATATTTTTGAGGTATTTTCTGATATCAGAAAATGATTTTTTTTATATCAAGTATTCGAATTTCTGATATCAGAAATTCGAATTCTTGATATCAGAAAATACAATCCATTTTTTTAATACCAGAAATTCGATTTTTGGATATCACAAAATGATTTATTGATATCAGAAATTCAAACAGATTTTTTAATATCACGAATTACATTTTCTGATATCAGAATTTCAAATAAAACGGCGAATAAATTTTACATATTTAATGAATACTCCCTTGACCCAAAATGAAAAGTCTGAACTACAGAGGCTGATTTGCATTTTAATATGTTTTTTTATTTGAATATCTATTTTAAGTTAAAATTTATTAAGTGATTTAATAATTTTGGTCTAATGTTTTGAAAGTGCTAACTGTTCGCCAGTATAAATCCTTTTTATTATGCGACGCCATCATTTTTTAAGGAATTCCATTTAATATTCACAGCGAATCGCAAAGAAAGCAGTGCTAATCATTGTACGTATGTGGACAAACTAATTTGGCATACATCATTATTCTTAACAGGCATCTTAGGTTTGAAACACAATTTCTTGCAAATTATAACAAAAGTTGCACTACAGGGAGCATTCACTAAGTTGATAGTAATTTTACAACTTCCAAACAGGTTTCAGCTTTCCTGGCTGATAAGTGTTTGAGAAGAGGATTTTCAAAGATTTACTCTATGTGTTCCTATGTAAAACTTTAACACCCCCCCCCCCCCCATGTTGCCCCACTCTACCCCGAGGGATCATGATTTTCACAACTTAGAATCTACATTACCTAAGGTTGCTTCCACAGAAGTTTCAACTTTCCTGACCGATTAGTTTCTGATAAGAAGATTTTTAAAGATTTACTCTACATATTCCTATGTAAGACTTCGACCCCCTCCCAATTGTGGCCCCACCCTACCCCGGTGGTCATGATTTTCACAATTTTGAATCTACACTACCTGAGGATGTCTCCACACAAGTTTCAGCTTCCCTTGTTGATTAGTTTCTAAGAAGATTTTTAAAAATGTACTCTCTATATTCCCTTGTTAAACTTTGACCCCCACCCCCCCCCCCCCCATTGTGGCCCCACCCGGCATCTGGGGATCATGATTTTCACAACTTTGAATCTACACTACCTGAGAATACTTCCAAACAAGTTAAAGCTTTCCTGGCTGATTAGTTTTTTAAGGGGGAGATTTTTAAAGGTTTACTCTATATATTCATTTGTTAAACTTTGACCCCCATTGTGGCCCCACCCTTCTCCCGGGGATTATGATTTTTACATCTTTGAATCTACACTACCTGAGGATGCTTCCACATAAGTTTCAGCTTTCCTGGCTTATTAGTTTG
Source organism: Magallana ariakensis (assembly GCA_020458035.1). NCBI lineage: Eukaryota > Metazoa > Mollusca > Bivalvia > Ostreida > Ostreidae > Magallana > Magallana ariakensis. The sequence continues at coordinate 7,780,061 of CM035811.1, forward strand.
AGAAGAAAATTGTTAAAGATTTATTTTATATATTCCTTTGTTAAACCTAAACCCCCATTCTGGCCCCACCCTACCCCTGGGGATCATGATTTTTACAACTTTGAATTTACAATACCTGAGGATACTTCCAAACAAGTTGCAGCTTTCCTGGTTGATTAGTTTCTGAGAAAAAAGATTTTTAAAGATTTACTCTCTATATTCCTATCATAAACTTTGACCCCCCATTATGGCCCCACCCTACCCCTGTGGATCATGATTTTTACAACTTTGAATCTACACTACCTGAGGATGCTTCCATACAAGTTGCAGCTTTCCTGGTTGATTAGATTTTGAGAAGATTTTTAAAGATTTACTCTTTATATTCCTATTTAAAACTTCAACCCCCCCATTGTGGCCCCACCCTACCCCCGGGGATCTTATTTTTCACAACTTTGAATCTACACTACATAAGGATGCTTCCACACAAGTTTCAGCTTTCCTGGCCGATTAGTTTCTGAGAATATGTTTAAAAATTTATTCTATATATTCCTATGTTAAATTTCGACCCCAATTGTGGCCCCATCCTACCCCCGGGGATCATGATTTTCACAACTTTGAATCTACACTACCTTAGGATGCCGCCACATCAGTTTCAGCTTTCCTGGCCTAATGGTTCTTGAGAAGAAGATTTTTGAAAATTTCTCAAAATTTTTCATAAATTTCTAATTATCTCCCATTGAAAAAGGGTGTGGCCCTTAATTTAAAACTTTGAATCCCCTTTGCATAAGGATGATTTGTGCCAAGTTTAATTGAAATTGGCCTAGCAGTTCTTGAGAAGATGTTGAAAATTTGAAAAGTTCACAGACAGATGGACGACAGACAAAATGTGATCAGAATAGCTCACTTGAGCTTTCAGCTCAGGTGAGCTAAAAAGAAATAAAAACGAACGAGTTTTGTAAATCCGAAAAAAAACCTATACTATAGCTCCTTCATGATAAATTATATACCTTATTTGAAAATTGAAGAAAAGTCTTAGATTTTATATATATGATATAAACATCACACTGTTGTTTTGATCTCGTCGCTGGTACATGTATCAGCCCTTGGATGGTAACACCCAGATGTTTTACGACATGCATAGGGTTTTATTTACACTATGTGCAAACCCTATGCATTGGTTACAAAATTTTAAACCTGCTTTTGTCCTTAAATCATAGTTCCATAAATTAGGGGACCAATTTTCAAAGCATATCACATTTTAATCAAATTTTTATAAAATACATGTGCATTGTACACGAGATTGACAAAATATAATTGTCATGAAATAACTTTGTAGACATTTTTGTGCGACATAAATCTTTCCAATATTTTAACAAATTTTCATTTTTAGTAAAAATCAAATAGCCTAATATACATATAACCATGTGTCACAATAACTAGGGTAATATACTTATGACCAAGACTACATATACCATTATCAGCAAAGTGAGTCTACCAATTTTCTACACTTTAAAAAAACTGTCTACAACAATATTTTTAATATTGGCTTCATTTCAGTAATATACTCAAACAACAAACAAGACATTGTGTAGGACACATGCACAAACATCCACACTGTACACATACATGTATTTACATACATATTTTCATGTTGTTTTCAAAGGCTGTAAAAACATACTATATTACATGTAAAAATAAAAGAACATAGTACTGTGCAGATCCATGTCTAGAAATGTACAAACATACTTTATAACAGCTTCAGAAAACTAATTAGGCCTATAGCATTCCCCCATTCTGTCATAATGAAATTGAAATCATGAACAAGATTTTATAAAAAAGATTCTCCATTTTATTTCACTTGACCAAATACTGGTACTCAATGTAAAAAAAGTGCAGAGTATCATGTATCATGTACAGTATCATACTTCAAATAGTAAAAAATGACGGGGGGTAGGGGCAAAAGATGCGTCTTGGCATAAGAAACAATAGTTTATAATCTTTAGGGATGTGGATCCCACCTGTTTTCAAGATATCTAATCATTTCCAATTCCTAAGGGGGCAAGTCATCCCTAGCGGCAGTGACCAACATACCAAATGATGCACCTTGAAACAACTTGAAAAAAACAAACAAGAATATAGATGCATATTGTAAATTAGGGTCCGGTCTAATTTGTTCTGCCCTGGATTTTTCATTGAAATTTTTTACATGAATTTCTAGTGATATAATTATTTTAACAAGACATTTACCACATCGTTTGATTAGGGGGTCATCTTAAAGTTTGTTAGTTTGAACATAGGACCATATGGGATTTTTCTGAAATGTATAAATTTTGTAAGTTATTTTTCTTTTTTACATCTTTTAAAAAACTTTAGCCCTTCTGCCCTCTGTTCCACATATGGAAGTTTTTGCTAAAAGGCATCAAGTGATCATACAAACAAGAGGCCCATAGGTCACATCGCTCACCTGAGCAACAATATATATCGTAAAACCTGAGCATTATGGATTCATATACAAAATATCTGGACCACTTAGTAAAATAAAACCTAGATCAAAAATCTATTTTTGTTCCCCTATATATTCTTATATTATTATTAAACAAACTTGAAACTGGGGATCATGATGAGAACAAACTTAAATCTACCCTACCTGAGGATGCTAGACATGTTACTGCTTTTCAGGCCGATGGGTTTAGAGAAAGAGATTTTTAAAGATATACTCTGTACAATCCTTTGTTAAAATTTGACCCCTATTTGTGGCCCAATCCTCCCCCTTGGGATCATGATTTGAACAAACTTAAATCTACACTACCTGATGATGCTTCCACACATTTCAGCTTTACTGGCCAATTGGTTTAGGAGAAGAAGATCTTTAAAGATTTACTCTACCTATTCTTATGCAAAAATTCACCCCCCCCCCCATTGCAGCCAAACCCTACCCCTGGGGATTATGATTTGAACAAACCTGAATCTACTCTACATTAAAATGCCTCCACATAAGTTTCAGCTTTTTTGGCCAAATGTTTTCTAAGAAGATTTTTGAAAAATACTAACAATTTTTTAATTACCTCCTCTTAAAGGAGGGCATGGCCCTTCATTTAAACAAATTTGAATTCCTTTATCTAATGATGCGTTGTGACAAGTTTGGTTAAACTTGGTCCTGTAGTTCATTAGAAGAAGTCGAAAACATAAAAAGTTTACAGTAAGACAGACAGACAGACACCAGACAAAAAGTGATCAAGAAAGCTCACTTGAGTTTTCAGCTCAGGTGAGGTAAGAAACCTTTTACCTACTGGTTTAAAACAGGGGTTTTATCAAATTATTTTTGTATGCCCAATTTCTCAGAAATATTACAGCCATTATATTGTGAGCTGCCTCTCCAAAGTGAATCAAAAGTACAAGGGGGGGGGGGGTTCAAAATATCATGGCCATGATATTTTGAACCCCCTCTCCAATAGCAATGACAGTTAGAGGAGGGTTCAAAATATCGCAGCCATAATATTTTGAACCCCCTCTCCAAAGGGAATTGGAAATAGGAGAGGGATTCAATATATTGTGGCCATGATATTTTGGACCCCCTCTCCAATAGCAATGAAGGTAAGAGGTGGTTTCAAAATATCGCACCCATAATATTTTGAACCCCCTCTCAAAGGGAATAGGAAGTAGAAGGGGGTTCAATATATCACAGCCACAATATTTTGAACCCCCTCTCTAAAGGGAATTGGAAATAGGTAGGGGGTTCAAAATATTGCGGCCATAATATTTTGAACCCAATTTCCAAAGTGAATTGGAAGTAGGAAGGGGGTTCAAAATATTATGGCTGCAATATTTTGAACCCCCTCTCCAATAGCAATGAAAATTAGAGGGGGTTTCGAAATATCGCGGCCATAATATTTTGAACCCCCTCTCCAATAGCAATGAAAGTAAGAGGGGGTTTCAAAATATCGCGGCCATAATATTTTGAACCCCCTTTCCTATAGCAATGAAAATTAGACTGGTTTCAAAATATCCCGGCCATAATATTTTGAACCCAGGGTTCAATATTTTATGGGGAGGTTCAATATATGGCAGCGATATTTTGAACCCGGGTTCATAATATCGCATAATATATTGAACCCGGGTTCAATATTTCGCAGTATCAAAATATTATATGACACCGGGCCTAAAAGTAGCTTACACTTTAAAACAATTATGTTTATTTTACAATATAATTATCAATGTTACGCCTCAAATGAGCTATTTTCGACAAATTTTGCTGAATATCTGCAGTTGAAACCATAAGCCATGGCTTGAACCAAACAAAAGATGATTTAAAAATGCAAATGAAATGCGTTGCATACTTGAATGTACAGCCTCACTAAGGGGTTGAGATCCCAACGATTTTTTATAGATTTTTTTATATCTTATTCCGAAAGGCGGTGGGGGGCTACGCACCAAAAAATACACATTGACACAAAGCACAAGAATATATATGGTTTATGGGTGGGGCATTTTCAATAAAATAAAAAATAAGTAATGCGGTGATCTATCCAGAAAAAAGTATTTGCTTCCATTTTTTAAAGACTGACGATCAGTTTTCACTTTCACTTTTGCTTTCACTTTCATTAGTCATTGGCAGTAAAAGTCTACCGATGACATAAACTAAACCATGTCTGCGGTTTCAATAGGAATATTTGAAGAAAAGAAATTTATTACACCATAAATGATAAAAAGGTATTCGGAGAGTTGTACTTTTCTAATGTTGGCCCTTACAACGGCTTTAATCATTAAAATTTGAATTTTAGAATAGAAAGTTTGTGCAATTAAAATGAACAGAATGACATCAACAGTTTCGTAAGATATAAGTTTTTTAAAACCCAAGATGGCCAATGATTATATTTATAAAATCCTCCCTTATCTAATTTATTACAAGTGCTACCTTCCAATGTTTTTTAGAAACATAAACTTTGATGTAACTTGAAGAAAATGCCCTTTGTCCAAGAGTCATGGTTTGAAAATCTACCCTGCAGTTCTTGAGATTTATTTTAGCAAACCCTACTTTTGTTTACACTTTCCTTATTATATCCCCTTGTTTATAGACCACAATTTCTCTCTTTTTTTTTTCTTTTTTTTTTTGGGGGGGGGGGTCACATGAAAGCTCTAAGGCCAAGGACGCTTTGTGCAAAATTTGACCAAAATTGGTCCAGGGGTTCTAGATATTATATGGCCCATGTACATCCCAGAAAGTTTACACACGCTGCACAACGCACAATGACTATAGCAACGACTCTTAATTAGAGCCCTTTGCAAAGAGGAGCTAAAAAAGGCCAAAAACATTCATTCATGAACATACTGGCCAACTGATATGCAGTGATTGTAATCTTTTAGCTAAGGAGAGTTAAAAATGGGTCAAAATTGATATTAATACATGTAAATATAAGAATAAATAATAAAAATAAAGATAATTAAAAATTTCAAAGCTCGCATACAGGGCATCACTTCATAAGGCAACCAATACCATATTGCATGAAAAGCAATCTAAATGACATATATTACACTATAATTATGTTGTTGTATAATACAAAATCATATCATATGATAAAAAATATTGTATATATACATGAATGATATGATCAGAACCCTCATCTCAAAATTAAAACTTTTTTTTACACACTGCTTTATGTTGTTCTTTTTATCAGTTGCAAGTAAAATTTATACAAAAGTGCGTTTGACTGCAAAAAGGTTTGAAGTACACTTGAAGAGTTCTCATACAAATTTAAGATTGTGATGTTTTCAAACCTGCATTTAGTTAATGCGTAAGGTTTATAGTCACTCCGTGCAATCATAACTACAACATGAACTGCAACATCAACATCAGAAAACACCTTCTTCACAATATCAAGAGCTTCGCCTATAGTGTCTCCTCTGTGTGTCGCACCAGTTGCGACTTGAACAAGATACAATACTGAATTCTCTTTGGTTTTCAGTTTCTTAGCATGAGAGCATGTCTCGATATCACCACTGTCTGTTTTGTATACAAAGTAATCAATTCCCATAAAGTTTTGGACCTGAGGATATACCAAAAGCTTGTCACTTGATCCTATAAGCTGTTTTATATACAAAGCAAATTTTGCAACATTTTTTTGATGGCCTTTTAAATCTTCTGGGATATCTGTAAAATCTGGAACATCGCATTCAAAAAAATTCTCATGTGGAACTTTCAAAAGTAGCCAGTCATTTGTTTGTGACCCATCAAATTTTGTCTCTGACGGCTCGTACACTGTTTCAAGAACTGTTGAATTAGAAGGTAGGATTACTGTGCCTTGATTCTTCTGGATCTCTACTAGCATTTTCTCGAATTCCTTTCTAGCCCCTCCATTCTGAAACATTATCGTAAAAATTTCATCACTAGCATTTTCCAGCACAAATTGAAGTTGATAAGGTAATCTTTGTCGCCATGCATCTGCAAGGTAAGGTTGAAGGTGACGAACTTTTACGAAGTTATCTCCTTCTTTAAGGTCAAGCTCTGTTAATTCAACATTTGAGTCTAAATCATCTTTTGTGACTATGCAATATTCAGTTTCAAATATGTTGATTGCAATCAAAATCTTTGTTGCCTGTTTTTCTGTGAAGATGTATTCTCCTTCACTTGGGATATGCTCCAAAAGAATAGTAGTGTGAAGCAAAAATTGTGCATATTGTTCATTGTCTCCACATCCTGTAAAGTGGACAATTTCTTCTTGTCTCTGCTTTGTATAACGTGCTAAAGCTTGTTGAACTGTTTTTCCAATGCAACGAAAGCTGTACATATAGTCCAGAACACTATGAAGCAATCTAGGTGTTACCAAAAAGCGCTTCGAGAATACATCATACACTTCTTTTCCCTTCTGTGAAAGAGCATGATCCTGACAGCCCAACGACTTCAAAGAACCATTCCAAATTTTCAAAAAGTTCTCCTCATCCAATTGTAATTCTTTTCCACAATCATATTCAGCAGTGTGTGCACTGGCAGTAAACCCTGTTTCAATCAGAATAAATCTGTCAACTTTACCTGCAACTATTTCCTTAATTTGGTCAAGGTAATGAGAATTAAATACTGTAATATGATCAATGATGATACAGTCTTCACTTTGAAAATTTTCAACAAAAGTAGAAAAAGTTTGTAAGTTTTTATCTTTCCTTTCGATTTCAACAAGGTCAAAGTAATGAACCCCAGTATCATTATTTTTCCTACAATTCAAAACATAGTACAGCACAGATGATGTCTTCCCAAGTCCCTGAATTCCACTAAGGTAAGTCCATAAATTCCTACTTTTCCTACAACTTTCAATTATGTTGACAAACATTTCATGGAACTTTGTTTTCACAAAGCAACGTCTAGCTTTAAAATCCACTATATTTGCAAAAAGAGTTGCTTCCTTGTCTTCAGACACATGTTCCAGGACACTACCATCAAATTCATCAATATCCTCAGAATACTTTGGAATCTGAAAAGATGGAAAATAAATTATTATTTGTAACAATAGGACCTATCTCTTTAACTCCTGTCACACCTGGCCTGCATCCTCATAATTTATCACCATTTTCTTTTCTTATATATCTTTTTAAACTTTACATCTGTAAAACAATACCAACTACCGTTAATATACAGCTAAAAATTGAAGAGATGAGAATAAATTTGAGAACTTTTAATGTTGGCGTAAGATAAAACCATAAGCCCACATAAAGTTAATTTTTAGATTCTCATCCCCGCCCGCCCCTTTGAAAATGGCCCACCCTGATGCATTTCGTTTTATTTTTTATAAAAATTGTGTGAAAAAAAAATTCAGAAAAAAATAATCTGGCTCTGTATAAAAAAATTCAAAACATTTTAATGGCTGCCTAAACATGAGGATTACCATTTGTTTCCAGTAATGATTGTTATTATACGGATACAAATGTCTTTGTTCATTAACAGTAAGTTGAAAATCAGATATAAAATGGAATTAAAAGATTAAAAGTGGGTTTGTGCACTCATATTAGCATAAACAATTTAAAAGAAAAGAGCAGTTGTTATTTCTAGAAATGAATGGTGAAAAAAGTGTTTTTAAAAACGTAATAAATAAAATCCACCCACCCGACCCATATTTTTTGCAAATCAGGATGAGAATCTAAATATTAATTTTATATGGCCTAAACTATGACTTGGTAATTTTTAAAAATGCTTATAAAATAGACTGCTGCGGACAGAGTTTTCTATTCATAAAGCTTACATAACAATGAAATTGGCGATTTCTGCTAAGAACAATAGGCCCATGGGCCACATTGCTGACCTAAGGAACAAATCATAATACAAAATTTCTGGGCAATGTGGTATGATAATGTAGATACGTACAAATGTACATTTTATATGTGACTATTATGGGGGTTATTTATGCTTAAAATGTTCGAAAATATTATCACTATCAGTGTTTTCAATAAGAGCCGGCAACCGGCAAAATTAACCGCTTGTAGAATACAATTTTCCGGCTGAGATTTCCGTCTTAAAAAAATTCTGCCGATATAGGAGCTTGATTTTGTTAATATCAAAATCCTTATCGTTAATGCGTTTGAAAATATGGCATCAAAATAGTAACACGTCAATGACCCAGATCAACATGAACTGGTTCCCACCATATGTCAAACGATCGAGTCAACGACGATCGGATATCCCATGTCGAAGAGGAAAATCTATAATTTGTATTGTAATTTTGAGAAAAAAATCTTCGTATTGATGTAATAGTAGAACTTTAATGTATTGAAGTTCAGTGAGCGTTATGTAACGGTGACGAATTGCTTCGATACCTCATTAACAATGGCGGACACTTCAAAGTCCGAGCGAAGTTGAAGGATGAGTGCAGGTGTTTTGGCAGATAAGAAATAAATGATTTTGTGAATAGAATTTTGTGGAAAATGTCAAGAAACAGTTTTATTACGTGTCTGTTAAATGTTCATCAACTTTCTGCTACAGCAATGCCATTCGCTCGTAAACGAAATTTTGTGTTTCAACTTGCTCACTAAATAAACGAGGTAAATAAACAGTTACATGGATAAACAGATAAAGCAGAATCACTCGCTGTAACAAATTATATACGGTAGATCCCTCGCCGAGATTAGGTTTCCTGCTGTTCCAAAATTTTTTCCTTCTATTCAAAAACTTATTGAAAACACTGACTATTAATATCATGATTCACTTTTATTAATTTCTGATGAACTATCTAAAAAACAGAATAAAATGCAACAAAACTCCCGGTCTGAAAAAATTCGGATGGACGACCTGGGAGCTACAGTGCCTCCCATAGTTAAAAAACTGCAATTTATGACGCACAAAAAAATGCGCTAGTTTTGGACTGATTAACCTTATTTTCACACAAATTCTGTAAAAATAATTAGTACCATTAAATTCTTCAGCAAATTTACTACTGACATCGTCACTTAACTTGTCTCAGATTTTCTCTTAACATGATAACCGACCTCGGAAAATGAAGTATGTTAATTTAAGTCGAGATCGAGAGTCGCCATTTTTAAATGTAAACAAACTTGCACAACTTCAATTTACAAGGCTGGTGATGGTGTTTAAAAGACTATCAGAAGTAAGTGAAGTGACGATATCTGTAGTAAAATGTCCGAGGATTTTTTTGGGATCAAATATTTGTACAGAATGTGTTCGTAAATGAGATTAATCAGTTCAAAACTAGCGCATTTTTTTGTGCGCCGTAAATTGCAGTTTTTTACTATGGGAGGCACTGTAGCTCCCAGGTCGTCCATCCGAATTTTTTCAGACCGGGAGCTACAGTCCTGCAGCTAATGTGTAATCTGATGTTTCTAAAACACTATTCAAAACTATATGATGCGTATTTCGTTTTCGTGGAAATTGATATAATGCTTGTGTCCTCTTATTTTTTCATTGAAACTAAAAAACCCCGCTAAATAAAAAAAAAATGAAATCAATAATGACGTCATATAAATTTTGACGTCATAACTGAAATAAAGGGTAGTTGGTGTTACGTCACAAAGAAAATGTGTGATTTATCTCCCTGTAACCGTAAACCTTACCTTAAATCAGTGGAAATTTTTTAACATCAATCTGAGCAAAGATAAATCTTATACCATATGAAAAAAACCAAAACTCACATTAAGGCTGTCTGAAGTAGCCATTTTCCTAATCTTGAATTTCTTCCTTTTTTTCTGAAAAAGTAAATTTATAACATACAATTGTATCACAGTATGTAAATCAAATGAAAAATCAAAGTACTGAGTACTGAGAGTACTGATAGGTGGAAGCATAATTGTTATCAAAATAACCAAACTAATTTAAGGTAGTAAGCCCTATGGGACACCTGTCAACATTAATGTGAATAAAATTCATTAATATTATAATCAAAACACTCACACCAGTTTAGTATTTTCAAATTCTACAAACTTTTTATCCCAAAAATATACTTTAAATATTTTTATAAAGGTAAAAGTTATAAAAGCACCAGCAGGATTCAAACCCACAAGTAATAGATCCGTAGCTCTAACCCAGTGCTTTACACTGTTAGATAATAATTTCTGGAAAGAAACATGAAAGAAACATGAAAGTTAACATAACACATTAACTGCATGATATACTAGAGGCCCATGGGCCACATCGCTCACCTGAACAACAGGTCCTTGTATCATTTTAAATTAGGTTTTAAAAAATTTTACAAATATATTTCTATGTTAAACTTTAAACATCTCTTTGGGCCTTAGTATTGGTCCAGGGGTCGGATACAATTTTAACAATTTAGAATCTACATCATTTGAGGATGCTTGCATAGTAATCTCACAAATTGTAGCATTGTAGTACTTGAGAAGATTTTTAAACATTTTCCCAATATATTTCTATGTTAAACTTTAAACCCCTCTTAGGGTCCCAGTATTGGTCCGGGGTCACGATTTTAACAATTTATAATGCACATTATTTGAGAATGTTTGCATAGTAATCTCACAAATTGTAGCATTGTAGTACTTGAGAAGAAATTTTTTTAACATTTACTTTATTTATTTCTATGTTAAAAGCATTGTAATAACTTTGAACCCCTATTGGTCCAGCGATAATGATTTTAACAATTTATAATCTTCACTATACATACAACCTTTGGTGTAAATATTGGCATTTCTGGTGCAGTGGTTCTTAGAAAGAAGGTTTTCTAAGACATGCACCCTACTTTCATTTTAACAATTAAGAGTCCCCTTTCCATAAGGATGCTTTATACCAAGTTTGATTAAATTAGGCCCAGTGGTTCTTGAGAAGAATTACAAAAAAGGGAGGTATGATAATTTAACACATGATTGTTGAAAATGTGACTTTTGCAACTTAAATGAAACTGAAGATGAATTTGACTTTTTACTTATTTGTCCATCACTTCGTAGTTTAAAAGAAAAGTATAAATATTACTAGATACGATCTCGTTACTAGTAACAAGTAGGTCTTCCATTTAATTTTTTAAACGATATGATTAAAAATATCAATGATATTTCAGAATTTCCCCTCAACCTCTTCCTTTCAGATAATGTAATTACCATTGTCAATATCATTTAAAATGCTTAACAAAGTGTTTTGCTTTTTATGATACATCCCTATCCCTAATTACGCCATCAATGTGTGTGCCAATGAGTTTTACAAACTGATATTGTTACGATCAACAACTTTGCTTCTATAATGCATTACAAAATCTTGATCGTTTTTAAGGTATGTGTAAAAGACTTACGAGTCTCTTGGCCCCTAATTCAAAATTGTTGTTTAAATATTTTTTGAAAATATGAATATTTTAGGGGCCAGCCCTATAGATCCTTAGTGGGGACAGACATTGGTGTTTTGATTAATGAAATTGATTAGAATCATCAATGCAAACAGTTCTTTTCTATAATGCTTTACAAAATATGTCTACTTCTCTAGATATATTGTGTCAAAGTTTAACTACTTTGGCCCCTAAAAATCCCTAATTACGTAATAAATGCGCGTGGCAATGATTTTTTCTGATAGATATTGTTACAATCAACAACTCTGCTTCTATAATGCATTACAAAATCTTGATCATTCTTAAGTTATTCGTAATAGAGTTTACGAGTCTCTTGGCCCTAAAAAAAAGGGGCCAGCCCCTTTTCTTGATTTTGTTGGAAAGAACTTTTAATGTTTTACCACTTTTGTAATATATGTCTTATTATAACAATATATCAACTGAAAAAAAGATACAGATCAAAACGTATGAAAATTTTGATTAAAAATTTGTATCCAATTTTCGAGCCTAAGAGAGCTCTAAAATATTGCGCCACTGGCATAAAAAACTGTTATATGCACAACTACAAAATATGGTATACGAGTAACGAGTAGGTCTTCCGTCCGATACAATGAAATATTGATTCTCTCTGCCAAATCTGAAATCTTGTTGAAACTAGGTTTTTTGTCTCGGGACCGAAAATGGACGAACAGAAGTGATTAATGGAAATAAAAGCTGGTATTTCTTGTACATTTGCCTAATGTACATCACTGTTTATCAGGCTAGATGAAACACCTAAGAAAGTCTGTTAAACTTGTTAGAAGCATGAATTGGTTGAACCCTTTCGGTGAGTACAGGAAGTGACTGTTGACAAAGTAAAACCCGTTAAACACATTTTCAATCATTTATCATTCAGAAAAGTTTAGTGTCTCAATCACTACCTGTGACTTAAATCTCGACGGTATCAAATTTGTAACTATTAATTCAATGTATAAGGAAAGATAACTCTTCCTAACTATACCATGATTTATGTACCTTACTGTTGGCGTACTATGATGTCATAAAGGTGTGACGTCATATACTTTTCCATGACGTTATAGATTTAAACCACTTTACGATACATCATGTGTTTTTCTCTAACTCCCTAAAATTGATGTATTTAAAACATGTCTTATATTAACATTTTAAAGGAATTACTAATATAACATATCATTGATTTTGTTAACAAATCTATGTGAATTAAAAAAAATACATTACAGTCTGAACATTTATTTTTGATGCAATAGCTAACTGTCAATGTCTAGGCTAATGCAGGGTACTGTATTTGCGAGTGGTAAAATGCTAGCGCGCATCATGGAATATGCCAGCAGGGCAATTGCTATTCATAACGCCATGTTCACTAAATAACGTTGTTTATTTCTTAAGTATAGCTAACATAGATAAGATTTTATACTGATATATTCATTCTATGTAAAAGAATAAAATAAGGAAAAAAATTGTTCTTTAAATACTTCTGGTGACGATATGAAGTCATGACAAATCGAACAAAATAATGAAAACACAGATGCAAATATAGTGCTATCATCCAGTAAAGTTTGGTTGTTCGTCACAGTTATTGAGATCTCGTGGAATCAAAGTTTTTTTGTCTAGGGACAGAAAACAGACAAACGGAAGTGCTCAGTAAAAATATAAGTTAGTATTTCTTAAACACTGGATAACTGTACTTTATTGTTTATCAGTTTTACTAAAATTGTCAAACAAAAACAGTTAAAAATTTCAAACAACTTGATCTGTTTAAACCCTCCCAGTGAGAACTGGAAGTGACGATTGACAAAATGAAAGCGGTTAAACCCATCACATGTCTATCATGTAAGTTTGGTGTCTTAATCACTTGCACTTTCTGAGATATTGCGGGTAAAACATTTGTTTAAAAAAGGCTATCTGAGATATTTGAGATATCTCACCGAAAGTAAAATGTGTTGGTTTATTTCACATCGCATACATGACACATGTATGGATTTATACTTATATTTATATTCTATGAGAAAATAAATTAAATGCGTAAAAAATTAATTTTGAAGTGCTTCCGGTGACGACAGGAAGTTATTACGAACAAAACAAAATAGTTTAAAGACATTTACAACTATAGGTCTATAATCCTACAAAGCCTGAATGCTGAAGTCCTTATCATTTTTGAGATCTCGATGTTACATGCTTATTGTTGCTGGACAGGAAACAGACGAAGGAAATGAATTTTCAAAAAATTAAAAAGAACCTCGAGACATTATCATTTATATCATTCCTGTCAATTTCAAGAAAATCTATCAAGCCATCCAAGAAATCTTGTAGACAAAAGAGGGGGGAAAAATTTCAAAATTCCTATCCAATTTTCACGCCCAGGCGAGCTCCAAGTAATAGCGCCACAGGCGTAAAACATCATAATAGTGCACAACTTCAAACTATAGTCTACCTATCCTGAAAATTTTGTATTCATATCTATTTTCGAGAAATCGTGTGCACAAAATTTGTGGAAAAAAATAAGAAGAAACAGTACACAAACAATAAGTCTTCTGTTAGAAACGGAAGACCTTAAAAAAATACTACTCCCAAAATCCAAGTGTCTATAAAGTTATACAATTACTGTCTACTAATATGATATATAACATGTAAAATCAGGGTTCTCCTTAATAATTCAAGTAGCAGGGGAATTAGAATAAAGTAGGAGGCACCAGACGTGAGCGCCGAAGGTGCGAGCCTGCTAGAGGGGTCTCGGGGGCATGCCCCCTGGAAAATTCTTAAAAATAAGAAGCCATTTGAAGCAATTTCAAACATTCCAGACACAAAAATGTGGCATACAGATGAGTAAAAAAAGAGCAAAGTGTTTAAGAATACTGCATTTTACAAACTCATTTTTTCGAGAATGCATGCATGAATGGGTTTTTTTTAAGGACAATAGAACGTTGGAACATGTTCTTTCTTTTCCATTGCAAGTTTCTGTTTCTCCTCAGGTGAAGATTTGTTCCAACCATACACAGTTAGGAACCAAAAAGTTCAATAAAATCTTGCTTCAGTCTTCCAAAGCCTTTATTTGGTTTTTGATTTGAACAATCTTTTATTAAAAGTTTCGGCAACATGGACATGATGGGGTCAGTTGTTGGATAGTGAAGATAATAATTCTTTTAAATTATTTGTTTCCGGAGACAAAACGGATTATAATCAGTATTCTTATGCGTTTTTCTGTTCACTCTTCTGACTAGTGTTCCATATATTTAAACGGAATTAAATATGAAATATTAAGTTCTGCTAAAAAACAAGGGCACCGCAAAGCGGAGCATCCCCTCGTGAAATGGAAATATTGTTCGGGAAATGCATTATTTAGGAATAAACATGTAATTGAAGAGACCAAAGTTTGAACTTGTAAAAAACCAATTTGAATTCCTATCCCCATGCAGGCTCTGGGGTACATCCATGGGGGATGGGTGCATTTACGTGGTTGTACAGTATTCCTCCCATTGCTAGCGAAATCACATCTCAAACGTGTTAAACTTTAGCAATATAGTTTTATAAATTTTCTTTATCCAGTGACATACATTACGCATTTAACGCATTTAGACAATTAGTGTAGGCAAATTTAAGTTTGATATTGAAAATGAAACGTAGCTAAGATCTGGCGATTTATAGTCAACTCTATGAGAAAATTCGAGTTAACATGTCGTAATCTTAACCCAAATTTTTTAAAAATATTAACATATCTTCAGCAATTTACATGAATAAATTCCCACTAATCATGTTGATGATATTCGTCAAAGTCTCTTCTGAATTATGAACCTGTTCTTCTCTGAGTAATTCGTTAAATATAGCCAAAAATTCGTCTCGGACAGTTGCTTGGTTTGATTAAACTAGGATAAACTTTATCTCCTGCTTGCTTCAGTTTTTCATTTTGGACATCCTTCCAACTCCCCATTTCTCAAAAAATGTTAGCTTCTTTAACCTTTACAAGTCTTACATTCAACAAAATATCAAGTTGTTGATATAAAATAAATACCTTCACGAACCGGAAATCTTAAATAAAATTTCTAAGTGTTGTAATTTTAACGATATTTTAAAAACTATACAACTGAGTTCCTTGAAAATAAATAAGGTTTGTCCTTCTAGCATGCTAATGAAGTGATAACATGCATGCGAGGGTTCTCTTTGAATCTTGCTAAAAAGGCTGAAATGGACACACACACACACACATACATACATACATACATACATACATACAAACACACGCACAGCAGCGATGCTATATCCCCCTCTCAACAAGTTGCGCGAGGGGATAATAACAAACATTCAAACACACATTAAGCTATTAACTCTATTAACTCACCGCAACGTTGTTCTGTCAAGCTACTTTTGCTCAGAAATTTCGATTGAAAACTCGTATACAAAGATGATTATGACATTGATTTAATGAAATAATAATTTGTAATAGTATTAATGGTTTGGAAAGGTACATGCATTTTCTATTTTTTATTTTACAGAAATGTGCAATCTATGATAAATATTTTTAGTTTTGAACGAATTTTATCATAATGTATGCCCCCCTCCTTTACAATGGTGTAATTTTATCTAAGTTTTTGCATAAAAATTTGGCCAATTAATATGACAGTTGTTTTAATCTTTTACAAAGAGGCATATTTGTGCAAAGGTTGAGGAAATTCTATTGGAAGCTAGCTAGGTTTTTTTTTAATTTACTCATGTTACTAGAAAATTGAAATGGAGTGCACACACACACATACACACATACATACATACACACACACATACGAACACACACATGCACGGTAGCGATGCTATATCCCCTTTGCAACAAGTTGCGCGAGGGGATAATAAGCCCAAAAAACCTGTAAAATTTCGACCCGGGTTTGCCTTCCCATTTTACAAACTTGAAAATCAATTTAACAATCCTCAATGAATTTCCAAATATGCATTGTTATGAAGCAATATTTGCAATGAATACAAAAATACCGGTTCGTAACATATCCTGAAAATTTCAATGGCATTGGTTAATTATTATACTAGACATAAATTGAAAAATCTAGATCTGACCCAGCTTTTATTTCGCCCCAGCCACTGAGGGTTTTTCCTACCCATTTTACCAAGATTCCAAGTTTTTTAATTTCTCCAACATTTTAGGCGAGATCTAGATTGAAAAATGATCAAATGACTTATCCCTTCCGTGAGACTAAAAATCTGTGTGCCACATTATTAACACATCAAAATGTGTCGAAATGTACAAGATACTTGATCACAAAACTTATCGAAAGCAGGGATGGGGTAATGGTAATTTGTAATGGTATTTAAGTGTAATTAATTACAAATTTTGATGTAATTGAAAGTAATGTGTAATTGGCCAAATGTTCAATTACATGTAATGGTAATTTAATTAATTACTTTCAAAAAAGGCATGTAATTCCAATTACTTTTCAATTACTTTCAATTACACATGTACACTGATGTACATATAAATATCAAGATGTCCACTACCCATTTTTCCCCACACTAACAATGGTACAAGGTCAAGTTCGAAGAGTAGTTAAAAAGCATTGAACTATTATTATATATATATGTCATACTAAATAATTGTCAAAATGGATTTTTTCAGTGATTCAATATTCAATGATAAGTTTCCCAAATTTAATTAGGTACATGTATTTGATAGTTGGTTTGATCCCTTTTTGCTTTAAAAACTGATTTTTCCTTCTTATTAGAATAATTAGTGTGTTAACTGTCATTGAGTTAGTTTAAAATATCACTGTTTAATTTAAAATCAAAATCAGTGTTATCAAAATTATATAAACTATCAAGTCATGCTTTGTAATTGATAGCTTTAAATACACAAAGCTAAAATGCATGGCTTCAAATGGGTGTTAAGTTTTTGGTGCCTAACAACGTGTGTTCCCTTATTGCTAACATTTTGATAATTAGGTAGAGAACAACAGGTGTGAATTGTCTTTTGATAACAATTAAAGTCTTCCCTCTACCCGAGATTAACCTGTACTTTGGCATTGTATTTACAAAGGAAAAAAAATAGTGTTTAAAAATGCAAAGGAGAAAGTTTTCATATAATAGTTTGTATGCAGGAAATATTTTAGTTAACACGATAAGGTGTAGGTTAGGGCATATGACTTTTAAATGTTTATTGAATATCAAGGTGGTATGGGACACCTCCATATTGTGGCTACCAGTACCTGCGTACTGAAATAAACAATGAAACCAAATTTATATTTTTTCTTTCCAAAAATTGTAACTTATCAGAGTAGTTACATGTAGCAAATTCTCAAACAGTGAAATTTTTTTGATTATGAGGAAATTTTATTCATATTATAGACATACCTCCTGAAATGTTTATGTGTTGTAGATAAATCATGGTTTTAGTAAATTTTGATGAAAATGTAATTTAATTAATTATTTCTGCAAAGTAATTGTAATTTAATTAATTATTTTTGAAAACTCTTGTAATGGTAATGGTAATTTAATTGAAGAATTTAAGCAAGTAATTGTAATTTAATTAATTACTTTCCATTGTAATTGATCGAAAGCAACGGAGGTTTACCTTTGAGTGATGTAAATTCTCCATATAATCACGAAGATATTCAGAAACGTATGATAAGTCAAAAGAGAGCAAACCAGGGAAAAGACTCCTCTTGGATTATCCTCTACAATGTGTTTATAGGTTATGCAGCACAGGATCTAGATCGATGTACTTAAAAAAGTAACAACACTGTCAACATTCTGTGGAATATCTTTATGTACTGAATTCTTTATAAAAGAAAATGTTAAGTGTTAAAAAATTTGTTTTAGTTACAGTTGTAGTACCGGTAGGTGGCGAATTTGCTACAAGTAGGTGCCGGCTCTAAAGGAGAACCCTGTATAATACATCATTATATTACAGTAATACAAAAAATGATTCAGTATCATATTTGTGTCTTATAATATTTAACAATATCATATTTGATATGATATCATATCATATGATAAAGTACCATATCATTTGATTCAATACAATATGAATAGGATCATGATAATACATATCATATATATCAACAGTCATATCTTGCAAGCAAGTTTGAGGTAGCTTAAGGACAAGGTTTTCTAAGCATCCTTGATGAGGGAGATCAGGCCCTGTATCTGGGGCTAGCCTTATGCTTCAAAACCAAAGTTAAAAAGTTCAAGTTACAGTCAAAACTGCCGAAGCGGCCACCCCATTTAAGCAGTCACCTTTCGTATGCGGTCATTTTATTTCCTCCCGATGAAAAATCCTATATAATTGCTCTTTAAAGAGCGGTCACCTGTATAACGCGGTCAGCGTATTTTGATCCGAAGCTTTACAGTCGACATGCACTAGGCGGCCATTTTGGCCGGTCACATGATTTACACCCGGGGATTTTAAACATGGCTTCTGAATGCCGGGTTATCAATATAACAATAATTAAACGCTTGAGGCGAGAGAAACCATATTTAATCGATGTATTTATAATACATAATTGGCAGATCAGATACCAAGGGGAATCAAGTGAATTGTTTAAACATGTATTAACAATGTTTCTTTTATAAACATGAATGAAATAGGTGTCAAAAATGTCGGTGGCGAGGCAAGAGAAAATTGCTTGGTTTAATAATATGATTTTGAGTTCAGATACGGTCAGTTAAAAACTTAACTGATGATTTGTATTAAAAGTGTTTGTTTTCTATTCATACGGTACTCATAAAAATAGTGTTATAATTCTGAAAATGTCAGCGACAAGGTTATACCACGTAATGACTATTTTCAATAATTTATAAAAATATAAATATTGCATTGTTATGTATTTGTACTTATTTGTAAATATGATAGATACTATAAAAACATCAAATCAATTACTTTATCTATCATTTTGATACATTATGCTAAATATCAAGTAAATAATTAAAATAAAATTGAATAATTGTTTTAATAAGGTATTTGATGCTGGCAAATTCACAAGTCTCTATTCAAAGGCCACCTCTGTTAAGAGGTCACTTTGGGTGCCTCCCGCAGGTGACTGCTTAATACAAGTTTGACTGTATTTTTTACTAAACTCTAGGTCAATGTAATGTTTGAAGAAATAAACTTATGAATTAGTAGTTTTAATAAAGCATCTCTAGGATTTTGATTAAACAGTGACAGCATGGCAGTAAAAAAGATTAAAGAAAACCTAAATTACTTCAGTTTGGATTTACGAAGAAAGGAAAGAGACTGACGGCAATAAAAAAGATATAAAAGTAAAAATAGTAAAGCTTAAAACTGGATACCGAGACATCGGACACTCTGGTCTGGTGTAAAAAATGACGCATTGGACCAGAGGCACTGCACATCAGTCAGGTCCGACTGTCCAAAGTCTTTCGCATAGACTGTATAATAACTGTTTAAGTCTGTCTAGGCATGAACACATTTTCTTAATTATGAAACCAGCTCTACCAAGACTCTAACTCTCAGAATGCTTGTTTTTCATAATTTTCTTGGCCCATTTTCACACACACCAAATAACCAGAAAATGGAACTTTAGATATCATGTTTATGATAACTGTTTAGATGCACCTTTACCTGACTTAAGTCTTAAAGACAAATAACAATGGTGTATGAATTTTGGAATATAAACAAGCATTCTGAGAGTATTGCATAAGCAATACACGTCCCCTACCGGTTTGTGGAAATTGTGAAAACAATGCACTGTTCTGCAGAATATTGAACCCAAACATTAAAAAATTGGAATATAAAATATTAATTTTCTCGAAAATAAGTCAACCAGACGCTACAAAAGTGTAAACTTGATCTGTAGTTTGACATTTTGAAGCTGTTCAGCAAAATTCATATTATTCCTCAAACGCATAGAGAAAAAAAGTGTGGAAAACTGAAGTGGGACAGACAGACGGACGGACAGACGGACGCAGAGGAAAGCTATAGTCCCCTTCGGTGAAAACCGGTAGGGGACTAATAAGAGGATAACCAATGCATTACTGGTCAGTCAAAACTTGTTAAAATCAAAGACAATTATAAAATGTCATAGCTGACAAGGTGTACTAATGCCTACATCCCAACAGAAGACTAAGTAATTATGAAGTACTATAGCGGCAAGTCTTTTTACCCCAAGGAACCCCAATGGTAGAAATGAATAACTATTGATACCCAAGGGGGTCTCATTAGAGTGCAAGGGTCACCACTTGCCCTTGGTACCCCAAGGATACCCCATGGATACCCCAAAGAACCCCAAAGATACCCTAATAATACAGATTTATTACGGGCCGCCAGGAGGCGGTCCGTTATTTGATACACATTTAAATTTTGTAACTGCGTTTCTGCGGGATAGTTTCTTTTATTGAATAAATATTATGCTTATTTTTATGACTTAAAAGTAGTTTTACATGTAGAAACATGTTTAACTATTAACTAATTACGAATTACCAACTTATTGTAATATCAACACCAAAAGTAATAAACATCGGTTGCACAGTATGTGGTTGCATCGCCCATATTTATAACCCCTAAAGATAAGACTATCCCTAGTTAATTATAAACTTACAACAGGAGTTAACTGAGGCTGTGAAAATGTCTTCAGAATTAGTTAATTATCATTTGATTGCCTTTGGGGTTAATTTAAACGATTGTAAACTCATAATATAAAGCAACTTGAACATCTCTTTCAGAGGAAATTCCGGTTAAGTTACAGATCATAAAGCAACCATTTCGCCTACATTGGTCCTTGATTGCCAATAAAATTAATACTCGCCATGTGGGCAACTAAATCTTTCAGAAATTGTCGCCCACAGTAACAATTACTCGCATTTGCAAGTGGGCGAGTGGTTATTTGCAACTCTGACTAACAGCCCAGCATTTCTACAGATCGTTTCTCCTATAGAGAGACAATCTAGGTTGTTTTGATGGCTGTTCCGTGTAACCCCAATAGTTTTGCTAGTAATGTTTACATGTATATCGATCAAAGGAATCACATGCAGACATTTTTCTTTGGATTTTTAATACTCTATACTTATATATAAAATATCTTTAAATCATGTTCCTAATATTTTAAGGACAATTTAATTGGATTATTACTACTACACATAGTATATTTTTTGTAAAAACACGCAGTAAAAATGTGCTCAGGAGGTGCTAGGAACAGCTGCATTAATCTCTTAAAAATAACCATTTGAGGCAATACACATCGTTTTGACTGGAGTTGACACGTGAAATTGACATAGTTTTAAAACTTTTAACTATTTGAAGTTGTACTTTCATGATCAGTGCGAGACAAATAGGTAATTCTGATCTGATAATTTACTGATGACGTTTGTGTTATATTGGAGAATAATGTCCGCGGCAACTTTTTGATCTTGGCAATAGCTGTAGTAGAATTTCGGTTAATGCCGTTGTAGTGCTACGGTATCAGCAATTCCTATGTCGCAAACTGTAATGTGTATGGTTAACTACATATTGAGTTGAAGCCATCCAATTTAGTCATCATTTGTCCTTACAATGATGATGGTCTTATTGATTATATCATTTACAGTGAAGTTGTCGATTTACCCAAATGGACCCAAATGAACCTAATGACGATTCAAATGGAAAATTATCACAATAAAATCAATCTTATAATTATTCTATCAATTGCATTATGAACTTACATGTATTTTGTAAATAATTAAATATGGGGACTGTTCATGTCATAAATTATATCAGGGTTGGCTGGGAAATGGTATTTACCCTCCTGGTAGATACTACTGATTTTCACTAAACTGGGATATACTGGGGAATACAAATTTATAATCTTTATTTCTTTAGTTTGCTCAATGTAAAATGTATCAATAAGCATCAAACCTTGGCGGATTTCATTACGAAAACTCTGTGATGTGGTGGCGCTATCTTGCAAGCAATTTGGGTTGCACTCCTTGCATTTTAATCGAATAAAACAACGGGTTATATACACACTACGGTATTAATACAACCTGAAAACATGTTGACTACCGAATATCGGAACATAATTAACAATGCTATTAAACCAATTAAGTTATAACCTAGGGAAAGCACGGAATGTTTTATTCATAGTGTTTTGTAAGGACCTATACCGGGAGTGAAAAAGTCGCTGATTTATATGAAAGCTTTCATGCCATAAAACCAGGTATCGTTGTTGTGAATATTGCGGAGCAAAGAAATTAAATAAAACAGAGCTCATTGAACCTTTAAAAGCAATAACCATAAGCAGGAACATATATACTAATGGGATAGGCAACTTCTACATGTTTACTTCCCATGCTGTCATGGGAGCCTTGACAAGTTTGTACAACTATGTTCAATTCCATAAAAATATATAGGTTTATTTAAGCGATCTGGTTAGACCATCGTTGGGTAGGCACTGTACTCGGGAACTTGTGTCTCAACCTGTTAAAAGCACTTAATGTTTTACCAAAGATCACACATGTTTTCTTTTAAATTTCATATTTACAAGCACTGCGATTGGATCAGCTACTCACAGCTGCAGCCAATCATTAAACGGAGCTTGTCACTGAGTTTTCGTAATGAAATCCGCCAAGGGTTTATGGGGAGCAAAATGGACCAAAAACACTTGGCTAGCGAAGATGGTGTTTTACAGATTTATAATTCAAAGCACAAAAACCGGGAATTACTGGGAGAAAAAGTACAACTACATACTATAGTACGGGTGCGTCTTTTTACCCCAAGGATACCCCAAGGAACCCCAATGATAAATATTAATAACTATTAATACCCAAAGGGTCTTATTGGAGTTCAAGGGTCACCTCTTAGTACCCCAAGGGTACCCCAAGAAACCTCAAGGATACCCGTAAAAACCCCATGGCACCCAAATGATAAAGTTATTAACCAGTGATACCCCAAGGTACCCCAGTGATAGAAATTAATACCCATTAACACCAAAGGGGTCTCATTTGAATCCAAGGGTCACCTCTTAGTACCCAAGGATACCCCAAGGAACCTCAAGGATACACATAAGAACCCCAAGTAACCCTAATAATAGAAATTAATAACCAGTGCTACCCCAGGAGTCTCATTATACCCCTATACCCCCGCAAATGAAGTTTAGGGGGGTATATTGGTTTCACCCTGTCCGTCTGTCCATCTTCTGTAGACGCAACTTTGTCTCCCCTATAGTATTTTTTACTACTGCATCAGGAACAGTCTAAAAATTTGTACATATCTTGATCACCATCTGAAAATATGCACCTGCAAATTTTTTTAAGATCAGACAAGATTGCAGGTGTCACTACAGTATTTCACTGAAGGTTCACATCAAAACATGGCTAAGGCAAAATAATTCCCGAATTTTCCTTTGAATTTGGGGCGTTTCCGCTCGAGACAGGAGCTGATTTTTTTTATGAGATGAAAAACAATGTGTAAGAGGTCTAACTATCCCAGTTTTGTAATAATGCGAGGTCATTTGAATTTTTGATGCGTGTTGTTTCCGGAGGGAGGTGAAAAGGCCCGGGCTTGATTTTCAAGCACATGTGTAACTTCGAGGTAAACAAAGTCTCATGCCTTCCTGGATGCACGTGTGTATTTTGCTAGGAAATTGTAAATGAAGCGTTGTTTATAAAGATGTCAAGAGGATTTTTTCAGAAGTTCGTTTTGAATTTTTAACCTGTATGTAAAGTTGTGCAATTTTGGTAAGAATATATAGTTGACTTTAATACTGTAGTGCAACCTGCAATGATTTTATGACAGTTTTCATTTTCCTTATTCTATATGTTGTACACTGATGTTGAAAAGTAAGGGAGGTAATCTTTATAGATTTTATTAATTAATTTATAGTATTAAAACACTTTTAAATATATTTATATAAATACAGTCAGTTCAAGCATATCTTTTACAACATACACCATAGCATAGCATTGAAATCTCATACCATAGCATTGGAATCTCATAGCATAGCATTGGAATCTCATAGCATAGCATACAATCTCATAGAATCTCATTCGTCATACCATAGCATTGCATACAACATTTTTTTTAACTCGGTTTTAAATGTCTTTATTTCAAAAAATAAATGTTTACATTGCAGATTAGTGCTAAACTTTGGCTTTTTATCATTTTACTTCGAAATGTTTGGAACTCTTCTGTGTATGGAGGTGTTTTGTTCAAATCTCATAGCATACCATAGCATAGCATAGCATACCATATCATTGAGCCCTTCATTTCAATCTCTCATAGCATAGCATACAAATCTCATAGCATAGAATTGAAATCTCATAGCATATCATTAAAATCGCATACCATAGCATAGCATAAAATTGTAAAAGATATGCATGAAATGACTGTACATCCAGATGGAGGTTTTTTGTCTTTATGTGTAATCTAAATTTATTTTTTATAAGTATTCTATCAACCGACTATGCAAAATTTTTGTTTGTCAACGATAAATTCGTAGGAGCTAATAAGAACATCAAAGACAAGTGTGGCTGAATTCATTTGTTTGAAGGGGGCCATTTTCTGAGCCATGGTTTAGATGGAGCATGTGTGTAGGGAAAATGATAATCTGTAAAATGGGCAGTGGTTTTGGGGCTATTTTAAATCTGTTTCATGTAAACCAAAAGTTTCTATCATTATAAGGAAATAAATAATACCATTACTAATAAAGAAGTTAACTATTTTTAGAAGTTGTTTAAATTTATTAGTCAAGTAAATTGATGAAGTGACTCTATAGGGCATTAATTTAAATGAAATTTAATATTACTGATATGATTGTATTGTTTTCGCAATCTTAAAATTGTTTGTAATATTAAATTGTCTTTATAACATATTTTTACATAGTATAGTAATTATGGTAATGTTTTGGAAGTTTATTAAATTTAACAAGCTCAAAGAAAATTATAGTCCTATGGGATCAATTTTCTGATATGAGTTCCATTGTACCATAGGAGAAAGTAAGGAAAATTTGAAACAACTACCGGTAATTGCATCTGTCAAGACTCTTATTAAAAAAATATTTAAAGTTTTATCAACAGAAGAGCATTGCTTTGCTACCATTATTTCCATTTACTGCAAAGGGAAGGGTTATTGTCATTTTGTTGGTATTTCTTTAAAACAATTAAATAAAAAAAAATATCAGATACATAAATTTGTAAATATATTACTGTTATAGGGTGAATTAACCATGCATCGGACACATACCTTGGATCGGACAACTTTGTATAAATATACAAATAAATGTGCACGCGCTCGTGTGTTGTTTATAATTGCAGGTAGACATCCCTTGTATATTGGTAGTAGCTCTTGGACAGGGATTAAAGGGCCAAAATAAGCCTTTACATGTAGACACAATGGCTTCACCATCAGTGTTGCAATATATTTACCTGCACCTACATCTCCTTGTTTATTGGGGGTAGACAACCCTCGTGGGTTTTGCTTTTGGGTAGCTTTTTGTCTGTATTAAAAGGGGAATTCAAATCCAAAACAGTACACAGTTTGGACCTCAGAGCATTCCTTACAAACTTTTGCAGAATTTGTATAGATAAATGGTGTTTAATAAATGTGTACATCTGGAGAATCCCTACAGCAAAATGTTCATCAACACCCAGTGTTTTTTGGGGGGGCCTGATTTGGGGCCGAAATTCGGCCCCAGTCCCAATCAGATATTTCCAAATATTTTCCCAATTTTGAACCGAAAATTCCCAGTTGTAATTTTTAAAAAAATCTTTGTTCAAGTTGTAAAATTTTTACGTACGCCTTATCTAGCCTGTTCCGGTTACGGTAATGAATACTGGATAAACAATAGAAAAAGAAGCATTGTGCTTTAATTTGTATTTCATTTTGAATAAATTATAGTCATAGAAACCATTAAATTTCATTATTATCAATGAAAATGAATTTTCCCAATTTTCCTGTTTTGTCGCTATTTTTCCCAATTGAAAGGGCCCCAGCCCCCAGTCCCAAATTGGTGAAAAAAAACACTGACACCCAAACTCAAACACAATGAATAGTTTTAGTCCTTTTTCATAAAGATAAAATCTGTAATCAATATTATATTACTCTCAATAACTTAGACTATAAAGTCATAGACATGTAAGCTATTTATTGATAATTGAAAATATCAAACAAAGACTTGAAAATATGTTTCAAGAAATGCTGTTTGTTGTGTATATATATAGGTAAAATCTCAGCTCTGAGTCTAACTTGCTTAAAAATATACCCACCCCCCCAAATTACCGTAATCCGGTGAATATAATACGCAGTAGTGTACAATATGCACCCCCCACTTTGGGCCTGAAAATGGTGAAAAAAAGCTTGTTGGGATGTATAATACGCATCAAAAAAATTGACCAAACTGTAATCCTGAGTATCAACAAAGCAGTTATACTTCACTCAACTTCATAGCGGGAATACGCTACCGGAAATAAGAAAACCACAATATTTTCTTAGATACAGATTTATTGTAACTAATACATCGCGGTAATATCTTTAATTCATAATCGATGTTTTAAATAGACCTAGTATTAGTTATTCTTCCGTAAATAAAATCAACTACTTTTAACAAGCGTTATATAATTGTTTACATGGTTTAGTCATTACAATCCATGTGAAGTGAAAAACGGACGATGTACAGGTATGAAGAAAATGGACCTAGTTAAATTCTTAAATGACTCCGATCAAAGTGATCAATTAGAGGCTTGGAACATAATAAAATATATGCACAAATAGTTGTGTTGTGTATAGTACACATAGTCTAAGGGGGGTGTCTGAGATACCCAAGGTGTCAAGCGTTAGCGGTGGGGGAGCACAACTGTTTCGATGGCTTCAATTAACGGAATAGGTTATAGAATTATCTATATTCATAATTATTTGCAATAAATTAATTAGTATTACATGAAACTGGTAAAAAATGAGCCACATGATGTGTAAGCTGTTACAAATAGCATGTGGCCATCCAAGTCCGCATTCTATTAATAACAGCTGTAATGGCGGCGTACACGGAGATAAAGAATAGGCAGTTCAAATAAATTTTTAAAGGCCATTTTGAAACAGTTTATTTATTAACAGACTTAAAGTGTACATTTTCTTTAATTACAAGCTATATAAATGATTTCCTAAGGGTTAAATAATAATATATGGAATGTTACGATGTATAGCGGGGTATCGGTCATGTCTGTGAACAGCATAGTATGATACCCCGTGCTTCAGCTAGGGAAAAAATATGTCCTAATCCTATAGGGATGTATAATACGCACCCCTTTCTCACGGTAAAACATGCTGGGAAAAAAGTGCGTATTATATTCACCGGATTACGGTACTACATAGTAGAACTTTACATACTAAACTAAAAATAAGGATGAAAAAATAACCATTTATTTATACAACCATTTTAAGATTATTTAAGCTTAAACAGATATCATCAGTAAATAAGTTATGCATAAAGACCGAGAGTCGTTTGTTCCTTTTCCCTAAAAGAAGTCATTCAGAAAATTAATGCACCTTGTTTAAAATTTATCAATTAAGGTAATACTGTCTAAATAAATACCATATAATTGGAGTGTTGTTCGAGTACATTAGAGTATATTTGAGGTTCTTTGGGTTAACAATTTTTGAGAATGTCATTTTTTCATATATGTTTATCAAATACTGGAAACCAATTAACTTTAACTTGCATGCGAGAATTTTTCAAGAGGTCAACAGGAACCTCATCGTTACAAATATTTCTTGCTACGAATCAGTCCTTGCCCTTTAGGTGTAAGAACAACACAGTTGTAGATTAGGGTTGATTGCAAAAATAAGTCATCATAGATGAATTTATCTTAAGGTATTCCGGAAATAAAGTTGTCACAAATGGGCATTGAAAAACAGTGCATACAAAGCATATGATATCTTATGGTTTCCAATTGGACCAAATTACACAAAGTATTGTAAGGGTTCCTTGAAGCAGTTAATGGTATACACTTAGTGCCTCGGGTATCAAAGGTCATAAATGCATAGATGTATCATTGGAGTTCCCTGGGGTTCCTTGGGATACCTAGGGATGACCTATCAAGTGTTTTAAATTTGTATTATAAGGGTATCCTTGGGGTTCTATGCTGTATCAAGAATTATAAATCTGTATGATATGGGTATCGTTTGGAGTTCCTTGGGATTTCTGTGGGGTTCCCTAGGGTTTTCAGGGGTGTGTCAGGGATACCAATCAAGAGTTATGATTCTGTATTATTAGGGTATTCTTGGAGTTCCTTGGGATATCCCTTGGGTTCCCTGGGATTCTTAGAGGTGTATCTGGAATAGCAATGAGTACCCAGGGTTATCAAGAGTTTAAAATTTGTATCATTAGGGTATCCTTGGGGTTCTATGGAGTATCAAGAGTTATGCATGGTTCTATATTATTAGGGTATTCTTTGAGTTCCTTGGGATATCCCTGGGGTTCCCTGGGATTCTTAAAGGTGTATCTGGAATAGCAATTAGTCCCCAGGGTTATCAAGAGTTTTAAATTTGTATTATTAGGGTATCCTTGGGGTTCTATGGAGTATCAAGAGTTATGATTCTGTACTATTAGGGTATTGTCGGAGTTCCTTGAGATATCCTTTGGGTTCCTCGGGGTTCTTAGAGGTGTGTCTGGAATACCAATGAGTCCCCAGGGGTACCAAGAGTTTTAAATTTGTATTATTAGGGTATCCTTCGGGTTCCTTGGGGTTCAATGGTGTATCAAGAGTTACAAGAAGTAATATTGACGCAAGCGTCAAATGGGCTGCAAAAAATATTAATGTTGTAGGAGTCATCATTGGTTGTTTACATTAAAAAAAAAACACCACAAAGAAAAAAATAATGAGTTAATTTTAATGGTAAACTTTAATTACTTTATTTTCAGGAACACGTTTCGAATTTTAACATTTTACTATTATTTAATTATTAAGAATAGAGTTCGTTACTGTAAGCATCTAACCGTAATTGTATGATCATTGCTATAGTTTGAAGAACACACTGATTTGTACATTATTCTAATACAAAGTTCAATCATTATTCTCTTGGAGATTGTGTATTTCAAACCATCTTGATTTTTTGTTGCATTGAATTGAATTAAAACTTAACGCATTAGTTTACATGATTTCAAAAGACCACATAATAAAATAGAAATGGATTGTTTTAAAGGTACATGTACAATCATACTCATCCAGTAGAATCTGCACAATTTAAAGGGTAAAAAATAAGCAGGATAATTTTTTTTCTAAATGTTATTATAAATCTTATCCACACTTCAGTTTGTGAAGATGATCATGGTTATTTCAAAAGAATTAAAAATAAACCAGGTTAGCTCAAAGGACTATGTGCGGTTTTATGCATTTTTTGCCCCCAAAATCAAAGTTTTTGAAAGAGCTGTAAAAATAAGGTGAAAGATAGTTAAGATCATATTGAAAATAAAGGTGTAAAAGGTTATCACCACAGTGACGTCATAATGAAGAAATGGCGTCATGAAAATTGCATTATTTTGATAAATTGATGTTTTGTAGCAAAATATGGGTGTTTTCCGATGGTTTTTCGACTGGGAAACATCGAGCGCAGGCTTGCTCAAGTACAATTTTTTAGTATAATGTGTATAACTACATGTATCTGAAGAAAAAGATATGTTAAAATCGCACTTGAGCAGACCTGCGCTCTATACTTCCAAATGCAAAATATAGAGCAAAAATGGGAATATTTTCATTTGTTTGCAAATTTGCGGGAATTAGGTCATTTATGTGACGTCATAGATAAACAGCGAATGAGCAATGATGACTAAAATCAAGATAAAAGTTATAGGCATCCTCTATACAATGCTTTGTGAAGATTAGATTTTTATACGATACTATTTAAAAATTGGTTGAAATCAGGGGCAGATATTTGACCATACCGCACATAGTCCTTTTCAGGTTAATGCAAATTTCAGTTCTCTCATATTTTTGCGTGAATACATGTAATTGATATGGATGTCATTTTATGATATATATTTTTCTACCGCATACCACATAACATGGAAATATAATAAATAGACACACAAAGTTCTATTTAGACGCAGCACATAGAAATTCAAATACATTTCATGTCATTCAGGTCTTTAGTATTTCAGGTCTTTAGTATGTCCCGTATACCGTTCCGACAATTGGAATAAATGTTTGATAACTTTGGTTTCCTTGCGGTGATAAAAGTTTTCGAGACAAAGTCAAAGTTTTTAGGTTGGGGCAAATCAACGGGTTAACGTTGCATTTAACAATTTAACAATGGGTATCTAACAATGAGAGATGTTTGGTTCCTTCTGAATTCTGCGCTCGCCCCAACGGTCACACCGTAAAACATATTAATAATAACCATAAAAGTTCAAAACTACTTACCACTATCTCATTTTCAGCCGCTATCAAGGTACATGTGCATGTATGACACCATTTTGTCTTTGTGAGCGCCAAACCCGGATGTTTACATCAGAGAAAACGGCATACTACCCATAGTCCTCTGCGTCTCCGCACACAAACGAACTCTGGCGGAAGTTTCAGAAAACGGTTACGTTTGGTGCGTTGATTTACCCGAATGGACCCAAATGGCGATTCAAATGGAAAATTATTACCAAAAAATCACTAATATGTTTTACGGTGCGACCGTTGGGGCGAGCACAGCATGTGATCAAACAATGAATTATAAAACAATCAATAAAAATAAAATTAACAACGTAAAATTTGAATGCAAAAAAATAAAACATACCTATTTTTCAGTAAATTTTCATTATTCATAGTTTATAAGATTTGTTATAATTTATGTATTTATAAGTAGAACAGTAGTTTAATCTCAGATATAATGTTGTTAAATAATAAAGACTCCTCTTTTAAAGTGATTGTAACGTCAAAATGTTGGTGGTATCGAACCCACAACCTAAAAACCCAAGTTCTATAGAGTTTCCTAATTGCTGGTACTCTAACCACTGAACCATTTCATTCACAACAAAGTGCGTTGTTTAAATGCTATATGAGACTATGACATTGAATTTACGGACTTGTATTATATTTCTAAAACGTTCAATTGTTGAGCTACAAAATGACATTTTTGAACTGTAGTGGGCCATCTCTCCACATTTTTGTTGAGTAAAAACGGTTAAAAATCCATTAAACCACATTTAGTCTGTAAAAAATATATTGAGCTCAGGCCCACTCTATGAAAGAAAATGCATTGAAGTTATAAAAATTACACTATTAGGAGGTTTTGACACGCATACGCCAGTTTAAATCAATATATTGCAAGTATTTAAAATATTTAAAGATTACAACCCGATGTTACGCATGTTGACAAATGGATGCTAACACTTGGAAACAAATGTCGAAGAAAGTTCATAATAGAGTTGTACTCGCGAGTTAAAAATTATTTGAGAACAAACGGGGCGATGTTTACGTACAAATGTAAATAATGTTATCTGTTAGTGAAAAATTGCCCCCAAACCAAAGAAAAGATTCTCTAATACATTTAGCAGGGACGGGCGCATATGAATTAAAGTCACTATTTGTACTTCGCTCATCGAATTGCGTTATTCAGTTCATTCTGAAAAAATTCGACAAAAACTGTTTAGTTAACAGAATTATTATATCTTACATTACCGTTCACAATGTACCATAAATGTAAAAAATCTTTGAAACATCGTAAAGACTCGATTTGCACGTGAATTTTACAATCCGATGTCGATAAGCGTGTTTGAGAGAAAGTCAGCAGCAAGTAAAGCGTCAACATCTGCAGTAAATATTGTCTGATGAATATCGAGGTACCTGTAATAAAATTAATGTTTCTACAGACTGAGTGAGGTACAAAATAAGGTACATTGTAAATCACAGGTCAGTCGAAAATTAAACACATTTTCATCGTAAATTTAAAGTTTTTTGTGTGTTCGAACACACATGCACACTTGTAGAAGAAACTGTGCCATTGATCGGTTGAAGTTCAATAAAACGTAATTCATGTAATATTCATTGTCAGTATCTGTTGTGAATTCTTTGGAATAAGCTACAACAACAAAAATATACCGCTCAACTAAAACTAATGCGTTGAAAATGGCTGAATTTATCGATGAAGCATAATTGCTGAAATATGAAATGGCAAACCAGTTTAAATTGTGTGTTTCTGACAATTATTTATATCATAAAAAACAAGAAGCAATTATTGTGACCAATTGTGACCAATTATCGCAGTGATATAGTTTATGGAGTCCTGATACAGAGTTAAACTTAAAGAGTTACTTATGTCAATTTTTCATATTTATGTATGTACAATGTAATAGGGTCACCTGTAAAATACCCACTTCTGTACTTTAATATGTTTAATTTGTAAAATCTGTGTTTTACAAGGGGAAATAATTCCCCCCTCTCCCTTTTCCCTCTATGTCAATGATTGCGAAATGGAATTTTTAAGCAATGGAAATACTCCAATTGAATTACAAGAACTATCCTTATTTTTACTGATGTACGCAGACGACATGGTTATTTTTTCTCAGTCTGCTGCTGACTTACAGTCAACGTTGAATACTTTAGAAAATTATACAGAGAAATGGTCGTTAACAGTTAATGTAAACAGGTTTTCAGAAATGGGGGAATTTTACGAACAGAAGATGTGTGGTTTTATAAGTGTGAACAAATTGAAGCAGTGAACAGTTTTTGTTATCTCGGACTTTTGTTGAATTACAATGGCAAATTTCATGTTACGCAAAAACAATTGTCATTACAATGTATGAAGGCGCTTTCTGCACTGAAAAGGAAATGTTGTAATATGAGTCTTAATTTTACTACGTTTTTGTCCCTTTTTGACACTTATGTAGGAAGCATTGCTTACTACGGTTGTGAAGTCTGGGGCTTTCATTCTGCCCCAGATTTAGAAAAAATTCATCTTAATTATTGAAAAACATACTTAATGTTAAAAGGGGCATATCTAATGCAGTTATTTATTGTGAATTGGACAGAATGCCTCTGCAATGTATCAGAAAAATACGTAATTTAAGATACTAGATGAAACTTTTATCATCAAAAAATTGCATTTTGAATTCATGTTATGTTAATATGTATAATGAAACTTTAGGTAAAAACAAATGTAAAAACTGGGCTGCAGAGATCAAGAACATGTTAACAAGTATTGGGCCAATGAACTTATGGGAAAACCAATTTTTTGAAAAGCCAGAAATTATTTTAACAATCGCCAAGCAACGTATTTTTGGTAATTTTAAACAGTCTCTACTAGATGATATAGATGCCTCTTCCAAATGTACAATCTATAGATATTTAGTTGATCATTGTTCCTTGCAGTCATATCTAACAAAAAGAATTCCTTTACAATATAAGAAACTTATATGTAAATTAAGGTCTTACCATCGAAACTGGCAGATATAACAATGTTCCATTACAAAGACGTTTATGTCCTCTTTGTACTTTAGATATAGAAGATGAATATAATTTTATACTGAAATGTCCCTATTACTGTAACTTAAGAGAAAAATTCCTTAAGAAGTTTTATTATATTAAACCCTCTGTCTTTAAATTAAATCTATTATTGTCAACACAAAATGTAAAGGATTTGTGCAATTTAGGTAAATATATTAAGAATGCTTTTGTAATCAGAAAACTTCATGTATAAACTTGCCTTTTTTCAAGTGACCAGTATATGTGTATGTATTGTAACATGTGTATATTAATTGTATATGTCTATGAGCTGTACAGCTGTTGACTAATAAACAATACAATACTTACTAATAGTCGAGCACTAGTCTACCACTGGAAAATTATGCTAAACATACATATACACAAGTTAGTTTATTAAAAAGATACAGACCCTACTGCGCACCAAGTAAAATAAACATGTAAACATTGACGTATATATCTTTGGTGGCGACATTAATGCTGTGTTTATCGAGCGATATCGACCATTTAAGGTCAGACGACACATTCCTCAATTTTAGATAACTTTTTCCAGGAATTTGTTAATGGTTTACTACTACTTTGACAAGCTTTCTTGCAAAAACTTAGGGTACCTTACCAGGCATTTCTGCAAAATATTAGAGTATGCAATTTACTATATAATCTTCTTGAAAATACACTTGAATTGCTGATATAACAAAAAATACACATACAGGACAGCGAAATTCACTATATTATAACTATATCTCCGCCGGGGCGGGGCTTTGAACTCACGACTTCTAGAATCTATACGCTTCTGACAGTGAGTGGTCACGGTTCTAACCACTCGACCATCTAGACCAATAACCAAATCCAAGTAAATTTTGATCATTTTTAAAGTAATTATAAAATTAATATTTTTTATTGGAACTCTTTATTACGAGGAGATACAAAAAAGATTCTCGAGGAACGTGTCGTCTGACTTTAAAGTGGTTTTTTTTTTTACATAGGTAAATAAAAGTAAAAGAACATCCGACTCGAAAACATCGGATGCTCTTATCCCGTAAGTTTTAATGCTCCTACTAGTGTCGGACAACTACCATTGTAAAAATTATGGTGAATGTTACATGTTTAGTTTAAAATATCCAGGCCCTCTGGTACTTTATCTACATAATATGATCAGCATCTGATTTTAAAACATCGGATTCGAAACATTGAAAGCCACTACTATGAGCCCCGAAATATTCAGGGTAATCTACTACAGTCATTTATGCATATCTTTTACAATTTTATGCTATGCTATAGTATGCGATTTTAATGATATGCTATGAGATTTGTATGCTATGCTATGAGATTTGTATGCTATGCTATGAGAAATCGTAATGAAGTTTACTAATTAATTGTCATGCACTACATGTACTACTGGAGGGTACCATGTCTAGTTTACAAGATTTCGTCACTATTGTAATGTTTCAATATATCAATTATGTTGGAAAGTTTTGAACATCGGGCTTGAAAACATCGTAGACCTTCACGGGGTCATTTAATAAAAGTCAGTCAACCATTACCAATGTGAAAATATGGTGTATGTGTAACATTTCCATTAAAAAAAACCCCAGTTGATACTGTAATTTCTTCTATATATTATATGAACTTACAATACCGGGCTCGAAAACATCGATAGCCCATACACTGTAAGATTAACTTAAGTGTTATCTTACGGTCTGTTATATTTTCCCGCGTTTCGATAGCAATAGCGGGAAAATGTTGTATTAATGACCACATGTTTATAAGTTATATGTATTGTATTGGTCAGAAATTGACCAATAGAAAAAGGTTTTCAATGGTAGCTAAGAACATGTTTTTGAGGGTGGGTCACTTCTAGCCGCCGTTTCAAGCGAGTGACATCAAAAGTTCAGTTTTCACTACAAATTTTTTTAGCCCTTCGGGCATGTAGACCCATCATTTTAAGCCAGCCCATTCCAATTTTTACATGCCCAACTCAAAATTCTTATATTTACCGGTACATGTATGGTGCAACCAAAATAAATAAATAAATAAATAAATAAAGGTTTTATATCAATTTTATTGTATTAGGGACAATGTTTCAAATTGTTTACACCATGCACAAGACATCAGATTGTTTTCCGAGTCAGACATAGCCATGACCTGTCTTTCTGCCATTGGTGCTGAAACTTTCTGACACGTTTTTGTTCATAATTCACTTTAGAGTCACTTGCTGGTCGTTTGACCGGTTTAGCTTATTTCAAAAATGGCATGACAGCCCAATCATGACTACACGTGGCATCAATGCACGTCTCGTAATTTAGCAAACATATATACAATTGGTTTAACTAAACACTTCAATGATTACAATTGATGCTTATTTGACAAGTCGTACCGAGACTGTAGACTGCACAAAGCAAGTTACGCAAATAACTTGGGTACGATGGAAGAAATGGCAAGTAAACATATTGTACGTTGACAGTAAATTTAAACATGCCCTCCGGGCATGTAATTTTGCAATTCGTACATGCCTGCCTGAAAATTTACCAGGCCCCAGGCATCGGACTCCTAGGTTATTTCGAAGACTGAAAGTTAAAATAGTTTTTATGAAGGTACAAAGCAATATACATGTATGTGTTTATATAATCGCATACGGATGTGTCATTTATTATGTTTGTAAGTTATGAGGTCCGTCATAACATTACAGCATCCAGCGGCACTTGGCTACGGACACAGGTTTTTATGATAAAATATTTTTTATCTCTAGTTTTTTTCCTGGCCGGTGTAATGAAGAATAATGACCCCCGTAGAATAATGACCGGGGGTCATCTTTCTACGTAGAATAATGACCCCCCTAGCTGAAGAATAATTGGATTTTTCTGAAGAAAAAAGACCCAGGGGTTATTTTTCTTCATGTTAAACATGAAGAAAAATGACCCCCATAAAAAAATGACCCCCCCCCCCGTAAACATGAATAGAAATTGGTTACCCCGTATCCAAGAAATGACTTTGAAATTACTTAACTGTTCACTCTGTTCAACTGATTTTGTAGTTATAAACACCGAACATGTAAATAAATCGCTGTATATAGTTGTTCATATCCGTAGCAAGCACACGCAAAACACTCTGACATTGCCACAAATTGAATGTTAAAAGTTACGTTACTTCTCTCGTCGGCATACGGCGGGAAAAAAGACGCAAACAAAGAAAATTTCACCACAATGAGGATATTGTGTGATAATTAACGAACAATAATCATGAAAGAATAATTGTTGTAATGATATAAGCAATATTCATTGGTGAATGAATTGTCAATCGAAGAATGATACATGTATATATCTTTATGGAAAAAGACTAAGGGGCAGTAACGTAGGAATATGAATACTTCTTATTGACATTTCTTGGGGAAAGTGAGTTTAAAAAAAATCATTCTGCGTTAGTTTTGTTTTCTTCTACGTAATACATGACCATCAATATTCTTAACATTTGTTGTAATGTTGTTTTGTGATCATGAATATACTTTATTCTTTTGGAGCAAATTTGTGAAGAGTACCTGACTATAGTAAATCTAAATAGATAATAAACACTGATCGATTATATAAGAAAAGATTGTTTCTAAAAGCGTTGATTAGAGGTTAGGGCCCATGTTTGGGGTTAACATCACGCTGGATTTTGATCACACGATCTTTATTGTATCCAAAGTTACCAATGCTCATACAAGCTATTGAATCAATAACCGTCACACAGGTACCTGGTATATAAACCCTTCAATTTCCTTACACCCGATTGCACATCTGAAACTCGTGGCCGACGTGTAGCGTTCCTTTCGTTGTCTTTGGATTTTATGCATTTAATTGTTATTTATGTGCACATTATGTCTGTAAATAATGCAATGACCAGTTCATTTGATGTTAGTACTCTCCTGGTTTGAAAAAAGTGCGTAAAACTTGACAATTTCATCGTGACCGAGTAACATGGCGAGGCAAGATGTACGTCCACACAGGTGAGACCTCTACAGCGATATACTTTGAACTATTAAGAGGTCTATGGCTTATATAGGGGTGTAGGAAGAGCGGTGCTGAAAGAGAAATATGGCGGACAGTGCCTATTTACGAACGGTGTTCAGCTTTAGCTAAACTAAAGTATGCCGATGATAAAGTAAAATATATTTTCTATACGAGTACTCTCAGTACTTTGACAATTTTCCTTATTGGCCGTTAACCTCTACTGGCGTAATGGCTGCTGTCAGTGCCTACTAACTTCAGCTTGGTTATAATGCCTAACAGTGGATTAAACTTTTCATAATTTTGGTTTCATCAATAATTCTGGGTGATGAACTTGTATACCCAGCAGTTTGTATTGTGGAAATCCTCAATGCAAGTATAATTCATGAACAATATGAAAAATATAGAAGATGCAACGGCGAAGCGCGAAGATGCGAAGACGAAAGTGCTAAGTTGCGAAGGCGAAGAAGTGATACTACTATTGCTTCTTCGCCTTTGCAACTTCGCACTCTCGCCTTTTTAGCTCACCGAGACGAAGTCAATGGGAGCATATGCTATACCCCTGGCGTCGGCGTCCGGAGCTGGTTAAAGTTTTAGTTGCAGCTCCTGTATCTATGCTACATGTATTACTTGTCCTCTCTTCACCAAAATTACATGAATGATGCACCTACTGAATCTGGACCTACTGAATCTGGTTCCTAACTTTCAGATGCTGGAAGAGGTTTAGGTTTTTGGAGTAGGTTAAAGTTTTTTGTTGCAGGTGCCCTTTAATAGCAATATCTAAGTTACTGCTGGTCTGTACTTCATCAAACTTGCATGGATGGTGTGTCTTATGATACTGATGCACCAAACAGGCTTGAGTGCTGAATCTGAGCTATAGGTTTCGGATCATTGAGGAGGTTAAGGTTTTTGGAGCAGGTTAAAGTTTTTGTTGCAGGTGCCCTCTAATGATTATATCTTAGTTACTACTGGTCCTAACTTCTTTAAACTTGTATGGATGGTGCGTCTTATGATACTGATGCACCTGACAGGCTTGAATGCTGAATCAGAGCTATAGGTTTATGATTCTTGATGAGTTTAGTTTTTTGGAACAGATCACATGTTTTATAGATGATAGCTTGCATAGTTGATTTAACTATATTGTAAATGAAACGTAGAGGTTGCTTTAGATGCAGAGTCTGATCTCCATTATCAAGGATGCTAGAGAAATCCCCTACCTCACTCAAACCTGCTTGATAGATAGATGTGGTTGTTGTTAAATGATGTAACATGCTTCCTATAATATAGTATTGTATGATTTGAAACACTATTGTTTAATAGGATGCAATATAAT
Source organism: Magallana ariakensis (assembly GCA_020458035.1). Lineage (NCBI taxonomy): Eukaryota > Metazoa > Mollusca > Bivalvia > Ostreida > Ostreidae > Magallana > Magallana ariakensis. The sequence continues at coordinate 7,819,522 of CM035811.1, forward strand.
ACCATATGTTATATTGTAAAACGTTATATGATACGATAAAATATTGTATCAATTTGTTTTTATATTTTTTGATATGATATTGTATAGTAATATTGTTATGTATAGTATTGATTTTTATGATACAATATTATAAAATATCGTATCATACGATATTGTATAATATGATTTTGGTTTATATGATATATTATCATATCACATGAAATTGTATTTTATGATATTTTAATATATATTATTGTATCATATGACACAAGGTGTATAATATGATTGTATTATATATATTTTACTTTATCCCATGATATTGTATCATTTGATTTGATACAATGTTGTATCAAATTATATTGTACTATATAATACAATATCATATTATGTATCAAATATGATACAGTATCATACAATACAATATCATACTATAATATTTACATTCACTTTCTTTCCCTCTATTAAATTGCATTGGTTGATTTGAGTGATATTTACGCACAACACAGAAGACCCAATCACCAAATCTGGTGCGTATGAATACATTTAGTATTCCTTCAGTATTTCTCGAAGAACAGGAACTGACTCTTATCGCGACTTCAAACCTGATAACGACCTGTTATTATACTTACGCTGATAAATATTTCATTGATGTAAATATATTTTAACAGTTAAATATATTTATTGATTAATTTCTTAGTTTACCAAGAGCAAATTCATTAAATTACAGAAAGAAAAATAAAATTGTGTTATTAAAATTTAAAACACTGTGCACTTTTTTTGTCAGCATAGTTCGGCTGTTCCAGTGGCCATTACGTTTATTTTGCATAACTCGTTGAATAAGACAGAGCTTTTAAAAAACAAATCATATTTGCGGGAAGGAAATACATGTTTAAAAAACGTAAATATAAGCATTGATTCATTATTTTTTGAAAGATGAGGTCTTATAACTGCAACGATGAGTGAAAACAAACGTGTATGCACACACCGTTGCAGTTATGAGACCACATCTTTAAAAAAATAATGATTCAATGCTTAATTATACAATATACTATCATATGTTTCAATGTTATGATGTATTATAGCAATATGATACTGGTATTTTTTCATATAATGCTATATTATATTATGTTTTATGATATTCTATTATTTGATCAAATACAATTATAATGTATAACATAATACAATGTCATATCATACGTTACAATATCATATCTCACAATTTTTTACGATATTTTATGGTTTTATATGATATATATTGTAAGTATGATAGGATGCAAGTTTAATTTTAATATACCTGTATTTTATTGATTAACATATGAACATATGATTATCATACAATTTTTTAACAGATGATATACGATATTGTGTCAAAACAGAATCCATGAATATCCAAGATCATAAAGAATAGTTTTCATATAATATGATAAAGGTGGTCTCATAAAGGTGATGCCTCTTAGAGGTGATGCCTCGTCTCGGTGAGCTTTGTAATCTGTGATTACCTATGTTTTCTAATTGCGGAGCTCTCCATCGTTTAAAGGGTTCCGATGCATATTTTGGAATTTTTTTTTATAAAATTAATAAAATAAAATTATCCAGGGGGATAGGGTCCGGACTCCCTCTCCCGTTTTACTGCGTAAAATTATAAATATTGAATTTTCCGGGGGCGGACCCCCTCTCCCCCTCTGGATCCATGCATGAGCAAGGAGTGTCGCATAATGAAATTAGAATGTTACTGTGTTTGGTCCACGGTAAACAGACGGCTGGTAAGTGACAGGAGTCTAGAAGTGCATATGTACACATTATGGCGGACATTAAATTTTGTGTGGAGTAGATAATGATTAGGCATAGCCAGCACTTGTAAAAATATATGTTACATGTACATAATAAAATATTTATAAACATTCATAGTAAGCGCGATGGCCTAGCGCATGCGTACCAATAATAGCATGGATAAATCGGAAAACCTTGGCGAGTACGGTGCTGTATTAAATTCTATGTAATCGACCGAGACTTGCTGAATGCAATCAAAAAAGCGAAGGCGAAAGTGCGAAGGCCAGAGTGCAAAGTTGGGAAGGTACGATAGTAGTATCGCTCCTTCGCCTTCGCACCTTCGCACTTTAGGCATCACATCTTTGCGCTTCGTCGTCGCATCTTCGCACATTTGCTCCTTCGCCTTCGCACTATCACTATAGGTCGAAGTGGCCCTATTGGAACACCATAGATATATGTAAATGTAATTGTTAAGATGACAACCATACCCTGATGCAATATCTTGTTATAACGGAAGGATTTTCATTTTCTAAGATATACCCCTTCTTTCACTTTAAGTTTATTTGAAAATGAATTATAATTTCTGTTACTTTCTGTAAACTGCAGCAGTAAAAATTAAAATAGTGTAAAGACTATTTCACAAATAATAAAAAAATATACTGAAAAACTTTAATCTACAAGGGGGTCATTATTCTACAGGGGTCACTTTTCTTCATGTGGAGTGTGCTCATTTTCATGAAAATGACACTAATTCTTCAGGCAAAGGGGTCATTTTTCTACGTAGAATAATGACCGGGGGTCATTTTTCTGCGTACAATAATGACCGGAGGGTCATTATTCTACGTAGAAAAATGACCCCCGGTCATTATTCTACGGGGGTCATTATTTTTCATTACACCGGCCCTGATGCGCTTTGCATCGTTTCGTTTAAATGCGCAATATAACTTTATAACATGCACTAAGGTGTTACAAATATGTCTGGATGAAATCATGTTTTATGGTGTGATTGTAGTATATAACGTATTTAAGTATTGTGTTGAAAGTAAAATAAAATAAATACGGCGTCCAGCGCACACGCACGGCTGGCTGTCATACATGGTACTTGTATGTTGTTGTTTATGTTTATAGTAAGTGAAGTAAATACCTACTACTATCTCTAGTTTAAAAGATCATTTGTCTTTTGAAAATAGCCCTTCGCTTACTTCTAGGTCGTTGATGAATTCACGTGGAACGGTTTGATGTCTAAGTCCAGATGGTATAATGTATGATTGGAACATTGGTGCCTATTGCTGGAACCCTGTTGAAACCTTTAATTTTAATATAAATAAACAATGTAATTAATATAACATACATATTAACTGTTCTATGGTGTTGTTTAATTAATTCATGGTTTGATTAACGACCCCGGGTTTAACCTCACGAGACGATAACCAAGGGTAATAATTCCTAAATCATGGTATAATTTACCCAACAACACAAAACAGTTCAAACTTTGTATGGAAAATCTGTTTTGAAATAATGATTAGCTATCAAATATTTCTTTTGATGCCTTAGTATTTCAATTTGACATCGTTAAATATCTATCTTCACGCAAAATAAATAAGAGCTTCAGTGTCGACGTAACCAACCTTGCATTATTTGTTAGAAAATATGCAAAAGTGTTTCACATAAGTCGCTTTACAACTCCGTTAAGTAAATCAGACCCTTTAACGTTATCAAACACATCACAGTTAAACGTATATGACCTTTTAGACTCCTCAATAATTTAAACACCGTATCACACGGCAAAGTACAAACTCGGAAATAACATAGCAAAAATGCACCATGTTCTACGTTAAGAAATCGTAAATTAATCTCGAACACGTACACAAGTACATGCATATATGTAACCTACCAAGTCTTACTTTAATATCACAAGCTAGTCCAAAATATAAATAAAAAAGGAGTAACTTCTAATAAATTTTTTTTGTAAAAAATACACTAGCTCAACATCATACCTCAAATGCAGCAATTGCTACTTCGGACCCCAGCCAGTTAACTAAAAAACAATTAGAATATATAGAAGAAAATACAACATAGGCCTGCCTGTGTTAGTAGACTATTGACCAATGCCTGAAATTGAAGCACAAAAAGGGATATTCGGATCCTATAAAAACTTGGCATGTACATTGTAAATAAATGTTTAATCATTATTGTACCTACCTGTTATGTGTTATTTAGACTATTTAGACTATTTGACTACTTACAATCCTAATTTTCAACAAAATGACAATAACGTAATTTTACTTTTATAGTCTCTAAAAAGCTTTAATAAAAAAAAAAAATTGACAACAGCAGTTTATCAATAATAATTGTTTTTGTCACTGATTAAGAAATTTACCACTTTGGTGACACAGAAGTGTTCAATTGCAATTTTTGATTAACAACGTTGTACATGAATATTTCTGAAGTTTGCTTTCTTTACAATCGATTTATAGCATGCGGGTTGAATAACCCCAATCATTCGGGGGACGAAACCAAACGATTTCCTTTTCTAAGAATTCCCGTGATGCACTTTGGTTTGTTTTTTCGTTTGCCCAAAAAGAAATTATTTCTATTTACTTTGAATATTTCTAACTTTGAAAGGAGACTGATTCTGCTCGTGTAAATAGGAGAAAGTCCATAACTTTCTAAGATAAATGGTTTGTATGGAAAAATATTGATACTGTAATAACAAAAAAATCGAACCAAGCAGCTTTAAGAGGCCTAAATTTTGGGCCTAACTTTAGTCTAGTCCGAGGACATACACCGAAACTTAGTCGGGCGTATCTTGCATTTCAGAAAGCTGCGTAACCTTTAGACTATAGCTATAGCATAAGTACTTGACAACGCAGCACTGCACATTCATAAAATTGCTTCTATTACTCTTATATGTATACGTGTATGTAGCATGTGGAAATATTACATATTTTAGAGAAACTAGCAATTGTACTAAGTTTTATTTAAAAACATTTAAGATTTGATAAATTCTTGTTTCACACAAAGGTTAATTCTTTTTAAAATAGTATTTCTTTTCCTTCAACAATTTACCGGACAAAAAACACATAATATCAAAATTAGATTATACAAATACATAAAACATTAAACGGAAACCAATAAAAAACATTTAAGATTTGATAAATTCTTGTTTCACACAAAGGTTAAAATTTTTAAATAATATTCTTTTTCTTTCAACAATTTACCGAACAAAAAACACATAATATCAAACTTGAATTATACAAATAGATAAAAGTTAACATTAAACGGAAACCAAATAATGGTGAAGTGTATATGATTTTCTGGAATACCAGTGCAAGGAGTATTTTTTAGTATAAAAACACACGGAAATCTTAAATGAATTATCTGTATAATAAATGTATAAATAAATGTTTAATTTAAAGCGGGCTTACTCGGCATTATTTTGGTTGAAGTACATGACTTGTGTAATGTGCTCTATAGAATTATCAATACATCATTTCAAGTATTTAGGTAGTCCAAAATATATGTTATTTTATTGCTTTTATCATGTTGAAAATTTTGAATTTACTGGGTCGGTGTAAATTTACAAGTTGTCATATTGATGTTTACATCCAATTTTCTGACCTTTGTCGATCTTTGTCTTTGCACATTTCAACTGAAATGAGTTTAAGGGGTTATAAAACAAAATTAATGCATATTTGTTTTCAATCATCTCGCAATTTTTTGTATTTTAGCGCAATATAATGTATTTTATACATGTACATGTATAATGACAAGTTACACTTTCTGTATCCAGTATTTAAAAGTAATAATTTATATTTATCAAATCAGTTTGAATTGCAAACTTGTCTAAACTCTAATGTGTCATCATTCTTGCAGTTAAAAAACATGTATCAACAACATATTTTCACTTTAAAAAGAGAATCACAAATTAAGTTTATGATTGTGCATTAGAATCTGAGAGTTTAATCGGCTTCGATTTTCAGTATTATTTGCATTCAATATTAATGCATATACAGGTACATACATCGTTCTTTGTAGGTTATAAAAAATGCTGTTCATATATAAATTACGAGAAAAATATTAGCTATTTTCTCGGGGAGCAATTTTAATGAAAGATTTTTAAAAGGTAAAGTTATTACCATATGTGATGTAAACTTGTTCATAGTAAATATTGTAGAAGGGAAAAAATGGTTTAGAAAAAATATGATGCAAGTTTATAAAATGCAACACATAAAATTAAAATTAGGGCACTTTTTATATAATTTATGAGGTCTCTCTTCCTCTTCCCCCCCCCCTCTCTCTCTCTCTCTCTCTCTCTTACATTTATTTGGGAGAAATCAAGTTCCAGAATTAAAAGTATAAATCGTTCTTTCTCAGTATCTGAATGTGACAATACATGTAACTTAAATCGCATTAGTGATAAAATACAATAGTTGTTTCCTAATATATATGCTTACTTATGTTTACGTCCGAACTTAGGTCTACCTATGAGTGGACGTAACATTTTGACTTAACTTTAGTCGGACGTAAGGATGCGCTCTTCATTCGAACTAGTCGCGTATTTACACCGGTGCAGCGCTAAGTCTGGACGTACGACCCTTTATGAAACGAGTCCCAGAAACAAAGCATCATGTGAGTCGTTACGAAACAGACGATATAGTAAGTAAGTAAATAGTTTATTATAGTGACATTTGTCTATAATTGATTACAAAATTAATTTTACAGATATAATGTAAACACACCCAGCCAACGGACCTAAGTCGCTTTAAAACTGTTACAAAGTGAATAAAATTTCCATTTTTTAGGAGTTAATTGGCTTTGTCAAATGTTTCTGTTGTATAATTGATAAATAAAATGAGCAATTTGGCGGATATAGTTACATATTAGATTAGTGAACAGAGTACTATAATTAGTAATATTTTGAATGAGCAATGTCACAAAGAAAACTTTTCAGTTTCAATTTCATTCAAGTCACACAAGTTACATATTCTGTCCTCTACCGGTTCTTTTCCGTATAGCGACCTGTTTCAATTCTTAGAGGAAGTACACAACATCTAAATATTGCCAAGGATCTGATGCACCCCTGCGAATGTTATTGTCATTTAAATTTTAGACCACGTGGTTTTATTTGACCCTTTTAGTTTCGCAGTAAAAATCATGCCTCGTGTTTATAGTCTATTTCATAGAATTTAGGTATTTGTTATCAAATATAAAATCTAGAAGTTTATTGATTTTAAACTTTTTATTCATTAATTGGTGGATAAAATGTGTTCTACAATCAAATGTGACAATACAAAAAATAGCTCTTGTCTGCTGTTGCAACAATTAACATGCTTTAATATAGACTCCCAATAGGATTAATTTTCGATCCGCGCCTGACCTAGTAATAGCATCAAGAGTGAAACAGACTATACTATTTTATGCAGAATGTTCCTTGAAAATGGCTCGATATACTAGGTTTTATGCAAAACAGACACCCATTATTTTTCTAAAAACATGGTATTGCACACCACAAGAATCAAACATGGCTATGATTTTATTAAGCAACCCAATGTTTATATTTTCAACCACTCTACACGTGGTTGAACACGAAAGATAACTCTGTTCTGAATATTATCGTTTAATATAAATAACCGCTAGATGGTAAAATAAGACATACATCTTAAAAGATTTTTAATGTTTTAACATAAACCAAAGTAGGATATGATATAAAAACGACCAATACTTACGTATTTTGAGAATAATACCCGAACACTTATACTTCCGCTCGAAATTTCACATCAACAAATCTCGATGAAGTCTCGTGAACTTTCATTCGAGCACCTCTGGATTTTTTACATACTTAGCAACGATAAAGAAAACATTCCAAACACATTCGCAGGGGTGTGATCGGTTTTGCGAGATCTAGCGTAACGTATATTCTTCGACGGAATAGCTTGATTTAAGTAGGATATATGTTCGAAGTTTTGGTACATCTTGAATATATTTGAAACATTCGGTTAAGAAGTTAGTACGTAAATGTTCCTCAGCAACGTTTAAATTACAAGGTATAAAATTGGTATTAGTACTTCCCATGTTAAGATATTCCATGATATTTATAACTTCAGAGATCCAGTGAGAACAATTGTTTTGCGCACCGTGTGGTAATGCCTTCATTTTCCATAAATACTAGTCGATTCAAAAGACGCAACATGTTCATTTCGAGGCAGATTTTTAGAACTTTACCACCCGCTTTCCCTTGCAACGGAGTAAATCGATGAACACCGAGAAAATATCGGAGGGCTCAATTTGGTACAATTTCAATAAAATGACGCTTCTTGTATTCCCATACCCCACTGCTAATACAGGACGGATATAACAAAATTATTAAATAATGTTTCGAAGGTTCGGAATCGAACCGATTTAATTGCGTTGATTTTTTAGAAGACAGATCCCAGGGCACGTCCTCCGGACTTGGCTTGGTTTTCAGCATTCACTTTAAAACACGTATTTTCGTTGAAAAATCATCCCTAAATATTTGTATGATGCCTTGTAGTTCAGATTATTTCCCTTAGATGAAAGTTAAAGTTACCTCGTTTTGATCTCTCTTTCCGAAAGTGAACAACCTTAAATTTTTGCAAATGTGTTGCATGTCATGTCATGATATATCTGCATCCATATGTATTTTAACTTATAATTACGACATAACAAAAAGAATAAGACGCGACCAGACTAGTACTCTTACCGGAAGAGAGGGGTCACGCTGTTTATTCCAACAACCTTATATTCTCAACAAAGAGAAGAATTCTCAGGAAAAGAGTTTTATTAAAATGGGGCTTGGGATATTTTAGGTGTGGTAAATTAAAGAATTTTTTTTAAATATTGTGTGGGATTTAATGGATAAGAACATTAGGGTTGCACTTTTTCATACGGGTGCGAATAACAAGAGAAACCACCCTCATACTAAAATATTTGAAATAGTATATACATGTATTTCATGTGACAATATATTATTATAAATATTTGGCTTGTACTTATTCTTTCCGGAGCGAGGAACAAGTGTATATATAGATATAAACAAACGCCTTTTTTAAATCTTATTTTCTCCACAATGGGAAACATATCCGGGAAAACTGGTTTAAGGGGGGAGAGTAATATATATATAAAATGTCGACACTCGATATACATAGCATTAATGTCGACACGTAGGAAAATTGAATTTAAAGCGTTTCGTCCCGTTGTAATTTGATAAGAAATGACTTAGATGATGTTTATATGCCTTATCCAAAACATATCTTAACGTTTTATATAATAAACTTTACGAAAACATGAGATGTAAGAATCGTGTCGACTTTCGCAGTATGCATGTATTTTCCCTAAAAGAGAGTTCAGGAATTAGTATACACCGATGGATACAATTATAAAACTATTTCTTGTTTCTTTCAAACGAAAATTACAATCTAGAAACCAGAAATGCCGCGAGGAATAAAGAATTCATAATGTAAATATACGCGAGTGAGTTGAAAAACGAAAGTAGACGGGACTTTCCGCATCACTGCCATGCGGGACAACTCTCTGTCTATTTTTAGAAAAACTGAGATAATACATCGATATTTTAAAAGATTTGCAAATTCCGCTCAAAAACTAAATGCAGTTGACGACATAAAAAGAAAACACTGAATATGTGTAGCGTTTTGATAAATAAAATCTCCATGTATGTTAAAACTATTTTTCTTTTCAAAACACGAAATAAGACGTGAACAGTAATTCCCCTTTTAAACACATATACATTTTTTCGTGTTGACATTCTGCAGAAAAAAATAATGTCGACGCGTATATATTGCGAAAGTCGACACGATTTTGACATCTCTTGTTTTCTTAGATTTTATTTTATAAAACGATGAGATATGTATTAATTACGGCAAACCAATCTTATCAAAGTCCATCCTTGTCAAATTACAACTAGAAAACGCTTATAAACTCAATTTTCCTAAGTGTCGACATTGATGCTATGTATATCGAGCGTCGACATTGACCCTGATTTTCGAGTATATATATATATATATATATATATATATATATATATATATATATATATATATATGATCTTTTTATTACTTATCTCAAATACTTAGACGAATTTACATATATTCCTTTTATATATTTACTTATTGACACACACACACACACACACACACACACACACACACACACACACACACACACACACACAGGTTTGTAAACACCGTCAATTGACTACACCTGAAAATTTACATGCAACTGACTACACTGCTTTCTCGTATACTTACAGCGAAGAAAATTCAGAATTCTATTTAAAATGGTATCCTAATGATCGCTATATACTGCGATTTTTATTTTCATTTAAAATAAGACTCTGTAAAATGCCGTGCATCTCACTACATTTTTACACTTTATGAAAACACACATGCAACTCAATACTGACAGAATGGCATGCATTTCACTACACTATTGACAACACACATGAAAATCACTACATTTTGATGTATATACTATCTATCCCATTATAATCTCATAAATAATCTTATCTGCGTTTAATTCTAAGCGATTTTCTTATACTTGCGCATATGAATGTGGGTTTGAATTTTCTATTCATTGCAGTGCTTTACAAGCAAAATCAAAATACAGTTACATAAAAAAATCATAGCTGGTCAGCGAGAAAACATAATCACCACAAGTAATCGTTTGTACATCAACTGAAAAAAATACATATTAAGCTATTTTTTATAAAACATTATTGACTAAACTGTTGAATTTTACACTGTGAACCATGATAGTTAACGCAGCTATATATACTTGACAATTGCAACGTATTCTAAACACTGAAAACAAACAAATACAGTTTAAAAGGTTGGTCAAGATATTTTTGATGAGAACAGAATCCCCCAGTCATTCTCCCACTTTGAAAAACTTTACGCTTCTAATATATTAAACAAATAACGATTATTATTTTACATAGAAAAAAAATTCCCCTTTTGCCCGTAAAAAATGAGTTATTACATAAATTCAGCAAAATTGTTCTACGTTAAGAAAACTGAACGCAGAAGGAACGCAAAGAGAGCGCAATAATCGCAACTACAGCTCTTAGAGGTCGCTGTATGAACGCGCGAAAATAAAAATAACACGTTCAAACGCTGTGTATGCGCAGTGAGAGCGCGACAGAGACGCAGTGACATCCCAATTTTTTTGGACTCCGAGAGGTCTTTGTGCATGCGCAATCAACTTATCGTTACTGCAAATATGTGCGTTGCTTGAGCGCGCCAACGGAGATCTGGAGTAGTGGTGCTGTTGCAGACCTTAAGGCGCTGTCATGATGACAACCCATTTCATTATTTACTGTGTGCTTATCAGAATGCAGAAACACGGTGCGTACTTTGTGTATGCTCAAATTGGGCGCCGTCTCATGCCGTTCTAGGCGATCCCACCGCGACAAATGAAGATGTTGCTGCATTGTTGCGGCGCTGTGTGAGCTGTATGAGCTTTTACTGCTTGCAGTTTGGTGCTTTGCATTTTTAAAAGAACACAGCAGGACTGCATTGAGAACGCACCCGGTGTAACTTGAGTTCTTAAGTGCCACAGTGAAAATTCCATGTCGCACGGTCACCATTTTGTTTAATTTTTTTACTACCTTTGAATCATTCACGCTTTAACTTTTGACAAGCAAGTCACTCAGTAATGGCAAACAACGAACTGTTTACGTATTTTTCCATTTTGGAATCATGACCATTAATGAACAAATTAAACAACAAGTGCGATCGGTCATCAGGGAATCAGTTGTACTTGATCCACCATCTGAAGTTCTATATGTCAGCGTTTGCTCTTTATATACCCGGTATTTTGCTGGATTTTGTATCATGATTAGTGTACATTTTTGCCATATTTCATACATCTTTGTCTCACAGATAATATGAGCATACATGTACAAGTACAATGTACAAAATTAAAACTTACGTGTGCTGATATAGACAGAACACCCTGGAAATTGGTAAATAATATCAGATTGAACATGGGTAATATTAGATTCTGAAATATCCATAAGTCTTTAGTTAGTAAATAAATTAAAGTGAACATATAAAATGGAGGAAGCCTACTCCATATTCCAACGGCTGTGTTTTTGCAGGAATGACATGCATATTGTATTGATTTGATTTGTTAGTCGTTTTTGTTTTTGTTTGTTTTGTTTTGTTTTTGGTGCGTTTTTTTAATTTTTTGGTGCCGATTTAGACAACGCCTCTTGGAGACAAAATTCCACATTCATATTAAACATTTTGCTTACTACAACATTATAAGAACACACCTAACTTCCATTATATCATGTCATTATCACACACACACAACACATCAAGTCACTACACTTTTAATACATACATCACAGTTACTATACAGCTGTCAAAAATTTTGCAATACTTTACACTGTTTTTACAAAATTATTTTTTATAAGCACTATATTTCCACTGTATAACATCTAGGTAATTAAAGCCATTATTATCAAAGACACAACAGAACAAGACACTACATTGTGATACACACAGAAAAGTCACTACACTATAAAACGCAAAAATAACCATAAAGATAAGAAACAGAGGTAAAAATATTTTACCATGTATTTATATGCAATCAATGCGCATGTAAAATTTCTTATAATCCAACTTCTTTGAAAGAAAACAAAGAGGAGATAGAGAGAAAGAGAGCAAGCGAGCGAGAGTACGGATCGATTCCCCTAGCACGCGTAGAATGAGAGAGAGAGAGAGAGAAAGAGAGAGAGTGGGGAAGGTGAGATACATATCATATATACTAATGAAATAACTTTAAAATAAACCGTGCTGTACGAGAGAGAGAGAGAGAGAGAGAGAGAGAGAGAGAGAGAGAGAGAGAGAGAGAGATATGCTACTAGTATATACAGTCCATGAAACGTTCTACATTATCTTGGTTTTAATTATTTTTTACGTTTGTTGATTTTTCATTCATTGTAATCTGTCTTTTCATGTACTTTTCCTACATGAAGGAAGGGCAAACGGTTACCGAACGCCAAGTGAACGGTGATTGTACGGCGCGCAGTGATGAATGGTGAATGCACGTAGAACGCAAATAGAGCGCAAACGCGAGTGCATAACGAATATGTTTATTTTATGTATTTACTTATTTCTTATTTTCTACAAAAATGAACTTTATCATTGTATTTATATTAATTATGTGATTTAATACTGAAAATACATTTTTGGGGTGACACTGCTGTACGTGTGATTTTAGTTGGACGTCGGGCTGATTTTTCGTTGATCGGCGCTGAGAGAGAGAGAGAGAGAGAGAGAGAGAGAGAGAGAGAGAGAGAGAGAGAGAGAGAGAGAGAGAGAGAGAGAGAAAGCTCTAGGCATAGTTTCATATATGTTGATTGTATATCAAATAATAAGTTTTAGGAGTGGAATAGATAATTCAATGTTATTTAAAATTGACAACAATGGAATGCAAACTTAATCAAACCTAGCAGTTTATAATATTGAATATACAACAATTAAAATTAATCTTTTAGATCAGAAACGAGATGTACCACGTGCTGCTCAGCTTAACTACTGTGATTTTGCTTTTAAAATAAACTTATTAGGAATAATTGTAACTCTAGGTATGTTAGCCTTCGCCACAACTGCATCTACGGGTGGTCTAGGGACGGATTTTAATGAAATTTTTGCGAGACATGCAAGTGCATCTTACAAATTTGGAAAGACGTACGCTTTCCGTAAGCACGCACAGTGGCTATTGGACATGCACAACAACACCACGGTTTCCTTGCGAGATCTAAATACGTACGCTGCACTTGCGCTTCACTCAAGGAACTCGTAAGATGACCGTACGATTTGAATTGCACGACTGACATAATGATATCTCATTCGTCCCTTGCGTTATACGTACGTTGACTGCAAGTCGCATGTGCTCACCATCAATATATAAATTAAACGCATCTAGTAAACGTACGTCACACTTACGTCATGCGTACACCAATTGCTCGTGGTACGTGCGAATATAAGAGATAAGAGAATTAACGGTTTAACCATTTATCAAAATCAAATTAAAGATTCTAGTATTAAACCCTCTTCTTAAAACCAAAATCAAACAAACAAATACGTTCTTTTGGACAAAAAGATGGAAGGCAAAGAAGAAAAACGGGACATGACATGAAAGAACTGAATATTGAAGTAGATATTTAAGTCGTAAAAGTAGAAAAAAGGCATAGGATTTCCTAATCACTTTGATCTGCAAGCGTGCTAAGATAGAATCATATGTTCATTTTCGGAGTAAGGAGAGGAAAAATGATCTTTACACGCAGACGATATTTCTAACTAAGTAAAAACCAACTACAAAAACCCCCAAAAAACTCCAACACACCCTACTGGAAGAAGTTGTTGTTTTCATGAGTATGTAGTTTTTGTTTGTAAACAAATTACTTTCTCCAATTTGAAAATATTGATTATCATCTCATTCAAACTTTATAAATTGTTTTCATAATTGTATCATAATCAGAATATCAGAAAAGAATAGGTAGACTTTGATTTTTTAAAATGTATGAAGTGTAAATGGTGTTTTAATAAAAAAAACATATGTAAAAACAATGTAATTCAATGTGGCTTTCTTTACTTAAATTGAAAGATTTGTCAAGGCATTTTTTGAAGATATTGTAAAGTTCAACAAAGAGTAAACAAAATTGTAAACTCATTTAAGATGGAATAACATACCTGGAAAAAGTCACTCAAATTAACAGTAAATTATTTGATTATGAAAGATATAATGATAAATAAACTGTACATATGTCAAATAAGCGAAAAATTTGCAGTTTGGGGATAAATAATGATAATCTAAAAATTTCAATTCAGTAAGTAACAACAAAAGCCCTTGTGGGATTCGAACTCGGGATGTACGGATCACAAGCACGACACGTTATCCACTCGGCTATGGAGTGATTTACATGATAAGAGGTCAGCCATTTTGTGATGATGTGTTATTCCACCTTAAAGACATTACAGTGTCCAAAATATTATCAGTTGATAATTAATTCGTTGATGTGAGATTTTGCAAAGACTTCCTTCTAGATTTCAGAAAAGTTTTCAATATTTTATGGTATTAGATATAAAAGATTAATTATGATTTCAAAACATTCTTAATTTGTGTCGACCAGTTTAGCTAGTCTAATCACCAAAACAGCAATTACAGAATAATAGTCTTCTTTTCTTCGAGTTCTTTTTGACGTTTCAATATTTACTTGCTTACAGTAGTTATATTTCAGTACATGTTTAGAGAAAAACTGTTCTTTATTTAACTGAAAACTAATAATGGTCCGTGCAGCTGTCGTCGGGCACATTAAGACTTGCAGTTAACCTACGACGCGGATGTTATTGCTGCCGTTCGCAAGGCAAACGTACGTATGGTGCAAGACAATCGTAAGACGGAAATACGGTTCCTACGGGCATCGCACGTTGCGAGTGGCAACCCGTCTTTAAACAAAAATTGTACGTAACACATCCGACTGGCACGTCAAACGTCCGTTTGTCTTACGTTACACTCGCAATCACTTCAATACGATTTTTAACGCTTCCAGCCACGGGAGCCACGACTGGCAAGCACGATCACCAAACACGTACGGCCAGTTGTGACTGAGGCTTGACTTAAGGTGGCTCACTACACCTTTCAGTATTTTCTCAAATCAGCAGAAAATTACTTGATTATGATAGAAAATATAATGGATAAGAAGTATTTAAGTCAAATAGGCAAAAAAAGTGCAATTTTGGATGAAAAATAACATTTTCGAAAAATTAATTCAGTAAACATGAACAAAAGTTCCAGGCGGATTTGAACTCATGATCTGCGGTTTAGAAGCCCAGTACTTTAACCACTGAGCTACAAAGATATACAACCGAATCGAACGATATAAACAGTTTAACAAAACATTTAAATCGCCATCTTGTGATGTAGTGTCTTAAAAAGTATAAGTCTGGGTGTAGTGAAGTACCTTAAATCTTCTAAGTCTATTTTTCTCTCTTTTATATTCCTGTTTTATTCTTTTCTCCATCATTCAAACAGCACATATCATAATGATGAAAAGTTTAAACAATTGAGGTACATTAGATGTATATTGAAATGAAGAGAGAGAGAGAGAGAGAGAGAGAGAGAGAGAGAGAGAGAGAGAGAGAGAGAGAGAGAGAGATGGACAGACAGAAAAGAGAAAGATGTGTATTATTATATCAAACACAAGTCATTACATTTTTAATACACACAGCAAGATATTTATCATAATTACACATACATTAGCCACTACATTGTAGATACACAAAGAAATGTCACTACATTATACACTGATGTCATCCATTTAGCAAAACATTCAAATGTTCACAAAGTCAATAACAAGTACATGTATCTACATATTTTGTTACAACCAAATGCAAGAAGATGCATTGCTCAATGGTGCATTAGTCTCACAACAAAAGTCAATACATTGTTGATTATTACACACAGCAAAGTCACTACATTGTTGATACACACAGTAATGTCACTACATTGTTGATACACACAGCAAAGTCACTACATTGTTGATACACACAGCAAAGTCACTACATTGTTGATACACACAGCAAAGTCACTACATTGTTGATACACACAGCAATGTCACTACATTGTTGATACACACAGCAATGTCACTAGATTGTTGATACACACAGCAAAGTCACTTATAATAAGCACTGAATGCTTATTTTTAGATGTCGTCGGTCCTATGACACACCAATGCGGTGCAGACAAATTGAATAGCGCGTTAGCGCGGTATGATAATTTGTCTGCACCGCATTTGTGTGTCATAGGACCGACAACATCCAAAAATAAGCATTCAATGCTTATATTTATATTTATAGTGATGTCTATTTCTATGAAATATATGTCTCATCGCTTTAAATCCATTATATACGCTCTCAGTAAGGGATATGAAACATACATGGAACAGCCATATTAACATGTTATTTAGTACGCTTCCACGGCTAAAAATATAGTGCCATAAACTTTGTAGAGAAAAATCTTTTTAATTAAGAAGTAAATATAATGCAATGATTATTTTTCAAAAGTACATATCAAATTGGTTATGAAAGGTTGAACGTTTTGGTTAATCTTACAAAAATAAATATACTCAAAACACGTGTGTGACGTTTATATTTGTGCTCATGGCCCATGAATTGGCAAAGTGTATTCATAGGAAATTGAACGTCCAATACAAACATAAGGGGAAATATACACTGAATGTAAATATTACATTGTTAATACACACAGCAAAGTCACTACATATTTTATGTACACACAGCAAAGTCACTACATAGTAAATACACACAGCAAAGTCACTACATTGTTGATGCACACAGCAATGTCACTACATTGTTGATACACACAGCAAAGTCACTACATTGTTGATACACACAGCAAAGTCACTACATTGCTGATACACACAGCAAAGTCACAACATTGTTGATACACACAGCCAAGTCACTACATTGTTGATACACACAGCAAAGTCACTACATTGTTGATACACACAGCAAAGTCACTACATTGCTGATACACACAGCAAAGTCACTACATTGTTGATACACACAGCAAAGTCATTACATTGTTGATACACACAGCAATGTCACTACATTGTTGATACACACGACATAGTCACAACATTGTTGAGACACACAGCCAAGTCACTACATTGTTGATACACACAGCAAAGTCACTACATTGTTGATACACACAGCAATGTCAATACATTGTTGATACACACGACATAGTCACAACATTGTTGAGACACACAGCCAAGTCACTACATTGTTGATACATACAAGTAATGTCACTACATAATGTTTATACACACAGGAAAGTCACTAAAATACATATAGCGAAAATATATTTACTGTATTTATAGACCACCTGAGTGTTTTGCATGTAAATTGCTACATTTAGCTCAGTTGAAAATTCTGTAGTCTCCTGCAAGCAGGAGTTAATTCCCTCCCACCAAATATAATTTATAGTTTGTGCCTCACAGAATATAATTATAATTGTGCAGTTCTGACTATGCGGGGCCACTAGGCTATCTGCCCACTTTGCACCAGCTTCAGTTATGCCTAGGGAGGGAATCGAACCCTCATACATAGTCAAAGTACAGAACTACACCATAAAAATGTCATTTATCAATTAAAAAATGGTTTATATGTAAAAGTGGTCAAAAAGACAGGAAGGTTTATCTGCATTGTTTAAATGAATATATTTGTAATGATAAATTATGTCATTTAAAACATTTTGAATTAATTAATGACTACCTGTTGTTTCTCTTTTTATGTGCGTTTGGTAACAAGGAAGCTTTATGAGGACAACAGATTTACTTGCTGTTCTTCTGATGTATAGCAAACAACAAAATAAACTTAATTATCACTGCAGGAGGCAAGTTTTTTTGCAATGAATTACAAATATGCTCATCATCACATGCATTTGATACACACATATCTCATCAAATGCAGCACAATGTTTACCTACAATTTCATGCTTATAGCATGTAATACATATTGTGAAACTTAAATACATTTAATATCTATTAAGCATAACTTCTCAATTTAATAATGTTTACTATTTATGTAAAAGGTTCCTTAACGATCTCCGATCCTCAGCTAAGTTCGATAACTCTAAATTATCCGGATTTTTTATTCGTACCATAAATCTTACTTTTATACAGACAATTTAATTTAGTATTATACTGCTAGTATAACAAATAATCATAGAACTACATGATTGGTGTAGTGGATCCGCGGAGCTCTCCCATGTAGATAAATCTTGTTATACTGAGTTCGAGCCATCGATGCATCAGCATTTTTTTTTTAAAACTCAACTTGTTTATATATTCCGTTATATATCCATCGTAGGTTTGCAATAACTTTGTAAAATGCATGGATACCCTCTTGAACTTTCATTTTATATCAATTCATTTATAAAGGTTGAAAGAAAAATATCATTCTTATGATGAAAAAAAAACTTGAGGCTGACAGATCGGAGAACCTTAATAAACTGAAAACTGAAAATAGATTCATAGGCAAAGAAACAATACCATGATTCTTTAAATTTCTTTTTCATCTTCACTTTCTTCCTTTTGAAAAGAAATCTATCTCTTCTGGAGTAAGAATATCAATTTAGTCCTTTTAATAATCAAAAAATGTTTTTTCACTTTAAACCAAGATATCAATTTGATTGAAAAATGACCAAGTTTAAGTCAGGATCTTGGCAAATGTGGATTATTGGATAGGTGGTGTAAAATGAACAAAATTTGAACTTTTGAAAATGTGAAGAACAGAAGGACCCCCCCCCCCCTCCCTTTATGAACCAAGTAACTTTTCTTGACAAATAACAAGAGAATAATAAGGTATGTAAGAATCATCAAAATCAAAATGTTTAGCATCTATACTACTATATTAAAATAATAGACTCGAATTTTGGGGCTTTAATACCGAGAAATCGGAAGAGTACTGTCTTTTGTTTTATATATTTTAAACATCATTGGTACTTGAAGATTACCAATTTGTTTTTATTTTTTCTCAATCACGCTTTGGTAATTAATAATCAACGAAAATTCCTTTTAAAAATCCGGAAATCATCTGGATTTTTTGGATTTTACAATCTTGCGCATGTGCATTACATTCACGCTAAATCACGGGAGGCTCTTTAGTTTATATTAATTTCCACAATATCACATTTGCATGGATAAACTCAGAAACGATAATACAAATACGTGTAAATTTTCATTGAAAGTTTGCTACATGTATATATTCTGTTCATCAAAGAAAATACGGAAGATAACTAACTCAGTGCATTTGATATGAAAAATCCCGAGAGTTCCGAATGTCTACATTGTGTGTAAATTTGAAGCGAGTGAAAAACGTTGATGAAAAAGTGTTGAATTCTTCATTAATATGAATTAAATTTTTAGATGAAATGTATTTACAGCCTCAAAATGGTTTGTTATGAATAAATTGACTGTTATTTTCAATAAAGCTTCATTAATTTTCTCAAAATCGGAGCGATTCTGCAGTTTTTTGCTACATTACGGGTATATGGGAGGCATTTTAACTGTGTTGAAGGCCTGTCCCTAGACACAGATTATTCTATCAGAATAATATTAGATTATTTTGATATCATATGCAATGTCAACCCGTGCACGCACGGGTCAAAGTCTAGTAATCTACATAAAATTACATGATCATGATTACAAATTACATTTTAAATTATGACTTTTGATTAATGCACAAAAGTACATCATGGTTTATTTTACTAAACTGTTTTTATTCAACTTTATTTCATTAGTATATATATGATATGTATATCACCTCTCTCTTTCTCTCATTCTCTCTCTCTCATGATAATCATTTAAAATTAATTAATGAATTCTAGCAACACTCAAAAGCCTTCAAATACATGTACATAAAATTATACTCTCAATTTTACAAAAACATTATAGGGTACGTTATCCTAAACTCAGTATGAAGTTACTGGGTCTTGCTACCTTTTCTTTAACACACTTACATTCCAAAAAGCTCTCAGATTTTTTTCAAAGTTTACTTGATCTATATATGTAATTAAAAAAAATTACTTTAAAATCAAACTAGGCAATTAATAAATTGATCTTATTTTCTCTGCATTGTATGACCCTTAGTATGCTATGCTGCTTTTACATTATGTAATTATAAAAGAGAATTATTACAATGACTCAGATTGCCAGATATAGCTTTTTTCAAATTGATAGAGACTAAACACTGGATTTACAATCAGTTATTTATACTTCATTTTTTTTTTTACATAATTTTGTTCAACATGATGGTTTTGCCTAGATAGAATGTGAAAATTGTAAAAAAAATTATAAAGGTTTGAAAGTGAAAACTAAACTTTTGTTAAAATGCAATTTTCTTGAGCTATACCATAAAAACACTTTATTTCAAAATAAAATGTGTGTAATTGATATCAAGATTTGGATCAACATAATCTTGTTAGCATTGCCATGTTCCATACAGCAGAAAACATGCATTATCAAATGACAAATGTGAGCTTCATCACCCTGTTTATGATGACAAAAACATGTGTCGATCTCAATGCAAATTTCCCCCCCAAAAAAATTCAAACAAAGAATGACAATAAACTTTACATCAGAAAAATAAAAGAGCAAAAATGATAGGAACTCAGAGAGAGAGAGAGAGAGAGAGAGAGAGAGAGAGAGAGAGAGAGAGAGAGAGAGAATATACCATATATACAATATATATTGATAGGCCAGCTAAATAGTCAGGTGACATCCATGAAAAAGTATTTATTGAAATGTCTTGCGTATATGACTTTCAGCTTACACCTCTGTCAACTCTCATGGATGGTTGCCCACTTTCACGAAACACTCAGCCCTAATTAGCAAACACCTGTTAGGCCACACAAAATTAATTTTTAAATTCTCATCCACGCCCGCCCCTCTGAAAATGCCCCCCCCCCCCCCGATGTATTTTATTTCATTTTGAAAAAAAAAATGTGTGGGAAAAATTTTGGGGAAAAAAAGTCTGGCTCGTATACTAAAAATTCAAAACATGCCTAAATACCCCGGTATGTTGATTACCGTTTTGATTCTAGTCATGTTTGTAACATCATAAGGATACAAATTTCTTCATGCATTAAAATAAAATGGAATTAAAAGATTATAACTTGGTTTGTGTACTCATTTAAGCATTTACAACTTAAAAGAATAGAGCAATTGTTATTTCTAGAACATGAACGGTGAATTTTTTTAAATAAAAAATAATAAATAAAATCCCCCCACCCACCACATATTTTTTGCAAATCAGCATGATCAGGATGGGAATCTAAATATTAATTTTATATGGTCTTAATGGTAGATGTTATCCACATTATCACCAAACAATGACACTGTCTTTTAAGCAAGATAAATCTTGTTATTTTTTAAAAGTGAAAGCAGACAATGGTTTCCCGCAATAAATTTCATTAGAACGACTATGCCAATGTTTGTTGTATGTACATGTAGCATGTATCGTAATGAAAATAAATATCAATTTGAAGAATTCAGGCATTGTTCAACTTATGGTTAAAGATTATAAGTATTTATTATTTTTTACAGTATCAAACAGGCACATACATGTAAACATACTACAATAAAGGTAAAAAAAAAATTGGTAAAAATTAAAAAAAATTCTGACCTACGAACCCTACTTTTTTTAAGCATGAAAGCGGAAACAAACCATTATTTTTTTTTAAACCTTACTTTAATGATTTCAAGAACCTCAGATAATGTTTATTCAAGTTTGTCAAAATCATGTTCTTTCAAATTGGGGGTTGGTTGGGACCACAGTATCTAGAGGGTACAATTTTGCATAGGAAAAAAATTAAATTATTTTCAAAAACTCAAATGATAAGATATACATATACAGTATTACTTATATGCAAAGTATTGACATTGTTGACTCTTAATTGTTTAGAGATTGGCCTCTGTACAATATTTGTGGCCCACAAGGATTCCAAAGGTTGATGTAGGTTTATATGTTTAAGATCTTCTCGTGAACTGCAAAGCTCAAAATGTGATATGATGATATCATCCTGTTACAACAGGGGCTTACCGTAAAGTATGGTGTATAATACGCACCCCCCAAAGTTGTCCAAAAAATGGCGAAAAAACAGCAGGTCCTATGTATAATACGCACTCAAAAAATGTCGAAATCAACAGCCGCCTTTTCCCCCAAAACTATCAATGTTTCATGATAATTTTATAATCCATAAGCAATTTCTGTAATTTTGTAATCAGAACATAGCTAGACAGACGATGAAAATCGAAGGCTGCCATTTTTCCAAATAACTATCGATGTTTAATGATAATTTTATAACCCAAGCGCAATTTACTGTAATTTTGTGGTCGGAACATGGCCCAAGCGATATTAGAGTCAAAGTTCTTACAATTTTACTTTAAAAAATGGTATGATTTACATAAGTGGTATCAAATAGGGCCTATCATTCGACACTTCGTACAGATACAGTTTCTTAAACAACAGCGGAGAAGTTGAAGATCATGACATTAGTAGAGAAGAACGGCAACTGAGCCTAGTGCTTAAGTAATAATGTTTGCAGATATAAACCAAAAAAACATCAAGAGAAATGATTTAATTCATTAATTATAATCAAACTGTTTGATTGTTGTTAAATAAACATTGTGAAGAAACGTATGTATGTCATATACCGTCATTATCAAGTCGTACAAATGATGTATTTTTAGCAGTCTATGTAAAGCAATACCGTTTAAGTTGCATAACTGGACATAAACTAATAAAGTAAAATAAAATCATAATTATTGCTAATGTACATGCACTTGAAAACACCCTGTGAAGTCCGACATGAAAACGGTGCATGCCTCTAACACCGGAAATTGTTAAACAAACATTGACCATGCGCCGAGTCAACAGGTGGCTGCTTACATAATAGGGAATACACTGGTGATATTTAAATTTGTTTGATGCAAGGACTAGTGTGGATAGAGGACAGAGACGTAAATAATTTTGTTATTTAAGTACCTGGAGAGGATAAATATTTCAATACATGGAAATAAAACTAAGAATAAGGTATTTCTGATGCAGTAAATTTAGTATACTCCATTCTTAATGAGATAGTCATGAATATTCATATCGTACTGAAAACGAGGCTAAGGTCGGTATCGAAGAACGCAAGCATGGCGGAAATATATAAACGTCGCCAAACTATACTCGTGATTTTAATGTCGTGTCCTCTCTTACATTTGGATTTTTAGAAGAAACGATGAAAAAAGTCATCGTCCAGTCTTGGCACAAAAGAAATAAACAAAGGATAAAAAAAACTTAGTAAAAATCAGAGCCCGAGGTGGGTTATTTTTCTCATGAAGGGGGCGGGTCGACTTCATAAAAATAAACAAAACCTAAACGACGATCTGTTTATAATTTCGGCTTTTATTGAATTACATTGAATACCGATATTATTTTTTTTATTTTCCCCTTAATAATGTGGATTTTAATTGTATGTTTTGAATAGTCCCACAAGAAGTCGATAGTCTAAAACCTATAGCCATGAGCTGAGCTTCGTGAGCTCGTTATTTTTCCTCCGAGGTACTCACCGGTACTTTTTTTAGTAAGTTTCATTTTACTTCACAAGACTCTGTGGCTCCGAGGTACTCACCGGTACTTTTTTTAGTGAGTTTCATTTTACTTCACAAGACTCTGTGGCTCACCTCTATGTTTTAATTGGTTTGACTTTATTTCTTGTTTATTGATAATAATGTCGACTCCTGTGTTTTATTTATCCATATTTGACTGAGAACAAAAATATTTGCAGTTGATGTGAATTAATATTTAAAGAATTTACATGATATTCATTATAATATAAGCTGCAAACATTATTTTAAAAGAAAAATTCTTAAGTCTATATTGTGTGTTAATTATTATCTTTGAAAATTTTTAATAAGAAAAAATAATAAAACTGTGCACAGTATTTTTTAAACTGACTCATAGTATACCCGGTACACAATTTGTTATTCATATATAACATGTGGTTGCCAAATATAAAACCTAGTAATATTCAAGTAAGAGAGAAGAACTTTTTATTAATATACATACAATAATTATAACAAAACATTCAAATAACAATAACAAACATGTCAAATCACACAGCAAAATAATATTCTGATTAAAGTTCACATATGAAAGTTTATAAAATTTCATTAAACTTGCCACCTTTCATAAAATTAACAGCGCACAATTAACTGATCCATGAAGAGGTCCTCGCGTTCCAATAGCACAGAAATCTTTTAGTTCAGTGCGCAATTTTCACTCTCTAGCTTGCAAAAAGACAAACTGTGCGAGAAGACGGCTCCACCAATGAGCAAGAGTGAAGCTCTACCAATGAGGAAGGATCAGTCACTGGGTGAGAAATCTCCACAGTTGAGGAAGCAGCATTCACCATCGAGGGAAATAAAGCATCTAATGTCGAAGGCCTAGGAGGAATTCAGGTGGTGGCAGAAGTGTAATTGAGGGGTCCAGGGTCAATGAAATTTGTGGCTGTACTGCGTAACCATATGTCGACATGGCGAAAGATATACCAGAAGAGTCCAGGGTCAATGAAATTTGTGGCAATAACCATCTGGCTAGTTGCCTTGGCAATAGTTGCCTCCAAAATGGTAGGGTTTGTCTCCGTATGGATATGATAATTTCATATGGAAAGTGGCTTTGTATATCCGACATTCTCTGACCTGTGGACCAGCACATGATGAGGGCATACCCACTTATTAACATGTCGCTCTTCCCAGTGAGTTAGAATTTCACCTTTGATAGGAAAGTTCCTCGGAAATTGAAATCCGCAAAGGGGCACTCCATGCTGGCAACATAGCTCAACTCCTGGTCATGAAGACCATCTTCATAACTGATATCTTCCTCAGCCATGAGGTCCAAAGCATCTCTTTGAAGATCCATATCTAATCTTGACATAGTTTCTGAAAAATAATAAAAATGCACTTAATTTTATGATCTCGAGAAACTAATACATATAATTCATAGAAAAATTAATTAGACCTTTCTCCGGGACTAGTCTAATGTTCAAGGGAGTACAGTTCCTCACAATAAATAAATTGAAACTGGGTGATCTATCACTCAATATATATCACATTATGTTATATATATGTACAAATTAATACAGTCGATACACAATCTAAAGCAAAAGCCCATAGTTTCTAAATAAATATGTATATACCAGTATGTAATATGTACAATAATCTCTACTCATTTCATATGAGAGTAAATATTAAATAATAAATTATACTTTCTATCATTTTATGTATTATGTAACAAGTTCTTGAACTTTTCCATGGGTCTATGCTTATTGAACTGAAGTATGCTGAAAAAAAAATTAACCTATACTCCTATATTATAATAATGACGCAAGGTATCTAACAATTTTACCAGTCAGGCATAAGAAAAAAAAGTTTGTTTAGGGTAACAATGATGGAAAAATTAGGTTGGGTAGGTTGGGATTTTTTTTCTTTATTTTATCTTCTTTTTTTTTTTTGGCACAAGGGCACAAATACAAATATAAAATCATAAGAGTGTTTGTTTGTATCATATCTAAAAATGGGTTTTTAATGGAAATAATATGAAAATCACAATCTGATAAAAACAGACAAATATGGTAGGATTGGGCATATTTGTAGGTTATAGACCTGGTTACCCTAAACACATAATATTTTTTTTAGGCCTCAGCAAGCAATGTTTGACCGCAGTTTACACACATTTAAAGACAATAAATGTAAGCACGTCAAATCAAAAAGATTGACAGTCCAGAAGAGGGAAAGAGTCGGATGATTGAAAGAAGACAGTTTAAACATTTATTATGTATATTATCATGTATATTTCTATACTTACCGGTAATATGTATATTTATAACAGAGTATTATTTTAACTCAAAATATATAGATTTGGGTCTTAGACTAATAATTAAATAGACCCTTCCCATTGACCCAATTGGGAAAACACCCTAAATTTCCCAATTTACTTATCTACAAATTTCCAACATCACAAATTTTACATTGTGTATATAAAAAAAATTGTGTTCAAGTAAAATTTTAGCTGTAAAACTTCAATATTTAAAAGTTAACAAAACATTATGTTATGATTTATAGATGTCCAGTGACTCCAGCCCTTCTGATAATATATTAAAGTATCTTAAATTTTCCAATTTGACAAAAATGTCAATAATTTTCCCAATTGGGAAGGACCAGGTCCCTGTAACAAAAAGTGTCGTGACAGCCTTGCTCGTGTACGTGTTAATTGTGCATTATGAATGTTTTTTGTACAATCTTCCTGTTGCCTCTTGAGGGCCCTTAATATTGGTCAATAAAGAAATTGAAATTGAAAAATAGGAAGTACTATCAAATTGTTCTCATTGCATTTCGCATGGAAGCGAAAACTAGTCTTGGGAGGGGGTACTCAACATCATTCAGAGTTTGATATGTTATTATTATACTATGGGAATAGTTTTGTTTTGGTTTTTTTTTACCAGATTTAATATCAAGTGTTTCTGGATAAAAACTACAACAATAACAACATCACCAACAAAACACTTTGTTAATAAATGACATCAAATATTTTCAAGGGATTCTCATAGATGTCCTCTTAAAAATCTTCAGACTTAAGACTCTAATGTAAATATAATAGCTAGTCTTCAAAAATAATTCAGTTATGAGCAGGTGGGATTAAAAATATAGTAAATATTTTATTTAAAAAACAACACCAATTAAGTTTTCCTATATGTCATTTACACGATACAATAAAAAAATTAATATTAACTGAATGAGTATATTTGGTCATACTTGGGCGTAAAGTCAACCTACATGTACAATAATCATAGTGCAAGTACTAAGCACACAATGCCATTCATCAGCTGTTCATAGACTTTTTTCATCGTTTAGACAGGTCAACGGACTTAAAAATATTGTTAATCAAGCCTTTAAATGCATTTAGATTTCTATCAAAATGCTGGCGCACTATAACAAGAACGTTTTTCTCGTAAGAACATGAGAAGAACATGATACATTTACAACCAAGCAACCCAGCAATCACGGACACTCACGCTAAAAAAAAGTCCATTGTCTCTCCGAATGCCCGAAATCCATCAACTTCTACTCTCAGGATCGGTCGGCAGTGTGTGGAATGACAGTTCTCAGTTTATCCTTCTATATCCGTTAGAAAAGGGGATGCAGCACACAGCAGTGCTTGTTTCACCTTATTCGTCGCCATTTTTGTTTACGCTCTCAACCGACCTTAGCCTCGTTTTGGATTTTGACGCGCGGCTTATGAATATTCTTTGAGAATGGAGTATACCGGTACACTCATACAACTTGCATAACACGCTATATCAGCTGTCACTACCTCCGTAGTATCAGGAATCACGGCTTGAAAAAAATGAGGTAAAATGTTGGTCCTATGTAAAATACGCACCCCACTTTTGATCAAATTTTGACTGAAAAAAGTGCGTGTTATACACGGGACTTTATGGTAATATTTAACATGAGAATATCCAGATAAAAATTTACAAATCTATTATATTAGGATCTATTCTACTACAGTAAAACACGCTTATAACGAAGTCCCAGGGACGGGCAATTTTACTTTGTTATAAGCGCAATTTGTTATATCCATCAAGTTTACAACTTGTAATAAAGTTACGGGGAATGAAATTCACTTCGCTTCAATTTTAGCGTCAATTCATTTTAAACAACTGTGTTCGCTATAACCGTGTTTTACTGTACATTGTTCAGATATTTTGTACATGCCTCCATAAATCTGATATTTAAGTATATAAGGCTGTTGTTGCTCAGGTGAGTGATGTGGCCCATGGGCACTAAATATTTAAATCCACAATTCCTTAAAACTCTTCATACAACAAGTATGCAATAATGCCTTTACATGCTGACGGCTTGTGTATAGCATCAGACTCGATATTCATTATCATTATATACAAAATTGCTAACAACATAGTTTTGATTAAGTGGATAGAATATTTTTAAAAACAACATCTTTTCAGACAGATAGAACCAAACAGTAATGATGTTTTATAATTAAAAAAGTTTAACTAGCCAATTCATAATAAATTTATTTACTTACTGCCAACAATCTTCATACTTTGCAACATGTAATAAAACATATATAAAAGCATCCCTGCTGTATTATATGAATTTTCTGCCAATGCTCAATTTTGTTATCCAGTCTGTTTTCTAATATGATGTCCCAAATGACAATGGAGACGAAAATTAAATTAAACAGTAAGCGAACGCTGAATGATTGCTGAGCGCATGCATACTCTAAAACTCAATATGAGCGAATACTGAATGCTTCGTGAAAGGTGAATTGTAAACGATTAACGCACAACAAATGCAAATGCTTGATGAACACACAGTGAGCGAACGCACAAATGCGAAGGTAGAACATTTTCGAGGACTGAAGCATTCTAGTATTCAAAAGATTGCATATTTTGAATAGGAAGCTGTTAGAGAACATTTGCATTGCAGAGAGAGAGAGAGAGAGAGAGAGAGAGAGATATCATTATTTCACACACAATAAGTCACTACATTGTTGATGCAGAGCAAGTCACTACACCTTGTCATATATGTGGACAAATATTTGAAGTTTTCTCAAAAATAATATGTTCACATGTAATACATGAGCAATATCTGCATATTATATTGTGTTACATCTAAGAAACAGCATTGCTCTAAGGTGCAAGTCATTATGTCATTATCACAGCACACAACCAGAAGATGTCAATACAAGTCACTACATCGTTGATACACACAGCATTAGGTCCATGTTACAGAGGACCCCGCTTAGTATAATACCTGTTTAATATTATAGTTCGCTTAATATAATAGTTTTTCAAAACACAAAACCATTTCTTAATAAATCATTGTATTTTACATCGGTTATTATAGTAGCTTAAATAGTGGACCCCGCTTAATATAATAGAAAGATCATGGCTGCAATTGAGTTTCACACCTTTTTCTTGACCTAGCCCCCCATGAGAAGCTTGTATAAACACTCTTGACTTCCCAAATCACTTTGAAATTTACCGACTGTGCTGGCCAGACTGGATTAGTCACGCCTCACTGCACGTGGCTTGGGTACTTTACCTATGCACCTAACAAGTGACATCGCTGTATTATTGAGGTTTTTTACAGTTTGAATAAGTGAATGCCTCTTGTTTTTGTAAATAAATTTATAACAAATGGGACATTTTACATGGCTTAGCATATGGTACATGATGTTCCATTTGACGATTTGTACTGCAGTGAAGTAGTGACAAAGTCTTTTTTTTAATATGCCTCTATTTTATAGGAAGAATGGGCTAAATAAATAAATAAAAATAAGAAAATTCTGCATAACTTTGTGGTTTATTGTGATCGGCTTCGGCCGATCACAGTTGTGTCCATATGAGGCATCCGGCAAATTTTACTATTTGCGCACGCATTGCGCCTTGCACTACTTTCTTGTCTTTGCAATGACAGCCTCATTTAAATCTTTATACACGTAGAATACTAAATAAACGTTACTCTTATCCGTATGCATTGAAATTAAAACATTTATACAGTTACATACAAACTGATTCTAATCACGTTTGTCTTCACATATGCGTAAGAATATTTATCGGAAGTACAATTCGCCTACTAAAAGTAAAGCATATTCACGCCTTTCTATTTCGGAATGGAGTAAAGTGAAGTCGTACCCAAACTGACTCGTACCCAAACAGACTCATACTCCATTGTCCGGGGATAAACATGATATTTGGATTGTAAATAAAAAGATAAGCTGTTAAAGTTAGGTTTTGGGTTAATTACAATTTAGAAGTTACAAGATACGGTAATTGAATGTAGTATTTTGGTTATCTTCAAACAAAGTTTAATATCATCTCCTTAAAGTTTGCCAAATAGTTTCCTATATCAACATTTGATAGACAATTTTCCTTTACATGCAATCTTATCTTTTTTTCAAAAAATGTTAATTATATTGGAAATCAACAAAACATGTAGCGGAATGCTTTCGCATTACATTAACAAAGCTGACCAAAGATAATAGCCAACATGCCGATCATTCCTTTAAAAGGAATACTTGTTTGATTTTCAATGAAAGAAGTTATTAAAAACGAATTGTCTCATGAATGCCTTATTAGATTTAATCAAAACCGGAAGTACAGGAAGAAAACAAAATGAAAGCATGTCAACTTATCGGAAGCATATTGGTGGATCTTGCAATTTTCCAAGCTTAGAATAGTAAACTTTATTCATGAAATTAACTTTTATGAAGCATTAAAAGTAAAGTTTTAGAAGAAATCATCAATTATTGTGGACATTACATTGTCTAGAAATAGATAGTAATAATACATGACGTGAATAGGCACATATCATATTGTACACATTGAATTTAGCTGGGTACGCTTATTATTATAGTCCGGTTAATATAATAATTTTTCCTGACAAAATAACTATTATATTAAGCGGGGTCCACTGTAGTATAAAACTTATCATCCTCCAATTTCTGAGAGAGAGAAAGACAGAGACAGAGGAAGACCGATAGAAAGAAAGAGCAAGAGAACGGAGTACGTACCCTATCGGCCTATCCCGCGTTAATATGCTCGTGTTATACTGTATACTATACAGATCGCATATTTTGATTGCAAAGCTCTTTTCAAGTGAGAACAATATGGCTGTACTTACCTACCAATACATATAGATATTGTTGTGTTGATTGAACTACTACAATGTTATATGCATGGGGATCGATTCTTTTTAAAACTCGCTTGTTGTGGAGAACCAGTTTGGCAATGTCCGGTCCAAAAAGGTTTGAGACTTTTGCACTGAAAATAGAAGCAGAAAAACCTTTAGAAAATGATGATTACTTTATTGATGCAGGTCTCCGATCAAAATGAACAAAATTTTAGTCACCAGTAAAAATATGGTATACATACATGTAACTATCTGCATTACGCATTACAAATGTGGGTGCCCTAGCCTACCTAAAGCTGGTGTCTATCAGAGTGATTAAACAGAATAAAAACACTCACTCTGTATAAAAAATCTAAACAATAACATTTTTCTGTCGAGGAAATTCGAACTTATTGAAGTAAATAAAGTCAACAGTTATCTGGTGAACAAGGCTTTACACAAACGACACAGTATTTCAAACAATGCATAAATTTACCTGAGTATTATTTTAGATATGGATCAATTAAGTATTAAAGTACAAACTTACTATATAAATGTTAACTGTATTACTGTTGCATTAACACAAGTCTTAAAATCAAGAACCAAAACCGGAATAACTATTTCCGACTTTGTAAAAAGAAATGAAGCGCTAGTGCCGCAGATGTCAGATATAAATCAATAAACAAAAATATCTATAATTAACTGATTAAAATAATGAATTCATAAACCAAAACAGAATTGCAACTAAAGTTAACAATTTAGAATAGAAAAGCAAGGTTTAAACCAAAGAGAACTTGATTAAGAAAATTAATCTTTAACAGAGCCGAAAGCTTAAAAACAAATTAACTTCAACGATGAAAAGAACTGTTATACATTCAAAATAAAGAAATGAAAATGCTATTAAATTAACCTTAAAATTGAAGAGAAAAAAAACTATAAATTAGATTTTACCTGAAAAAAGAAGCAAGGAAGCCTTCGGTAGTCATGTTGTATATTTTATTTGATAAAATGAAATATATCGGAAAGCCGGGCAATATCGATACACTCTATAAATTGGTAAGAGAAAGAAAGAGAAGGATTGAGAAATTATACGTACGTCTATACATACTACAGTACACACTCAACACAAATGAGTCTGTACTTGTATCACTGATCTTAATTATCTTTACAGTAATATTATTTAATGTGCAATTTTATAGTCTTTGCTGGGCCTAGATATCTCATAGAAATATAATCGCCCTTTATTATTATTAAATGCTCATTTTTGTCTTACCTTGATAAGTACTCAGCAAAATTAAATGCATTATGAATTAAATTCCTGTAAAAAAAGTTTCAATTATTCATTCATATCATTTGAATAACAATACGTTTAAAATTTTAAGATAATGTCAGACTCAAATTCCTATAGAGGTCGATTTGGCTCTTTCTTTTATCTAAAGTACTGATGTACATTAACAATGATTTTGTAAATTTTTCTTACTTTTTACGATCAATTCATTAATATGTTAAAAGAAAGATGTAATGATAAATAATATAATGCTTTCTTTGATGGTTTATGCAAATTATGAAGGTAGCGATCATTGCAGAAAAAAATTACATAACCCGCTAAAACTGCAAAAAAAGTTGATACGTGTCTGAATAACGATTAACCTTTCCTCCTAGAAGGGTATATTGTTAAGTCGATACATTCGTTTCACATTTTTGCTTTATGATAAACATAAATACCTTGGTGCGCAAACTACGTCTATCCACTAGAATGAAAAAAAAAAGTCCAGATAATGTTTTGAAACGCCCCATCTACCGCTTCAGGTTGCGATACACAACCAAAAATAGTAAGAGTAAGGGGATTTTGCACTGCAGAAGACATGAAAAGTACCCGGATTATAACGCTCAAAAATTGTGCATGGTGTCCCGAATACTTCCGAATGGAGAAAAAAATGTAAACATTGCCCATTATAAATCTCCGTAAGATATGTTAATTTCTCTGGGTAAAAAGTGTCAAATTGAATTGAATTGATAAATCTTTGATTTTCTCCTTTATATCGATTTCAATTGACGCCAAATTGAGGCGCCAGCGGGGTTTGCTTATTTGTATTTAAATATTTAATCGTACGATGGCTTAAAATTATGTAAATATAAGTAATAAGCAATTGAAATCGATATATATATATATATATATATATATATATATATATATATATATATATATATATATATATATATATATATATATATATATATATATATATATATATATATATATATATATATATATATACTGTCAATTTAAACTCTGTCAACATATTCGTTTTTCATTTCATTAAAAATTGAAGAACTAGTAGTTTCAGTTGATAACATTCAATTTTGATACGAGAAATTCTTAGTACGGATTAAGCGCCGATGGGGATACGTAGGTGGTAGAGGGTTCCATGGTGGTAAATGTATGGTACCAAGGACAATGCTTTTCGAGAAGACAGAACTAGTAAACGGGGGGATGTGTAGAAATTTTTATTATTTTATGGTTATTCTCAAAAACAAAAACAATTTTGGAGCGGGCCAGTTAAGTGGGTAAACGTATCGGTAATATAAACAGAACTGGGAATCTACATGGAGGATATGACGATCTCGGAGTATTGTTTTCGTGTGTGAAAAATGCTAATTAGATGCAATTTTACTGATACATGTACATACTGTAAAGTTCACTGGGAACAAACGACAACCTTGTGATGTATGTGCAATGATCATTCAAATAGAACCCCCTGCCTTATAAATAGTGTTCGTTTGCAATAAGACATCGATACATTTAATTTGCAGAATCAACTGCTTTGTTAAAGGAATAAGGAATCCTTCTTTGAGTATTATGAGGTGATAACTTTGGTCGGGGCGTGGTCAAATCCAATAAGGCACGAAGGGCTTTATGATAGATTTGACCACGCTCCGACCGAAATTATCATCTCTTAATATTCAAAGAATGATTCCTTATTATTTATATTTATATTATTTCCAACTTTATTAACTTTATAACTCTATCGGCACAATGCAAAGAAATTAATAGTAACTACCAGCCAACTAGTAACTACAAGGATCACATGGTATGTAATATACTCGAAAGTAGGAGCTGTCCTATGTATCCGTACATGTAAGTATTTAGGATGCAGACCAGTCTACTAAAAAATTACATGCTAATATTACAATTTAATATGTCGCCATGATGTCCGTTCTGATCATCATACAAAATCATGCAGAATTTTTGAATACACTGATTAGAACCTTGATGAGCAATAAGGACAATGTAACGATATTTGGTTTGATAAAGGACTGTTGTATTTGTGTTCATATGCATTGTAAGTTGTTGGAAAAAAATGAGGACATCATTAATTCAATACATGTATGTCATGGTGACAACAGACAATTACATTTAGGAAAAAAAATAACTAAAATGACACTGGTTTGAATGTGTTGTGCGAGTGAAGGGAACTGCAAGAACATTTTAACATATATGTAGTTAGTTGCACGTGTGTTAAGAGGGCTCAATGGCCGTGGCCATTTTTAGACCCTATTGATCCCGTATAAGTACTGGGTTTAATTTTTGTTGCGAAATAAAAGTTTGATGTATTCAGTTGCTTGTGTGTTAAATGGTGACGTAAGTTGCTGGTGTGTATACAAATAGAAGTAAAAACAGAATATATTTATTTTTTTCAACTTGTGACAATTTTTTCCGATTCTCTGTAGAAACACTTTAAGAAATAAGCTCAAAAGACACTAATTTGAATCCACCTTGCGATTTCATGATACTGTTGGGAATGTTTAATTTAAATGTGCAGTGAGTTGAATGTGTAAAAGTGTGTAGTAAGTTGCCGGTGTGTGTTCATGTACATGTGTATAAAATGCCGACCAATTTCATTTAATTTGTCATGCTGACCTTCATTGTATTCTGATTCTCATAACAAACAGCTACGTTAAGAAATATCCCAATAGATACTGGTTTGAATCCATTTTGCAATTAAAGGAACTGAAAGATTTTGTTTAACATAGATGTAGTTAGTTGCAAGTGGGTTAAATAGTGTTGCAAGTTGGCTGTGTGTTAACATAAAATGTTGACATAATTCATTTTTTTGTCATGGTGACCTTCATTTGATTCCGGTCCTCATCATAACAGACAAAATATTTTAGCAGAAACTTGTGTGAATGCGTTTTGCGAAAGAAGTAAAACCCTGTCATACCGGGGCTGCATCCGCAAGGCGATCCCGCTGCGTCCTTAAATAATGTAAAACGCCAAGGTACTTGCAGAATAGTCTCCTACAGTGCCGTAACAACGCAACGGCATCTTCTTTTTTCACGATGGGATCGCCAAAAAATTGTAGAACGCCATGCGACGGCGCGCACTTTGAACACGCACAAGGAACGCGCCGTGGCTCTGCGTTCTGATAAACACGCAGTAGTAACGGAGTGAGGTCGCCGTGACAGCGCCGTAAGGTATCCACGCGCTAAAGGAACGCACCTAATCGAATATAGACGCAGTAATTGGTCGATAGTGCGTGCACAGAGACCTCTCGGAATCTTGCACTCTCTTGACGTTTAATTTCTTCTGCGTTCAATTAAGGAATAAGGAATCATTCTTTGAGTATTATGAGGTGATAATTTCGGTCGGGGCGTGAACAAATCCAATAAAGCCTGAAGGGCTTTAAGATAGATTTGATCACGCCCTAACTAAAATTATCACCTCATAATATTAAAAGAATGATTCCTTATTACTTATATTTACATAATTTTAAGCCATCGTACGATTAAATATTTAAATATAAATTAGCAAACCCCGCTGGCGCCTCAATTTGGCGTCATTTGAAGTTATGGGTTATATTGTACAAAATCGATACGTAGTGTTATCACAGGCAATACACTGGAAAATGTAAATATTAGCGTATATTTACATTCAGTGTGTATTTCCCCTCATGTTCGACGTTCAATTTCCTGTGAATACACTTGGCTTATTCATGCACCAAGAGCACAAATATAAACGTCACCACGCGTTTTGAGTATGTTTCTTTAATGTAAGATTAATTGAAACGTTTAAACTTACATAACCAGTTTGATATGTACTAATTGAAAATATTCGTTAAATCATATCATTTCCTCGAAAAAAAAATTTTGACAAAGTTTCTGGCGGAGGCGATCTAAATAGCATGTTAATATGGCTGTTCCATGTATGTTTCATATTCCTGAGTACGAGCGCATATAATGGCTTTATAGCGACGATACACAATATTTTATACAAATAGACATCAGTATGATAATATAAATATAAGCATTGAATGCTAAATAACACACCAAACAATGCAGACAAAATTTATTATCATACCACGCTAACGCGCGGTATTCAATTTGTCTGCACCGCTTGGTGTGTTAGGTACCGACGACATCCAAAAATAAGCATTCAATGCTTTTAAATTATACCGCGCTTCCACGGCGTTTCTAGTGCATTGTCAGTCAGGCCACAGAAAGAACAATTGCTGTTGTTCAATACTAAGCGATACTGTGGTTTCATTTATATTCGTGGGTATCAATTTTCGTGGAGAAAGTGTAAATCAAAATCTCAAGGATACGTAAATTCGTGGCTAATGACCCCATCATTACAAAATGTTTATAGAAATTGCACTTCAATGAACATTTAATTTTGTGGATCAACTTAACAACGAAATCCACAAAAATTGGATTATTCAACGAATATTGATGAAACAACAGTACATGTATAGTATTTTCAAACTTGATGTGGATGACTAAGTAAAATGTACCATTTGCAAATATTACAGGGCATATTAAAGCGCGTGGATGGATTTCGTGCCATTTTGTTCTGGTGTTTTCATTTGTTTCTATGGTTTATAACAACTAATAACGGTTCTTTAACTAAGTTTTTGTCTTTCACAAAGTATTTAAAAATTAGTTACGTTTCAATTACAAGGTACCTTATGTCATTAAAACAAAAACAATGTTTTTATCATATATTTACTAGATGTAAAGTTTTTCCCCACACAATTGTACACATACTGATTCACCTACCAATAAGTAAAGCACGTTGTGGATGCGAGGTAAATTTTTTTAGCATGTCATGAGCGCTCGGCGGATACTCAGCGAGTGCGCAGTCTATCGCTAAGTAGAACTCTGTGGAAACGCAGTTACATGCCGCGGGAGCTACGTAGAAATTGGATGGCCATACATGGCCATACCGTTAGTTACCTGTGACTAGCGTGTGCAATCAAGCGCGCAGCGAGTACCCCGTTATATCCGATAGCGGGCACTAACGGGCACAAATTTCTACCTCGTAATATACGGAGTCTCGTTATAAACGATCTCGTTGTATCCGGAATTTTTTAAAAGGAAATAATAAAGAAATAATCTGAGACCAAAAAATCATCTCGTTGTAAGCGGTACCTCGTAATATCCGAGCTCGTTATATCCGGAGGCCACTTTATGGTGAAAATGTATTTTCTTGTGTCTGTTTGTGTTATATGTTAAATCTTACATATAGCTGATATAAACGTAATGTATTTCAAGCTTGACCTCGATCGTTTCAACTGGCAATGGTGTACACATTTTATTTATATTTGTGTATAGTGTTATGTAAGCACGGCTAAATTCTTCCCCCTATAAAATGTGTGCCTGTACACAGAGTTGTGCGGTTCTGACTATGCGGGGCCACTAGGCTATCTGCCCACTTTGCACCAGCTTTAGTTATGCCTAGGGAGGGAATCGAACCCTCGTACATAGTCAGAGTTCAGAACTACATTATAAAATAGTGCTAATTGAAAAATGTTTGATATCAAGAAGTTGTCAGAAAAAAAAGAAATATGTATCTATTTATCTACAATTCATAAATACATGTAATAATATTTAGATGATAAATTATTTCATTTAATACTCCATGTTCTGTTGATGCTTTGCATTCTACAATATAAGGTCAGTTATTACTGCAGGTGAGAAGTATTTTAAACATTCTAAAATTTTGCGATGAGTTACAGAATTGCTCATCCTCACATAGCTCATGAAATGCAGCACTGTGTACTGTATATTCCAAATTAAACGCGAGGAATTAACTTCCGCGTAAAATCGCGAGAAGCATTCCTCGTGGATTTTAAAATCTTGCTATCATTTTTCAGACGGTTTGAACTAGAGGAAATAATAACAACAAAATTGTGATCGCGATATCTTATTCTCGCGATTTGATACAAAACAGCGGAATTAAGCACTCGTGTAAAATAAGGAAATTACGGTATACCTAATATTTAATGCGTACGCCATTTAATACATTTATATTGTAGAATTTAAATACATTCAATATCTAAAACATACCTCCTCAACTTGTATAATGTTTACTCCTTATCTTATAGGTTCCTTGATAAGCTGAAAACTTAAATTAGATTCATGGGTAAAGAAACAATACCATGTTTCTCTTTTTCATTAACTAAATTTCATTTTCGTCTTCACGTTCCTCCTCTTCAACAAACTATTTTGTCTCTTCTGGAGTAGGAAAAATTAAGTCCTTTTAATCAAGAACTGGTTTTTTTTTCATTTCAAACTTAGCTATCGATTTAACTGAAATATGACAGGGGCATTGCAAATGTGCATCATTGGATTAATGGTGTAAAATGAACTGAATTTTAACTTTTTAAAAATGTTAAAAATAAATCCAGAATGAATGTATATTTTAGGAGTAATAAACATTCTTTTTCTTTACTTAAAACAAAATCCCGAAAACAACATAAAATTATTGATTGTTTCAGAGAAATACAGAGAAATAAATCATAAAATCAAATAAAAGTCGCCCATAACTGGTCTAAAATACTCTGAA
The DNA here is from genome assembly GCA_020458035.1 of Magallana ariakensis. Lineage (NCBI taxonomy): Eukaryota > Metazoa > Mollusca > Bivalvia > Ostreida > Ostreidae > Magallana > Magallana ariakensis. Next base: position 7,858,437 of record CM035811.1, read on the forward strand.
ATGAAATCAGTAAATTTAATGATTGTGTAACTTTTATTACTAAAAACGGCACATTTTAAAATTGAAATCAATGGATTTTAAAATAATAAAAATGATAAAAATAAGCTCGTATTGTTTGATCATACCGATAAAAAGTGCTAAGATATTATTAGTTTTTGCAATGCAGATATGAAAAATAGTTACATCCAAAAAGTCACGCCACGTTGTTTACACACACATCAAATCATTACATGTACCTGAATGTTTTAGTTTTAAAATAATGACTAAACAATTATAAAGAATAAAATTAACTCATATCAGATACGATTTCCTTTAGATATTTAACAATTTCGATAAAGTATTTAAATTAAAAAAATGACATTCTGTAAGCACTCACAATAAGTTACAACACCATACGAAAAACAAAAACAAAACAAACACATGTCATCTTAAAAATTGAATGGCTGCTTTTTTATGTACGTCATTCAGTTAAAAACTTAATTAAGCTTAAGTATAGTGAAATATTTAACCCTGTTTAAGTCATTAAAAATGATGAAAGATGTGTTTAATTAGAATATACATTCTGAATAACATTGACTTTAACAAAATATCATTTGTTTACATTGTTTACACACCCATCAAATCACTACATCGTGCTATACAAACTTCCTGGATAATCTTATGTTTGTTTTTGTTTTAAATTAATGATTAAAAAATTATACAGAATAAAGTTAACTTTTATTAGATACCATACCTTTCAAATATTTATAAAATATGATATTATTTAAAGTTACAAATATGACACTTTGTTTACACTCACAACAAGTCACTACACCATACGAAAAAAAACAAACTGGTTCCTATTATTAAAAGAATTTAATTCAAGATTGTTTTCTGTACGTTAACAAGTTTAAAACTAAATTAGGTTTAATTGTAACGAAAATTTTTACATTGTTTAAGTCATGAAATTTAATGAAAGATGTGTTTATTTAGGATTCACTATCGGAATTATAATCATTGACTATAACTGAAAAGCACGTGTTCACGTTTAATTTCATTTAATATTTCTATTCCATCAGATTAAATTGATTGAGTTGCAACTAAAGCTTACCTTGATGTTGCGAATGTATCACAGAAATAATCCAGAGTGAATTTGTTATCTGCATCACTTCATAGACGCCATTTTTACATCGATTGCGCATGCGCAGATTCTGTCAACATGGCAAAGTGTGTAACGAATAAAAATGACCATGGAATTGGAGTGTGAAAAAACGTGTGTATACCGTCAAAAGACACCAAGCGTAATTTTGATTTTTTGGGGTATAATAAGGCAAAATATAGCTATTCCAAAAGAATTGCAACTCACTACAGTGATTTGTGTAGTGAGTTTCCGAAATGAATTGAGTTGGTTGATGTGTAAACAAGGTACTGTAGTGGGTTGAAGGTGTTTACAAACACACACACACACACACACACACACACACACACACACACACACACATATATATATATAATTATGGGTTTTTTCCGGATGTTTACATCCTTAAAAACTACCCACAATAATTCCACTGGGGTATAACCCCCTTTCCGGTAAAAGCTTTCGCGTATTCCCAGAAAATGACCGATAAACTTACTCTTTGCAATATCAGTAGAGTAGATTCCATTGCGACAAAATCTACCTAAAACCAGCTCTTACACTTATTAATTACTCGTGAATTGTTTATTCTATTGTGTTCATTTTTCGGACTTTTACTTGTTGCTTTGCAACGAGCTCGGCTCTAGTTGATTTATAAAATTCCATTTTTATTTATTATCATGAATTTTAAAAATTCAACAAATTTACAATATGACATTACCGAAAGGCTTGCAATTTGGAATAATAATGTCAAGTTATATTGATTGAAAAACGACTGAATGCACATGTACCTTTAAACTATAGATTAAATGCATATTTTTTCAATAATAATTTATTAATAAGTATTTCTTCATTTACATTAAAATAACACTCATTAATATTGAACAGATATAATAAAATAAACTCAATTTCCTCGTGCGGAGCCTCATGGTATTTTCTACAAAGTGGGTTATCTTTCTTGTTTTCCGACCCGGTCATTATAAACAGTGAAAGAAGCTATTCATTGTTAAGCTTGTTTTTGGACGCGACGTGTTAGAGAGTCAGAGGATATTTAGATGAAGAGTGGTACATGTAGCTAATGTCGATTGTAACATATTGATAATCAAATTAATTAGAAATTAAGAGTCCTCAAATTGAGTGAAGTGTTTTAAAACAAGTTTAAAGAGTTTTTAATTATTTACCGATTTATAACCAACACCCACCACCATCCCCCACCCCCAAAAACACTCTAAAATACATAAACATGCACATTGTTATTAGATAATTATGTACATGTATTGAATCAATACTTACTATTTGGAATTATTTATTAGTTCAGATAAATATATAATTGAAATAACAAATTATGTTAAATAGGAGTACTTTGAATTTTATAGATTTATGCTTAACAAATGCTCGAATAATGATATAACTTGGTTTACACCCCCACCCCCTAAAAAAAATACCTTTAATTTTCAGATTTTGCTTGTCTATTGTGTAGTGTATAGATTGCATTAAACTTCGAAAGTATGTTGCGCCCATACTCACTGAATAACATCTTCTTACAATTGAGCAATGAACCGTTTCTGATCTAAATAAATGTAATTAGACATATTATATGATGGGGAAGTTATAGAACGTGTTTAAATTAAGTTATGAATAACAACAAAATATCTTTATTAAACACAATGAGTTCTATCTGTTTTCATGTAATCATCCAGTCTATTACAGTTTATCGATGTCAAACGTTTTTCTGTTATGTATAAAGAGAAGCCAAAAACCTTGTGTCATAAGCAAGATTGCTTATGACACAAGGTTTTTGGCTCTAAATACAGAAAACAGTGATTTGTAGAAAAAAAAATCAAAAAATGGTTTTCAATTTCTAAATGAGAACATCATTCTGTAAATGAGTTTTATATTTAATGCTGAAAGTCGCTACTATGTTAACACTGGTAATGTTAAGGAGTTTAAGAAATTAAAAAGCAATATGAAGTTCGTAAAAAATATAATTATCATGCTTTTCATCTTTTGAAATTATTTTAATTTTTCAACATAAACAGATCGTCGGCAAACTTTCATATCCAAGCGAGGAATCATATATATTATTTTTTATGTTAAAATATGGGAAATTTAAATTATACTTATTCGTCTTAGTCTGTCATAAATTTCAAAAATAAAAGTTGTTGAAACACCTTTCTTTTATTCAAAATAGCACACAATGACATTAACTTGCATGTTTCAAACTAGCTGGTTTTTTAGAGGTGTAGTAAACTTCGAGTTATATCATACAATATATTACACATGGTATAAATTTTGGCAATATGTGATACTGAAAACAGAGCGAGATGTGAATTTGTAATTATTGTAATACTTTATGATAATTAGATTTTTGCATTAGTTCATGTTAACTTAAAAGAAGAGTGTTTGTTCACAGATTATTTCGGTTATCATTCTCAGACACACTTTATTAATAATTTTTATCACGTAATATGTGTACAAACTTTAAAAATGAATAAAATAATTTAATTCATTCAAATCCTTAGGGACAGAGAAAGGATTTTACATTATCTATCACTCAGTTTTTACATAAATGAAAAAATAAATCTTTTAGATTTTACATGTATAATCATTTTTCTTCAGCATCGTGTTAAATGTACTGATTAAAAGCAATTTTGCGAAAACAAAATTGCAACAGGAAAAACAATATATAAACCTTGTGATTTCGTTTCTGATACTCTTTAATATCGTCCTTTTCATATGCATATGAATTTTGAATTGGAATAAACAGGAAGATGTAAATTGATAAAATCTTCAGTCGAGTATTATCAATTGCAATAAACCAAGTTTTGACTGGAAATTTAAAATAGCATTCTATTGAACTTGCTCTGTGTCCAAAGTTTAGAACAGAAAGCTATTTTTACCTCACGCAGTCATCTTGGTTTTTTAGTGCAGGGTGTCTATCTATTGACTTACATCATTGATTAATATATTTTTACAGCCAAACGAGATTCAATCTAATATAAAAGTTGTTAATTTCGCTGGTGGCTAAGTACTAGTTTTCTGTAGTCAAACAAAATGTGTGAGTATTAAATACGGGGACCTTTTTACCACACGCGCGGAAACATTTAACGCGGTTTTAAGCTTATCGCGTTATAAGTGTAAGTTTTCCCCACGCTCAAAGAACCTCTTTTAGAGTGTAACAAAATGGTTCCTATTTTTAGCTCCCTCCCTGAAACAAGATATTTCATCCATACTTAAAACCTTAAATTTAACTATTTTGAAAGTAAGCAAAGAGAGAGAGAGAAAACTTCTGATTATTTGCAAACATAATCAATGTTTCCCAAATGCCAAAACCACAATACATTATTTGTTGTTGTTGAAAGATGATACGTTGTCTATGTGAATTTCTGGAAAGCTAAAAGAATTTCAGACAATATCAATCCAATTATGTATAAGTCTGAAAAAGTTTAACAGTTTATAATTGTGTTTCATCATGGCAAAATATAGTTGAAGGAGGAATACATACAATCATTTGTAAAACAATATTTCAAACAAAACCTATGCGCTACCTTTTAAATAGTACTGTATGTTGTACTGTACTGGCATAATATTGATTTTATAGAAATTTCTAGTTGTTCAAACATTGATCAAAGACCATTATTCGGCGACCTCACGAAATTCCAAATTTTAAATAGATATAGGAAAACTATTCAGACAGTTTCTTCTAATGAACTAAAATATACCCTTTAGGGAATTTTGCAATAAATACAACATTCAAACTTATATTATTACTCTACATATAAATCAGGGCCACCTATAGGTTGAAAAAAATGACAATCTTTTGAAATCTATCGATGTCATGATATAGGTTGGATTATTAATCCTTTGATAAAGCCAATACATTGTAAAATTATTTAATATAGAACATCGTGTAGTAGCCGTATTTATTGCACTCTATTGTTAAGAAAATATTTTACCATGACATTTGTATACCCTAATAAAACATTTTAATTAAACTAAAGATCCAAAGAAAGGTATGCAATAAACAAACATATAAAAATGGTGACGATTATAATCATGGATATGAAAACCTATGAACACATTTTTAAAAAATGTTCCATGTTTTATGGTATTAACTGATTTATTTTTATACTATCTGCATATGACGTCGGCTATTTTCCTGATAATAAATAGAATTTTAAAATTCTTAATTATTGCAAGGATAGCATTTCGTTACAAAGTCAATGAAATGAGTACCGTAGTTAATATTTGCATTGTGTATGACCGAAAACCAATCAAAACGACAGACAATTCGATAAGATACGATAAATCGATACGCAAGAGCATGCTCTTTGTATTAACATTTATAAGGCGAGGCAAGCTACTTACAAACAAGTTGATAAAACAGGACTATCAACAGTCTCGTTTAAAGTCATCTTTTCGTAAGTTCTATGGTCGATACAACGACCTTGCCACTGGGTCGCATGCTGACTGACGTTTTTCATACTAATTGTTAGACCATATTTAATCACCTAGTTGTCTACGTACTTTCCCGTTTTTTTCCTGATTACGACAAAGAGCACACGGGGGTGTGACCGGTCAGCAGAGGATGCTCAACCTTTCTAGGCACCTGATTATACCTCTATATTTTTAGAGGTCCGTGTTGCCGTGCTTTGAATTTGTATTTTGTTTTATGGATTTATGAGATGGTTGACAGTTTGTTATTGTCATTTTTCACACCACTGTTTTTGTTCGCAGGGCTCTTGAATGATTGAAAAAACTGAAATTGATCATTTCTCAGCAATAAAAACCAACATTCATAATTGTTTTCCTTGAATTGTATATGCTTTCTTTGTAACCCCAAGCATGAAAAAGACGATGATGTTATGATAAATCAATTAAATATAAAATGGAATGTAAGTTTAAACATCAGACTGACATGCCTTTGTTTTGTTTTATACCATTTTTAAACAATAAATGGTGTTTCGTTAACCTAAATTATTTGTTTCATAGCAGATAGACTGACATAAATTATGCATAAATTATGTCAGTATATCTGATTTTAAACATGAATATCTATACATGTATAGTTCAAAAAATAATAATGTGAACGAATAGCAAGTATAACTAGTTTTATTAGTATGAATAAGCTTAGCTGGTGTAATATGGATATAAACAAAGGTATCTAATGAGCCGGTGAAAATCCAGAATCCCGTAATTTGTCCATCATTTAATGACAACATGGGACTTGAAATGACAAACTGAAATTATAAAGAAACAGGCTTTACTTAGGTCACGTATATAACAAATCTGATCTATATAAAGACATATTACATGTATGTGGTTTTTTAATTAAAGAAAGTACCGTGGAATGAGCTATATAACATTCGAATCTAAGTAGTTGACCAACATCTTAGGTCAGGGGTGGGATTTCAAAAATGCAGTTGATCTTTGAAATGAAATGGACTTAAAAGCAGTAATATGAAAATGTAGCTTATTTAATATTAAAGAGTTATTGCTGATTTCAAGGTCAATACGATGATTTACCGACCCAAGAAGTACTGTAACAATATTCACTTAGCCCGAAATTGTATTGATAAATTCAATAAAACAAAGCAACGTCATGTTAAAGTCATCACTGAACATGGTGAGGGACTTGAAATTTCATTGAAGGACAGAAATGATGATAACCATTCGTAGCAATTTAAAAGCAATCCCATTTTATGGTCACCTTGTAGGTTAGGTACTGATGAATGTAATCTTTTCTTTCTTCTGGATTTTAAGCTAACAAAGAGCAAGGAAATATTAAATAACGTATCAAAATTTGATATTTATACATGTGTTAATGTTTAATATGTTTAAAACTGTTACTTTTCGATGGTCTGATAAACATCCAGGATCCCAAAATTATCTTTGGTCAGGAAATACACGAAAGATAATAGCTTTAAAAAGGAATTTTGAAGACCACTAAAATGCTTTGGTATCCAGTTGGTTAAAACATATTTGTTTGCTTCCTTATTCGTTTAGTTCATAATGAATTATTTTGATGTTTTTCACTATATATATATATATATA